>CM066999.1:13287500-14487500 GCA_033977485.1 Hydrangea macrophylla | reverse complement strand
AATCTTTCTTTTTATCGGCCCACCCTGAAGAGCCTATCTTTAGGGCTCTCTAGAGTCAGCTTTGCCGCCAGCGCGACGAAGATCTTTGACAGGCCTGAGATTTCAAAGGTCAGACTATCTAACTTATCGTGCATGGTCCTAGTAGATGAGACGAGGTCGGTTTGACCTTGACGTATTTCGACCGTTTAGTTGATTAACTCCTCGATGTTACCCATTGTACCTATCAAGGTGTTGTAGTCTCGCCTCATAGGTTCAATGTTCTTTCTCAGGACTTCTGAAATTGCCTCTAGAGTCACACCGCTATCATGTGGGGAATGGCTGGTACTTTCTCCAGTAGCTGGGTCAACGGTAGGATTATCTTGTTCGTTCTTCCCGTTTTCTTCGAAGGCATATCTTAGCATTATGAGTCCCACCGGGCGTGCCAAAATGTTTGCTTGTAGTTTTACGCAGACGTGCCAGAGCCAAACGAGCT
This sequence comes from Hydrangea macrophylla, assembly GCA_033977485.1. Lineage (NCBI taxonomy): Eukaryota > Viridiplantae > Streptophyta > Magnoliopsida > Cornales > Hydrangeaceae > Hydrangea > Hydrangea macrophylla. The sequence goes on along the minus strand of CM066999.1, from coordinate 14,487,028 downwards.
CGGTGTGTGTGCAAACTAATTTCCTATATGCTTGAGTGAGTGATACTCAAGGCTCTAAGATCTGAGTTCTAAATAAAGTAATTGTGTGTGATGAGTAGGAAAGTACCCTCATCAAAATCCTATGGCAGTACTGAAGCACAAAAGCCAAATTAGTGTAGAGTTTACCAAGTAAACAATCACAAACGGTTTAATAAAATATGAAGATGTTTTATTGAATGTTTGGAAAATAAAATATACGACCAAAGAACGGTATCAGAACATGCTCTGATTATTCAAAAGATTGAAAATAGTAAAAAAAAAAAAAAAAAAACAGAAAGGACAGACCTATTTTATATGGATGCAGAATAACGAGAACATAGGTTTGAATGTTATATTGAATGCTGTTTTAAGTGTTGTTTTCAAAGTGACACAAAGTCCTATGCACGGTTGGCCTACCTCTATATTTATAGCGGCCTCTAGTAGCTCTGATAAGGTAAGGACTCCTTAACTTGCACTCCAAGCAGATGATTGACTGTGGAATCCTTCCAAATCCCAAACTCTTACCTTGTTCCAATCCTGATTGAATCAATCCCAATATTTTAGGGATTGGCCTCCCATATCTAGCTGGACATGATCAGATTCCTTTCCCAAACGGACTCTGCCTCCTTAAAATCAGGATGACATCATCATGATAACTAAGAACAACACCACCTTCCCCGTTTTGGCTTATCGGGCTCCCATGATATTGCTTTCAGCTTTATCGGACACCTACAACCTCCACTTGTTAGCTTTCTGACTTTCAAGTCCGATGATAGTCTTATGAATGCTCACTATTAATCGGGCTCACGCAACCACACTTTACCATTTATTCCCAACACAGTGTCTGATTGCAAAGTGTATTCTCTTAATCATTCATCCAGCTTCCCTATAGCTTATGCCTATCAGATGCCCGATCGCTGCTATCCCTGCTTGGTCTCCCAATCGGACTCCTATACCCGATATTGCTCATTCTTAAAGATGATGCCCGATTGGTTGATACATAACTCATGGCGCCTAACGGCCTCCACCAATCTGGGATAACAGCCTTGCCTTCCTGAACCACGTGATGCTCTCACCCTGGGCCCGATGGGCCTTTGCATCTTCTGGGCCGTCCACTCCTAGACATACCTTTAGGCTGGCCATCCTCAAACCCATTTCAACACTCCATTCTAGCTTAAAAACCTTTGGTGGTTTTTGGGTGCAAACAAGTTTAACCTCTCCACGTAAGGATGGACATCTTCTTTCTTTCTTTCTTTCTTTTTTTCTATTTTTTTTTCTTTTTTTTTTCCTTCTGAATTACTATCATATGCATCTTCTAAGTACTTCGGTTTTTTTTTAGTAAATAATAATAATAACAAGTACTTTGGTTTTTTTTTTTCCACTTTTAGTTTTATATTTGAGATAAAAATATTCTAACCTTCTTCTGTTTAGTTTTCTTGTTTTTTTTCTTCGTTTGGGCTTGTGATTTTTATGTTGTTAATATCATTCATCAATAAACACACAATAAAAATGATGCAAGATTTTTTAGTAACGGTTTAATCTAGTTGGACCGCTTGCGTTAGAAGAAAATTTGACACCTTCTTGTCGGCTATCAGCCCAAGGTTGTGTTAGGCATATTTGAGCCTACCTACCCCAATCGCCCAATGGGTAGAAATGTTTGGGCCTTAAGATCTTAATCTCAAGGTTTGTTTTGGAGTTTGATGTCCCATTGGTCCTTGTACTCTGGTGGGCTTTTAACGCAGCCCTTAGAGACCCCACTTAGGGACATTTATCAAACATTGTGCATGAAATTACCTAGGGAGTAACTCTGTGGGCACATAAGAGTTACACAAAAAAAGTAGATTAATTAATATACATAAACTTTTTGTGTCTATCTCTCTCTTGGTGGGGTCCATTGACACTGTGGGATCCACTGAGGAGAGAGATAGACACATTGTGGTTTATATATACTCTTTTTGTCGAACTCTTCTGTGCCCAAAGAGTTACTCTTACCTAGGACATTGATCATATATGCGGACTCGTATAGCTGACATCTTTTATTTTCTTTTTAGGGACAAATTAGTTATTTCCTATTTTCATAAATTTAATTTTTTCGTTCCCTGTAGGTTTGACCTGGTCATACCAAAATTTTATTACTTGTACGCTCACCTACACTTGGGTGTTGATAAGAAAACGCATCAGTAGGACGTCGTCAGTCACTCACCAAACTATCCCCATCATGAGCCACAATTTTTTCACACTCCTCATGTCAAACCCACATAGCTTCAAAACGAAATCGTCTCCTATGTCATCTTTGGTCACCAACTCCCTTCCCGAGAGGCTTAAGACTAACAACAAGATGATCTGAACCGATACAGTAACATGGATCATAATTATAACACCTGTGTATAGGTTTATCGTACTTCATTTCATTTGTCATGCATGACAATGTGATGTGATGTGTATTGTTGTACATGTGTGAGTGAGTTGTAACTAACAAGTTGATCTGTGTGTCTGTACAAGAGAACCCTCTGAGACAGTGTAGAATGAATGTTTAGATGTTATGAAGTCTCTCTGAGATTGAAACGGTCATTGTGGAATACCCTAAATGTTTATCTGAAAATAAATGTTTACCTACACATTTCACCATCTGTATTATTTTGCGGTTTAGAATGTATTTCTAAAGTTAATTTTAGTATCCTTGTGAGGACGAATTAACACGCTACATAATTGATAGGTTAATTAGTAATTTCATAAAACCATGTAGACCGCATTTTAGCAACCAAATGAAACTTAATAAAAAATTAGTAAAGTTAGTTATTTACTACTAGGGGTGGTAAATCGAAGGTTTAAGACCTTGAGGGGAGCTAAATGGTATTTGGTAAAGTAAAAACTATAAATAGCAAATTGTGAGATATTTTGTATACAAATCCTAATTGACTTCTAAAAAGGAGGAGAGAAGAGAGAGAAAAAGGGGGATTTCAATTTTTCGAGCTTGCGACACACTTATACGACAATCCGTTCGTGGACCAAAATACTTTCTTGGATATTCAGACTCCTCGAGGTAAGGCCGTTATTTTGATAACCATTAAGCTTGTTTGAATAGGTTTTCCAAAAATTCAATTTCTAGAATTTTTATGAAAACATGATAAATGAACTTTTGATCCATAGGAATTGTATTAGACGATCTTCTACACGTTTTTTGTGCTCGATGTTTTAGGCTGTAAATTTCTTTGCAAAAAAAAAGAAACTTGAGTTATGTGGATTTGTTAAACAAAATTACACTAATTACAAAATTACACAATCACTATGCCACAAAACACTATCATAAACAAAATTGAGTTATTTAAAAATAATAAACATAAACTAATTATTGATCTCATTACCTGAGCAAGTATCTCTCTATTTAACGCATATTCTTCTCGAATGACAATGCCCACATTTCTTATTTTTAAAAATTGTACCTAATGCATAAAGCATCGTAAGTTATATTTATTGCGACCATAAATAAAAGGAAAAAATATCCACATTTACTGTTTTCTTCAGTTCTCTGTCCATCTGCAAAATATTGAAAGAATCAATACTGCTCAGCTAAAAAAATAGAATAGTTTTATGTTCATAATAAATCGAAAAATCATACTTGACCGTAGATAGTCATGTCATCCATGATAAAATAACCTAAAATCACACAAAAAAAATTAACATAAATGACTATAGCTATGTGCACCGACACACTAAGATCATCAAGAAAAACGCAAATGTCAACAAAATTAGAGAATTCTTCTTAAGAATTAGGGCCCATTTGGCAACAACTTTTGTTTCTGCCATTCAATATGAAAAAATATATATTTGTAATTGGTTAAATGCTACCTAAGGTGGCTTTCTGAATCGTAAATTTTTTGCAAGTGATTCACATTTTTTTGTGAGTGAATCGTAAATGCTAACAAAATGCATTCTCCCAATAACTTTTGGGAGCTTCAAAATCCCTTATAAAATTTCTAAACATGGCCTCAAAATCAGAGAAACACTGATTCGAGAAATGTAAAGAAAAAAAGGGTTAGAAACTGTGCAACCCAGGGAAAAAGTGAAAGAAAAAACTTTGTTAAAAAAAAAAAACCATGAATCTGAGCAAATGGGTAATGTTGTTATGAATATAATGATACCAAAAAGAAACAACAAATGTTTTTTTTTTATAAATAGAATGATAACAAAAACAAAGATAAAAGTGTAAATAAGAATATAGTTTGTTAGCCCACAATTCAATCCCCGACCTAAGTCACAAATACGCAAAGCGGGAGCGAATGCGGCACAGTGCTTACGTGATTCTTCCCTTCCTCTCCACCTTCCAAACTACCAAAAAAAAAAGAGTTTAGTTTTACAAAAGTGAGGGAAAAAAATCAACTTACATGACCGTCAGAAAGACATTTTCAAGATGCATCTACTAAGTTGTATAAAGAAAACAATTACATTGTTGTTGCTTTAATTGTCTCGATAAGTAGTCAGGCTAAGTCCCACCCAAGTACCAACATAATAGGGGCTCTCTTAGATTAGGGTATAAAAAACCTAGTAAATGGAAACCTATGCAAATAAATCCAAACTGAAGCAAAGATAGATACATAGTTGTCGCTTCAAATAATTTTAAAATAAGAAAATGTGATGATCTACTATATATTCATGGGATAATATAGTGGGAAGGCACACGTGCTGACGTATTTGTTAGGCGTTTTTAAATTATTAAAAAAGTTTTATCGAGAAAATTTGACAAATTGATTACCTGAATTATCTTAAGTGGTTGAGCAATCCAAGATTCCTCTATTTATGTCATAATAATTGTTGCAAGAAATCATGAAAATATGAAATTATTTCTATTAAAAATAGTTTTAGATATTTGTTGAATTTCACTGTTTTTGTCATTGCTTTTTTGCTTTTATTTTTTCGCAAAAATGTCCTTAATTTATGATTTTTTTTCAACTAAAAGCACTTTTGATTTTCGTTGAATTACACTATTTATGCCTTTAAAAAAAATAGGAGTTGCAAAGAGCATTAAATTTGAAATTATTTCAACTAAAGCACTGTTAGGTACTATTTTTGTGGTAGCATGGTTTAAGTTTCGGAACACACTACATAATAAATTTTGAGGAAATGCTCCAAAAAAAATTAAATAGAAAAGGATCAAAGCATTTGGGCACCAAATTTGAGAATGAATCATTTCATTATGCATGTAACAAACCATAGCACATATTGGACATTCAAATTTGGCAAATTAGATGTTATACCATAGCATAAAAAAAACAAACTCATAACCATAACTCAAAACTATATATACCTATATAATCCCTTCCACTTATGAATTCTTACATCTGTGTATATAGACAACCTGGAAAAAAAGAAAAAAAAAAAGAAGATGACAATGACTAGAAACAAATGAAAAAGAAAGAAAAAAAAATGGCTTTTAACTCCAAAGCTGTACGTGTACAAACACACATGCACAGTCACAAACACACACACACACACACACACACACACACAAACACTAACTCACATGCATCCAGAAACACACACATGCACACAGACACGCACACATATGCATAGTCATACACACACACACACACACGCACAGTCACGTAAAAACCAAACTAAGGGGGAGAGAGGGGGGGGGGGGGGGGGGGGTGATGGCAATGATGAGACCGGAAGGCTCCGACCGTAATGGATCTTCGACAGTGAGGGAGAATGGGGAGACTGAGAGTGTGTGAAGAGTAAAGAGAGAGAGAGAGAGAGAGAGAGAGGGGTGCGTATGGAGTGAGTGAGAATTTAAATTTTTGTGAATAGTAAAGTGAGACAGAGATGAGGGATTGATGGGTGAGAGAGAGGATGAAGTTAGGGAGTTCATCGGGAAAAGAGAAAAAAAAAAAAAGAGAAAACATGGCAGACGTGAGGGAAGTTGAGGGAGTAGTGATAGGGAGGAGTTATATGGTATGTGAGGTTTGATGTGGGCTTGTTTTGTGACCATTGGATCGAACAGATCTAAGGGTGCAAGTTAATGGTTGTGTCGTAAAGGCCAAGATTCAAAGATGAAAAAATTTGCAAATGTTGGCCCTTAGATCAGTTTTTTTTGTTAGTGCCCCCAAACATTACTCATTCCCTCTAATCCCAATATTTCCTCTCCTGACCGTTATCTGGATGAATGGAATCCAAAAAAAAAAGAGATAAAGTTTTAGACGGATCATCTATACATAATAGTTTTTACGGAACCCAATAGAAAATGGCCATGTCATTAGTTTTTGTGAATAAGGAAATAGAAAAAAATATATATATACAAATTGACGTCACCAGATTAGGTCCCGAAAGGAACTTTGTCATCTCCTTCAAATTCTGGAATGCAAGAGTGGAGTTATGGCCCTTAGCTTTACTGGGATTCCCATCCCACATCTTATACTGAAAGCTCCTCCATTGATGTTCAAATAATGAATTAGACCATCATTTAGCAACAAGGATACCTATATGCATTCCCTAATTAATCACTTCCTCTTTTTTCTACAAAAATCCACAATGGTTTGTCTTCCATACAACATTTAATCCTCTATTTAATGTGGTTATATTATATATCTGTAAATCTGTGAAAATAAACCTATGTATTTTCTCTCTCTTTTACAGTCTGACTCAATATATATGTATATATAGAACTCAATATATTTCATTCGTTGTTGTTTTCTCGCCTGGATTTCTTCAACTCTCTCTCTCTCTCTCTCTCTCTCTCTCTCTCTCTCTCTCTCTCTCTCTGCGCTGATCTTTCGATCTGTATCAGACATACAAGAAGATAAAATTTAATAAGATGATGAGAAGTCTTTAAATTTGTGGTTAATCCAATTAACCTTTATAAAATTTAAACTATCACAGAACAAATGCAAAGAAATATGCTCACAGTGAAACGATGGAGGAGATAAAACAAACGGCATCCATGGATGATTAGTGAGGAGAAGTTGAGAAAATTTGGGGTGAGAATCTATCCAGTGTCCTACGTGCAAAGTGCTTTACAACTTAATATTGCTTTAGATGTTACGTGGCACTTTCTTATTGGGTTCCGTAAAACCCACATTTACGGTTGATCTGTCTAGCATTTGCACTCAAAAAAAATGTGTAGAGATATATTACTCATTCCCATGATTTTTTCCCTCTCATTGGAAGAATAAATAACTAACCCCACGTTCATTGTCTCTCCCGTCTTAATTTCTCAACTTTCTAAATTCTAAGCAGTTCCATCTCCATTCTTTCTCGCACACAACTATCTCTGCTCTTTGCGGTTGTCCACCCCTATTGATCTGAACTCTAAGCCATGGTGGAAACTAGAAAGGTTAGTTTGTATATTCGATATTTACCTCTGGCCCTCCATCACTTCTAAATTTTCATGAAAGATCAACGTTGCAAGGACAAACCCTCTTCATCTCCTTTTTTTTATTATTATTTTTTTATTCCGTCCTTATTCCTCTGCTTCATTTGTGATGTGTATGTGTAATTTAATGCTTAGATATGTACTTCATGTGAACGATGCATTTTTTTTAACTCTCTTTCGTTGGGAGAAATTAATGCTATATTTTATTTTTTTATTTTAATTTTTGCTGGCCATTGGAGAAATGCTATGTTTTTCAACTTTGTATCCGAAATTATGGTTCCCAATACATATGCTAGTGAATCCACTTGGTTCTCATTTGAAGATTTTGGCATAGTCCCATCATTATAAAATGTGATTCCATTGGCATACATGCATACATTTGGGATATGAAATTTAGTAAGCATAGTATTCATCCTTTTATTAACAACTTTATTTACAAAGATCCCTTTGATTTCCAATGTATACAATGATTTTGGTTTTATCACATTGTAAGAGTAAGACAAATCAAAGGTTGTTCTCCCAAGTCAAAAGGCAAGTTATTTTAATGTATAATGGGCTACCATTTCAAGACCAGCTTTGCAAACTTTGAAAAATATGGTGACTTTTGCTATGGCGCACGGAGATCACTTCGGTACCACAAGGTGCCACTAGTTCAACCTATCCTTTTGAATATTTTGTTTTATATACAACATACCACTATAACACTTGTCAATCATTGATTGGAGGATAAGTGGAGTAAAGTCAAAAGATATTGTGCATTTAATACTTTCTGAGATGCATTAAATGTGGAGCAACTTGTGATAACTGGTTGGTCATGTATACAATGTATTTGTTCCTTGACCACAGATTATTGTTCTTTGGTCAGCAACGTTTGTTTTATGTCTTCAAAGTCACGGATTATTGTTCCTTGGTCATTAATATTTGTTCTATGACGTAAGAGTTTGTTCCAGTGGATTTTTTTTAACCTTGTCTAATAATTTTGTACACTTATGATCGATTAATTGTTTACTCCCACTAAGGTTTTCATTAATCACCATTCAATTCTATTTAATAACCCAATCAAGTTTGGTACGTAATGCAACAAATATTTAGAAACAAAACATAGAAATTTGGAACAAAAGTTTATGGTAAAAAGGAACAAACATTTATGATAAAAGAACTAGACTTAATAAATAATTGTTCCTTTCTCACTAACTTTTGTTCCCTGTAGCTTATGTTTGTTCCTTGTCCACAAATTATTGTTCTTTTCTCAATAGTGTTTATTCAATGCCTTAAGCTTTGTTCCATTGAATAAATTTTTTTGTGCCAAGCATTATCAAGATTGTAAGTTATTATAAAATGTTGAACAATTTAAAGATAATGTCTAATATTTTTGTACAATTTTGATGAATTAATAGTTTACTCCTATTAAGGTTTGCATTAATCACCATTCAATTATACTTAACAACCCAACAATCGAGTTTGGTAATAAACAAAACTTAGAAATCTAGAACAAAAATTTATGCTAATGAAACATATATTTTATGATAAAGAAACAAAACTTTTCTGCCTTAGAACAAAACTTAATGATCATGGAACAAATATTTAGGAGGAAAAAGAAAAAAACTTAGTGATCATGGAACAAAACTTTCTAATCATAGAACAAATTTTTATGATGAAGGAACTAGACTTGCTTACCTTATGAACAAAACTTAGAAATCCGAAAGAAAAGATTATGGTCATGAAACAAATGTTTTAAGATGAACAAACAAAACTTTTCTACTACAGATTAAAACTTAGTAATCATCAACAAATACTTTTGATGAATGAACAAAACTTAATGTGATCATGGAACAAATATTTTTGATGAATGAACAAAACTTAGTGATCATGGAGCAAATATTCATGGTGAATGAACAAGCTTGAGCCCTATAGCCGGTAATGATTTATGGTGGCTTCAGCCATAGCCCCCTCAAATAAAACTCTTCCAAGCTAAAACCTATGCTACCTTTCTTTAACTCATTAGATCAATTTTATGTCTAAACAACTTCAAATCAATTGGGTCGACTGTATGAATCCTTTTTTTCCATTCTGCACGATCAAGAGCTAAAAGCTCATTTAAATTATAAATATTCATATCTTGTTGTACTACATACTGCTAGGTCAGTCTAGGTCTGCCTCTCCCTCTATCCATTCCAGGCACTACGATCTTATCACTCTTTCACACAAGTGCATCTATAGGTCTTTGTTGCACGTGGCTGAACCACCTAAGTTTATTCTCCCTCAACTTATCCTCAATCTGTGCCACCCCTACAGTCTCTCGAATGTACTCATTTCTAATTCTATCTTTCCTAGTCTTACCATACATCCATCTTAGCATCCTCATCTCAACTACGCTCACTTTGCTAATGTGTTGTTTCTTAGTCGCCCAACAATCTGTCCCGTAGAGCATATATGTCCTATAAAATTTTCTTTTCAATTTGCTGGTATTCTCGGTCACATAATACTCCGAAAGTGCCCCTCCACTTAAGCCAGCCTACTTTAATTATATGGGTCACGTCATCACCAATTTTTCCATCTCTACAGATCATTGAACCTAGATAGCGAAAGTGTTCCCTCTTTGGGATCTCTTGATCTTCGATCTTCACTGCTTCGTTGTCTCTACTTCCACTATTACTAAAACTACATTCCATATATTCTATTTTCGTCCTACTTATCTTTAGCCCCTTATTCTCTAGTGTTTCTCTCCATACTTCCAGTTTAGTATTGAGTACCCTTTTAGTCTAATCAACCAAGACAATATACACCATGGGACCTCATTTTGGTTGTGTCTAGTCAAGTCATCCATAATTAAAGCGAATAAGCAAGGGCTCAAGACTGACCCTTGGTGCAAGCCTACGGTAATTGGGAACAAACATAATTAATTGACCATGAAACAAATATTTGGGATGAAGAAACAAAATTAAGTGATCATGGAATAAAAGTTTTGGCCATGGAACAAACATTTGAGATGAATGAACTAGTTATGGACAAAACGTAGAAATTCGGGATAAAATTTAGTTACCATGGAACAAAACTTTTAGGTCATGAAACAAATTTTTAGGATGAAGGAACAAAACTTGGAGATCATGGAACAAATTTTATGGTCATCGAACACATACTTATGATGAAGGAACTAGACTTGCTTATCTAAAGAACAAAACTTAGGAATCTGGAGCAAAAGTTTATGGTCATGGAACAAATATGTTATGATGAAGAAACAAAACTTTCTTATCATGGAACAAATATTTATGAAGAAACAAAATTTAAAGATCAAGTAACAAAACTTAGTGACTATGGAATAAAGCTTTCTGCTTGTGAAACAAATATTTATGATGAAGGAACAAAACTTAGTAATCACGGAACAAAACTTTCTGGCCATGAACACATATTTAAGATTAAGGAACAAGACTTTCCAATCTTAGGAACAAGACTTATAAATCATTGAACAAATTTATACGATGAAGGAACATTTGATCCTTACCCATTCCTATGACATTTGAAGATTGTTGAGAGTTATATTTAGGTATGCAGAGTTGCGAGTTGGTCGCCATATGACTATACTAGTGGGGATCAATGCAATGCCATAAATGATCTTTCCTTGCCATTTTTAATCCTCAAAGATCTTGTAGTCGATAATACTACTGAAAATTCCCGTGTGATCCTTAATATCACAGATGTAAATGTAATTATGAAAATCTTTACCAGCTATAGGAGTCAAGCTTTCCAAAATAGTCCTAGGGGTGGCAATCGGGTCGGGTTGGGTCATAATCGGGTCGGGTCATTATCGTGTCGGGTCATTGTCGTGTCGGGTTATAATCGTGTCATTCTTAACGTGTCATAATCGTGTCGGGTTATAATCGTGCCGGGTCATATACGGTAGGGGTGGCAATTTTCGACACGACACGGCAACACGACACGAATCTGACACGAATTAAACGGGTTTGGGTTTAGCTTATACGGGTATGGGTCATAAACGGGTCGACACGTTTAACACGATTAATAAACGGGTTGGGTCATGTTTTAATTGGGTCAACCCGCTTAACACGATTATAGAGGGTATTTTTTGAAATATACTTTTTTTTGAAATACATTTTTTTTAAAAGCAAGTAATATTTATTTATTTTATTATTTTATTTTTTTTGGAAGGAAAAGTGGAGTTAAGAGTATTACAGTCCTACCTTTATAATAGTTAGATATTGTTATATTGTACTGAATTAGTTTAATTTGGAACAATTGATCATTTACTGTCGTTGACTTGTTGGTAGTTGGTACATTAGGTGGGAAGACTTGTGTTCTTGGAATCGTGCCTCTTCATTTTTTTCCCTCTATGTTTGGTTTTTATTACATGAAGTCAATCTATTAAATATGTCATGTTATACAAGAAAAATAAAAGGTTACGAGAAAACGGCTTGTTCAGTACGCGGGTTTGTGGGTTAAATGGGTGACACGTGAATTACATTAAACGGGTATGGGTTTAGGTTTTTGACACGTTTAGAAATGACACGATTATTGACACGGCACGATTATGACACGACACAATTATGACACGACACGATTATGACCCAACACGACACGATTGCCACCCCTAATATACGGCTCACCCGTTTAACCCATCTAACCCGTGTAGGGTGTCATCGGTTCGATTCAGTTCGGTTCGGATTGGATTGGATCGGATCAGATCAGATCGGATCGAATCGAATTTTTATTTTTTATTTTCAATTTTTTTTCATGTTTTAAAAACCAACCGAGGTGGTCGGTTCGATCTATTTTGCCAATTTTGGTGATCAGATCAATTTTTTAGTTGTAAGTAATTTAAGAAACCCAATCAGTTAGCTCGGTTCGGCTATTCGAAATAAGCTTATAGCCCTACTAAGAATACAAACAAGTCTTCCATCAAATGTATCAATTATTAACACGTACATCTTAAATACCAAAATACTACAAATACAGCAATATCTAACTATTATAAACTTAACACCCAAGCACATCCACACAAACTGAATAAGAAGAAATATTATTTTTATTAATAGTATAAAAAAATTTCTTCACTTGTCATCCATCAAGAATCAAGATTAACAGTTGTATTTATCTAATTGACTAATTTGTCTCCCTCCCAATCCAGCAATCCTAGCGGGCTTCCTCCCTTTTTTTCTTTCTTTTTTATTTTTTAATTATTTTTTATTTTTATTTTTTATGCAATGCTTGATGCATGAATGCTTCCAGGCTCCAGCTTCCTTCGTCCCTTATTAGTTATTATTAATAATTATTATTTTTTATTACATTAGTTATTAATTATTATATATAAATTTACTTGTTTGGTAAGTTGGTAGCTACTCTCTTTTTTTTTTAGCAAAAAAAACAATTTTAGTTTATATATATCTATACATATTTTAAATATTTTTTTTCTCTAAAAAAAAATAATAATAATTTTAAAAAAAAAAATTTAATTTTTTTATATTATTTTCAAAACTAAAAAAAAATGCCCCAACTGCACTTAAATACTTAATCGGGTCAAACGGGTTAGACGGGTTGACCTGCTTCAACCCGTTTATTAATCGTGTCAAACGGGTCGACTCGTTTATGACCCGTGTCCTTATACGGGTCACCCAAACCCGTTTATTTTCGTGTCGGGTCGTGTCGGGTTGCCGTGTCGTGTCGAAAATTGCCACCTCAACAAAATACCCACGACAAGATCTGCCAACCAAGGGCAATTTTGGGGTTTTAATGTCTGGATGGAATTCCACTCTGCCGTGTCTCGATACCTACTGATGATGCCGAAAATTGGTAAGAGAGATTAAAAGAGAGAGATATGGGGACACAAGATCTTGTATGTGGTTTGGTCCCATTAACGAGGTGACCTACGTCCACGGTTGCGTCAGTATGCTCCACTAGCATATCACCGGCGGGCCTGGTGAGCCAACAGTTGGGCGGAACTACTAGTAAGACCGGCCGGGTGTATGTGTATCAATCAGTATAAACTGCTATTCTCTAGTTTAAGAATGCTCTCCCCTGTAAAGAGGGTAGGTGGTCTCTTTTATAAATGTAAGAGTCTACCTGTACATGGTAAGTATGCAGATTTGGAAGCCTAATCTGATTGCAATTAATCTACACAAATTTAGAGGATATTTCCCAAGTGGTTTAGGAAACTTCTTGCTCATTTCATTTAGTCTTTTAACTGGGATAGGAAACTACTGTGTGGCTTACTGTCCAATCAATCACGCCTACGGGGCGCGCCCATGTTGGGTCCATCTGGAAAGAACGACCGAACTTACGACCAAACCAGGCGATTGGGCACAATAGCCCCGCATGGCTGTGTAGTCATTCAAAATTCAAGATTACTTGGATTCTCTTTACTGAGGTGGCGAGGCCTGACCTGGAGCTGATATTTTTGTGTATATCAGTTGCCCCCTATTTTCAAAGTTGATGTGATGTCCCATCAGATGAGGTTCAAAAATTAAGATTGCTCCCGAGAGACCATCCGGTAAGAGGTCGGGACTCTACCCGGGTTGGGACCGGTAGTAGTGGTCAGTCGGGGTACGGACCGAGCAGTGGCCTTGTGAGCCCGAGTTCTACCTCTGCCACATGTCAACTGGTCACTAGCCTGGTCAGGATCCAACGATGCCAGTGTATGAGTAACTAAACCATTTACGTGGTAACCGAACCGTCTCGTCATGCATTTAATGCACGCGCCTTTTGAGGCGACGCTTCACGTGCCCGAGGCGACAACTTTTAGTAACTTTGGGCGGGAAGGTGTATGAGCCGTTGGATCTGTTCTGATCTAACCATCGGTGGTTCCTATATAAAGGGTACTTATTCATTTCTTTCATTCCTGCTGAATGGAGATTGAATCTACCGAGCGGTTTTGAGAGCAAAGCGTTCCCAATCAAACTTCTCGAGCTCTTTCCCTGCTTTAACTTGTGTAAGTCTTCACTTCCCTTTTCTTAGCTAGTCTAGAGAGGACAAATTTGCTAGGGCTTACCCGGGAGTGGGACTTCTTCTTTTTTAGATTCTGCTTTTCCTTAGGTCAGGCAGCACGGTTAGGCAACTTAGCCATACGGGTTATTCCAGGGTAGTTTTGTCTGAGTGCTACTTGACCGTTAGGACTTTGTACGTTCTACCCTTTAGGCTTTTAACTTTGCCCCCTCTATATCTCAGGCTGGGAAAACCTGATCCCTACTTAGGTCGTCATCTACATCCTCCTCCTACTGTAGGAACACTAGAGATGAGTCACTCTGATTTTAATTCTGCTTCCCGATTGAAAGACGAAGAGGCATTGTCTGGGACCCCTGACACCAGTTTGGACCCTCCTTCTTCTTCCCCGTCAGACCATCACAGTAAGGGTAGGATTCCTACCCAAATCTCCGATGACAAGCCTGACCAGGAGGCCCCGATGGCCTCCGTTTCGCGGGGCTCAAGCGACGGGCACCTAGGGAGTCTGATCCCGAGGTAGCATTCACCTGCGAGTACATCCCCTCGACCTTGCACGCCGGGGACCTTGATCGAGTTAGGGATAAGTATGCCATTCCCGGTGATAGCTCCTTGTTTGTCCATCCTGGTGGGGTCCACATTTGCCGTCGGGGTTTTGTCACTCTATATGAGGACACGTTCGTGGCGGGCCTTCGCATTCCTCTCCATTCGACCGCCCGAGATACTCTGATCTACCTTGGGATAGCTCCTGGGCAGTTAGCCCCGAACGGGTGGAGGTTCCTGTTGGGGTCCATTTCTTTGTGGCCCCAAGTCTTTGGGTATGAGCTCACCCTCCAGTAGTTCTTTTGAATCCACCGGCCATTCCAAGTATATGGGGAGGTCGGTTTCTTCTCCCTGGGGGCTCAGCAGGGGAAAAAAATTATTATCAACTGCCCAAGCAACAACAAGGGGTGGAAGAACAGGTTCTTCCAAGTGTCCACCCTCGGGCTCTGTGAGCGAGCCCCAGGGGGTCAACTAAGGACCTTCTAGGTGGGAGAGTTAAGGGGTAAGCCTGTCCTTCGCCCTTTCCTGTTTCTTTCCAAGCCTTTTGATATGGTCACAAAACTGATCACTTCGACTTATTTTGCAGCGGGGTCGTTCAATATCCCGAGCATTCTGGAGGACTGCGAGGAGAGGATCAGAGGCTTGGTGGAATGGCCTATCAACATTTGGGACGTGCTGACCCGGTCGGGAGACTAGAGAGGTAATCGCCGGCCCGACCAACCCGCCGAGGCTCCCATTTTCCCCGCTATCATCCCGGGTAAGAGTTAAATTAACGCCTTCATTTTTGCTTACCCTTTGTCGTCTCGTTGCTCTGGTTACTGACCTCGTGATTATTTTTCGTTTGTAGAAATGGCCCCAGGAAAGACCCGGAGCAATTGAGGGCTCTGCAAGCTGCCGCTGCCGAGCGGATGGCCGCGGTAGGGAAGAGGCCGGACGTCGAGGCCACTGATAGTGACCGCCCACTCAGGCGACTCAGGCGTAGCCCACCGGCCAACCGGGCTCTCGGGGAGATGTCAACCCCCCGGGTGGTGGCAGTGGGGGAGACGTCGGCTCCTCGATTAGATATTCCCTCCGGGACACCCGTGGAGGAGTCAAGGGAGACCTGTGACAGGGTCAGGCCGTATTTGCTCCCGAGCCAGGTGGAGAGGTCGCCGACATGTCTTCCCACGTCTTTCAAGGATGGCTCTATAGCATCTCCCATCTGGTAAGCAACTCTGCCGTACCTTTTGATTTTTGTACGCTCGACTTGTTTGACTGGCAATAGTGACCTACCGATTTTATTTTGATTTCTTGTAGGTCGGCTGCATGGCTGCCAGAGCTGAGTCTTTCATGACGGCCCTGGCCGAAAGGGCCACCGCCGCCGAGACCGCCCTGGCTGAGAAAGAGGTTGCCCTGGAGACCAAAGAGAGGGCCTTGACCGTAGAGAAAAATAGGGTCAAGGGCCTAGTTTTGAACCTCGGAGCATCCTAGGAAGAGTTGGCGGTGGCTCTGGCAGAGCTGGAAATCGAGCGGGTTGACCGCACGGCAATAGAGGCCCAGGAGAGGGCACTTTTGGAGGTGGCAGCGGCCACTAGTCCCCCGGAGGAGACTTTTGATGATGGTTTCTTCCTCGGGTACAAGGATTTGAAGAGGAGGCAGGCTCGGAACCACCCAGAGTTGGACACCTCCCCTTACTAGGGGGTGGATCCCGATTACTGGGACATGGCTCCTGGTCCTGCTGATGGTGCCGCCGCCGAGGCCGAGGGTCCTGCTGTCGCGCCGTAAGATGCAACCCTCCAGGATGAGTCGGTCGGTATACCGCTCCGGAGGAAGGGAATGCGGAGACCGAGGAGGTGGTCATTGTTGACGACGTCTGACTCCTCTGTTTCTTGTATATTGTTGTTGTTATTGTTTTTTTTGGGGGGGAGGCTGTAAAACTGCCCCCCAGGCACTATACAGTTTTTTATATTAATGAAAAGGTTCTTAAGACCAACTTTTCCATCATTTGTTTACTATTTCTGTACTTGTGTGCCTGTGCTTGCCAATTCCCGACCGGTTTTTATTTTTAATTGACCGATCTAATTCCTTGCCTTAGCAAATGGTTTTGGATCATAACCGGTAGATTAATTGGTCTTCTTGACCTATTTGAAAGGTCCCGTCTGGTGTATTATAGGAATTTATTCTATTTTACTGACCGGACGGTTTTTCTCTGGCCTATGTAGGTACTTAGGAATGTTAGGATTCCAAGCCCTGTTAGCGACCGGTGTGATTTCCTTTTTTAGTTTTTTTAGTCTGGTATCCCCTTGCCCCCAAGCATTTTGCTAAGGCAGGTGTCTAGGAGGGGGGAACCATAGGAAACCGACCTGGAACATGGGTGGTTGCAGGGTCCTTTGAGGCTTGCCATCATCAGCCACCTAGGGGGTTTGCCCCCGTCGCCGATGGAGCCTAAGCGAAGCCAGTGCCTCAAGTTTTGAATCCGAGGTCTTTTAAGCGCCTGGGGACTGACCCCCGAGGTCTTTTTAAGTGCCTGGGTTCTGACCTCGAGGTCTTTTAAATGCCTAGGATCTGACCCCGAGGTCTTTTAAGCGCCTGGGGTCTGACCCCGAGGTCTTTTTAGTGAGCAAGCATGGAGAAGGGTTGTTTGGCGAATGAAACTTTTATTGCTATATAAATAGATATGCTCGGGTCGAGCTACATAATTCCTAGTCAACATTGTTGTCATGCTTTACTGGAAGTACTTGCGGAGGTGTTGTATGTTCCATGGGTGAAAGAGCTCACGCCCGTCCAAAGTTTGTAACCAGTAGGTGACCGGTAGGTTGACCCTTGTGACCATATACGGTCCTTCCCAATTTGGCCCAGCTTTCCATGGCTCGGGACTTTGGTAGACTGGTTTACCGCCTTCAGGACGAGGTCTTCCACTTGGAAACCTCGATGCTTGACCATGCTGTTATAGTACCAGGAGACTCTTTGTTTGTACGCTGCCACCTTTAGATAGGCCAGGTCTCTTTTATCTTCTACCAAGTCAAGTTTGGTTCTGAGGGCCTCTTCGTTGCTCTGATCATCGAAGTTTGCCACCTGGTAAGAGGGCAACCCCAGCTCTGTTGGGACCACCACCTCGAAGCCGTAGGTTAGTGAGAAAGGTGTTTCGCCTGTTACCGCTCGGGGAGTTGTGTGGTAGGCCCACATGAGGGTTGGTAGCTCTTCTGCCCACTACACCATATGGCCTCATTACTAACAGATATATCCGTTAGAATAAATGTTACTAACGGATATATCCGTTAGTATTTTAGCGTTAGTAATATTACTAACGGATTTACTAACGGATATATCCGTTAGAAAAATTAATTTTACTAACGGATATATCCGTTAGTAAATTCGTTAGTAAATCAAAGGATTTCTAACGGATATATCCGTTAGAAAGCTACTTACTAACGATTTTTTCCAGCTAATTTTAA
The DNA here is from genome assembly GCA_033977485.1 of Hydrangea macrophylla. Lineage (NCBI taxonomy): Eukaryota > Viridiplantae > Streptophyta > Magnoliopsida > Cornales > Hydrangeaceae > Hydrangea > Hydrangea macrophylla. The sequence goes on along the minus strand of CM066999.1, from coordinate 14,468,716 downwards.
AAGATTTATATTGAATACTAACAGTTTGTCAACTATTACTAACGGATATATCCGTTAGTAATTTCCAAAAAATTAAAAAATACTAATATTACTAACGGATATATCCGTTAGAAATATGCATAAATCGAAGAAAAAAAAATTTATTTAAATGCTTCCCATATATATATATATATATATATATTTGCACCTAATTAACAAACATATTAATCTATGCCAAACACAAAAAATTACAAGATTAATCTATATCCAACACAATAAAAAATAATCGAAAGTAAAAATAAAATGTAAACCATTCATCCATGTCTAACCAACATAAGTTTGGTTCTAACATTCCATTCAGCCCGAGATGGCTTAAAAGCAACGACTTACTAAGTAGAAAAAGCCTTACATATGCAACGAATTACTTCATAGCTTTTTCATTAATCAGATCCGCTTTAAGCTGAAAAAATAACTTAGATCATTCAGAAACACTCTAGAATTCTGAAAGCTAATCATCTTTCAAAATAGAAAAAAGAATAAGGAAATAGTCATTCAGGACCCAATTTAAAAAATTCAAAACTAAGACAAATGATTATATGTGTGTTATACCTTTTTTGTCAATATAATCAACCAAGAACCTAGCTTAAGCTCGCTGGTAAGGTTCAGAGAGCAAAAGAGGAGCTTTGTCCTTCCTGGCATGACTCGCTCCAGTACCTGAAAGCCCCACCTGATGCAGTTAAAATAATGCGCCTAAGAGCACCTTTTGGCAACCCTTGAATACACTGAAGCAAGGACATCCTTTTAGTCCTTAGAATCAGCAGCAATTGAATTTGAGAGCATAGAATAATACAAAAGTTGCTCAATAGTGAGAAATAAGATTTAATATTGGCGACTCCTCCTCTACCCATTGCCTTCTCCACTTCCTGGTTTATTGGTGACTCCTCCTCTTCCAGATTTAATATTGCTGCCTTCTCCACTCCTGATTCATTGAATCATGCCTATGAACACCGCTCTCTTGGTGTGTATATTGCGCCCCTTTTCGATGTGTATATATCTCTATTGGTTGAAACTTCATTGGGGAAGAATTAGCAACAAAGTATCACTCAAACAGAGTTTACTATGCTTTTGGGGGAAAGAATTTGGGTGCAAAATGAACCTCAAATGAGGTACAAGGGCTGCTAAAATTTGCATTTTAATGTAATTAGGAATTGTTTTTTGTTGGATTGATTAGGGATAGCTGCCAGTAAAATTTGCAGAACCAAAGTGAAGAGGTTAAAACTTATACCACTCTCAGTCAAATGGCTCAAATAGAAAATGACATATTATGGTGGGTGGGACGGGACCTCACTAAAAATCAAATGATGCATTGTTTGAAAAATTTAACACCTAAGGCACTTTGTGCTACTGTCATTTGTTAAAAGATGTTTCTGAAAATGTGAATTAAAAAAATCAAGATTCCACTTTGACAACCATTGTTTATACAAGTGAAAAATGAAAACTTTAATAGATAAAGGGCCCACATTACCTCCAGATCATATAAAAAAAAAATTAAAATGGTGATCATGAAAGCATTTGTAATAAAACAACATAACCTTTTGGATAAATATCCAAGTCCATGTTGGACAAAACAGGAAGCAACAATATTTTAATGGTAGGGGCAGGTCACTTGGCATAAGGCATATCCATAGATAAAATAACTCACCACCATTGGCATCTTCAAACCATAACATAACTCCCACATGAGCAAGAACACTAATAGTGGATCACTATGATTTCATTTCATGGAAGTAGTTGAAGAATCCAAAAGCTAAACAGCTTCTGTCCTTAAAAAGGTCTGCGTACAGACTCTACTTGAAAAGTACATAAGATTATCAGTTTGGTAACACTTCCTAAAATAAAGAATCATTCTATATTTGCTAATGGGCGCTTAACTAGCACTCAACCCAAGGACAGTTGTACCACAGATCTCGGCCTAATTTTGTGTAAAGTCTACTAGTAATTAAATAAATCTACATAAGAAATTCTCTATACAGATTGTTAACTTGGAAAAATGTTGTTCCATTCATATTATGGCAAACTATCTACGGCATGAAAAATACTATTTAATTTATAAGTATACATGTGTGACTAGTTTTCAATTTGGGCCATCAAAATTTTGTTGGCCAGAAAGAAACATTAACTCAAAAGGTGGGATCTGAGGGTGCAATGCATTTTATTAACAAATACGTACTTTTTCAACATGAGTTTCTTACATATCTACCAAACAACTACCACTACAACATAAAAATTAAGGAATATAGAAACTCGCACTCATGGGTTATTGTCAACTATATACTTATTTTTCCTTAGATAGAACTATCTGAGGGAAAAAAAAAACACAAAAGAAGAAAAAAAGACAAAGCAAAAACTGAAAATCAAGAAGGAATATGTGAATTAGTAATTCGTTTTCCAGAATCTGATATAAAAATCCAACCTTTGCTCACATGATAAGACTAATCAAAGAAAAAGAAGAAAAAAAACCACAAGATTAAATGTTTATTCCTTGCCAGAAAAGGGTAACAATTGGAGATAATACATACAAGAAAGTGTGTGTGTGTGTGTGTGTGTGTGTGTGTGTGTGTGTGTGTATTATTGTTGTTATGATTTGCAATCAAATGGGTAGGTAAATTCTCAATTTTGTCTACCTATGAGAGCTTCATATATGGTTACGATTAATACAACTTTTAGTGCACCTTAATTCCTTGGTTTAATTCAAGTACACTAAGAAAAAAACATCTCACTGGCCTATTGGAAATTAATAACATCAGACATGAGCTCTGTTTGGCAGCCTAGAAAATTTAGGAGAATGGGAAAGAAGAAGAAGAAGAAGAATGTAGAACCCAGAAAAACCCAGATCTAGAATAGATGCAGAAAAGCTCAATCAATGAACAATGCACAAAGCAATATTATCTTAACATTAATTATTGAACTACACTATACTGGCTAATAGTATATATAAATCAAGCACTAGTTCTAATTAAACACACAATCAGATAGACACATATAAATTCATGCAGACATAGAAAATCATGAACAAAAAACAACTAAAACTATTGTGTAATGGACAAAATGAACAAAAAAATCAGATTTGGGGCAAACCTCTCTATTTTGGGGGCAAACCAAGAGGAAGGAGGAAAACCTTGATTTCCCAAATCAACACCCAAAGAGATGGAGGTTGATGGTCGGTGGTGGCGCGCCGACGGCAAAGCGAACAGAGCACTCGGAGAGAGAGAGAGAGAGAGAGAGAGAGAGAGAGAGAGAGAGAGAGAGAGAGAGAAAAAAAAGAGCTTGAGATGAGATCGAGGGAAAGCTTGAGAGGGCGAGTGATGATCGAGGGGCGGCGAGTGGAGATCGATGGGCGGCGAGCTGTGGATGACAGAGGCAAGGGCTTCATGGTTGCTGAGAGAATAAAGATGAGTGAGGAGTTTTAGGATTCTTTCCCCCTTTTGTGAGATTACTCTCGTGTTTTAGATTTTTTGTTTGCTAGTGACTTGTTTGGTTTCTTAATTTATTTCTCCCGCGCATGTGAAAAGGATCTCCCGCCAATAAATTAGTCTATTTCTCCTTTTATTTTTCTTTTTTTCTTCTTTGTTGTATTATTACATTAAATTTAAGGCTGGCGATAAAGGCACCTTCATTTTTTAATTAGGGCACTTAAATTTAAGTTAAAAAATCAGTTTTTTACCTTTTAATTTAATTAGTAAGGGCATCTCACTTAATTTATTATATATTATAGGCTTAACTATATTTTACACCCTCTTAGTTTGCCTTTTATGTCAATTTGGTCCCTGTATGTCATTCTAGTTCCTGTAATTTTATAACTGTGTCATTTTAGTCCCTCAAAACACTTTTTGTGACAAATTTTTTACTTTTAGTGACAAAATTTTTGTGACAAATTTTTTACTTTCAGTGATGCTAAAAGTGAAATTACGTTTGCGTGTGTGTGTGGCATGGGTTATATTTATTTCAGATTTATACTTGTCGCAATTTAGCTGCCACATCATTTTTCCTGTATAATCTAATAGTCTTATGATATCCATATATCAATTGACGAAGCCATAGAAACTAAAAGTGCCTTGCACTGAAAGATGATTACTAGTAAGTTCAGCTGTTAAAAAACTCTATAATTGCGAGTAACACTATTGCAAGTACCAAATTTATTATTATTATTCTTTGAATATCTTTTAATTTTATAATATTTATGAAAATATATAATACCTAATTATGTGTGTTGTGCCTGTCCCTGTAGTTTGATCCCTGTAATTTAGAAAACTAAAAGTGCCTTGCACTAAAAGAATGATTACTAGTAAGTTCAGCTGTTATAAAACTCTATAATTGCTAGTAACACTATTGCAAGTACCAAATTTATTATTATTATTCTTTGAATATCTTTTAATTTTATAGTATTTATGAAAATATATAATACCTAATTATGTGTGTTGTGCCTGTTCCTGTAGTTTGATCCCTATAATTTAGAAACTGTCACTTTAGTCCCTATAGGTTCATATGTGTGTCAAATAAATCCTTTAGTGATGAATAATTTTGTCACTGAAAGTAAAAAATTTGTCACAAAAAGTATTTGAGGGACTAAAATAATACACTTATGAAACTACATGGACTAGAATGACATACAGGGACTAAATTGACATAAAGGGCAAACTAAGAGGGTGTAAAATATAGTTAAGCCTATAATATATAGTAAAATAAGTGAGGTGCCCTTACTGATTAAAGTGAAAGGTAAAAAATTGATTTTTTAACTTAAATTTAGGTGCCCTAATTAAAAAATGAAGGTGCCTTTATCGTCAGCCTAAATTTAAGTATAAAACATTTCAAACGGATATATCCGTTAGTATTGTTTTTAAAACCATTAGAAAAAATATTAGTCTATATGAATGGTCATTACTAACGGATTATCCTAATTTCTAACGGATATATCCGTTAGAAATTAGTAACGGATATATCCGTTAGAAAGCTTAAAACCTGTCCGTTAGAAATTGGTCCATATGGTGTAGTGGCCCGTACTCCTTTGGCGTCTTCAAGCCTTGTTTTAATTGACTGAAGAATAGTCCGGTTGGTCACCTCGGCTTGGCCATTGGCTTGGGGGTGCTCGGGGGATGAGTAATGATTGGATATCCTATAGCCCGAGCAGAACTCCCTGAATACCAGAGTGTCAAACTGCCTGCCATTGTCATTAACCAGAACCCGGGGAACACCGAACCTGCTAAGGATGTTCCTCTCCACGAAGTCTTCCATTTTCTTCTTGGTAATTATTGCCAAGGGCTCGGCTTTTGCCCATTTGGTGAAGTAATCCACGGCAATGACACTAAACTTGACTTGTCCCTTTCCCGTTAGTAGGGGCTCGACAATGTCAATGCCCCACTGAGTAAACAGCCAGGGTCTGAGGATTGGTGTCTGAATCTCTCCCGGACGGTTGATCATGGAAGAAAACCTTTGGCACGTATCATACCTCTTGACATATTCTTGAGAGTCTCTGGCCATGGTCGGCCAGTAGTATCCTTACAGCAGGGCTTTGCGTGAGAGTGTCCAGCCTCCGATGTGGTTCCCGCACACCCCTTCATGGTTTCGTGCAACACCCCTTGGACCTGTGCAGGATGGACGCATCGGAGATACGGTATGGAAAATCCTCTTTTATAGAGGATTCCATCAATAATGTGGTATCTTGCCGCTCGGTAGTTAACCCGGCGGGCTTCCTCCTTACCTTCTGGTATCACATCTATTGCCAGAAATGCCATGATTAGGTCCATCCAGCTAGGTCCTGGGGTGACCGGGTCTACCTCCATGCCTTCTGAGTTGATCACACTTGGCTCGGGTAGGTACTCTATCCTTATCCCGGGCAAGTCTGACTCAGAGGATGAGGCGAGGCGGGCTAACCGGTAGGCTCTAGTGTTCTCCTCCCTTGGTATCTGTGTGACAGAGAACCCACGAAGCTTCTTTGAAACTGCTGGGATAAGGGCTAGATAAGCTATCATGTTATCTTCCCAAGCCTCGTACTCTTGATTGACTTGATTTACCACGAGCTGAGAGTCACTGTACCCCTAGACCTGCGATGCACCCATTGAAGCAGCCAGCTGTAATCTAGCCAAGAGGGCTTCATACTCGGCCTCGTTATTGGAGGCTCTAAATCTGAACCTAAGTGCATACTCGAGCTGGATCCCGTCGGGCATGGTTAGGATGATCCCTGCTCCACTTCCCTGTTTGTTGGATGATCCGTCTACATAGAGTACCCAGGTTAGGATGCCTGATTGCAAAATGGGTGGTAGGACCGGTGCGTCGAGCTCCTCAACCGGGTCTTCTTGGTATGTGAATTCAACAAGAAAATCTGCTACTGCCTGTCCCATGATTGCTGTGCGGGGTCTGTAGACCACTTCAAATTCTTCTAACTCCAAGGCCCACTTGACGAGCCTTCTGGACGTTTCGGGCCTGCTCAAGATCTTACAGAGGGGCTGATCCGTAAGGACCACGATAACGTGGGCCTGGAAATACAGGCGTAGTCTCTGAGCTGAAGTGATGAGGGCGAAGGCGAGCTTTTCAATACGGGAATATCTACTTTCTGCACCCTGAAGCGCTCGGCTTGTATAGTAGACCGAGAACTGTATCCCGTGCTCTTCTCGGATGAGTGTCGAGCTGACTGCCGAGGGTGACACCACCAAGTACAAGAACAACTTCTCGCCTGGCACGGGCGTTGAGAGTAGAGAGGGTGATGTCAAATATTTTTTGAGCTCCCGAAACGCCTCCTCGCATTCTTCCGACCACTGAAAAGCCTTGCGGAGGATCTTAAAAAATGGTAAGCACCGATCGGTTGCTCGGGACATGAACCTGTTCAACGCAGCAACCTGCCCGGCCAGACTCTATACTTCTTTGGTTGACCTCGGTGACTGCATGTTGATGACGGCCTGGATTTTCTCGAGGTTTGCTTCGATCCCCCGCCTGCTAACTAGGTACCCTAAAAACTTTCCAGATGAGATGCCAAATGTGCACTTGGCCGGGTTCAACCTCATCCCGAACTTCCTCAAAATGCTGAAGGCCCCAGTCAAATGCTCAAGATGGTCAGACTCGTCTCGGCTTTTGACCAGCAGATCATCAACGTAGACCTCCATGGATTTCCCGATCAAGTCTTTGAACATGTAATTGACCAGGCGTTGATAAGTTATCCTGGCATTTTTGAGGCCGAAGGGCATGACTTTGTAGCAGTAGGTCCCCTGATCCGTGATGAATAAGGTCTTTTCTTTGTCCCCGGGGTACATGCTGATCTGATTATACCCGGAGTAGGCGTCCATAAATGAGAGGAACGAATGGCCGGCTATGGAATCTATAAGGAGATCTATCCTGGGCAGTAGATAGCAGTCCTTGGGACAGGCTTTGTTCAGATCGGTGAAGTCCATGTGCATCCTCTACTTCCCGTTGCTTTTGTTGACGAGTACTACGTTTGCTAACTAGTTGGGATAGTGGACCTCTCGGATAGATTTGGGTTTGAGGAGCTTCCCAACCTCCTCGCACACTGCCTTTTGCCTCTGGGGGCCATGCCCCGTCTCTTCTGTTTCACCGGCCGAGAATCTAGGTTGACATTAAATCAGTGGGACATTACCCGGGGGTCAATCCCGGGCATATCTTCATGACACCAGGCAAACACACCCTGACTTTATTACAGGAACTGAATCAGCTTATCCCTAAGGCTGGGTTCCAGTAGGGTTCCGATGCTGACCATTCGGTCAGGGAGTTGTGGGTCCAACGCCACCTGTTCCAGTTCTTTGATCGGACCCACTCTATCATTCTGATCCCTTGGACCCATCTCCTGGATGTTCAGTGTTTTCGTGATGACTTCCCAGCAAAGGGAACTGACATAGCAACTCCGGACGTTCGTCTGATCTCCACGCAGGCTCCCGGGTCCCTGAGGGGTCAGGAACTTAACTATAAGGCTATGAGTAGAGACGACGACCCTAGCTCTATTGAGTGTAGGCCTCCCGAGAATGACATTATAGGCGGATGGGGCCTCCATAATTACAAAATTTTTCAGCAGGGAGATCTGCTGAGGGTAAGTTCCCATAAGAACAGGGAGCTCCATGGTACCAAGTGGCTGAGTGTTGGATCCGTTAAACCCTACGGGGTGTCCACCGGTTGGAGCCGATCCCTGGACATCCCGAGCTGATCAAATGCTGAGACAAACATGATGTCGGAGGAGCTGCCCATGTCTACCAACACCCTTTTAACCACATAGTTTGCTATGGAGAGCGTCACCACCAGCGGATCATCATTGGGGTAGTATAGGTCTAGAATGTCTTCGAATGAGAACATCAACACGTCGGTTGGGGGAGAGCGGGTGGATTGGACATGCCAGACATCTGATCGGAATGCCCGGGCATGCCTCTTCCTGGCCGACCATGAATCCCCTCCGCCTGAAATCCCCCAGAGATTACATTGATCTGCCCAAGGGGTATTGGTTGCTCGGGGGCCTGGTTTTCTTGCCGGGGTCGTCTGTTTGCCACCACTAATTCAGCTAGGTGGCCTTGCTCGATCAGTTTCTCAATGACAATCTTAAGTTTGAAGCAATGCTCTATTTCATGCCCATGGTCTTTGTGGAAGCAGCAGAACTTGTTCTGGTTCCTATGCCCGGGTGGGCTTTTCAACTTGGGGGGCTCCTGGAATAGCCTCTGGATCTCTGCAGCGGCCATAACTTCGTGTATTGGCCTAAAAAGGAGGGTGAAAGTAATCGGGGCCTAATCCCAAATGCCTCTCTACTGATCTTGTCTGGGCTTCTATCCTGGGCCCATCTCGGAACCTTCCCGTTTTCGTTTAGTTTTAAGGTACTCTTCTCCCGTAAAGCTGGTGCGCTTGGACTTCAGAAACTCCTCTGTGTCAATGTACTTTCTGACCCTCTCTGAGAGTTCCACCAGGGTTGCCTGTCGGTCACGGTGGAACGATGTTGCAACTTTGGTGTGTTGAACCTCCGAGCAGAAAGCCATGATTGTGGCCGTTTCATTCAAGTTGCGGATTTGGAGCCTCTACTGATTGAAACGGTCTACGTACTCCCTCAGGGATTCTCCATTTTGCTGCTTGACGGTAAGCAGTTGAGTATCCGGTTATGACCGGTTGAGCATCTCCACAAACTGGCTGATGAAGAGCTTGCTCAATGTCTTGAAGTCATCAACCGTTCGGGGTTTCAGAGCGTGAAACCACTATGCGGCTGGACCTTTAAGGGTACTAGGGAAGGCCAGGCACAGTAGCTCGTCGACTGTGGTGACTAGCGCCATTTGAGCCTTGTAAGTGCGAACATGATCCACTGGGCTCCCTGAACCGTCGTAAGAGTTGAGATGTGGCGGTTTAAATTTTTGCGGGATGGGGAATACGGTGATCCGAGCGGTGTATGGAGACTCGGTCTCTGTATTGGTATGATCGTTGGGCTGTCTGCGGTTCAATTTTTTGATTTACTATTGCAAGTCCTCAATCTGAGCCCTTACATCTCGCCCGATCCTCTTTTTTATATCCGAGCGGTACGTCGGGCCTGATGATGACGCTTTCTCCTCGAAGTGCGTCGCCCTCGGGGATAGAACCTGGCTCTAACTCCGGGTAATCGTATGCCTAAGATCTCCCCGGCTCCGGGTCAGAGGGTCTTTGGCTGATTCCCCGGGCTTTGGCCCTGATCCCTCCCTCCTAGTGCCGCGTTGCCTGTTGATGATGTCTCTGGCATCTTCCACCCGATGAGGATTGGTCTGAGCTTGCCGCCTGGTGCGCCTAGGCACTCTGCTACGTTCACCATCCCGGGAGTGTTTCCAATCCAACGGGGATACTGGCGCAGAGTGGGTATAGTTTCGGACTCTTGTGGGCTCCCAGTCGGGGGCACTCTTTCCAAGGCCAACATCGCTTCGATTTACTGCTGGGTTTGTCGTTGGCCTTCCAGAAGTTGCATGAGCGACGCTGTCATTTGCTCGGAGGTCATGGAGGCAGCCTGTTGCTCGAGTTGCAAGTTCTCCTGACTGACCGGAGCAGTATTTTTCTTACCCGTATTCAGTGGAATGTTGATCAGTCAAGGAATTTGTTGGTGAAAAACTTATCGCTTCCCACAGACGGTGCCAAACTGATGATGTTGAAAATTGGTAAGAGAGATTAAAAGAGAGTTATGGGGACACAAGAGCTTGCATATGGTTCGGTCCCGTTAACGATGTAACCTACGTCCACAGTTGCGTCAGTGCGCTCCACTAGCAGATTACCGGCAGGCCTGGTGAGTCAACAGTTAGGAGGCACTATCAGTAAGACCGGCCGGGTGTATGTGTATCAATTAGTATAAACTGCTATTCTCTAGGTTAAGAATGCTCTCCCCTGTAAAGAGGGTAGGTGGTCTTATTTATAGATGTAAGAGTCCACCTGTACATGGTAAGTATGCAGATTTGGAAGCCTAATCTGATTGCAATTAATCTACACAAATTTAGGGGATATTTCCTAAGTGGTTTAGGAAACTGCTTGCTCATTCCATTTAGTCTTTTATCTGGGATAGGAAACTGCTGAAAGGCTTGCTGTCCAATCAATCACGCCCACTGGGGGCGTGCCCATGTGGGGTCTATAGGGTAGGATTCAAAGTCTAAGTTATGACAATCAAAAATGCAATACAAAGAAGATGAAGCTCCTAGTTTTGAATCCTACACAAATGAACACTAGAAATGCTACAACACTAAATCCAAGAATTCATGATCCACAACCTAAGTAAATCTAACTAATAATGAAAAACATAGGAATATCATCAAAAGAGAAGAGATAGAAAATATACCTAGTCATTAAAACTTTAATACTCCCTCCGTCCCATTTTATGTGTCCATCTTTCCTTTTTGGGATGTCCCAAAATTGTTGTCCACTTTCCTAAATTAGTATATAAATTTTACTTAGTTTCCCCAACTACCCTTCCTTGCAATCAATACCAAAATAAAATAATAAAAAAAAAAAGTGCAATGATTATGGGCAATTGTGGAAAGTATGTGTAGATTCTTTTTGTCCCCTTAAATAGTTGGACTCCCCAAAATGGACACATAAAATGGGACGGAGGGAGTACAAGCTTCAAGTTTATACAAATGAAGAAGAAATGGAAGGGAACCCAAGTGGGTTCCCAAAAATGAGAGAAGAAGAAGAAGAATGTTGGGAGAAAAACACAAGAGAGAATATATATCACAAAAACCCTATCTGTATCTATTTATACAAAAACACAAAAATGGCAAACTTGTAAATAAAAAGGGAAAAAACTGCAGTCGCGGATCGATCCCTTCACAACGGCGGATCGATCCGCCTTTCATCTAGGCAATTACTGGTTTCTCGAGAAGATGCAGATCGATCCGCTCTTCTAGCCGGATCGATCCATTTCGGGCTCATTTTCGCAGAATGTCCTAGGAAGATCGCGGATCAATCCTTTCTCAATGGCGGATCGATCCGCTCTTTTTGGAACTGATAGTAATTCCTTAAAAAAACACGCAGATTCCCTCAAAAGTGCGGATCGATCCGCCCTTCCTGAAATCTCTTCTTTTCCCCTTTTTACTACATGAATGCTACAAGGGTTAGGTTTCACTTCACCTAAGGTTGCATAACCTACAAGAAAGAGACCGCTATTAGCTCAACAAGAGTAACAACAAGACCAACCAAAAGCACAATTTATCCATTAAATCTCCGGTTTAAGAAACGATTCGTGTCCACTAAGTGAAAAATCATGAAGTTAAAAATGCAATATTGGACACGAATCACTAATCCAATTAGGAAACCCCCACAATTAATTCCAATCAAGCTCAATTGGATTATATTTTCCTTATCCATGTATGAGTAGGTCTCTTGCATCTATAAAAGAGACCACTCACCCCCTCCAAAGGGACTGACTTTTCAGTCTCTACAGCACCTCTATAGCGGTCACCAACACGCCCGGCCGACCTATGGTAGCTCCAACAGGTCCCCGGCTTTTTACAGTATAGTGAACGTGCTCAGACACACACGTGGACGTAGGTACCTTCATTAACAGGGCTGAACCACATACAAAAAACCAGTCTCTCTCTCTCTCTCATTAAATTGCTTTAATTTACTTTCACCAAATTTTGGCATCATCAGCTTGGCGCCGTCTGTGGGAACGACAAGTTCTTTATCAACAAATCTCTTGGCTGATAGCCATGCCTCTGAAGAAAAGTAAAAAGACTGCATAGCAGGCCAACCAGGATGTTCCGCTGGCCCCGGCACCGGCACCGGCTGCGACAGTCATGACATCTGAGCAGATCACCGCGACCCTCACACAACTCTTAGAGGACCAGCGTAAAATCCAGCAACAAATCGAAGCCCTGCTGGCCCAGCAAAGCGGTCCTCCAGTGGCTAGGAAACGACCCGAGAACGTTGCGCACGATCGGGAACCGATCTTGACCAGACAACGCGCCCGAACCAACCCATCCCACGTTGAGGATGCCAAAGACATCAACAGTAGGCGTACTGCCCGAGAGGAAAGGCAGGAGCATATGACCCCAGAATCAGTCCAGGGTCACTCGGTCAAGAGCCGAGTTGTCCCTAGGCACACGACAAACTGGAGCCATAGCCAAGCCTGATCCTAGGGGACAGCACACCACCATGAGAAGGAAGCCTCCTCCATCAACCCGACCTCCACTCCGGATACCGGTCGGAAAGGTGTGGTGGCACGTATCAAGGACTTACAGAAACAGATTGATGGAGTGGCCAAAAGGTTAGGCCAGAACCCTACTCAGAATCACACCAGTACCGAGACAGAGTCACCATTCTCTAGCCAGATCACGAGGTTTGCCATCCCGCACAAATTTAAGCAGCCTCGCCTAGATCCCTATAACGGCTCAGGAAGCCCGGTCGACCACGTCCGGACCTACAAGGCTCAGATGGCCCTAGCCACCAACTCCGATGAACTATATTGCCTAGCCTTCCCCAGCACTTTGAAAGGCCCGGCCGTGCAATGGTTCTACTCCTTGGAGCCCCGTTCGGTTTGTAGTTTCAAGCAACTCAGCAAGCTGTTCATCAACCAGTTCATCGGTATGCATGAACGGCCAAAGCCTGACATACAGCTACTGACAGTCATACAAAGGAATAATGAGACCCTCAAGGAATTCAACGACCGGTTTAATCAAGAGAAGCTCAGAATCTATGATCTTGATGAAACTGTCGCTATTATAGCATTCTGCTCGAGAGTTCAACACACCAAGTGCGCCGCGTCATTTCACAGACACCGACCGGTAACCTTGGTTGAACTCGCAGAGAGGGTTGGAAAATACATTGACACTGAAGAGTTTCTAAAGACCAGAGACCCCGGCAAGGAAGTTACTAGCCTTCCGAAAATAAGCGGAAGCGGGAACAGCCCGGGAAGAACAATGTGGAGAAGTCTAATAGTTCTAGCAGTTCCTCCCACTCACAGCGGTTTGAGTTCGGCAATCTTGACCCGACCTCTAGTTCACAGCAGGCAGGGTTTGGCAGTCCCTACCCGACCTCCAGTTCACAGTGGTCTGAGTCTGGCAGCCCCGACCCGACCTCTAGTTTGCAGCAGTCAGGATCCAGTGATCCCGACATTGAATCCAGCTCAGAGTAATCGGGAGCCCGGTGATCCCGACCCAACCTCCTGTCTCTAACAGTCTCGACTAATCCAACTACAGTGGTAATTGCCCGATCATCGGATGAGGCTCCGCAGACTGTCAAAGAGCTCTTAAAAAGACCTCGAGCTCCAAACCCAGGCACAAAAGACCTCGGGCTCCGAATCCAGGCACAAAAGACCTCGGGATTGTACCCGAGGCAAAAGACCTCGAGGTCACGCCCGAGGCATCGGCTTCGGTTAGGTCCAACCTACGATGGGGGTAAATCCCCCTAGGTGGTTGATGATGGCAAACTTCAAAAGAACCTGCAACCACCATGTTCAAGGTCGGTTACCTACAGTCCTAGCCTCCACAAGGCCCTCGTCTTAGTGAAAGCTTGGGGGCAGTAAGGCACAATGGACTAAACAGGAAATCACACCGGGTACTTATAGGTGTTAGCCTTGAATTTATTTAAGGCATTATTTTTGTTTTGTTTTGATGATGACAAATCTAGTGATAATTGCATACTTTCATTGGTTCTATTTTAATCAATTATCATGTCATTTTCATTACGCTAATCTCTTGATTCATGTACTTAAATGTTCTAACTTTGTTTGAGATCATGAGATAGCATGTGGTGAAGTCCAAGAGTGAGGGAGCTCAACAAGGATCAAGCTTGAAGACTTGAAGATTTTTTCATCCTTGGTTGAAGATTAGGATTTACGTGTAAGCATTTTGATCAATCACTCATAGGGGCTCAAGTAAACCTTAGTTGGACTTTAGGATCCTTGCTCTCACACTTTAAAATATGTTCAAGGACCTAAACATACTTAGACCACTCATTAAATTCATTTCACAAAAGCTTTCAAGTAGCTAAGTCAAAAGAAAGTACCTTTGCGCAGATAGGTCAGCTTTAAATGAAAACCTGATCCAATTGGTAAGGAATTAGATCTTGAGTTTTATATGGTTGGAAAGGTATTTGAATCTAGTTTCCGAATCTTCAAACGGATCGCAAAAATTCATTTTGTAGAGGGATTTATGGCCGTTTTAGTGAAGAGGTGTCAGTCTGCCAAATCTGCTTAAAATCAGTCGACTGATTTTTTAAGGGTCCAGTCGACTGGTTTATGAAATCAATCGACTGGGTGAACTTTTCAGTCGACTGGACAGCCCTGAAATGGCCTCTTCACTGCTATAAACTTCCCAGTCGACTGAACCCTCGATCCAGTCGACTGGACTGTGCTGAATACACTAACGGCTAGTTTTCTAACTCTCCAAATGTTGCTTTAAACATACCCAATCACTTCCAACGGCTATAATCTTTAAAAAGCTATATATAGGGATGTTTTTAAGGGTCATAAACATGTAGAAACATCAACCAAATCATTCAAACATCTTTTTTAATCATCATTCCCATTTGAGCCCTAGTTTGAGTGAAAAATCAATTGCTCTAGATTTTAATTGTAATTGTTGAGAGAGTAAATTGTAGTGAGCTTTTATTTGTATCATCTACTCACTAAGGAGTTATTGTGTGAGCTTTAAATTGTATTATCCACTCTAGAGAGAGAGAGCTCAATTTTTATTCAAATCATTTGTAAAGAGTGAGGGTTAGTAACCCTTGATTGCAAAGAAGAGGTTTTCTTCTTTGGGAGAGATTAAAGGCTCTTGTAACGGTTTGGTGCACACTCGTAAGTGCTTCAGGATTAAAGGAATCCTCAAGAGGTGTTATTGAGAGGTGGACGTAGGCCGCGGGGTGCGATTGCCGAACCACTTGAAAACTCGGTTTGCAAGTGTCTCTTCCCTTATCTCTTTACTTTATTATTTGTGATTTTGTTTAATTTGCAATTAAGTGTTTAAAAGGTTAATTTCCGCTAAAACCTTATTCACCCCCCCCCCCCTCTAAGGTTTCTACATTTGGGCCAACAATTGGTATCAGAGCTTCGGCTCTTCTATTTTCAAAAAGTTTTTGAAAAATTTGAGTTAAGATCCAAATGGAAACCAACACTTCCCGCATTCATTATAGTGAGGGTCACTCGGCAAATAGACCACCGTGTTTTAACGGATCAAATTATGCTTATTGGAAAAATAGAATGAGAATCTATATGATTTCTCAAGATTTTGATTTATGGCAAATAGTGGTCAAAGGGCCTCATCTTCCTACAAAAATTTCAAATGGTATTACTATTTCAAAAACGGAAGATGAATATAATGATGCCGATAAGAAACTCATAAAATTGAATGCTATGGCAATGAATTTATTATATTGCGGTTTAGACCCAAATGAGTACAATAGAATTTCATCTTGCGAATCCGCAAAAGAAATTTGGGATAAACTTGAAGTGACTCATGAGGGAACAAACCAAGTCAAAAAGTCAAAAATTAATTTGCTTGTTCAATCTTATGAAATGTTCAAAATGTTGCCTTTTGAGTCTATTGGTGATATGTCTACCCGTTTTACAACTATCATCAATAGCTTAAAAAATCTTGGTAAAGTTTATGCTAATGAAGAAATTGTTGAGAAAATTCTTAGGGCTTTACCAAAGCAATGGCAACCGAAGGTCACGGCTATCCGAGAAGCAAAAGATTTGACAAACTTGTCAATTGAACAACTCATGGGATCACTCATTACCCATGAAATGGAGTTAGCCGTGCTTGTCGAAGAAGACAAGAAAAAGGAGATCAAAAGAAGAGATATGGCGTTGAAGTCCTCAAGCTCAAAGAAAAACGGAAAAGATCATGAGAATGATGAGGATGAAGAAATGGCTTTGATCACCCAAAAATTCGCAAAGTTTCTAAAGAAAGAAAAATTGGGAAAGAAGCTTACTAAAGATGAACAATGCAAGAAGAAGGCAATGAAGGCCACTCAAAGTAGCTCCGAGAGTGAATCATCGGGCAACGACTCAAATGAAGATGAGATCGTCAATCTTTGCCTCATGACAATCGAAAATGGGGTAACCTCTACTTCTTGCTCTTTAAATGACTCCAATGATTTCAATGATTTTCAACATGTTGAGTCAAGTTCTATGGAAACAATAGTTCAAGAAGGTTATTGCATTACAACTCCTCCATCATTGAAAGATCATAAGTATGATCATTGGAAGAGGAGAATAGAAATTTATTTCATATCACTTGACATAAATCTTTGGAACATTATCAAAAATGGTTTTTCTCCTAAACCAAAGATTGAATGGAATGAAAGTGATCAAAATAACTTTCTATTGAATCTTAGAGCCATGAAAATTCTATATACTTCTTTAGATGATATTTCATATAATAGAATTCGTTCATGCTCTAATGCAAATGAAATTTGGTTATGTCTACAAAATTTTCATTTTACTACTAACCAAAGTTGTGAAGAAGAAAAAGTGTGCCTTTTTGCAAATGAAGCTGATAAGGATGAGAAAATGGCAAAAGAGGCCACTTGGGATGATGATGACTCATCTGATGACGACTCATGTGACCAAGTAGGTGCACAAGAGAATTTGGTAAACTCTAATCCTACCTCTATTGTTGAATCTCCTAACTATAATGAGCTTCAATGTGCTTTTGAGGAGTTACATGAGGAATTGGAGAATTTGGGATCTAAATATATAACTCTTAAAAAGAATTTTTCCAAACTTTCAAATGAGTTAAATATTTTGAAATCCCAAAATGAATCTTTGAAGATTGAAAATGAAAAACATGTTTTAAGAGCACAATCTTCAAATGAGCTTGAAAAAGAAAATTTGGAATTGAAAAGGCAATTGGATGACTTGAAATCTCAAAATGAAATTTTGAGAAATGAAAAGCTTGTTTCAACCAATCAACCTTCAAGTGAATCTATTGAAAAAGAAAATGTTGAATTGAGAAAGGAGGTGGATGATTTGACAAAAACTTTGGCAAAATTCACACAAGGTGAACAAAATTTGAATATGCTTTTAGGAAAGCAAAAATGTGTTTTTGACAAAGCCGGTTTGGGATTTAATCCCACATATAAGGAAAAGAAGTACAAAAACTTCTTTGTAAAGTCCACACCTTCTATTTCAAATTCTCAAAATTCTCACAAGAATTTCTTTGTTAGGGAATCAATCTCAAATGAGACCCTCCCCCATGTAACTTGTCATTATTGCATGAAAAAGGGGCATGTTAATTATAAATGTTCATTTCAAAAGAATATTAACATGGTTTGGGTTGTGAAAGGATCCTCTCCTAACTTCTCGGCAAATGTTGCATCCAAGAGGTGCTTGGACAATGGTTAAATCTCTCACCTTAAGCCTAGTAGGAGTAGGGTAGATTAAATTGTTTTGATATTTCTCTTATTTTTGGTAACATGCTAATCATGTTTGATTTATCACATTAACTTGCTTTGATTATGAAATCATGCTTGCTTTTTGAATGACACGTTCTTTTGATATTCATAGCTATCACATCCTCCTAAAGAGAAAATGCATAATGTTGATCCTATAATTGGTATTCATTCGTATATGCATATGTTGAGGGGGAACATATTACTATGTTTATTTTAGTTTGCTTGATTTCTTGGTATCATGATATGTTAACTTGAGTTTTCTTTGGTATCATACGGTTATATATCTTGAGGGGGAACTTTTAGTTCCAATCCCCAATCTTTTTGTTGCTGTCAAAAAGGGGAAAAATGAATAGAGAACTTTAAAAGCGAAAAAATGCTAGAGAGTACATGAAAATGATAGAACTTTTGAAAGGGAGAATGTTTTTAGAAAGTTATCATTCTTGGACACATACTTTGAAATTCTTGTTACTTTGAATGATAACATGAAAATGACACTTGTTATGCTTTAATTGCTATATCTCTATTGCATGTTTTGACATCATCAAAAAGGGGGAAATTGTTAGCCTTGAATTTATTTAAGGCATTATTTTTGTTTTGTTTTGATGATGACAAATCTAGTGATAATTGCATACTTTCATTGGTTCTATTTTAATCAATTATCATGTCATTTTCATTACGCTAATCTCTTGATTCATGTACTTAAATGTTCTAACTTTGTTTGAGATCATGAGATAGCATGTGGTGAAGTCCAAGAGTGAGGGAGCTCAACAAGGATCAAGCTTGAAGACTTGAAGATTTTTTCATCCTTGGTTGAAGATTAGGATTTACGTGTAAGCATTTTGATCAATCACTCATAGGGGCTCCAGTAAACCTTAGTTGGACTTTAGGATCCTTTCTCTCACACTTTAAAATATGTTCAAGGACCTAAACATACTTAGACCACTCATTAAATTCATTTCACAAAAGCTTTCAAGTAGCTAAGTCAAAAGAAAGTACCTTTGCGCAGATAGGTCAGCTTTAAATGAAAACCTGATCCAATTGGTAAGGAATTAGATCTTGAGTTTTATATGGTTGGAAAGGTATTTGAATCTAGTTTCCGAATCTTTAAACGGATCGCAAAAATTCATTTTGTATAGGGAGTTATGGCCGTTTTAGTGAAGAGGTGTCAGTCTGCCAAATCTGCTTAAAATCAGTCGACTGATTTTTTAAGGGTCCAGTCGACTGGTTTATGAAATCAATCGACTGGGTGAACTTTTCAGTCGACTGGACAGCCCTGAAATGGCCTCTTCACTGCTATAAACTTCCCAGTCGACTGAACCCTCGATCCAGTCGACTGGACTGTGCTGAATACACTAACGGCTAGTTTTCTAACTCTCCAAATGTTGCTTTAAACATACCCAATCACTTCCAACGGCTATAATCTTTAAAAAGCTATATATAGGGATGTTTTTAAGGGTCATAAACATGTAGAAACATCAACCAAATCATTCAAACATCTTGTTTAATCATCATTCCCATTTGAGCCCTAGTTTGAGTGAAAAATCAATTGCTCTAGATTTTAATTGTAATTGTTGAGAGAGTAAATTGTAGCGAGCTTTTATTTGTATCATCTACTCACTAAGGAGTTATTGTGTGAGCTTTAAATTGTATTATCCACTCTAGAGAGAGAGAGCTCAATTTTTATTCAAATCATTTGTAAAGAGTGAGGGTTAGTAACCCTTGATTGCAAAGAAGAGGTTTTCTTCTTTGGGAGAGATTGAAGGCTCTTGTAACGGTTTGGTGCACACCCGTAAGTGCTTCAGGATTAAAGGAATTCTCAAGAGGTGTTCTTGAGGGATGGACGTAGGCCGCGGGGTGCGATTGCCGAACCACTTGAAAACTCGGTTTGCAAGTGTCTCTTCCCTTATCTCTTTACTTTATTATTTGTGATTGTGTTTAATTTGCAATTAAGTGTTTAAAAGGTTAATTTCCGCTGAATAAGGCCCCCCCCCCCCCTCTAAGGTTTCTACATTTGGGCCAACAATTGGTATCAGAGCTTCGGCTCTTCTATTTTCAAAAAGTTTTTGAAAAATTTGAGTTAAGATCCAAATGGAAACCAACACTTCCCGCATTCATTATAGTGAGGGTCACTCGGCAAATAGACCACCGTGTTTTAACGGATCAAATTATGCTTATTGGAAAAATAGAATGAGAATCTATATGATTTCTCAAGATTTTGATTTATGGCAAATAGTGGTCAAAGGGCCTCATCTTCCTACAAAAATTTCAAATGGTATTACTATTTCAAAAACGGAAGATGAATATAATGATGCCGATAAGAAACTCATAAAATTGAATGCTATGGCAATGAATTTATTATATTGCGGTTTAGACCCAAATGAGTACAATAGAATTTCATCTTGCGAATCCGCAAAAGAAATTTGGGATAAACTTGAAGTGACTCATGAGGGAACAAACCAAGTCAAAAAGTCAAAAATTAATTTGCTTGTTCAATCTTATGAAATGTTCAAAATGTTGCCTTTTGAGTCTATTGGTGATATGTCTACCCGTTTTACAACTATCATCAATAGCTTAAAAAATCTTGGTAAAGTTTATGCTAATGAAGAAATTGTTGAGAAAATTCTTAGGGCTTTACCAAAGCAATGGCAACCGAAGGTCACGGCTATCCGAGAAGCAAAAGATTTGACAAACTTGTCAATTGAACAACTCATGGGATCACTCATTACCCATGAAATGGAGTTAGCCGTGCTTGTCGAAGAAGACAAGAAAAAGGAGATCAAAAGAAGAGATATGGCGTTGAAGTCCTCAAGCTCAAAGAAAAACGGAAAAGATCATGAGAATGATGAGGATGAAGAAATGGCTTTGATCACCCAAAAATTCGCAAAGTTTCTAAAGAAAGAAAAATTGGGAAAGAAGCTTACTAAAGATGAACAATGCAAGAAGAAGGCAATGAAGGCCACTCAAAGTAGCTCCGAGAGTGAATCATCGGGCAACGACTCAAATGAAGATGAGATCGTCAATCTTTGCCTCATGACAATCGAAAATGGGGTAACCTCTACTTCTTGCTCTTTAAATGACTCCAAAAGAGAGAAAAGAGCTCGCTAGGTTACCTCACTGGTGCCTAGGCAAAAAGTTATGAGCATTTGAGAGATTAAAGTCACGGTCCATGCCTCAAACCAGAAAATCACCTTCCACACTAGGGGCAAACTTCGGCTACCCGCCTCGTTTGCCTGACTTTTACTATCTACCCTTCACACAAGGGGCAAACTTCGGTCACCTACCTCGTTTGCCCAAAACCTCCAATGAACCTTCCTCCAAACTAGGGGCAAACTTCGGTCATTTACCTCGTTTGCCTACCGATCCCACTTCATGCCCTTCAAACTAGGGGCAAACTTCGTTTGCCACCCGATCCCTATACACCAATGGTAAGCCTTCAAGTCACAAACATTGTCTTGAAAAGATGGAAATGGAGCATCTTTTATTCTATAAGCTAAGGTACTAATTCAAAGCACATCTTGGGAGAAGCAAAGAAATTAATTGGATCAGTAGGGAAGAATTTTCAAAAAAAAAACCAGATTTATTAGCAAAGTGCTGACATATCAAGATGAGGAGTGAACATAAAAGATGAGCGGTACATCATTCATGGTAAAGGCACTTTGGATCGTGGCAATTTGAGAATTTCATGTCCAAGTCAATCCTTCTTTATTTGAGTCAGTAGTAATCTGATCACAAGTGTGTCAGAGACCAAGGTTTCATACAAACTAACCCAACTTTCCTTGTCGTTCCTGTTAAGTCCGTTTGTCCTGATGGTCTCAAATGTGTGGGTTAAAGGTGATTCGCAATTATAAAAAATAAAATAAAATAAAATAAAAAAAAAACTTTGGATATAAGCAGAAGTGCCAAACATTATTACTACACCAGTCAAGGTCGCAACATGAGAATGTCCCAGGTACGAGTGGCATACACTCGTAAGTGGTTGCAAACGACAAACCGACAGTTGTTTCTCAAGACGGCCGATCGGAGGAAATATCGCCAACACCGAGAAACTATTGCTGATAAGGTGTGTCGATGAGACGTGTTGGTGAGTATTAAAAACATAACTTGAATGTAAAACATACTCACTTACTATTTTCCATTTATAATTTCATTATTCAACAGGTTAACAATATAGAAATGAGTTTACATTATAAAACTGAAAGGATAACATTAATAAACTTTATTCCATAACACATATGAGCGTGTATGGGAACAGTGCAACCAATCTCATCTTACCGACTCTTTTCTCTCGACAACACAACACCCAACTCTCTCACTCTAGTATCTTTGAAACACTAAGATGACCACACTTTAGTAACGGGGTACCAGGGAGTGTCCAATTTGCCTCACACTTTAGTACGGGGTACCAGGGAGTGTCCAATGCCTCACACTTTGACCATACCATGCATGTCAGGGAGTATCCGTAGGCCACAATTTAGCACTACTATGGGTGCCAGGGAATGTCCAAGTTCGACGTCACACACTTTAACGCTATCATGGGCGTCAGGGAATGTCCAGTTTTGTCTCCGTTGTATTTCAAAGATACTCTCGCCACCATCTCAAAACGTCACACTTTGGTACACAATTACCAGGGAGTGTCCACACATCACTTACCCACATACTCCTTCCACACTAACCAAAACCCACATGCATGTACAATTGACTCCTCATGTATGGCATGTGACTTATACAGAAATATAAAGTACTGGGAATGATAACCATGGATATACGAGAAGAAATCAAATCTTATGTGAAACAACCAGTGAATTCATCAAAGAATGCTTCAATAAGCTTTTATCGCTTACTAGAACACAAGTGGGTCTATTTTGAAGCAATGCCCTCAAAAATGAGATATAATTTTTGTGGATGAATTACACATCAAAAGAAAGGTCTTCGAGTCTAGTTTCCAATGCTTCAAACGGTGTGCGTTTTGAGTTTCCTAGAGGAAGTTATGGCCATTTTACTAAAAGTCGTCAGTGCTGAAAAATGCCAATCGATTAACAAAAGTGTCAATCGATTGGTATACATTCCAATCAATTGGTAAACATGCCAATAGATTGGTATATATTCCAATCGATTGATAATCATACCAATCGATTGGTAAACATGCCAATCGATTGGCATCAGCAGTTTCTCCCCTATTACGAATTTAAAGCCTATTTTTGACCCATTTTCAAATCCGAATGCAAACATGACTTGTAATATATGGTTCTCTCCATTTTTCTGCAAGGATCGTGCATACGTGATCGGTTTTAACTAATTCCAACTGTAGCTCTCGAATTTTACAAAAAATCGAGAGGTGACGAAATTTCATTTTTAATACACGTCGCGATATGAATGAATTAGGCTCTATAACTTAAACCGTAGTCTCTATGTATCATAATCTTTCAATTTTATCTCTAAAAACAGATTTTGGTTGAGTTTGAAAAATCACCATTTTTTAGCTTGAGCTTCTATGAAGAAATTAAGAATGGTGATTCTACAATAGACTATTACCACAGCAAGTAAGCATGAAATTTACATTCTAGGTGAGTTTAGAATACTCACTGCTATCAAAAGTGGAGAGTTTGTTGAGAAAGGGAGGAGAAATAAGTAATCCAACTACAAGCTTCAAGTTGTGGAGTGTTGACTAGCTTTCTCTCTCTATAAAAATTTTCTGTAAATTTCTCTTCTCTCTTTGAAAATCTCTCTATAGCTCTCTGAATTTCAGAATGTGAAGAAAGTGTATGTGTAGGTTGTGTATAAAGAAATTAAAATCAAGAACTTGGCCTCCAAGTTCTTTCTTCATTACTCTACAATCTATTTGATTTAAATTTCTGAAAATACATAAAATATATATACGTATATGCTATATCTATGTAGATTATAAACATGTACACCTATATCACAGCTTGAAGAGGTATTTATAGACTAATAGGGGGCAAATTCAAAAGTGTTAGGGAAACTTAGCTTCTTGGCATAAGACAACACACACTATCATGGGGTTGCCAAACATGGCACAACAATTCCTCATACACCAAAGCATCATCCAAACAAAGCCTACACAAGTTGTCTAGGAAATTATGTGTTTGGGTAAACAACTTAAGGCATAAGAATGTAATACTTACAAAACGCATTCCCAAACAAAGCTCTATCAATCATTAGTTGCCATAAATGGAAATAAAGTACAAGTCATTTCATGCTTTATTTCAATTCCATAATCTCTGGAATCTCAGTGCGACGCGGACAGTTTTGAATGTAAACTGGTGTTTTCACAGGGCGGTGATCGCCACAAAAATACAGAAAATTCATATTAATGTGAGCAATGTTTTTCCGATTTTATAAAAATACTGTTTGAGTCAAAAGAAATAATTTTCACCATTTTGAAATACAGTTTTGAAATCCAACACAGGTATAACTAAATTTTATAAAATTTACAGTTTGACCCCATCAAGAATTTTAATACGAAATAACACAAGAAATAAAATTTAGAACATGAGAATTATAAATTAAAATCAATAATACGGGTTAAATATAAAAATTGCAATTTCAAATAATTAAATGTAAATGCAGGTTGTTATACTATAGTTTCATAAGTGTATCAAATAAGTCTAATAAGTCCTTTAGTGACGAATAATTTTGTCACTAAAAGTAAAAAATTTGTCACAAAAAAGTGTTTGTGGGACTAAAATGACACACTTGTGAAACTATAGGGACTAAAATGATATTTTCTAAACTATAGGGATCAAATTGACACAAACGGTTAACTAGGAGGGTGTAAAATATAATTAAACCTAAAATTAAATGGAAATCATTCCAAAAAAACACACATTTTTTGTTCCAACACACTAATTAGAATACAGATAATAATGCAAATCAGTCTTACTCTCCGTAAGTATGATTTGATGGCCACCATATATATATATATATATTTTTTTTTTTTGCTGATGGTCAAAACACCTGCAGGGGCCACACACCCTGTAAATAGCTAAAGGGGGGGGGGGGAGGCACGAGCCCACTTCAAAGGGACTTCCTCCCATTGACGGCTGAAGGGGAATTAACCCCCACCCAAATCCCCACAAGGGAAAAAGAGCCTTCCACCTCCCACTTGGGAGAGATGGAGTAAGACCAACTGGACTAAGGGCCACTGTCTGGATGGCCACCATATTTGAGCACATGTAAATTCCCTCATAGAACAATGCTACAGGCACAACACATTACACAACACAAAGCACAACAGACTTTTAAATGCTTGCACCCTATGTTGTATAAGTGGTGCATAGAAAATTGTAAAAAAATTTAAACAGCACAGGGTACAAATCATTTAAAACCCTATTATTCTTTATGTTGTGGAATGTATTGTGTCTGTAATATTACTATACCCCATACATTACCATCCTTGGATGGAGATGCTCTTCATCGAGTGGTGCTGTTCAACTATAATTAAATAGACGTTTGACTTTGTTGTGGTGTTGTATTGTCAAGCCATTCAAGCCTTTATGTGTGTATGTCCCATTACCCCTTACAATTTTTTATTTGTGTCCGAGCATTTCAGTAATAACACACCACATCCATTCTCTTTGTCTCTCTCCTTAAGGAGACACTCTTTTACAAGGGAGAACCCAACAAGTTAAATCAAATGGCGGAATGTTGAATCAAATGGCAGAATTCAATGCTGATCCGTTCAACTTTGAAAAAGAACTTTGGGAAAGTTATAGGCGGTTCATTGAGCGGTTGCGCAATCAAGTGGCAGTGAGATATTCACACAATCGTGCCGTTACCCCTCTTGAGGAAAATCCACCCACTCGGTTTTTTAACATCGTATTGCAAACCAACTCTCGTAACATCAGACTGCGGATCCGGCGGGACAACCTCTACATGGTCGGATACCAAATGCAGGGTTCTGACGAATGGTTGGAGTTTAGGTACGACGACAACAATCCTGTACATCGAATTACGGGATCCACCTTCCTGAACTTCGGTGACCGTTATGCTCAAATCTTACCTGCTGCTGGTGTAGAGAATATGAGTGATATACAAGTTGGTCGGCGGGCACTAATTGATGCTATAAATTCGCTAGCTACCTCCCCAAGGGACACGGAGAGGGCGAAGTCACTCGTCGTTGTAGTTGTCATGATCATCGAATCTCTAAGATTCGATAATATCACCAACTATTTCGTTACGGAATGCCCCACCTGTTCATCAATCCCCGAGTGGATTGATAATCACGTGCACGGGTGGGGAGACCTCTCTTTCTCGTTGCTCCGCGCTGATGCGGATAGTAGCTTCCGACTTTCGCCCAACAATAGGTTCAATGTCTTCACTCTTGATGCCGCAGTCGCCATAATTGGTATCTTGAAAGGACGATTCTTTGGACCCGGTGGACATAGGCGTCTGCGGCGTGCTGCTGATGGTGGAGAGAATATAAATGAACAGTACGCTGAAGGACGACACCCAACAACAATTAACAACATACACGGAAGTCAAAGCACTATAGGCGACATCTATGGCATAGTCAAAGGCCAAGACGGATTGGGTTATGAATATGTGTACAATCGTGAATCGAACATCACAGCCTACAATGACTTCACCATCGATGTGACTCTCATAAGTAAAGAAGGCTTGTCCGACGACGATGAAATCAGCAAAGGGCAGTTCTCATGGTACGTTACGAACATCACCACCAATAAGTATGACAAGCTCTTATTTCAAGAACTCAAAGGCAGATTTAGTTCGGCCACAGTGAGCTACGCAGTTTTAAGCGATGCTGTGGAGGCCATGGTCGAGGTTATGATCATAAAAAAAAAAAAAGGAGACCCTGCGGCCGATGTTTATGGACTGCTTACATCTCACAACGTCAATCTCAATAGTGAAAGTGTGCTGTTTCGGAAGGCAGATAGTAAGTTCGTAAATGTCAAGAATGGGGAAGTCATTCCTTTGTCGAGATCAGTAGTAGCTGTGCCTTTATGCTCCAACTTCATAGTTCGGGCTGATCTGAAGGGATCCAACATTTTTTCTTCTGATGATGAGATTGCCAATTAAGGGGATTGCAACATTCTCTCCTAAGCTCTATGGTACATCTGAGCAGAAAATCGATGATAAAAAACAGTCAGATCCAAGTGAAGGTCACTTTTTTGGTACGTCTGATCAAGAAGAAGTATATTCTGTGTGTTTGTGTGTAGCGTGTACGGTAGTTTGTAGGTTGATCGAGGATCCACATAAAAATTGAAGAAGAAGAAGAACCCAAAAAAAATAAAATAAAATAAAATAAAATTAAGTTTCCATTTTCTTTGTCACGTATTCACAACCACCAAACAAAGGAGATCGAAACAGAGCAAAACTAAAATTTCAGAAATAAAATTGAAAGTAAACGCACCTTTGTAATGGTGGTAGGTTTGCTTGTAAGTGCCATTTTGCCTCAGGTTCACCAACCAAAAACTTGACAAGTTCAGAATACATTCAAACAAGAAAAATCTGGTGACATTTGATTAATCATGTGCAATCCAAACACAGTCAACCTTTAATGGGTTCTAAAGGTTGTTCTCCCAAGTCAAAAGGCAAGTTATTTTAATGTATAATGGGCTGCCATTTCAAGACCAGCTTTGCAGACATTGAAAAATATGGTGACTTTTGCTATGGAGCCCAATACTCACGCCAAAATGCTAGAAGGGGTGTGATTGGGTGTTTTCCATGTGCAGTTGATGGTTTGAAGGGGATGCTAGCTTTTCTTGGTCACGTTTGGAAAAATTATTGTATGGTTCCAGACCATGGGCCATGTGGCCAGGTTGTTCTCACTAATATTGGGAGACAACCTAGCTACGTGGCATTCCCTTTCTGGTCAGGACCAACATGTGACAATGATCCAAGACCATGGAATAATCAGGGGCGGAGGCAGGGAGGGACAGGCAGGGATGGTCCCTCCAAGAATTTTTCAAATTCAATTTTTTGTATGTATAGTTTGTGAAAATTTCAAATTTTATTTAGCTTGGCCCCTCCAAAAATGGTATAATACTTAGTATGTTGGCCTAATTGTAATCGAACCCCTCAAAAATTGAAGTAAATTTATATATAATATGTTATATTGGCCTAATTGTAATCTAATACTTCCTAAATATTTAAACCAATAATCTATTTTCACTTATTATTTGAACCCAACCCAAATCGTTTTACCATAATTATAAATTTTACAAATCAGCAATTAATATAAAAAATACTCCATAATCTTCATGTGATGGCGAAATTACAAATAGACAAAAAAAAAATTGCCTCGGGGACGCTACCCCCAAACCCCCGTGTGATTCTATGCCCATTGTACATGCCCAACCCACGCCCCTCCCCCCCCCCCCCCCCACACACACACATTTTTCCTGGCTCCGCCACTAGGAATAATTACTCATTTAAAGGGGATGCTTTTCTTGGACTGATCATTAATTTAAAGCTATGGTTGTTTTTTCCTCTTGGCAATCAAGTTTGATGAAACTTCAAGGGTGCTTCTGTTTTACATATGCAGATAATGAACCATGTTTAGAATGCTTTGGGACTAATGTGTTTACTTTGTTTTCTCTTTAGTATTTTCCCAAACAATGACGAAAACACTTTTCTTTGTTTTGTTTGGTTCTTAGATTTAGTGGGGGGAGAGAAAGAAAACCGAGCCTTTTCCTTTGTTTGATTAATGGGTAAAACAATGATAGAAATTGGAAAGAAAAGAGAATAAGTTGAGAAATAGATTAAACAAGCACTTTGAATGTTGTGAGTCATTTTCTTTTATTTATTTGTATATTACAATTATCTTTTAGAAACTTTTAATGTTCTTAAAGGATGAAGGACTACACTAGGAAAAATACTAGACCAATGCGCTAGCTCGTACTAATGCGACCAGTAATACTACCTGCATCGGGCAGCCCAATTAGACCTCTGGTAGTTCCTAATTAAAAATTGGAACTTTTCAACCTTTGTTTTGGTCATCATCAAATGGCAAAGGATAATGCTATTATGTGCACAATAAAGATCTGGACCATTCATTTCGGTGGAGTTCATGCTTGCATACATGGACCCACCAAAGTGAATGGCCCAGATCTTTATGTGCACATTTTATGTGCACCAATCATTACTCAATGACGAATATGCATGTCTGGTCCTAATTTCCCTCCTAGCAAGCCTGGGAAACGATCCAATTCAACTAATTAATTCAGCAAAGTTATCAAAACATGCATGGGACGTAATTAACATTTTTGGTTCCAAAATCAGCAGTTTGGTGGCAAATTAAGTCAATCCCTCTGCATATAGATATGGTAAGTCGGGCCTCTAGCCCTTCTGGAAAGCAGCATATGGACCCGTTCTCTCCCACTGATCTGCATCTCTTGTGCCTCAGCACTCAGCAGGGTAGTAATTCAGCAAAGAAATATTTGTTTTCCACTTTTAATTGCGCATTCGTTGGGACGTATGTCCTCATGGTTGCCAATTAGTCTATTCGAATAATGAGCCCGTTATGTATTAGCCTGTTTAGTAGTGTTTGGTTGTCAAAAAGTAACAAATTTCACAGACCTATCAGAGTAAGGTTGCTATGTATGGTAAAGCAACCAAAACTTAGTACAATTAGAGAAGTCTCTTTGACAGTAGTGCTGGAGCTTTGAATAGAGACAACTATCACAATGTTCCTTTAAATAATTTATGTGACTGTGTCGACCATCAATACCTGTTGCAAAACATTCATTTCAAAAGAGTGAGTTTCCAAACCATCATATTGACACCAACACAAACTAATAGCACAAAGGAATAATTTCTTCAACAAATAATTCCGTAGTGCTATGCGACTCAAAGATATGATAGAAGCGTGCATCGATATGGTCGTGACCCAAGTGAATGTAGATTAGAACTCTATCTAGAACATGTAATTCAAAGTCCAATGCATGAAAACAATCTAAGTAATTAACTTATTTCTAGAGCAATTGCTCAACAAAAATTCAACCTTATTTGAAAACATTTTATGGAAAACAGTGAGAAAAATCAGTGGTGAGAAAGAGTAGTGTACTCCACATTTGGGAAACACGAAATTGTCTTGTTAGAAAAAAGTTTAAATGTTGAAGAGAAATAAGCATATAAACAAAGATGACACTGGAATTAATAAATTAGATAACGATTACTTTGATGACGAGCTATAAAAAGCCAATAGCATGTCAGTATTTTCAATGTTTTGAATTGCAAATACTCCAAATCTACTTGTCAGGCCAGGAGAAGACCTTTAATCAGAGTAATGTGGTGCAGTCCCAGGATTTTGGAAGTCCACAAATCTCAGGTTTTTATGTTGAGTTAAAATTCTGGTTATGTGTGTCCATGTTTCCTCTGAATAAAGTTATGGCTTTCAATAGACAATTTCACGCAAACTTCCTATAAAACAGTACCACCAACTTTGATTGGAGCAACATACTAGGAACTATTATGGGACTCAAAACATATGAATGAATCCTTGTTTAGGTTAATTTTATGGAGCATTTTCATACCCCCAAAATCAGTTTTGGTTGAAATAGTGCCGGAGGAGATTTAGACAAAATGTGATACAGGAAACAAATTTGGCCTTTTAATACCTTTTAAGACTAAAGGGAAAGAAACCACAAATTCATGTACGTATCAAGAACTAAACTATCGATATAAAATCCATAAAATTCCAAAATCCAAACACTACATCCCCCCCCCCCCCCCCCTAAGGTTGTTCCACAAATCCAAGCATAATTTGCACATTAATCGCATTTATGCAAACTAAAATGGAAGGGGTAAAAATGATCCACGTGATTTTGGGTCACTCGCAGTCTTTCAGAGATGTTATCAAACAAAATGACTTAGGAGCTAATTTGGGTATCAAATGCCCATGGTCACACACGGTTGGAAAATTTGAATGAGAAAATAGCTTTTAATTGAATGGATAATCTTGATTATGCCAAACAGACCCTTACTTGAATGGAAGTGACTGTTGACGAACAGTCTCCTTTCGAAAGACTGTGACTGTTGACGAACCGTCTCTTATAATCTATATATTTGGGTCTTGTTCATTTATTTAGAAGGAAGAAATTTATAGTAGTTCATATATACATTATTGGTGTGTCAAGTGTCTAAGAGAATACAAACACAAGTATGGTTCGCTGGAATCTTATTATTTGAAGTGCTTCTATAGTAAGGGGGAGATCGTTGTATCCTGGGAGACAAATGCCGCAAATCCGTGAGCACCAATGCTGGGCATAATTGTCTTAAGGACATAGTGTCCAACACTAGACTTGATCTAACATTCACATCGCATAAAAACCAGGTTCTATTCTTAGATTACTGGAATATGATAGTCAGGGTATTTGCTATTTGGACATATGAGATGTACCTTGATCTATGGACTGCACCGCACAATATATTTATCTGCACTTTAAAGGTATAATTGATTCAAAAGACTCAAAATTCACCAGAGAATATGTCTTTACACTTACAAGTGCAATTGTATCTTGAAAATCCTCTAAACAGATTTCCATTGCTTGATCAAAAATGGAATCTAAATATATTGTTTTAGATAAAGAAAGAGAGGAAGCAACTTGGCTTCGCCTTTTCTTAGAGGATATTCCAAGTTGGACAAAATTTGTGTCTACAATTTGTGCATTCTGGTAACCAATCGACAATTGGAAGGGCACGTAATAATATGGTAAGTCTTCACGTGTAGTCAAAGACATAAGACCATAGAACAATTGCTCTCTAATGGAGTTAACTCTATTGTCTATGTAAAGTACTCAAAGCATAATCTCGCGGATCCACTTACCAAGTGTTTATCTAGACAACATGTGTTCAATTCATCAAGGCGAATGGGATTAAAGCACATAAATAAAGAGTTGACATAGTAGAAACTCAACCTAGCTGACTGGAGATCCTACGATCTAGGCTCAAATTAAAGGGACAACTAAATTATGTGCAACTCTAGATTATCACTGGGGACTTCAACACTTCTACCCATTTTTATAATGAAAAAGTGATGACTGTAGCGAGAATAGAATAAGCTATGCTTTTAATGATTCTTATGCTTGGATTTTCAAGTGGGGTATAGCAGAATACTCTTAATAAGAAATCACCTAGCTATATGAGTGTGAAAGGGGGCCGTTTCTATGAGAATTTTAAAGGCTGAATTTTCTAAAGCACTCATGAATTCGGGAGTTGTTCAGGGCCAAAATGAACACAACCGTGAGAACCGAAAGTGTTCGGAGTGACTCTGTGTGTGTTCTATTGTCTAGGTTTACACTAAAGCCTGAACCGTTCGAGACATCGAGTTCACTGTTTAGCCGAGTAAATCCGATAGTTCTTTACTACAGAAGGTTCAAAGCCAAAAGCTACCTATCCCGATGCAGTGTCATTCCAATGTACTTTCTCTAGTGTCTTCATTTGTATTTGCATGTTGTAAAGTCAATTTATCATTCATGTGGGGGATTGTTGGAAAATTTGAATGAGAAATTAGCTTTTAATTGAATGGATAATTTTGGTTATGCCAAACAGGCCCTTAGTCGAAAGGATGTGAGTCATGTGACTGTTGATGAACAGTTTCTTTTTCGAAAGGTTGTGATTATTGACGAACGGTCTCCTACAATCTATATATATGGGTCTTCTTCATTCATTTAGAAGGAAGAAATTTATATTAGTTCACATATACATTATTGTTGGAAATTTGAAACGCGGAATCAAATTCCCCCAAACCCAGCCTTGTCTGGACCATTGTGTCTGTTGAGTGAAGAAAAGGAAACCGTCACATGACTATTACAAAAAGTCATATACACCTTCAGATCTTATACACCACCATGTCAGTTTGTTATGCGAATAGACATGATTATTCCAAGCAGTCATGCCAATTCACATTAGTCACAATTGTTCTATACAGTCACATCTTCGGCTATATAAATCTGCCAATCCTTCATGCATTATTAATTCAATTCATCCGTGTCTTTTGCTGCATATACATATAGTCATATTGTTTTAGTGAGAGTTGTTAGGAGTTGTTTGGTTCGCCAGATTTACAGATTGATAGTACTGCCTCTGTGTCTACCCTATCATTTTATCCTGGGAGATAGACGTCCGATCTAACCGTTAGCACCCGTGCGGGGACGAATTTATCTTAAGGAGATAGTATCAACACTAGACTTGATCTAACCGATTCCGAGATTGAAATTCTGTTTTTCTACGAAATACTATAAGTGAGTTTTATTTCTGGTTTTATGTATCTTTACAAATTCAGATTTATGTTTATGTTCTGGATTATATATTTCTGCACAAATTTTCTACAGTATACACACACGCCCCAATAGAAACACACTCTCTCTCTCTTTGATTTCTCTTCTCTTCTCTTCTCGGTGGCCCGTGGGTGTTGATCAGTGATAACTCCCTTTACCCAGTTCAACCCGTAAATAATTGGGTATGAAGCTACTAAAGTGATTTCAAGCAGATCCACGTTGACCCATTTTAGTCCCACATTTTGTTTTGGGTCAAAATTTTAGGCCCACATTCACTTGCATATAAAACCAAAAAACCCGGATTCAGAGTCAACGGCTTGCACTGTCTCTCTCATTCTATGTCTCAAACGATAATTCTGTCTCCGTCACTCTCTCTCTCTCTCTCTCTCTCTCTCTCTCTCTCTCTCTCTCTCTCTCAAACGACAATTCTCTCTCTCTCTCACATCTGTGTGCTAGTGCTCATCAATGATCAACAATTGAAAACATTCAACTGTGTACTCACCACTGATTCGTATTATGGAAGAATCATATGATTACCTGTTTCTAGAAGAGGAACCATCATCAGAAGATGAACCATATAATAATTACCTGTCTCCAGAAGAGATCGTGAGTTCTGTATTCAAATTTCTGGTGACTGTCTTTTTTTCTATGTTTTATCTGTCTCGGTTCCCTTTGGGTTTGTTCAAGCGTTTTTCTAAGGATCCCATGGATGTGTTTCTCAAATTCAACTGTGTGCAAGCAGCACAAGCAAATTTTTTTCGTATTATGGAACCATACGATCACTTGGAACCATCAGAAGATGAACCATGTGATTACCTATCTCAACAAGAGATCGCGAGTTCTCTTTTCAATTCTCTGGTGACGGTTCACTTTTTGATGTTTTACTTTTATCGGTCGTGGTTCCTTTACGCTTGGTTCAGGCGTTTGTGTAACTTTCTCCTGTATGTGTTTAAGGATCCCAAGGATGTGTTTCTCAAAGATCAACAGTCGAAAACATTCAACTGTGTGCAACCATTAAAAGCGACTGGTTTTCGTACTATGGAAGAACCATATCATGATCACCTGGAATCATCAGAAGAGGTACCATATAATTACCTGTCTCCAATAGAGATCTCGAGTTCTCTTTACAATTTTCTGGTGAGTGGCTCGTTGTTGATGTTTTATCTGTCGCGGTTCCCTTTGTATGGGTTTTTCGCATCAGCGATAATTTTATCAATCTATCATATAGAAAATGAAGAGAGAGATAAAATCAAAATAATTAGCCCTATGATCCCCACCTACATGGAATTTTCAGATCCGCGCCTGCAGTCTTCAGAAGAGGAGATGGTGACTTCTCTTTTCAATGTTCTGATGATTGGCTCGATTTTGTTGTTTTATCTGTGGTGGTTCCCTTTGGGTTTGTTCAGGGATTTGTGTAACTCTCTCATGTTTGGGTTTTTCTCATTAACGATAATGATGATATTTATCTTTGCTGATGATCCAAAAAAAGAAGTGAGTTGGTTACTGTCTAGCAGAATCGACAAAGACAAACGAAAACCAGGCGATCACATCTACACATGGAGGGGTGGTTACGCTCATCATGGTTCGTACTTTTGAATGCTATCATAATTTTTCATTTTGGGTGCTTAATTTTGATTTATCATATCACGTGCATATATTTGCCCTGAATTTGAAATTATGGTTCGCTCATGAGTACTACATGTACCCAACTTGATTTTATATTTGCCAATTCCATCCGTAACTTGATTTTTTTTCTACTACTCACTAACAAGGAGACTTTTTTTTAGCTATAAATAAGGTGGTACAGAATTATATTCGACAGTTGATGATTATGAATAAAATTTGAGTTTTTCTCTTTGGGAGCCTAAGGTCTTGGTGGACTCCAAAAGATCTTGGTGGATTCCAAGAGTTCTTTCTGTGTTCTTGGTGGACTCCAAGAATCAATTTTTTTTCTTGTTCTTTAATTATTTATCAATTTTCCATCCATATTCATATTTTATTCGAGTGTCCTGCGTTAAATTTGGTATCCGAGCAAATTAGATTTGTGCAAGCAAATTCCAAGAATTCCCTCTCAGATTTCATTGGTATTCCCCAAGCACAAGATCTCCATGGCAGCTTCATCTCCACACCAGACCCACATCCCTAGCCGAGTCACTTTATTCCTACCATCAGACCACATAACCTTTACATAAAACCTTGACCTTTTGAACCCAGAAAACTCTAACCAAACAGGTCCCCTACAAATGGTTCATATTCATTCTCACGCAAGGCAGCTGAGACCCAAAACCCTCACAGAAATGCTAAACCCAAGCAGTCCCCCACATTTGCAGATCGTGACCTTCAGTAGCCCTCGCAAGCGGTCGAAACCCTAGCTCGCGATCAGTGCAACCTGAAATTCTCAAGCCAAGAAATCTCTGTGCGCTACCCCTTGAGGTTTCTGCTGCTTGTTTATTTTGTTTTCTAGGGTTGGGTATAGATAGCTTTGTTTCTCTAACCAGCCCATTTGTTTCAATTTAAACCCAAGCCCAAGCAGGCCCGTATCTCCTCCATTCCTTTTTTTTTTTTTTTTTGTTCACAAATAGCAGCCCACATATGGTTATTAGCTCATTCTCCAACCAAAGTCCCTGTCCAACCCAACAACCCACTATTTTGTGCTATTTTGTTTTGTTTGAAGAAGAAAAAAAAAAAGAGCAACTAAAGAAAAAAAAAAGGGGGGGGGGGGGGGGGGGGGGGGGGGGGGGGAGGAGGAAAGAGTGAGACAAAAGAGGTAAGGAACAGAGAGATCCAAAAAAAAAAAATTTTAAAAAAAAGAGAGAAAAAGAAAGAGAGAGTGAGTGAGTAAAAAAAAAAACAATTTGTGGAAATTTCTTTTGTTATTTTACCGCTACATCATAAATTGGAGATTTCATAATCAAGCTACCAGGGAGTACGTTGTACTACGTCAGCTTAGAGATTTATCCAGATTTGTTACTTTTGAGGTACACGTGTTCCTTTGAAAATTTTGATTAGTAATTTATTTTGACGAGTCACTTAATTTTGCACGTAAAGGTCCTTTCAATTGTACTAATAATGTCTCATTATTACGAGTCCTACACCATTTATTGTCCCGCCCGAGTCTCTAGTACCTTTCTTACAGTCGTCCAATGCCCAAATGTAGGTTGTAAACTTGTTATGGATGAAAGATTTCCCATGAATGGGATTTCAGAGTCCGCCATTAATAGACTTAACCTTCCAATTACTTCATGCTCACTATCATATAGGGTAGTCTTGGACGGTCACTCTACCTTTTATGTCACTGAATGTTGTTTGGTACTAATCCGAATGGCTAACCTCTACTATGAAAATATTTGGTGTGACATCTTGCCCATTTATGTGGGTGTGAGTCATATTATTCTTGGTCGTCATTGGATTGTTGATTATAATGTGAAAAAAGGTAGATGATATTTCCTGTCACTTTGTCCATAATGGTAAGAACATTCTGTTAAAGTCTATAAAGCATAAGTCACTTCTCAGGTTTCTAGTATCTCCTCCAATCACATAAATGACCTAACAAAACTCCTTCAAGATTTGTCTGTCATTGTCAACCGTGAGCGAACAAATGCTTAAATTGAGAAAACCAACACTCAGTGTGAACCCGTTAAAGTGTCTCTTGAACCCGTTGTGAATACACCTGACCCACCACTTGAGGTCCCTAGCGTGTCAATCGATTGTCATGACGAGACACTTGAGGAGAAACAGGATGACAAGCCACTTATTAACGATGTTCTAAATAATCTTGCTATCATCCCAATGCCTCTGCAGCCAATCCCTCCCCCCCCCCCCTTTCCCAGAGTCTCTTCCTCCGTTGAATTCTCAAAGCACAATGGAGATTGCAATTCTTGTTTCCCCACCTACTCCACCTTCTAATCATATTTGTACGTAGTAACCCTCCAAAGGGCTTAAAAGTAAATTTATTTGACTTGTCACTAAATATGGTTACTAATTTGAATTTTCATGTGGAGTTTGTGTTGCCTCTCCTTACTTCATCCGCAGGTGTTCTGAATGGAGTGATGCTTTCTATAGTCTTGAACCTAACATTTGCTTATTTTCATAAAGTCTGTCATCATGCTGGTGCTATTCATTCTTCCCAGCTTAACCATCCTACTAACTCGTCGGAGTCGAGTTTTTGGAAGACGGTGATAAATGATAGGGAACCAAAGGGGCAATTTTGTGATTTACATATTTGACCCGGGAGACAATTGTATTTAGTTTTTTTATTTATGGAACAGTAGGAATCTTTATTTAAGGAGTAATATATAATAGGAGATTTATTTTTTGAAAACTACATATCTAGGAAATCTTATCATATTTCTCAATTTAGGAGATTTTAATTTTGCTATATCTTTTAGGGAGTTTTCATAAATTAGGAGACTTATATTTAGCTATAAATGAGGTGGTACAGAATTGTATTCGACAGTTGATGATTATGAATAAAATGAGTTTCTCTCTTTGTGAGCCTAAGAGATATTGGTGGATTCCAAGAGTTCTTTCTCTTTTCTTGGTGGACTCCAAGAATCTATCTTCTTCTTCTTGTTCTTTAATTGTTCATCAATTTTCCATCCATGTTCGTATTTTATTCGAGTGTCCTGCGTCAGTGAGCCGACGTGGCAGAAGAAGTGTTTGCAAAGTGTCATGTTCCAACACATACCACGTCACCTTCTTAGAAGAGTTAGTGCTTCCTAGACTGGTAGTTTTTTTATTTTCGAGAAGGGGTTTTCATTAGTACAAGAAAGGAAAAAAAGAGAAAACACTTGCCGGTCAATGAGTTTCTAGAGATAGAAGAATGCTGGAATTCTCTCCAACAATAAGATGATCATTATGTTAGGTAGTCCTTGATGCTCCACTGACAAAGCTTTTAATTTTCTTCCACTCTTTTCCTGTTATTTAATTATTTCTTGAACTTTCTATATATGGATGGTACAAATTTTTAGCCATTGAAATGTTATCCTTGATATATGCCAACCAAGAAGCTATGATTGAGTTGTGCTTCTACAAAAATCCCCCTAGAAGCCTCTTTTGTTTATTAAAATTACTATTGCTCGTTTTGCTAAGAAAGGATTGGAGCACGTCGCAGAGATTTTCTGCCTATAAGATGGTTGGGTTTTGGCCATAATTCCAGCATTTAAGACTCAAGAGAGTGATTGTGAAAATAGTGTCAGATTCACGTTCACATAATTCATTCGATGGACTTTTTGGTTGGGTTGAACATTTGAGCTATTAGCGAGTATAAGTGTACAAATATGTGTTTAGATTCAAGGAGAAGGGGTGAGGGCAGCCGCGGAACCAGGAATTTATACTTACCATCAAAACCCGTGCAATGCACAGGAAAATGTTTTTAAATTTCATGTACATATTTTCACACTATTGTTATATTATATTAATTGATAAATCTAGTTTCTATGATGGATGGGTGTATACTTGGAGATATATATGCGTGTGTGTGTACATACGTATAGATTAGATATTGTTTAAAAAATTTATTATTGCTAATCTTGGACTGCTACAATTTTGGAATAACTTCTTAAATCTTATTATATATCTACATGTACAAAAAAATGAGGAAAAAATACAATGGTGCCATCTGACAAGCTTTTGATTCTACTTTATTATATATATAGAGTATATGTGCGTGTGTGTGTGTGTGTGTATGTGTGTGTGATGGCGGCCATATTACTAGCTAGGCTACCCAAGAGGTTCACACGAGGTTTCGGGCTAAAATATTTTAGGGTCTCCCCCCCTGCGCGCACGCTTCTGGCTGCATCTGAAAAGAAGTTTACGGTTGATTTTTTCTACTAACGTCAATAGAATTAGCTCTGGAATTAACTGGAGGACATAGGTAAAATCCCATGTCTCTGCTTTTAGACGTTCAGTTTTGGTTAATTGCTCTCGGTCTGATTGTCTCTATAGGTTGAGACAGAAATCCTTTTTTCTCTTGATGTGAAAATCGTGTCATTGGTTATAAAAAAACCCTTTAGTTTGATGTACTGAAGACATCGTAAACAAGCTTGGTGGAAGGTTGAAGTTGTTTACTTCAACATATCTCATGATTCATATGTTTTGTGGGGGCAATGGATTTGTAATTTGTGTACTTGTATTGTATTCTCACACATTGACTTTTGCATCAGGTTAAGAATGACTATGTGTATCAAGTTAATTCGGGCTATTTAGGTAGTTATTACTGATGGCTTGGCTTCAGTTCTCATGAAATTACTTACACCATGACATTTTTTGCCTTGTTGCTTAGCCCGTCTTTTAAAGCTGAATCGGTGTGGGTCTAGGTGATCTGAAAGAAAATTTGATTGTAAAATACAGAATGATAGTCCAAGATCATAGATTAACGACATTGATCATAAGCTCACTCAAACAACATCTACTATAGTCTTATCATAATTTTTGTCCCCCCTCAATACTCGGTCCTTGTCAATCAAATTATACTTTAATTCCTCTCCCACGCCTCCTTATAGAAAGTGTTTGTGTAAATTTTTCCGATCTTTTTTTTTCTCTACCGAACTCTAAAAGTAACATGTAATGTGTCAAATACATAGGCATTGTGCAAATTCAATTTCTAATGGCGCTATAAAATAGTGGCAAGTGTTCTTAAGCATGTTTCCTCTTTGTTGAGAATGGCGATAAGACTCAAGTTTTGGCCAGATATAAAAGCATATAGAATACCAAAACTCCACGATTCTTTTTCTTGGAATAGCATATGGAACTGGATTTATGTCATATTGTATGTTGTCATAGAAAAAGGTTCCTAGATACATGGTTGCCTATCGTGACTCAATTGGAGTCCAAGACAGAAGATGGGCAGCATAAATTTTTCATTTCGTTGATTATGGGTTACTAGTTCATTTGATTACTCTTAAAAGCAATTAGAGCATAAAAATTGTAAAAATACATCAAGTACCCACAGATTGTAGCAGTAACATGATAATATTCTCTGATGAAAATTGTTTAGATAGTAATGATTTTCTCTGTAGTTTAGGTGAGTTTAGGGTGAGTGGTTTGGTTTGCTCTGCAGCTGGCTTTAAAAATCAATAATAAAGTAGAACCACTCAAAGTGTCATGGCAGTGACCTCTTGTATTTTGTTTATGATGAAGCCAACTGACTCGTAAAGGTTTGTCTTGTGGGCATGTTATTTGCTAGCATAGGAGCATCAAAGTTTTAACTGAGAAGGTAAAGACGTTTATAAAATCGGTTAAAACATGGAGCACTGGTTGATAATTTTAAGTGGACCAATCATCGTTACAACGAGTCCAAGAGATTGATTGCCTGAAGCTAGGCAGGAGCTTCTATTTTGTTGTCTTTATTTTAAATTATGTCACATTGTCATCTTTAGAATTCCAACAAAAGTGGACAGATATAAAGTGAGTTTTTAAATTATTTTGAAAGAAAACTTCCACAGGACAGTAGAGACTAGCAATGTCGTGGGGGTATAATGTGTTACCAAGAATTATAATTTTAAGGAAATTTTATAGCTAAGAAAAGGACATGGTGTTAAACTAATGTTAGGACTAGAAAATGATCATTTTACAAACAATTGGGTCAAAGATTGAAGATGTTAAAAATAAATTTTAGCACTACTAGGATGAGTAAATGCAATTAGGTTGAAGAGTCTACTAGTTGGAGGGGTTTTTGAGAAAGATGTCTATGCAATTAGTTGAAAATAAGGGATGACTTTTGATTAATCAATAGATAGGAAATTTATTGGAAAGGATTTTCTAGTTTCGATGTTGTTTTCAGAATAATGTTCAATCTCTCTCTCTCTCTCTCTCTCTCTCTCTCTCTCTCTCTCTCTCTCTCTCAAACAACTTGGTTTCCTACTAAAATTGGTACTTGGTACTTGAATACCATAAACAAAGATGTAAACTTTATATTGCAAAACCATATATTTGGGTGTGGCCGTGTAGCCAACTTGTTTTTCATCTTCTTTAACATTTGCCTGCTTTAAAAGTGTTAATTTTGTAAGAGCACCTTCTAAAACCTCACTTGAACAAGTTTTTAGCTCTATATAATCTTGCTTTGAAAGTGTTTTAACATCATTTTTACTATTTTTCTGCTATCCAACACCAGGTATTTGCACTGAGGATGGAAATGTGATCCACTTTGCTAGAGGGGAAAGACAAGGATATGGCACAGTTTCAGGATTAGACCCCTTTATTTCCAACTCAACTTCCTCTCATTCGAAGGGCAATCCAAGGAAGTCGTGCACAAGTTGTGGTAACCAGTCAAACCTAGAAGGTGTGATCTCTTCTTGCATCGAATGCTTTCTTTCTCGTGGCGACCTCTACCTCTTTCAGTATTTCATCACACCAGCTCTCTTTTTGGCCAAAGTCAGAGGGGGAACCTGTACTCTCGTTCCTTCAGACCCACTTGAGGTTGTTCTCAATCGAGCTAAAGTCCTACTTCGTACTAACGATTTTGGTGTTTACCACATTTTGAGGAACAACTGTGAGTCTTTCTCTTACTACTGTAAGACGGGTTCACCTTTCTTTAGTGGACAGGTTGTGTCCTTCTTGGTTGCCGTTTTTGTTCTCGCTGGTCAACTTACCCTTAGTACTAGATCTACTGGTCTGGCAGTGACTGAGGGTTTTGTTGTTTATTGTGCTTGCAGGTATATTATTGACAGAGGATCAAACGAGCAGCGTCTAAAATCCCCAGTAACCCCGATTGAGAGGTTGCGACTCTTGCAGCTATGGGATTTTGGGCTTCTTACCCCAAATTTTGTCTATTTTTTCTTTTATGGAGTACCCCAAAAAATATGTTCATATGTAATACAAATATTTGTGTAAAGGGAAGGTTTTCAGTTACTTTTCATTTAAGAAAGTTGAATTACCAAATTTTCCCGTGTTGACATTGTAAATGTTTGACAATTTCGGTGAAGTTTTTGTAGGGTGGTTTGTGTCCATTTCAGTATCTACAGGAGTACAACTGAGTATAGTTGTAAGTACAACCAATGGGCAAAATTGTGTTGGTGACAGCCACATGCTATTTCCAGCTACCAAACCCAAACGTGCCATTTTTACGGACTGAGCGAACCAAACCCTTTCACTTCGAGAGCATTTTTGTTCACCCAAAAATGGGCACCAATTGCTCACTCAGGTCTCCATTGGGTGATATGTGTCTCATTTCAATAATTATGTTGATGATACAAGGGCAAAATAGGGACTAAAAAGAGCTACATGTCACCCCAGTATCACCCAAGTAACAATAGGTGACTATTTTTGGGTGAGAAAAAAATGCTCTCTTTAACTTCTCGCTTACCTTCTCGCAACTCTGCTATGTGGTGGGCCGACATTTTCAAACCTTATACTTCTAACTTCTGGACAAGCGGGGTATTTGTAAAATACAACCGCACTATAATACAAAAATATAATGACTTAGTTCACAATTTTCCACTTTATATGCAAATTGTGTTACAATGCCAGCTTATATATAATGAGATGAATCTATGATGAGTTTGGTTGTTTAGCTATTATTTTGTGCAGATATGCTGTGTTGTCATGAGCAGGAACGATTCACAGAAAACGGGTAAAGCTC
The DNA here is from genome assembly GCA_033977485.1 of Hydrangea macrophylla. Taxonomy (NCBI): domain Eukaryota; kingdom Viridiplantae; phylum Streptophyta; class Magnoliopsida; order Cornales; family Hydrangeaceae; genus Hydrangea; species Hydrangea macrophylla. Next base: position 14,426,017 of record CM066999.1, on the reverse strand, counting down.
AAATACAAGCAAGACAATTCAAAGCTGAAATGTGAAGTTCAAGCGATCGACGAGAGCTCGAGCGATCAAGTGGTCAAGCGATTGAAGGCTCAAGCGCTCGAAGAATTTGAAACTCAAGCGATCGAACATAGTTCGATCGATCGAATATGGGTTCACCAGATTTTTGCGGGCACGCAGCAGCGACGTAATGTTGTTAACCCTAGCCTTAGGTTATCTATAAATATAAGTTGTAAAGACGTCCAAAGGGACGCCCACTTTGTTTATCAGCTTATAGAGAGAGGTATAGAGTTTTGTTTTGGTTTTTGTAGGATTAATGCTTGGATATTACTTTGGTTTAGAGTTTTCAAGTTTAAAACGAGTTTCTTTCATTCCAAGTTCTTTAATCTTGTTTTGTTTACATTCTGTTAGTAGTTTTTAGTAGTCTTAATCTGTTTGAATTGTAGGGTTTGAATGCTCTTAGATAAAATCCATAGTTTTTTATAGCTTTCATGATTAAAACACGACCAAACATGTCCTTAATGCTTTCACACGTTAAAAACATATTTTCTGCAACTCAAACAACGATAGCTAAACCAGAGTTGGGAGATCATGATGAAATATTGATCTCCGGCCTCTGCCATGCATACTGCAGAATACCTGCATTCAATCGATCAAAGACAGTTCGATCGATCGATCAAATCAGGAAACAGTCAAGCGATCGAAGATATTTCGATCAATTGAGAGAGGATGTTGTTCGATCGATCGAAAGCGCGTCGATTGATCGAAATCTTGAGATGATTCTTTTTAGTATTCCATGACTTTCTGTTTCTGAAATATGTTATCAAGTTGTCCATATAAGCTCAGTTTGTCCAAACAGTTTCTTAACTATAAGCCTTAAGGCATTTTTCTTCAGTGATTTTTGCACACCGCCATTAATGCTAACACCATTGAAGGTGTGAGACGAAACCATTGTTTTAAACCATCTTCCACGTATTTTAAATCAACAGTGATGACATAGTCCCGGTCATGAAAGGACTATTGAATCTTTATCTTTAGAAAAAAATGGAATACTATAGAGGGATGTACTCCATCGAGCGTTCATGAATGTGCATGGTAGATGGCTAGTTCATTGTGAATTCGTGTGATCCCAACGCCTTTTTCATTTAAAGTAAAACCGTTTCAAATATTGTTTTAGTTACTTAGTTAGTTGCTAGTTTAATTCTGTTGTATTACTTTAGTAGTAGCTCATCACCTTCTTTGTGGGATCGACCTGGTTTTACCAGATTACTACTTGCACGTCCACCTACACTTCGGTGTTGCACATAAGAGCACACAATTTATTTTCATGTCAAGTTTTGGTGTCGTTGCTGGGGAGGGCGACTAGCTATTACTTAGGTTATCTCACTCTTTCTTCATCTATTTCTATTTTTCTTTTTCTTTTAGTTCCTTAGATTAAAATCTTCTTAAGTTTTCTCTTTCATGTCCGAAAATGAAGGCATTTTTGGCAATCCACTCTATTCATCTGATTCATCTAGCTCTATTAACCTCATAGCCACTTCTACAGAATCTATGGCTAATGATCCAAGCGAGAATGGTGAGAATAAGGTTGTACCCATTGATGATTTGTTGCGTCCCTTGCGTGAACTCATGCAACCCGATTATGCACCTACACCTTCTTGCATTCTCATTCCACCACATGCGGGCGAATTCTAATTTCACAACGGAATGATTCAACTTCTTCCAACCTTTCACGGGATGGAAAGCGAGAAGGCCTATCTACATGTTAAGAATTTTGAGGATGTTTGTAAAGCATTCTCCCAAAACTGTCCTGTAGATGCTACACGCTTAATGCTATTTCCCTTCACCCTAAAGGATAAAGCGAAAGCATGGTTGCTCACCCTCAAACCAAATTCGATATTCACGTGGCATGTGATGAATACTGCGTTCTTAAAGAAATTTTTCCCACCTCGCATGACCACCGAACTGAAATGTTAAATAAACTCATACAAACAAAGAAACAATGAAACCTTCACTAAAACATGAGAGCGTTTTAAAGATTTACTTCTTATGTCCACATCACGGGTATGAGAAATGGTGAACCATTAGCTTCTTCTTTGAAAGACTTAATGGAGAAACTAAAAAACTTGTTGAAACCATGAGTGCATGCAAGTTTCTAAGTAAAAATGCCGAAGAGGCTGAGGCACACTTTGAGTGGTTAGCTGAACATACCCATGAATGGACCAACCAGGAAGACGTCTCGAGAACTTAAACACAATAGAGAGAGAGAGAGAGAGAGAGAGAGAGGATAAGAGTATCTTCCAACTACAAACCGAGGATGCTCTAATGACCAAATACGAGGAGCTAGTGAGGAAGATAGAAGAGTTAGGAATGAAAGGAGAGAGCTCTAGGTAGGTTTTGCCTGAAGAACCATGCGGCACATGCAATATGCTGGGACACAACTCAATACTGTCCCAACGTGCCGTATTTTCAAGAACAAGCCCCCATGGAAATGAATGCCATGCAAGGGTATAGAAGAGAGGGGAATTCTTGCTATAATAACAATAATAATTTTCAAACTAATACCAATAATAGATGGAATCACCTCGGTTTGATTGGAAGAATAAACCAAAAATCAATTTCAGCAACAGCCATATAATAACAATAATCAATTTCAAGGGCAACACCAAAGGCAATCCCAACAATTCAATCAAAATAGATCTAATAATTATAATCAAGCTCAGCCCTCTAATCAATAATCTAATGTGTACGTACCATCGCACAAAAAAGGTGCAAGAGGATGAACCGCTTTCTAACGCAAACTTAACGCAACAATTAATTCAAATGATAAGTAAGATGTCTGCTACGTTAGAAAGAATAGATGCTCGACAAGAGGGAACGGGAGGAACAATTTCTTCCCAACCACTTCTAAACCCTAAGGGATATAGTAATAGTCCCAATAATCAAGAACATGCTAAAGTTGTGACTACTCTAAGAAGCGGCAAGATAATAGGGCAAAACATGCCTCTTTCTACTCTTGTAGAAGAAGAGGATGAAAAAATAAATAAAGAGGAACCATCTATTAATGAAGAAGAGCCATCAACTAGGAATGAAACCTTATAAATAAATGATGGAGCACCTATAGAAGTAGAGAGAAGGCCTGGAAAGGAACCCGCCAACGATGAAGTTCTGAAATGCCCTTTCCCCGCGCCTTACCCCCAAAGACTGAAAAAAATCCAAAAATGAGGTAAAGAATCAGGAGTTTTTGGAACTATTTAAACAAGTTAAAATCAACCTTCCATTCCTTGATGCCATCAAGCAAGTACTGGCATATGCTAAATACCTAAAAGATTTTTGCACGGTCAAGAGGTGGCAGAGTGTGAAAAAACACGCTAGCACAATTATTCATAATGAACTGCCCCCAAAACTCAAAGACCCCAGTACTCCCACTGTCTCATGTCAAATCAAAAAACAAAGAATAGACAATGCACTCCTCAACCTGGGAGCGAGTGTAAACATACTGACATACTCAGTCTATAAACAACTAGGGTTGGGTGAACTCAAACCTACTCGAGTTGCATTACAATTGGCAGATAGATCGATGAAGTACCCGACAGAGGTGTTGGAGGACGTCCTCATGCAAATAGACAACTTTATGTTCCCGGTAGATTTTGTGATATTAGACACTGAACCTGTTTCCAAACTATGTGCACAAATCTCGGTAATCTTTGGACGTCCATTCTTAAACACTATCCACGCCACAATACGAATAAAAAGTGGTATAATGACTATCATATTTGGGAACATAATTCAAACATAAAAATCTTTTCAAATCCCAGACCTGAAGAATACGAGGATGAAGAAGAAGTTAACCTCATTTATCGAAGATGAATCTGATTTTGTCGATAAGATCCTTTGGAAGTAGTTGTATCACAATTTGATACTATCTATCAACCTAAAAATTCTACTCCACTGGATACCGACCTAAATCAAACTTGCCTTATGATGGAAACAATAGAGGAGGACAGAGCTGAATGTATGTAGGTAACACCATATGAACCTTTGCCTCCAAAAACAAAATTAGCTATGCCCTCGAATCTCCAGTTTCCTGATCTAGAATTAAAGGAGCTTCCTATGGAGCTCAAATACGCTTTCCTAGGAACTAGGAACACATACCCTGTTATTATATCATCCACTTTAAATTCCAAGCAAGAGCGTAAACTAGTTCAAATATTAAAACGCCACAAGAAAGCATTGGGGTGGACTATTCCTGAACTCAAAGGCATTAGCCCGTCCATTTGCACCCACAAAATTTACTTGGAAGAAGACGTAAAACCATCAAATCAAATGCAGAGGCGTCTGAATCCTAATATGCAAGAGGTCGTGAAAAAGGAAGTCTTAAAACTACTGGACGTTGGGATAATATATCTAATTTTAGATAGTCCGTGGGTCAGTCCGACCCAAGTAGTACCTAAAAAGGCAGGCATAACAGTTATTCTAAATAAAGATTGTGAATTGGTACCGACGCGTGTCCCCACCAGGTGGCAGATGTGCATCAATTAAAGAAAATTGAACACTGTGACCCGAAAAGACCACTTTCCTTTGCCATTTATAGACCAAATGCTAGAATGAGTGGCAGGTCATAAGTTTTACTGTTTTCTAGATGGATACAGTGGTTACAACCAAATCGAAATAGCTCCTGAAGATCAGGAGAAAACAACATTTACATGTCCATTCGATACCCTCGCCTACCGACGAATGTCGTTCGATTTATGCAATACATCTGCTACCTTTCAACGGTGTATGCTCAGTATATTCAGCGATATGGTCGAACAGATCTTAGAAGTCTTCATGGATGATTTTTCTGTGTTCATCCATAGCTTCGACAATTGTTTAGAAAATATGGAACGTGTGCTAGCACGGTGTGAGGATAAACACCTGGTGCTGAATTGGGAAAAGTGTCACTTCATGGTGACCAAAGGGATAGTCCTCGACCACATAATATCTAATGAAGGTAACCAAGTGGACAACGCAAAAATCGATATTATCTCAAACCTCCCTGCCCCCAGCACAGTCAGAGACATCCGCTCTTTCTTAGGGCATGCGGGATTTTATCGAAGATTTATACATAACTTTAGTGCTATCTCCCGACGACTTTGCCATTTGCTCGTTAAAGACGTACCTTTCGAGTGGTTGGATGCATGTCAAAAATCTTTTGATACACTGAAGCAACTCCTAACAACTGCACCTATAATACGAGCTCCCGATTAGAGCCTTCATTTTGAATTAATGTGTGATGCTAGTGACTACATCCCTAGGCCAGAGGAAAGACAACAAGCCTTATGTCATTTACTATGCTAGCAAAACTCTGAATGATGCTCAAATGAAATACACTACAACAAAGAAGAGTTGTTAGCAATAGTCTTTGCCTTGGACAAGTTTCGACCTTATCTCATAGGGTCACCAATAGTCTATTTCACAGACCATTTAGCCCTTAAATATCTATTATCCAAGAAAGATGTAAAACAAAGACTCATTAAATGGATACTTCTACTCCAATGATTCGACCTAACCATCAAAGATAAGAAAGGAGTAGAGAATGTGGTCACAGGCCATCTATCTAGGTTAGCTTTCGTTGACAACATGGAACAAACACCTATCAAAGAGGACTTTCTCGACGAACGGGTAATGGCTGTTTCTAACCTACTGTAGTATGCTGACATCGTAAATTATTTAGTCACAGGAGAAACTCCAGCGCATTGGTCAAACCAAGACAGGAAATGGTTCCTCTTATTCGTGCGTCACTTCCTTTTTGTTGACTCATACCTTTTCAAATACTATGTTGATCAGGTCATCAGACGTTGCGTGCCAAATGAGGATATAACCGTAATCCTGGCATCATACCATTCTAAAGCTTGCGGTGGCCACTTTGCTTCACAAAAAACTGCACAAAAAGTCTTACACAGCAGTTTCTACTGGCCAACCATATTCAAGGATGCCCACTCATTATGTAAAAATGTGCCAACCCTCTCAAAAGTTGGGCACGATCTCAAATAGAAACTCTATGCCTTTGACCCCTATAATTACGATCAAAATCTTTGACTGTTGGGGCATAGACTTTATGGGCCCATTCCCAAAATCAAATCACTGCAAGTACATACTTCTTGCTGTGGACTATGTTTCGAAATGGGTGGAAGCCATTCCAATGCGCCGAAATGATCACAAAATAGTTAGCTCCTTTCTTAGAGAAAATATTCTCTCTCGTTTCAGAACCCCGAGAGCGTTACTAAGTGACCAAGGGAAACGCGTCTATAATAGGCCCTTGGAGTCACTCCTTAAGAAATATGAGGTAAATCATAAAATTGCTTTGGTTTACCATCCACAAATTAATGGGCAAGCAGAATTGGAAAATCGAGAGATTAAGCATATCCTTGAAAAGATGATCAATTCGAACAGAAAGGATTGGCATATAAGTTGACCGATACATTGTGGGCCTACCTTACGGCTTTTTAAGACCAACCTGGGTATGTCACCGTACTGCCTAGTATATGGAAAAGCTTGCCACCTCCCAGTCGAACTAGAATATAAAGCATATTAGGCGACCCGCTCATTAAACTTTGACATCAAAGAGGGAGGACATCTCCGCAAACTCCAACTGGCTGAACTGGAAGAAATACACAGAGATGCGTATGATAGCGTCAAAATACATAAGGCAAGGATAAAGGCTCATCATGATCAAACAATTTTTTGTAAATCATTCGAGCCAGGATAGAAAATCCTATTGTACGATTCCCGACTCCATCTTTTCCTGGGAAAGCTCTGCTCCAGGTGGACAGCCCTTTCATGGTGAAAACAGTATTTCCACATGGAGCAGTTGAGCTGATTAATCCAAAAAAAACGAGAGCTTCAAGGTTAATGGCCAACGGTTAAAGCCATTTTTAGAGAACTTTCAACCCGAAGTTGAGCACATCCAATTGGATGAGCCCAACTATTCGTCTAGTTAAAACATCAAAGGGTTGTACCATTTTTTAAACTGATCTGCAGGTTTTCAAGAATGAATAATAACAAAGACACGCGATCAGTATATTCAATAGGCTCATGGGGAGATTCTGAGTACCCAAACCCCCCTTGGACCATTGAGGAAGTCGCATTCTACCTTTCACCATATGAAGGGCCAAGGGTGGATTACGTAATTGATTTGTCTTATGGGTGCATTCCCTATCCACCAGCCCTTCTTGGAATCAACCCCTTCGAAAACATGGAATTCTCTTCTGATGAGGAGGAAGAGGAGGAGGGAAACTTTGTTGGGTGGGTGGACGACGAACTCTTGCAGTAATGGGAGAATGACGAGATGTGGGAGCCATAGGACGTTAATGATTTGCACGATGTTGTGGCTGAGAACCACAATGTTGTCTTCGCGTTTGATGATAATTTCATCACTATCGACCTGGTTCCCTACATCTACGTGCACTTGAGCTATTTATTGTTTAGGCTTCAGTGTCCCCTTCCAGCTAGTGCACATTGTTTAGTCATGCCAATAGTGAGGTTGAATTCATGTCATTTCGTTTTATTTTAGTTTTCTTTGCTTTTTTCCTATCATTTGATTTCTTTGTGCTTTTTCTTTCTTTGTTTTATTCTGATTTAGTTTCTGTCACTTGTTTTTGTCTTGTGTCTTTGTCTAGGAATATCACTATGAATCCTAATCTACCACCAATATTCCTTCCATATCTGCTATTTGATGGGTCTCCCATAGGGTCCCTTGGCACCCCGCCGCAAGAGGGAGAACAACTGAGGAGTTATACTCCATTATCTATGACTCCAACCGGATCATTACGATCACCTCTCATATGCGCATTCAATTCTTTGAAGATTCCAGACGCACTCAATGATATCCTTGATGCTTTTAGATCTTTCTGGGACTGTGAATTATCAAGTTTGGACTTCAACATAGAAGATTCAGTAGAGTACTATAATGAGACAATGTGGAAGATGAAGTTTTTCAATTCGAGGAATAGTGGTCCACTTCAGCTTGTGATTATTCATTTGATCAATCTTCTAGCAAATTGAAGTGCATTCCTAGATAGTATATTTATTTTTAGTTTTTATTTCAAACTTGTAATAAGGTCTAAGTACCATTTGGGGGAATATGTTGCAATTGGATGCTGTTGAAGGATTTATCAACATACATTTGCAAACATATTATGAAAATGATGATTTTGGATGTCCTTACATACATTGAGAAGACTGTTTTTCTTTATTTCTGTATGCTTTGGATTGGTTTTTTGTAAGTTGGGGGTACAGAGGCATTCTGCTCAAGGGTTTCTAGAAATTTTGTGTTCGATTAATCGAGCCTTTTCGATCGATCGATCGATCGATCAAGGTCTTTACACTATTAAGCTCGTGGTGGTTTCAAAAGCGATCGAATTCTCGATCGATCGAACATTTTGGAGCGCTCGAAGGTTCTATTTAAACGAGGCGTCCCCAGTACACCTCTTCAGTCTCTCTTCCTCTCCCATACTCTCAAGTGATTAGAAAGACAGAGACTCGGGGCAATTTTCACCCCCTCCTTACCACGCCCTCTCCTAACGATCATTCTAGGGCCATAATCATCCCCACATCGCCATCACCATCATCTCACCTCCTATCTGCGCTCACCCCGAGGTAATGTTCCATTAAACCACCTACGTTTTCAGTTAGTCAATTGACGAGGGGGTGCCTCCCATTGGTTTTATAACCTTATAATTACTTCTCTGCGTTGTATATTTCTTCTTTTCTTCTTGTTTTTGCAATTTTTCTTAACATTTCGTAAATCTCTGTACTCAATTGATCGAGCTGGGATCAAGCGCTCAAATCTGATCAGGTTCAATCGATTAAAAATGCTCGATCGATCAAAGATTTCTAGAGACAAATTCTTGTTCTGTCTTCACTGTTTTGGTTCTTTCATTTTATTTCTTTCTTCTAGAATCCTCGCCATAAATCCCATAATAGGGTATCACAAGGAGAAACCATTCGACCTCACCATTCCAAATTCGATTCCCGCACACGGATACCGGAATATTCAAGATCAATCATGGTTTACCCATTTTTTTAGTCACTGAAAAGTGATGCTCGAAAGACCACTTGAGACCATTTGGCTATCCACCCTGTGATTTTTGGCACGAATAAAGGATATGCCGTAATGGTTCGAGATGTTGACCCAAGCAATATGAATCAACATTTTTTGGGTTCGGGAAACTTGTGTAACCATGAAAAAGGACCTCGCCGTGCCACTCACATACCGATCTTTCTTACGTGGGCGGCATATCGTTTTTAGTCTAGCAACCATAGCTACAGCCTTGTGGGTACCAGAGATGCCAGATTGTGTTTGTCCCTAGCGGTCGGGTGCCCCTGAAACCCCTCTCTCCACTATAGCTTAGGAAATTACAGGAGGAGCTGTACACTGGAACAACGTTTCACTCATTGAGGATCCGCACCTTACCGATACTACCACATGCTCCATCTGGTGCTTTGCAATTGTATCTTATTAACCTCCTATCATGAGAAGTTTGCATCATGGTATGTACGGGTTTTAAATTCTGTAGGGACTAGGCAGAGGGTTTGTCTGCCATAATTATACATTGACTTCATGGTGCAGCCCACGCGCTATATTTCCGCCAAGAAACATCTGAAGGGCGCATGGGCCATTCATAGAGTTGTCGCCCAGTCAGGATTGCTCCCACTATCTGCGGATGAATTTCAAAATGTTTCCAACCAATTTGGTGAGACGGCTGCCAGACGCTCTGATGTCCAGAAATGCAAGAGAAAAGAAAAGTGCAAGGAGAAAGTAGGGAAGAAGAAAAGAAGAGGAGGTACCGATACGGAGGGAATTGCTTTTGGGATGCCTTTAGAGGCCGAGGAGCATGATTCTAGAGCTGAGTCAGATCCAATCGCTGAGGTTGAGAGATTTGAGCTGAGACATAGGAATCGGGCTCCAGCCCAAGGAGAGTCTTCATCCGTGTCTCTCCAGACCATTCACACATTACTTCTGGAAGAGTGAGAGGCTCTAGTGAGACTCTAGGGCAAGATAGATTTGATTCTACTACATCTGGGAGTCGACTTGTCGCTTCACATACCACCTTTTTCTACAGCACCTCCTACAGCTCCTTCAATACCATCTACCTCTGCTCCATCATCATCTGCAACCCCGCCTCCCAGATCTGAGCCCCGGCTTCCACCACCTCCAGTCATGAGTGATCCTTCATCTTCTACACCACTTGACCCGACCGTGAGTGACCCGGTGACTGCTTCAACGGTTGTTGAGGGTGGAGTTGCAAATGCTGCTGCAACTATTGATATCCCTTCTGATACGGCTGCTGATGACCTGATCGAGGTTGACTAGGATATATTAGATTCAAAAGCGAGAGTTTTTGTGTATTTCTTTTATTTTCTTATCTCTCTCCTTCTATATGTTTTAGATATTATGACACTGCGATCACTGCTCTGTTACATTCATGTAATATTATTATAGTGATTGGCTATGGTTATAGTTTTTTATTATAGTTTCGACCATGTTTTGTCATTCTCCATCTATTACTCTTGGTCTTGGGAATTATATGTTCATATTACAGGTTGCTCTGAGTGCTGCTATCTGATTGCTTACAACCAGGTGAAACCTATCCATTTTATTTTGAAAATCAACTTCTAAGGACATTATTGTTTTCAGTTGGGGGTAAACTATAGACAGGCATTCACCTGCACTCTCACACTTTTCACCTTAGATCTTTTTATTGTAGAATCACATAAACATACAAATTCAAAAGAAAAAAAAAAACACTTTGGACTTTCTCTCCTATTTAGCTGTATATTATGCAATGACGCATTCACGTTATTCTCATCCTTTTGCAAATTATGTTTCGCATTTTTCTAGAACCATTGGGATGATTGCACATGTTAGACATTCATGTATCCTATAACCATTTACACATGTTGATAGTTACACAGAGAACCTAAAAAGAAGTTTAAATGACTGTAGTATTCAAAGAATGAGTAGTCGAGACTAATTACCCTTAGTAAGCTGTCGAACCAATCTTTATTTTTTAGGGATTATCACACAAACTCGAGTCATTTTATTTTTTATGCATAGAAACTCGTTGTAAAGTCTCATTCCTTCTTGTGTTGGCCACTTGTTAGAGGAGAACGTTCAGGATCTACCAACTAAAACTCAATTAACACCGAAATATAAAAACTGAACAAGTTAGGAAAATGAATTAAGCCATCGATTCCTACTCCTTAACCTATGCACACATCTATACTCACAGTCAAATGCCTAATACTTCTCATCCCATATAAACCAAATACTGCCAATGCCTCGATGAAAATAATAAACTCACAATTATATGCCTTGACCTCAATGAATCTTACTATTCACCCAGTAGGACTAAACTGTTGAAGCATGGGGTGGGAGAGAAGCGATATGGGAAGTTGCTCATTCCAAAAAAAGAAAGAGCAAGAAGAAAGAGAGAAATTATTGAATGTGAAGGAGTAAAGAGAAGAAAATACATACAAGAATAGAAGATTGGTGGAGGAGTGAAAAAGAGGAAAGTGACAAACGATAGACTCCATTACACTCTAAGATGTGCATACTTCCACCATACTTGAAACCTAAACAAAGTCTTAAGGATCCTTAACAGTTTGGTTTGAGCATAAAGTTGTAAATTGAGTTATCCACGGTAGTTTGCTCCTCTAGTAAGTGGTGTTCCGTTCATGAGACTGCACACTCTAAAAGTTCATTTTTCAAGAGTCGAGTATGAAAGCATTAGTGTCCACGCCAGAAATCATATCAAAGCTTTCATATACTGAGTGATCATGATTACACAAGTTTCTGAGAGATGTTCTTTTTGAGTGTAAATCCTTGAGAGATTTGAGTCAAAGCTAAAAATTCCTAGAATATGAAGGTCTAAATAACTCTAAATATGGTTTAATGTGTAACTATTGACTCCTCACACATAAGGGTACATGAATGTGACACATGTGTTATAATTATCTTGGTCGCATGAGGAACATGTCGACATCTTTCATTTTTCATCGAGAATGATTGGTCATTGTAAAGCAAAATTTTTCGGTTGAATTAGATAGAGAAAAGCTAATAGTTGTTCTACCTATCTGATTTTAAAATATGAATGTTATGGGTATATTCACTGCAAATCCTCACGAGACAACACTCGTCCACTAGGGGGAACCTAGGGGTTTAACGGCTTGTTGCATTCGCTAAATGCAACCGCGATTCCAGCAAAAGTGAGTTAGGAAATCTCTTTTTGTTTAGGTTAGTGTGAATATCACAATTTTTCTCCTTCTTTTACCCACAACTTTTCTTCTTAAGATCTTTTTCAATTTAAAACACAAAACAATGAGTCGCAACTTAATTTTTTAAAAGGGAAAATTAAGAAACCATTGTAAAGCAATTGATCTTTTTACGAAACCAAAGATTAAACTAGGTCCGGGGATTATGGAATGAGAAGGGAAGGAGCCCATCGGACTAAAACACCCCTTCTCATCCTATCTCGCGATAGGCCTCTACTTAGCATCCTTTTAATCGAATTAATAATCTAAGCATGTCCTTAATTAATACATATGTATAAATATACATTACAAAAGCATGTCTAAAGGGTATAAGATTGCAAGTGATAAAATATCATTAAAAAAACCACATAATTCAAGTAGCAAGCGATATGATACGCAAATAGGGAACTATGGAACTTACCCGGGATCCAGCCGCGAATGTTTAAATGTGCAATGCATACAAAAGGATAAAAACCTAAGAAGAAAGTCTCTAATACACATATATACACATAAGGCAAATCTTAATTCTACGGTGTCGCACATGAGGTCAAAAAAATCAATAAAGATCAAGAAAAAAAAATAAACTAAAGAGGAGCTCAAGAAATCATACCTTGATAGCGCTACAAAACAAAGGGTTAGTCGACACACTTTAAACAAAACACATCATTGAACTCCTAAGTAACTAACTCTAACACAAGGTGAATTATATTTATAAGTATCAATCTACATAAATGAATGCACAGGAACATATGAGTATGAATGCAATAAAGCTATGAACATTTCATTGATTTGGATCATTTAGCCTCTGGTTTTAAGCTTGACTAATCACTATTAACACATAGTTTAAGCCTTAGGTCATGGAAAGATCATTGGGACCGTTGTTTGCAAGATATATCAAAATCATGACAGAATTCTGAAAATTGCTGAGAGCATATCAAAACTTTAAGTAAATAAAAAGCATACTTCCCGTAGTTTGATCTTGATGAATTTTGGACATAAGATGTCTCTATGAGTCTAGTTTCTAACCCAAAAACAAAATCGAGGTTTGAATGGTTAGATCTCCAGGAATTGGACAAAAACTAGACATCACTTAGGGACTTACAACTCTCTGTCCAGAGTTTTTGCATGATTTTCTAAAAATAGTAAAAAAAATCATAAATACTTTGGTCTTTTTAGGGTAGCTTCCTAACACATTAAACTATCTGGAAATATATATTTTGGGCCAATAACACTTGATTAAGGTTATGATCTGCTTATTTCAAAAGAGTATTACTGTTCTGAAACTCCGGACAGATTATAGTTGTTCCACAAAACCATTGACCAAACTACCCTAAACATGAAGCTTTCTTAAAACAAAAATTGCAGTGGTAGAACATTGAGTTATAAACACTTTCCCGTTGGTTTCATTCAATTCCAACGGTCTGATATTGAACTAAAAATCCTTGATCAAAGGTGGTCACTGAATTCACTGCACCATTTGTTCAAGTTCAACTTAGTTGGTTAATTCCAACTACTAAACCATGAAGTTGGGCTTAATCCAAATTACTTATCCTACCATTTGATGGTCATTGGAGACTAAAGACATACATGTTTGTGGATTTTGATGAAATATGAAATGACTTTCACAAAATCCCCAAAACAATGAACTCAAACTTATGGACAAAAGTTTGTATTTATATTGTTACTCCTACCACTTGATGGTCATTGGAGGCTAAAGATACACACATGTAGTTTTTAATGAAGTATGAAGAGCTTCACAAAACCTAAGAAAAGGATTAGCCTAAGCCATAGAGATGGACTTAAACTAAGCTACTTCTCCTACCATTTGATGGTCATTGGAGATTAATGACACTTGAACTTACGGGTTTTAATGAAGTATAAGGAACTTCACAAAACCTTGAAATAATAAGCTCAAACTATGGATGAAGTTTGGACTCATTGACTCAACATACTAAGATCAACCTCAATCCTTTTATGAATCATAGGCTCATAAGAATATTGAGGGATTCTAAACACAAAGATTCAAGTAAGGCATTGAAAGCCTCATGAACCTAAGAAATAAACATAATCAAAGAAAAGGGACCAAGGTTTTATTTCAAGATTTATTTAAGCTTTAAACACTAAACCATTTTGATCCAAACTAATGAGATGAAAGCTCAATCACAATATATATATGTGGTGTGTGATGAAATGAGATGGGAAGAGAGATTTTGAAAATGTGTAAAAGGTCCTAGGTATCTAAATATTGTGATTGAGCTACTAATAAACTAATTAGTTTAGAGTTTTACCTCTAAGTATCCTCAACTTCTTGGTTTCTTTGAGACCTTCCAAGTGATGATCAAACTCTTCTTCCAACTCTACTACTCTTTCTCTATTTAAAAAATTTTGAAGGAGAATCAATATTGGGATCCTATCATTCTAATATTCCATTCCTAATAATGGAATATACACCTTCTATATATAGGCAATCATTAAGGGGTTATTTTGGGAAATTTGCAGCCAAAACCCTAATTCCCGCCGCCATTTGATGGTATAAACCTACCTACTTTTGGACAGACTATCACAAAAAAGCAGCACTCCCTGGAGATGGAAGCGACACTCACTGAATGCCGGAACGGCACTCAGTGAATGCCGACGCGGCATTCTCTGAATGCTGCAACGCCACTCATGGAATGCTGCGTACAACTCCATGGACTGCCGTCTTTTTAGAATTTTCAAATTTAGCGGCACTTGAAACATTTTATCGGCAGTTGATGGATGCCGGTGCGACTCTCCCTGAATGCCATTCCGGCAGTTAAGGAGTGCCGCAACGGCAACCCGTGTCTGCCGCAAATCCGCCTAAGTGTCGTTTTGCCTCAATTCTCCTCTTTCTTTCTTTTTTTGCTTTTTATTTAGGTTAGAGAGTCTTTCAAAGAGTTTGAATCACCTTTGGAAATCCTAGATTAGTTGGACGCTTGTCATCATTGAATCTTAGAGCTAGTACTTCCCTTAACTCGACGTTTGGTCAAAATCAGGGTGTCTACAGTTAGTTTATTTTGGTTTATTTTCCTTTCTTAGTCATAGTATATTTACTTGTCTCATTTTTCGCTTTATCGCTAGGGACTAGCAATAAGCTAGTTGGGGGTTGTGACAAGCGGGGGTATTTGTGAAATATAACCGCACTATAATATGAAAATATAATGACTTAGTTCACAACTTCCCACTTTATCTTCAAATTGTGTTACAATGCCAGCTTATATACAATGAGATGAATCTATTATGAGTTTGGTTGTTTCAGCTATTATTTTGTGCAGATATGTTGTGTTGTCATGAGCAGGAACGATTCACAGGAAACGGGTAAAGCTCAAATACAAGCAAGACATTTCAAAGCTGAAATGTGAAGTTTGAGCAATTGATGAGAGCTCGAGCGATCGAGTGGTCAAGCGATTAAAGGGTTCTCAAGCGCTCGAAGAATTTGAAACTCAAGCGATCGAACATACTTCGATCAATCGAATATGGGTTCACCAGATTTTTGCGGGCACACAGCAGAGACATAATGTTGTTAACCCTAGCCTTAGGTTATCTATAAATATAAGTTGTAAAGACGTCTAGAGGGACACCAACTTTGTTTATCAATTTATAGAGAGAGATAGAGAGTTTTGTTTTGGTTTTTGTAGGATTAATGCTTGGATAATACTTTGGTTTGGAGTTTTGAAGTTTAATACGAGTTTCTTTCATTCCAGGTTCTTTAATCTTGTTTTGTTTACATTCTGTTCGTAGTTTTTAGTAGTCTTAATCTGTTTGAATCATAGGGTTTGCATGCTCTTAGATAAAATCCGTAGTTTTTATAGCTTTCATGATTAAAACACGACAAACTTGACCTTAATGCTTTTACACGTTAAAAACATATTTTCTGCAAGTCAAACAATGATAGCGTAAACCAGAGTTGGGAGGTCACGATGAAACAGTGATCTTCAGCCTCTGCCATGCATACTGTAGAATACCTGCATTCAATCAATCGAAGACAGTTTGATCGATCGAATCAAGAAACAGTCAAACGATCGAAGATATTTTGATCGATTGAAAGACGATGCAGTTCGATCGATCGAAAGTGCGTCCATCGATCGAAAGCGCGTCGATCGATCGAACCTGCAGAATCTTGAGATGATCCTTTTTAGTATTCCATGACTTTCTGTTTCAGAAATATGTTATCAAACTGTCCATATAAGCTCAGTTTGTCAAAATAGATCCTTAACTTTAAGCCTTAAGGCATTTTTCTTCAATGACTTTTGCAAACCACCATCAATGTTAACACCATTGAAGGTGCAAGACGAAACCATTAGTTTAAACCATCTTCCACATATTTTAAATCAACAGTGATGATATAGTCTCGGTCATGAAATGTCTATTGAATCTTTATCTTTAGAAAAATACGGAATACTGTAGAGGGATGAACTCCATCGAGCGTTCATAAATGTGCATGGTAGATGGCTAGGTCATTATGGATTCGTGTGATCCTAATGCCTTTTTCATTTAAAGTAGAACCATTTTGAATATCGTTTTAGTTACTTAGTTAGTTGCTAGTTTAATTCTGTTGCATTACTTTAGTAGTAGTGAATCTGTAGAACTTCGTGTTCTACACCTCATTTAAAGTTGTGATTTTTAATTTTCTTTTTGAGATTAGTCTAAGTTAGTATCTCATCACTTTCTCTGTGGGATCGACCTGGTCTCACCAGATTACTACTTACACGTCCACCTACACTTGGGTGTTGCACATAAGAGCACATAATTTATTTTCGTGTCACTTCCTCAGAATTTTTTTTTTTTATTTCATTTTTGGGTTAATTATATTTTTACCCCCTATGGCTAGGTCCATTTCCACTTTACCCACATGTGATTCATAAGTGGATACTTAACCCAATGTGGTTTAGGACTAAAGTGAAACTGTTAAGATTTTCCTCAAAATAGCCCTAAATGAGGATTAAGTATTAAAATTAGCCCCACATAGGAGAGTTTAAAAGTCAAAATTACCCCCACAAAAGCAGTTAATCCCAAAATTAGCCCCATATATTATTATGAAGAACATTTTGGAACCTAAAAGGTACATAGATCGTAAAATGACCAAATTGCCCTTGTGGCTTACATATAAGATGTTAACATTGTTAAATTCTTCAAGTAATACATGGTGACCTAGCCCGAGATTTTCGACATTCTGAATCTAACGCCGAGCTATATTTGCAAAATGACTATCTTGACCTTATATATTTAAAAACCCATAACTTGTTAAGATTTAACCAGAATTGATCATTTTACAATCTATGTACTTTTTAGGCATTTTAATTTAATCTTAACAAGTTATGGAATTTTGAATTTTTAAGAGTAAAATAATCATTTTGCCCTTATGTATTCAGGTCAAATAGACCCCTGTATTGGATTTAGAATGTCGAATAATCTTAGTGTAAGTCACCCCGTATTATTTTAATACTTAAACAATGTTAATTTATTACAAGTAAGCTCCAAGGGCAATTTGGTCATTTTACCGTATATATACTTGTAAGTCCTCAAATGTTCTTCATCTTAATATGAACTCACAGGCTCTGACGACGTTTAATTCTAATTTAGTCTTAATGCGTTATGGAATTTTGAAGTTTGAAGGATAAAATAGTCATTTTATAAATAGATTTAGACCAAATGGACCCTGTCATTGGATCCAGAACGTCGAAAAACCTTGGGATAGGTCACTCCATATTATTAGATGACTAACAATGTTAACATCTTATATGTAAGCCCCAAGGGCAATTTGGTCATTTTACGATCTAATAGTTTTTAGGTTTCAAAATGTTCTTCATAATAATATGAGTTCACAAGCTTTGACGACGTTAAATTCTGATTTCATTTTAACAAGTTATGGCATTTTAAAGTTTTATGGGCAAAATAGTCATTTTACAAATATATTCAGGTCAAATAGACCACACCATTGGATTTAGAATGTCGAAAAACCTCAGAATAAGCCACTTTGTATTATTTTGAAGACTTTAACAATGTTAACTTCGTATATGTAAACCCCAAGGGCAATTTGGTCATTTTACCATATATATGTACTTTTGAGGCCCCAAATGTTCTTTATCCTAAATATGACCTCACAGGCTCTGACAGCGTTCAATTCTAGTTTAGTCTTAACAAGTTATGATATTTTGAAATTTAAAGGGCAAAAAAGTCATTTTACAAATATATTCAGGCCAAATGAACCCTACCATTGGATGCAGAACGTCAAAAAACCTAAGGGTTGGTCACTCCATATTAATTGATGATTTTAACAATGTTAACGTCTTATATGTAAGCTCTAATGGCAGTTTGGTCATTTTATGATGTATATATTTTTTAGATTCCAAAATAGTTTTCATAATAATATAAGCTTATTGATATAAAACACAATCTGTATTGAGTTGGAAAACCTCACACAACTAAGGTGGTTTGTATATTGTATTTATAGGAGAATGTACAAAAGACACATGTCCCTAATGTGTAGTGATTTACATGGATTACAACTCACACCAGTTGGATAAGTTTGAAATTCTATCCTACACATTTATTGTACAGAGTGAATCAAGGAGAGCAAATCTCCTAATGTAATGGCTGATCTTTAATATTATTTGACTTGATATTGGAAGAATCAACCATGGACCCACTTTGGTTATCACACCCCCGCAAGCGAAGGGGACGAGAGCGCACCATAAGCTTGTTTATCAAAAACTTAAAACGAGTAGGCGACAACCCTTTAGTGAAAACATCGGCTACTTGATCTTCGGTACAAAGGTAATGAATTTCAAGTTCTTTGCGAACAACCTTATCTCGAACATAATGATAATCAACTTCCAAATGTTTTGTTCGTGCATGAAAACCCGGGTTGGATGCTAAAGAAATAGAACTTTTATTGTCACACCAAATACGTGGTGTAGATAGAGAGAGACCCAAGTCCTTGAATAATGATCGAATCCAAGAGATCTCAGCGGCAGTGTATGCCAATTGACGGTATTCCGCTTCAGTGCTAGAACGAGAAATAGTGCGATGTTTCTTAGCACTCCAAGAAATAGGACTATAACCAAGGAAAATGCAAAAACCACTAGTTGAATGACGATCATCAGGGTTCCCAGCATAATCAGCATCCGAATATGCTTCCAAATGGCATGAGCCTGGTTGATAAAAAATACCATTATCATGAGTGTGCTTCAAATATCGTAAGATCCGTTTAACAGCACTCTAATGAGTCGTGGTAGGTGTGCGCATAAATTGACACACTTGATTTACCGCATAAGCAATATCTGGGCGAGTGAGTGTTAAATATTGTAGAGCACCTACCACACTCCGATAGTCAATAGGATTAGAAAGAGATTCGCCATCATATAAACTCAATTTCTTACCACTTTGAGTAGGGGAAGAAACAGGCTTGGCATCCTTAAACTTAGTGTGACTCAACAAATCCAAAGTGTATTTGGTTTGGGTCAAGTATAAACCTCCAGAACTATAGACTGCCTCAATCCCAAGGAAAAAATGAACAGGTCCCAAGTAGAAAACAATTTGCCCAGGTTGTGGATATGCTTAGAGATATGTGAAGCCTCATTCCCAGTGATTAAAATATCATCAACATAAATAAGCAAAATTATGATCAAATCACCTTGGTGGAATGTAAATAAAGAATAGTCAGCCTTAGACTCCTGAAAACCAAGCTCTTCTAGGTAATCAGAAAATCTCTTGAACCACGCTCGAGGAGCTTGTTTCAAACCATATAGAGACTTATGAAGCTTGCAAACATGATGAGGATAGTTAGGATCAATGAACCCAAAAGGCTGGCGTATATAAACTTCTTCAGATAATAAGCCATGGAGAAAGGCATTTTGCACATCCAATTGTCGAATAGACCATTGGTGGTGAACGGCCAATGCAATCACAATGCGAATGGTGGAGTGTTTGACAATTGGACTGAAAGTCTCCGAATAATCAAGTCCTTTATGTTGATGAAATCCATTTGCGACAAAGCGAGCCTTGTAGCGCTCAATCGGTCCATCAGATCGTCGTTTGATTTTAAACACCCACTTGTTTGGCAAAATGTTCATATCAGAATGGGGAGGTACCAAAGTCCAAGTACCACTCTGTTGCGGGGCATTAAATTCGGCCCCCATTGCATGTCGCCATTCAGATTGCTTGATGGCTTGACTAAAACAAGTTGGTTCAATATTAGAATCACGGACAACATGCATGGCATATTTTGGATTTGGCTAGGAGACTCCAATCTTGCTCCTAGTAACCATGGAGTGTAAGATAGTAGTGGATATAGGTGGTGGTATAAGTTCTTGTATAGGAGCAGTGGAAATATGTGGTGGTGTAGGTTCTTATATAGGAGCAGTGGATATAGGTGGTGGTGAAATTGATTGGGTATCGATAGGGCGATGACCAGGTGGACTAGGAGATATGGAAGATGAAACCATTTTTATTAAAGGCACAAACGAGTCTGGGGAGACTGCCGCTGCAGAAAGAGTGGTATTGGTCATTTGAAACGGAAAAGATTTTTCATCAAATACAACATGACGCGATAAATAAACACGACCAGTGCTCGAATCAAGACAACGATAGCCTTGTTGATTAAGTGAATAACCTAGAAAGACACAACGTTTAGATCGGAATTGCAACTTATTTGTGTTATAAGGTCGTAAATAAGGAAAACATGCACAACCGAAAACTCGAAGATTGTCATACATCGGGACTTTATGAAACAATTTCTCATATGGAGTGACATATTGTAAGGTATGTGTCGGTAATCGATTAATTAAGTACACAGCAGCATTAAAGGCATCAACCCAGTATGTTATTGGCATATGAGCATGTGCAAGAAGAGTGAGGCCGGTGTCAACAATATGTCGGTGTTTTCGTTCAGCCACTCCATTTTGTTAGGGGTGGCCCGGACAAGAAGAACGAAAACTAATTCCATGATTAGTCAAAAATTGTTGAAATTGGCGTTTGGTGTATTCACCGCCTTGATCTGATTGGAAGGCTTTGATTTTTTATGAGAATAAATTTTCAGCATACAATTTAAATCGTACAAAAATATCAAATACCTCATGTTTAAATTGCATTGGAAAGATCCATGAATAGCGAGAAAAATCATCAACAAATAAAACATAATACTTGGATCCCTTATTAGAAACAGTAGGTGAACACCAAACATCTGAATGAACCAATTCCAAAGGAAAGCTACTTATTGAATCTGACAATTTAAAAGGCAATTTGGTACTCTTGCCTAGTGGGCATGAATGACAAAAAGAAATGGAGTTCGATCCTGACATAGGAAGACATTTATTAGAAATAAGACGCAAAACAATGTTGGAAGAAGGATGACCCAATCTAGAATGCCAAACATGAGCACCAACAAAAGCAAATGGACGACCTGACTTGGTAGAGATCTGGTTATGAATATGAAACGGATAGAGACCATTTTCACTCTTCCCGCGAAAAAGCGTCCTCCCGGTCTTTAGGTCCTTCACATAGAAACAATCAGGAAAAAAAACAAAAAAGCAGTTATTGTCACAAGTGAAGTGATGAACTGAAAGAAGATTAGTAGCAACAGAAGGACAATGTAAAATATTGTTCATATTTAAAGATAAGGAATTATGTGAAATTCTATTGGATCCAATATGAGCAATATGCAAACCTGTACCATTACCCACAGCTACTTGACAAATTAGAAATCCCATTATATTCATTGTCAATAGCCAAATTAGCAAGATCCGGAGTAATATGATTTGATGCTCCGGTATCAGAAATCCATTTTGATGAGGTATTGGGTAAGGAAGTAGCAGCTGCCATAGCAATGAGCTTTTGAGTGGGTACACGACCTTCGTAAGCTTGGTTCATGCGGTGATAACAATTAATGGCAATGTGTCCCGGTTGGTCACAAATTTGACAAACGGGACGAGAGTTGTTACTAGGTGACCCAAAATTTGAGAACCCTGGGGATGAAGAGAGACTCGAGTTTTAGGAGGACGATGTGACCCATGTACACTTCTGCCTCTAACTTGAGATCCACGATATGGTATAGAACCTCGACCACGAGTGGCTTGAGTCTGAGCTTTGGGTGCATACATTGCAGTGGGAGAAGTCTCAAGTGAAGGTGTATTCTGAGCCTTAAGTCGCATTTCAGCACTAAGAAGTAATGCCACAAGATCATCAAAAGATATAGGACTATCTCGTGCTTGTGCAGAACTAACAGTAGCTTCGTAAGTTGGCCCAACATTATTCATAATGAAAGTGACAAGATCATCATCTTCAATGGGTTTGCCGGCTAATGCAAGATTATCAGCAATTTGATTTATTTTATCGACAAAATCAAAAATTGAAAGACCCTCTCCTTTTGTGGTAAACAAATCATTTCTCAACTGTAGAATACGATTTTGTGACTAAGAAGCGTACCTCTTCTCGAGTGACACCCATGTATCATGTGATGACGTAAAACGAGCCACCGTGGATAATATCGAAGGGGTAAGGGAATTATTGATCCAACTCAAGATCATTTGATCTTTTTGATGCCAAGAAGCATAGGAAGGATTTATTGTGGTAGTAATTTGACCAGCTTGGTCACTTTTGAATTTTGGTGGACATGGATTTGTACCGTCTACAAATCCCATTAAGTTCTTGCTCTTCAAAATTTGACTAATCTGAGCAACCAGAGAGGATAGTTTGTTCTGTCAAGTTTTATTGACATGAACCCTGACAAGTTGGGTACCACAACACCAGTTGCAGAGGTAGTGTCTTCCATTTAGAACAACAAAGAAAGTGAGTAGAAGAAAGAGGAAGAAAACAAATAATTTACTGTGAAAAGGTGGTGATGTCATTAGACTTGATGCTCTGATACCATGATATAAAACACAATCTATATTGAGTTGGAAAACCACACACAACTAAGGTGGTTTGTATATTGTATTTATTGGAGAATGTACAAAAGACACATGTCCCTAATGTGTAGTGATTTACATGGATTACAACTCACACCAGTTGGATAAGTTTGAAATTCTATCCTACACATTTATTGTACAGAGTGAATCAAGGAGAGCAAATCTCCTAATGTAATGGCTGATCTTTAATATTATTTGACTTGATATTGGAAGAATCAAACATGGACCCACTTTGGTTATCACTTATACACTTTGACGACGTTAAATTCTGATTTTTTTTTTTAACAAATTATGACATTTTGAAGTTTAAAGGGCAAAGTAGTCATTTTACTAAGTAGTTATAAAATTTTGACACAAAAATGTAGTTTACCTAACGCATTTTTTTTTCTCTTTTAAAAAACAAAACAAAGTTACCTAACGCATTTTTTTTTCTCTTTTAAAAAACAAAACAAAGTTACCAAACGCATTTTTTATTTTCTTTCTTTAAAATGAACACAAAAAATTCTAATGCAAAAACAAAAAACAAAAAAAAAATGAAATGGTTATCAAATGGTTAACCATTTTCAACCCATTTTCAAACTATAAATTTTATTTGTTCAACCCAGTTTCAACCCAGAATGACTTTTGCCAGGTCCAAAGTGGTTATTCTTCAAGTTGGGTTGGGTAGGTTGGGGTATCCAAAACTATTTTGCCAGCCCTAGTTAAGTGGTAGTAGTATCTCCACATAGGGGGTTAACCCCAAAAGTACCCCCACAAAAGGGGTTAGGCATTAATATTTTTTTGGCCAATTTTAGAACTTTCATCAATTTTGGAGAAAATCTTAAGCGTTTCACTTTAGTCCAAAACCACAAGGGGTTAAGTGTCCAATTTTGAACCACGGGAGGTAAAGTGATAAAGCTCCATCTCTTAGCCTTGGTTTGGATTAAGAGAACCGGAGAGAAGAGAAGAGGAAAGGAACCACTTTCTCTCCAGCTCTCTCATTTGGATATTTAAGTTAGGAGAGAAGAGAGCGTTAATGGAGAGAACTGGAGAAGAGGTTATCTCCAAATCAGAGAGACTGAGGAGAGAAGAAAAGAGAATCATAATAAAATATTAACAAAATGACCAATATATCATCAATGTTAAATCTTTTTTCTAATTTATTACCATTATTTAATGAAAAATTTAGTGGAAAATCTCATTCTACCAACCTTTGTTGTAATAGACCCATCATTTGGTACTTCCCAATGATAGACCCTATAATTGTAAATGTTGTTAGAGATTAGTCTAAATTTTCCTATTATAGAATTATTAGATGTCTTTTCTACCCCTAACCTATATATATATATATATATACATATATTAATTCAGATTTAATGATTGAATTAGTTACCAAATCTGACCAAATCTTATCAAATCCCAATTGATATTGGTTACAACATATATAGAAATTTTATCCTAATATTTTAGGATATTACTTTACACAACAGTTACAAACGAATTTCATCATTTCTAATTTAGTGTATTGCATATTCAATCTAGATATCACATCATAAACGAGTCTTTTTGCGGGTATTGAATTTTACACTGCAAACAGATCATTTTTATACCGTAACTGTTTTATTAGTGTGAAATTTTACACTGCAACTGGTTTATTAGGGAAATTTTACACTGCAAAATTTCACTGCTTTCATTAAACCGGATTTTGACTTGCCATATATACACATTAATTATGGTAGTTATGATAGCATTTTGACTTGCCAATAGCTCATTTTGTATTAATATCCCATAATTATAGTACTTTCCGTTTTTGTGTTTGTGTCATAAATCACATAGCCTTTGAACCAAGAACATGAGTGTTAATATTCACACTACAACCTTTGAATTGTGGAGTTATTTTTGGAACAAACTAATTAGCATTACGTTGGAATGGAGATTCAATTAGCAGTTGACTCTTTTTAATTTGGTAAGCAGTCATCATTCAAATAATAAATTATAGTACATACTAACAGTATACAATTTCGCACCACAATATAGGAATCAAGAACATGAGTGTTAAATTTCACACTAGAATGAACATGAGCGTTCAATTTCACACTAGAATAATTAAACAAACCCACACCCAGATTCAAACAACTAGCCTCCAAAACCACGCCCAGATCCAAACAACTTCCAAAACACAATTAAATGGACTCAACTAAGCACCCCCTCCAAAGACTCAAAAAAGCACCCACTGAAACACCCCAAATTAAATATTGCTCCAATACAACTAAAATAGAAGACAAAAAACAAAAAGTCAGCAAACACCAATGAAAAGGCAAAATTGAAAAGCAAAGCAACATCACGAAGACAACGGCTTCTCCCGCAAACCCGCGCGTGACAACAAGCTCGATCCCAAATGTAACACCCAAATACAATCACCACCTCGCCGGAGAAGACCATCACAAACTTTTTCTCGTTGAATGGAGTCTCCGGTTCATCCATATCACGAAGACAACGACCTCTCCCGCAAATCCAAGCGTGACAACAAGCGCGATCCCAACTGCAACACTCAAAATAATCACCACCTCGCCGGAGAAGACCATCGCAAGCTTTTTTCTCATTGAATTGAGTCTCCGATTCATCCTAGAGAGAGAGAGAGAGAGAGAAAGAGAAAGAGAGGTAGAAATCTTATATATATATACATATATATAAATTTGGTGTTTAAAATTTGAAACCCCTTGATTTTGGGTGTTTCCAAATTAGATAAAGAGTTTGAAAAGGAATGACTCATTGATGGGCTTTAGGGTAGTTTGGTCACTAAATAAAAATGTGGACCTATCACCAAAATGTTGTTAGAGTTGAACCTATTATAACAAAGTTAGACTAAATAGGACATTATACTAATTAACTCTTATTTAATAGAGGGTAAAAGAGTAAATTGATTTTAAATTATTTCTCTTCTCCTCTCTTATGTAAACTAAACAAACAAGAGAACATTATGTTTATCTTCTCTTCTCTTCTAGCTCCTCTCTCCATCCAAACTAGCATGTTTTCTCTTCTCTTCTTCTTCTTCTCTTCTATTCTCTTAATGTATCGTGCTCTCCAAAGAACAATTCTTCTTAAAATCTCGTTCAAAAAGTGCTGAGTTGAAATCTCAATTTCTCCCTCAAAGATCCTGTTTGGCACAGCGATAACTTTGCAATTGCGATAGCTTAGCGATTGCTTTTGTGATAATAGATTATGGTTATAATAGATTATAGTAGTTGTGGTGTTTGGGTAAATATTGTAAAAGTGATTATGGTGGTATAATAGATTATGTAAGTGTTTGGATACATAAATGTAAAATTGATTTTAATGTCCAAAAGACAATTGTATCCTTATATTGTATGACTATTATATTATTATTGTGTACTTGTTTTGTTATTCAAAATATATTGGGATGTATAAATATGAAATTGAAAAAACTTACTGATTGGAGATCCAAAATAAATACATAATAAATTTGAGAAAGAATCTGAGCCCAGTGACAACACTGATTCCTTAAGGCGAATTTGCTCCCTCTCGGTGCACAAGGTTGATGAACAATCGTCTGCCAAGATAGAACGGATTTACAGTCCTGTATAAGTTGCACTCCAATATGCAGAACCCAGCGAACGCAATTATATGTATAATACTCGAACCAACTAGAACTCCTATATGTAGAGAGAGAGAGAGAGAGAGAGAGAGAGATAAATATTCTCTATTCTTTTTAAAATGAATGAACAAGACCCATATATATAGGTTGTAGGAAACTGTTCGTCAACAGTCACAACCCTTCCAAAGGAAACTGTTCGTCAACAGTCATATCCATTCAGCTAAGGGTCTGTTTGGCATGACCAAAAATCCATTCAATTAAAAAATCAATTTCTCATTCAAAATTTTCTAACAATCCCCCACATGAATGATAAATTGTTTATACAACATGCAAATGAAAATGCAGACACTAGTTCGAGTATCAACGAAGAAGTACTGCTTCAAACTAAGTAGCCTAATGGCCTTGAACTTGCCCTAATGATAAACTATCGGATTTACTAGCCGGTGAGTAGACTTGATTGTCTTTGAACTCCCAGCCATTTGTGTAAACCTAGACAATAGAATACACACAGCCCTTCTTCTTACATATTTGGTTCTCACGTTTGTGTTCGTTTTGGCCTTGAACACCTCTTGGTTCTATGAGTGTTTTAGAGAATTTAGTCTTCAAATTCTCATAGAAGCGGCCCCTTCTTACTCACGTAGGTGGTTACTATGAAGAGCATCTTGCAATACTCGACTTGGACATTTTCCAAGGTATAGGAACCATTAAAAGCGTGTCTTATCCTTTTACTCACGGCAGATAGACACTGACTCATCTTTGAAATGGGAGGATGAAGATATAATTCTTTTCAGTGTGTACGGAGTACTACATAGTTTAGTTTTCCCGTTGAACCTAGATCTTGGGATCTCCAGTCAACTAGGTTGGGTTTCCCCTATGACGACTCTAATTGTTTAGTGCATAGGCTTTAATCCCATCCTCTCGATGAACTTTCCACTTGCTCTCGCATTAGGCCTTTTGTTAATTGATCTGCTATGTTATCATTTGACTTTACATAGACAATAGAGACAACTCCATTAGAGAGCAATTGTTCTATGGTATTATAGCTTTGACTATATTTCAAGACTTACCATTCTATTATGTGCCTTTCCAAGTATCGATTGGCTACCACAATGCCCACATTCTTGATACAAACTTTGTCCAACTTGGAATATCCTCTAAGAAAAGTGAAGCTAATTTGCTTCCTCTCTTGCTTTATCTAAAACAATATATTCAAATTCCATTGTTGATCAGGCAATGCAAACTATTTAGAGGATTTCCAAGGCACAACTGCACCTTTTAAGTGTAAAGGCATATCCAATTACGGATTTTCAGTCTTTTTTAAACAGATATCCAATATAGATCTATACCCTTCAAGTATAGTTGGATAAGTGTAATTCATGGATCAGGGTATCCCTCACGTATCCAAGTACTCTAACTACCGCCTTTTAGTATTCCACACTTGGATTACTTGTATATCTACTCAATTTTCTTTCTGAATAAGCTCTACACAATCAAGTGTCATTCACAACTTACATTAGATTACCAATTTAATATGAATATTCAAACAGAGATATTGCGCTCTCTCGTATTTTTCAACATTTCTTTGATAGCCTTGCTCATTGAGTCTTTTCAGTTTGCAAGCTTAAAATTCTAAACTTGTAGCAATTCACATGCTCATATATCTCATTTATATATGTTAATCATAAAGCGATAACATTAAGTTCCAAAATGGAACCAATAATCACCTTGACTAATATCTTGGGTTCCACAACAAATTTTGCTAGACAAACAAAATTTTTTCAAATACTGCGTACTTGCAAACATTTGCGTATTTGCAAACACTAACGAATTATAATTATCCATAAGTTTCTGAGCGTATGTTTACCCCCACATTTCCAAGTATTAGTGGTCACACGTTTATACAAGCATTATTCTAATACCACCACATTTGGAAAAATTTCTATGTATCACATGGTTTTGGTTTATCATGAACCAACTCTTATATTCATGAGCTGTAGAGCAAGCATTAGTAGAGAATAAATATTTCCTAAATTACATGTGCATACTTGCAAATTCAAAACTTTGCAAATAGGGCCTTTTGTAGTGTGAAATAAGGTCAAAAATTTATATTGCCTTGAGTAAAATGGATCAGGCACATGTTGACATGTATACTATATGTATTTACTATATATAATTGTTTACACCCTAATATAAAAAATATATTTTTTATATTATAACCGGTTGTGTGTTATACAAGTGGCAAATTAACCACACACTAGTGGGGGAGTTTTGCTAGTGAGTAGTGGTTAATGGATTTGGAAGTGGCCAACTTAGTGAGTGGTGGCTAACAAGTAGTGGGGAGGTGGCCAACTTAATAGGGAGGTGACCAACTTAGTGGGGGGTTATTTTCAGCACCCCTATATATACACAATGCCATGCAACATTTGGAAGAGGCTACACACGCCCAAACAGCCCCTGCGGCTTAAAAGCAGTACTCCCAACACTGCAGCTTTGTTTTCTTTTCTACATTTCAAGCTCCACATGTTGCTTTCCTTCTCATTAATGTTAAACACTACTTTTTCCTTTTGCTTTAGTTTTAGTCTGTTGAAGTACTAGACACCTTTTGTAAATGCCATCAAGATCCACTTTGAATTTCAATATATTTCTGTTATTGAGTGCTACGGTTTTGATTAATCTTTATTCTTGTCCTTCATTTTCATCACTCAATCAAATTACTCGCATCAGAGTGGTTGAATCTAAAATTGCTTGATCTCTCTCAAACAACACATAGGGATAGTTTTGGTCACACGTTTGGGTCTTCGAACAAAGCCCCTGGCATGCCCGGTCACAGAAATAATTTTTAGCCAAAACAATTTGGCACGCCCGGTGGGACCCACTGAGTGATGAAGGATGTTCACCGATGCATGGCTACGTTTTTACAACGATCAGATCCGTTGGCGACGTGAGGGAATAAGCCATTTTCATGATGAAATTTATCGTCTTAAAAACGATAAATCAACTATTTGTAAGAATTTATGGCACCAAGTTTGTGCATTGCCATGGAGGCCGTATTTACGTGATCAACATGACAATGAAGCGCGTTGATATGACGTTAAAATCGGTCGATTATATGGTGAGATTCACCGATTTGAGACTGATATACGATTTTTTGGCCGTGAAATCGACCTCATTGAAGCGTCAAGTGGAGTTGACGATCCACCTCCCGGGGGCAAGACAACTTCATGTCTATGGACGATTTTTTGAGCAACAAATGGATAAAAGAACCGATTAGTAAATCGGATTCACCGCTCGAGAACAACAACCAAGCAGTGATTATTGATTCATTTGAGCGTCTTGAAAAAGCATTCAATGAAACAACCCGTCTCCAAAAAGAGTATGCTCTCTACCTTGAAGAGACACGGACAACCATGATAGCGGCCATAAAAACAATTTTTGAAGAGGCCGCGAAAAAATTTAAACGGCCAAAAGTGGCCGATGATGTCTCTACAAATCAAAAGATTGGTCATTTTGACCATCTCGATTTAAAGCATTTTAAATCGGTTGGGGGGCAAGGCGGCGAAAAAATAATTGTTCGTAATAAGCCGATAATTACTGTTTCGGCTAATACTCCTCCCGCTAGTGTTGGTGACGACGAGAAGGTGGTTGGGGGGCAAGTTCCACATAGGCCGAGTAATTTTAATTCGGCCCCCAAATTTATTAAATATGAACAACCCCCGTTGAGAAAAATGATGGCCGAGGAGTTGTTCAATTTTTTTGGCATTAGTGCCAAAAGTAACTTACACAAGGAGCCAATTAATTATTTGGCTTTGGTAGATTTAAAGCCCCATTGGATTTGTGGATCCCATCAAAAATGGGATTTGGCTTGGTGGAGTTTTCTACAAAACTATTTTTATGAAAAAGAAAAAAAAAAGAATATTGACCGAAGTTAATTACTAAAATCGGTCTTAAATGTATCGGGCTAATGGACCGATATTAGTGCTGCAGCTTTATGAGAATTTGTGGGTTCAATTGCCTTAATTGGAGTAGCCACATGATATGATGTCATCATCTAATTTTCTAACCGGGCAAATGTGACCGATGAAGGAATGCAACCTTCATCAATTTGAATTAGCTCATTCATCTACAGAGGTGGCAACAAATTTGTTAGAGAAGAGTTCAAAAAAAAAAAAAGGGGGGCTCAAATGTCAGATAATGGGTAATTCATCGGGCTAATGATACCCGATATCGGTCTCGATTCTGTAATAACCCAAATGCACATCATCTCAATTATCATGGTGGGCCCAAGATATCCACTACTTGTGCTATGGTGGTGACTGGTGACCCACGTATTTGGTTTAGTACATCAGGTTTATTTGAAGAATTGACCCAACATTCAGTCAGCACAATAGGGCCGAGGCCATCTGGCTCCATATCAAATGGTGCAAGGGTAGGACCCACAGTTGAAGATGGAGGTATGTATATGGTATCTACAAAGAAGTCAGGAAATGGCTAGTGATTTAAGATCGATATCGGGCTTTGATTTGAGACCGATGTAGCACCAATTTAAAATAAAAAAAAAAAAAAAATGGCTGGTGGCCCATCATTTTCATTTTTGGTCTTGAAAGGATAGATTACTAGCCATGGGTCCTACAATTATAAAGTCTCTGCTATAAAGCCTATATGGCAACAGTTCCATCTCGGGCTAGTATAGTGGCTGAAGATGCAAAAATCGGTCTTGATCAATCGGGCTAATGGGCCAATTTGAGCTGAAAGGAACTTGGTGGAAAGACTGGGCCATGGCCCACCATTTTTATGTTAGTTTTGAAAAGAATAGTTTATTAGCTATGAAAGTATGGAACCCACTATTGTAAAGTTTTATTCTACATCGGGCTAAGACCCATGCAACGGGAATCAGTATGTATTCATCCCGCTAACCACTAAGGCCGATTTTGAAAATGCAAAAGTCGGTCTCCTAAACTGTTTGGAGATATGGCCGGACTTGATGCCCGATGTAATTCGAGACCGAAAATATAAAAGTCACAATGCTACAAATAGATACATCGGTCTGTTCAAGGCCGATCTCACCTGCCTCACTTGGTGATGTTTTGTTGGTCCATATTCCAATCAATGGGGTACCCATGACCACGAAATCAGTCTTCGAGGCCGATAATAACTAGAAAAATCGGTCCAGTTGTATATATGGTTCTTCAAAAATTACATGATATTTCATTTTCAAAGAACCAGGGGGGCAATGTTTACACCCTAATATAAAAAATATATTTTTTATATTATAACCGGTTGTGTGTTATACAAGTGGCAAATTAACCACACACTAGTGGGGGAGTTTTGCTAGTGAGTAGTGGTTAATGGATTTGGAAGTGGCCAACTTAGTGAGTGGTGGCTAACAAGTAGTGGGGAGGTGGCCAACTTAATAGGGAGGTGACCAACTTAGTAGGGGGTTATTTTCAGCACCCCTATATATACACAATGCCATGCAACATTTGGAAGAGGCTACACACGCCCAAACAGCCCCTGCGGCTTAAAAGCAGTACTCCCAACACTGCAGCTTTGTTTTCTTTTCTACATTTCAAGCTCCACACGTTGCTTTCCTTCTCATTAATGTTAAACACTACTTTTTCCTTTTGCTTTAGTTTTAGTCTGTTGAAGTATTAGACACCTTTTGTAAATGCCATCAAGATCCACTTTGAATTTCAATATATTTCTGTTATTGAGTGCTACGGTTTTGATTAATCTTTATTCTTGTCCTTCATTTTCATCACTCAATCAAATTACTCGCATCAGAGTGGTTGAATCTAAAATTGCTTGATCTCTCTCAAATAACACATAGGGATAATTTTGGTCACACGTTTGGGTCTTCGTACAAAGCCCCTGGCACGCCCGGTCACAGAAATAATTTTTAGCCAAAACAATAATCATAAAATGTAAATAAGATATATTAAATTACAGATTTTTCAAACCAAATCCAATCCCAATCCTATAACATGTGTATGTAGTATGTATGTAGAATCTCCCAAATTCATTTAACATGGCTCTTACAAAATGTAATTCACATCAGGTATAAAATTAAACTCTATAGATTCTTAACACACACTCTACTAATTTCAAAAACATTAGAAACTGTTGTGTGAACAATGATGCCTTTGTAACAGTAGAAGGCAGAGGGTCTGTCCATAAAACCAGAGAACAGATTCGAAAACAGAAACTCTAACCATAGTTAAAACAGAGGCACCATTTACAAGTAATATATACTTCAAAAAATAAATATGCATACACTTGTGTGCACTGTGCAATGTCATCCAAATAGTTTATTTGATTGCAACTTTTCAAAAGTTGTACCCAGATTGTAAACGTCACTATATATCGTGACTTACCATACTACTCTTTGCCTTTCCAATTGTCGATTGGCTACCACAATCTTAAGATTGTTATTCAAAATATATTGAGATGTATAAATCTGAAATTGAAAAAACTTACTGATTGGAGATCCAAAATAAATACATAATAAATTTGAAAAAGAATCTGAGCCCAGTGACAACACTGATTCCTTAAGGCGAATTTGCTCCCTCTCGGTGCACAAGCTTGATGAACAATCGTCTCCCAAGATAGAACTGATTTACAGTTCTGTATAAGTTGCACTCCAATATGCAGAACCCAGCAACCGCAATTATATGTATAATACTCGAACCGACTAGAACTTCTATATGCACAGAGAGAGAGAGAAATATTCTCTATTCTTTTTAAAATGAATGAACAAGACCCTTATATAACTGTTTGTCAACAGTCACAACATTTTCAAAGGAAGCGTCATATCCATTCGGCTAAGGGTCTGTTTGGCATGACCAAAAATCTATTCAATTGAAAAATCAATTTCTCATTCAAAATTTTCTTACATGTTTTAGTGTCCTTGTGTTGTATTGCAATTATATTAACAATGCATTACATATCTAATTAATTTGTTAATACATATCACTAATGTTTAACAAAAATTAACTAGTTGTATAATTAATTGAGTAAATATATTAAAAAATAATATTTTTATTATTATGTCACCACACTAATGATAGTTGTTAGTACTATTATATTTCTATGCATACTCTGGAGAATTTTCATATATATATATATATTTAATGATAGATAATTAATTGATTATATTAAATTAAGATTTAGGATTTAGAGCTTTTTCTTCTTCTTTTTTGGGTGGTGATAATGGAACAATAAAGTAGAGCTTAATTTTTCATTTTTGATAAGAAGTATAGCTTAATTAACTACTATAAAAAAAATATATATAGATACAATCTAATTTGTTGATAATAAAAATCTACTTAGTTATATTCTTAATTAATATTATACCCTAATATATAATTATATTTGTAATGGTGGTTGTTACTATAACTTTTATATTAATTAGTAAACTAAGGGTGCGTTTGATAAAACTGAAAATTAAGTGCTGAAAATTAAGTGCTGAATTTTAAGTACTGAAAATTTTAAGTGATTGAATTTGTAATACTGAAAATAGTGCTTCAACTATTGAAATAGAATGCATTCAGTGATTATTTTCAGTAGAAAATTTTCACTTAAAGTTTTCAGTGATTTTTTGGCTGCTTTTTCAATTAAGTGGTATGTTATCAAACGCACTGAAAAAGAATAAGTGCTGAATCTTTTCATTTTCATCACTTAATTGGGTTATCAAACATACCCTAAATATGAAGTAAATATTGTTTATTCTATTAGTTAAACAAATGGACATTTGGTCTAATGGCTGTTCGAGGACACGACTGCATAAAGTCTAGGAGGGCCATTGGTAATATGCCATCGTGTTGACCAGAAGTTCTGACCGCGATTTGGGCTTAAGTTGGATTGTTCCATCTTGGCCCAATCGTGCTGAAATCGCGCTCAGACCGTAGTAGACTTGCGATTGCAACTCCAAAAATGGTCCCAAACAGCCCACGTTTGGCTTTTAGCCCCAAAAGCTATTTGAACGCAATCAAAACGTTGGGCCACACCCTCAAAAAAAGAAAAGAAATCCCAATTCCTGACTAAGAATTTTTGTGCTTCAGGGAGATCTAACTACAGGAGAACCAAGAACAAAGAGTGATTGCCCTTCTTTGACCTTTTTAGCCATATAAGCTTACAATTAATAGGCTCAGTTTATGGAACTACGGAAACGCTCCGCTGACTGAACATATTACAAGGGTGTAGCAGGATATAGTGTGCCCGTTTTCAAATAAACACTAAAAGTTCTAATTTAAATCTCATCATAGAAAGAAAAAAAAAAAAGTTCATATTGAAATGAATGTGCTAAGATACTTTAACAAAAGGCCGCAATAAACATACTCGTCTAAGATTAGCACGTGCCATATTGCAATATATATAGTGAGATCAGGTGCGGGTGTTAAGGGGCAGACTTTGGGGCGGATCACTTTTAGGAACGAAAATGTCGCTTTTAGCGACGAAATTTTTCGTCGCTAAAATAATGATTTTTAGCGACGAAAAATTTCGTCGCTGAAAGTGATCCGTCCCAAAGTCCGTCTTTTGACACCCGCTTAAGATCCGGACTGTATATATACATGGGTTTATTACAGATAGACTTCCTTTACTTAGCTCTTTTTTTTTCACTTTACTCTTGTATTTCAAATTTTGTCACTAACATCCTTTGTTCTTTGGACTAAAGTGAAATAGTTAGCAATTCAGTTAAAATTAACGGAACATAAGCTTGTTTAGTGGAGTATTTGTCATTTTGACCCCTTATGGTGAGCACATTTTTCAATTTACCCCCCTATAGTTCCAAATTGGTCACTAATACGCCTTATGAACCACTTGGTAACTTCTTTTTCTTATATAATAAAATCACAATAAGAAATTGTGATTGATATAAGTTGTCCATGATAGCTTTTAACCCATTACAATTGTAGAGACTATTTCACTAAATAATTTATTTGAGCTTTTGGAGTTTATAATTATTGATTAACTCCAAAAGTTGTTGCCAAACATAGCTTATGCCCGTTAATTTTAACGGAATTGCTAACTGCTTCACTTTAGTATTAGTGACACGATTTGAAGTAGAGGGGACAAAGTGAAAAACGGACCAAGTACAAGGGGTGTATCCGTAAATTAACTCTATATTTATATGCCGGTGCATGCCATATTGTTCATGCATCCTACAATAGTCCCATACTTGTCCATTCTAATTCAATTCATTCGCATGGATGCATGAGAAACACTGGAGATGCACGAGTGCTCAGAGTAGTTTTATATCACTTCTTATATTTGTACGAGCTTTTTACACATTGAACTCCAGTCTCTTGGCCATGAACCCCTCCTTCATTTCAGATTTCGGGTCCACATATAAATATACACACAATATATCTAATTAATGCACTCATATCTACTCTATATAATAAGAAGACAGCCACATTTAGCAAGCACGTCAAAAAATATGAACTTCCTCTTTTGCCCTTCACTATATCATAATTACTCATATATCTATTGATACATCGTAAGGATATATTGATTTGTGTGAGGGTATATCTGTCATTTTGGATAAATAATTACATTCAAGTCAGCTTTTGAAATTTTATTTAATATAATAATGAGGTTTTAATCAATAATCTTGTGTCTAATTACATTTGGGTCAACAATTTTTGGGAGATTTATTATTGACTTCAAAAAAAGTCAACAAAAGTGGCTAATTTGGTGGCTATTTAGAAATTGGTCACTAATATTTACAATTTGGTCAACTTCTTCTCTCAAATGAGATTTCAATCAACAATTTGTGTCTAATTACATTTGGATAAATAATTTTTGGGATATTTATTATTCACTTCATAAAAAGTCACAAAAAGTGGCTATTTTAGTGGTTATTTAGGAATTGGTCACTATTATTTCCAATTTGCTCAACTTCTTCTCTCAAATTTAGGATTCATATATTGTAATATGTGTAATTGCATTTAGGTCAGCAAGTTTTGGGATATTTATTATTCACTTTTAAAAAAATTTAAAAAGTGGCTATTTTAGTGACTACTTAGGAATTGGTCACTAATTTCACATTTTGGTCAACTTCTTCTCTAAAAATTAAGTTTGGTATATCTAAAATGTCAAATAAAGTGGTTATTTTAGTAGCTATTATGAATTGATCACTACTATTTACATTTTGCTCTACTTCTTCCCTCAAATTCAGGATTTATAGATTGTATTCGAATATCAATCAAGGCCTACAAACACATTCATGTCATTTTTTAGAGGAAATACCCTACTTGTGTCATATATTTTTAGTGGCGCTTTATTAGTTACATTTACTACTCATGTATAAGATAGTCATAATTATCAACTTCTTCAGTCACAAGAGTTTTAGATTAAATAGTTACATTTACAATTTCCTATTTAACTGTTTTAACATCTTATTACCTCTAATGTCAAGATTAATACACAATATATCTAGGAATACAACTATCCGACGGGCACGTGCCTTGCACGTGCACCCTCACTAGTATATATATATATATCTACTATACTATAAAAACGAAGAAACAAGCACGTCAAAAAATATGAACTTCCTATTTTGCCCTTATTGATCTGTATAATTACTCATGTGACCAAAGGTGTCTTACTCTTGCTTTCTAAACAAAAAACAGGCTTCTTCAGTCATTTTAAGTTTAGACACTACGCAGCCTTTCATGACTCCAAGTATTGGTTGCCTTCTCTCTCTCTGTCTTTGTTGTTCTCGTCGTCATTCAACTGGGTCTTCTCTTTCTGTTTGCACTGCTTGAAAAAATGCGGCCTTCAATTGGGTTTCTCTCGAGGTGGTCGTCGTCTAAAATTTGTCTTGGATTTGGTGATTCAACCAGCTGGTGGAGGCAGAAGAAGACATGCCAGATTTACAACCAGCCGCTGCTTATTTTTTTTCCCTTTTTTACTGCATTTCTTTACTTCTTCTTTATCCTTGCGATTCTTCTTCTGTACTTCTCTAACTTGTAAATTGGGGGAATTTGTGAATTTAAATTGTGTGCATTACTTCATTTCTTTACTTCGTCTTCATCCTTGCGATTGTTCTTCTGCACTTCTCTAACTTGTAAATTGGGGGAAATTGTTAATTTAAATTTTCTGGGTTATGAAATAAGCATCTACTGTTAATAGCTATTCTACTGCTAATAGGTGTTTTGTTTCTGTTGTAGCTGTTGTCTTGGAAGGCCTAGCTGGACCTAATTTAGAGTTGGAGCAGGTATAATCTATACAAACACCCCCATATATGATTTATACCTCAAATTTGCATATTAGTGTGTTTCTTCCTTAACTCCAAACAGATTTGGGTTTGTAAATATTGTACAAATTGTTTGCCTTCAATTTTAACATCTTTAGTTCTTCTTCATCTTTGTGATTCTTCTTCTCTACTTCTCTAACTTGTAAATTGGGGGAAATCTTGAATTTAAATTGTGTTCATTACTCTTTGCCTCAAATTTGCAAATTTGCTAAATGAGACACCTCTTTTTCCCTGCTATTTTTAGCTTCCAATTGTTATGATTTGTTGGGTTATGAAATGAGCATCTACTGTTAATATCTATTCTACTGCTAATAGCTGTTCTGTTTCTGCTGTAGGTGTTGTCTCAGGAAGCCCTAGCTGGACTTAATTTAGAGCTGGAGCAGGTATAATCTATACAAACACCCTCATATCTGATTTA
Organism: Hydrangea macrophylla; assembly: GCA_033977485.1. Classification (NCBI taxonomy): domain Eukaryota; kingdom Viridiplantae; phylum Streptophyta; class Magnoliopsida; order Cornales; family Hydrangeaceae; genus Hydrangea; species Hydrangea macrophylla. The sequence continues at coordinate 14,387,528 of CM066999.1, read as the reverse complement.
CACTCCAAATTTGCCTATTAGTGTGTTGCTTCCGTAACTCCAAACAGATTTGGGTTTGTCAATATCGTACAAATTCTTCATCTTAAATTGTAACTAACGTGCACCTCCACAGTTTCCAGTCTTCGCATATTCATTGACAAATTGCCAAAGTTTTTCTTCCTACCTCTTGGATCATCTATGCTCTTAGTCTTTCCACATACTCACCTTTCCAAATTCATAATGGGTTCCTTAGCATCCCAGTGATTTTGTGCTTAATGGTAACTGGTATAAAAAAATACAAATGAATGGTAATTAATAATTGACTTCTCTGTAAGAATGGATTAAATTCTTAATATGGTAATAACAAATAAGGTGCTAAAATTAGTACTTCTTGTTTAATATATGGACAATGAGTACAATTGTGTGAATAGGGTTTAGGGTTAGTTGGACAAAGCATAGGAAGTAAAAAAAAAACCCTTAGAAAATAAGCTATCAAAAGTCAGCTTGTTTTTCTAAGCAAGATTGTTGATTGAAACCTCATTTGAGAGAAGAAGTTTTCCAAATTGTAAATATTAGTGACCAATTTCTAAATAGCGACTAAAATAGCCACTTTTTTTTTTTACTTTTTTAAAAATGAATAATAAATATCTAAAAAAATATTGACCCAAATGTAATTAGCCACAAGATTGTTGATTTAAACCTCATTATTATATTAATTAAAATTTTAGAAGCTCACTTGAAGGAAATTATTTGTCTAAAATGACAGATTTACCTTCACACAAAGCAATATATCCTCACCACGTATAGATAGATGTATGAGTAATTATGGTGTAGTGAAGGGAAAAAGATGAGGTTCATATTTTTTGACGTGCTAGCTTCCAATAAAAAATGGTTATATATTTCCACGCATTTACAATAAGTAAAAGTCAATGTCTATGTAAACATACACACGCTTTATCCTATTGCATGCAGTAAATCTATGCTTAATTTCAAATGGACAAGGAAAGTCAATGTCGTTTCAATAAAACTATAACGTTCATTGTAACTCATTAATCAGCGTACTGAGGTCATATAATGGACTGTCTTTTAACTTTCTATAGAAACTGTGTATAATCACGAATAATGTATTACATATATCATAATCACTTACACCATGAAGTTAAAAAATACAATAACGCTAAGTGTAGAAAGTCTTATTTTTCCAAAGCAAGTGTACATTAGCTAACATGAGAATTACTCACAAAAATTGAAAGAGATATACATAATATACTTCTTGTCCTGGTTGTGTATAAATGCCACCAGTGGCAAGGTCAGTTGAAACAGTTTCTGATCCCTTTGAGGCGGCCTTTGAGCGATAGTACTTCACAATCAGTAGCTTTGGAAATATAAATGCATAAAGAAGAACACAGAAAAACTCAAAAAATGCAGCAGGTATGGCAAAGAATAAAACTGCAATGGAAGATAATAGTACATTCGCGATCAGCAAGATAGTAAGCACAACTTCCCCACAAATTTTGTAGTAATCCCTTTGAGTAGATTAAAATAAATCTAACTACAATCCTGGACGCAGCATTGGATTTCATGCCAGAAGTATAGGAGCGTATTTCACTGATTTAAGAAAAATATAACTACAATCCTGGACGAATGCTTGGATTTCATATGTACTTTTATACAAAGCTATCTCTTGATTTATGTGTATGACATAATTGTTATCAAGTAAATTGAAACAAATCTTAGGACTGCAAAAAAGTTTCTACTTGATCAATACAAATTGAGTGAGAGTAACTAAAGCGCACCCATCAAAGTTTTTGATCCCAATAACATCTCCTTTACAACCAGTCATGTTGTAATTTCTTTTATAAGTCTGGTCAATACGTATCTGGCCCTATATTAACTACATGACACTCATTTCATTCCTTACTAAAGATTCAAATTCTGCAGATATCCAAACAGATTGCTATGCTTTCTATTTCAATGCATTTGGCTTAATGAACTTTCATATATGATGAATTGTATCTGTTTAGATATGAATGGTGTATAATTTTGCTTAATACTCTGTGCTTGCATCCTTGGAATCATGTCTGGATTGCTATCTTATGCGGATTTGTCTACCAGTATTGCTATCACTTTTGCCACTCAACCGCTCTGTCTCTTAATTTGTAAGACAACACCCATTTTATATCTTGATCTTATTGGTTTTTTTTTTGCCACTGATTTCACAAGAATTTCTCTTAAGTGTTACTGATTCATTTTGTATTAATCTGTTTTAATTCTGCTATATTTTGTTATCTTTTCCAACCCTAAATTTTATAGCTAAACAATACAAATATTCTTTCGGTTCTTGTTCTTCCTTGCATCATCTTGTTTCCTCCGTTTCTCCGCTTTTCTCCGACTTTCAGTGCCACCAACGACTCACACACCAGTTTGTCTCTTTTTCTATAAAAGATTAGGCTACAAGGTAAGCATCTTTTTCTTGTAACAACAACTAAACTCTATATATTGGTAAAATTATCTACCACACACCAAATTAAAGATTGCTTTGGGTGTTCGCTTTGTGTTTGGTAAAAAAAAAACAGTTTAGTTTATGTTCTGAATTGAGCCGAATCATTTTGTATTTTCTTCTAATAAAACTCCTCCTATATTTAATTTCATTTTCTTATTTTGGTTGAAGCTTCAGCTTGCTGTCCTTGTGTTCTATTGTTTTGTATCTTTTCTCATAACTCTGCACATATCCCTTGTTTTTATGCTAGATAACTGTTGGATTTTGTATATTTCTTATGTCTTTCAATTGTACCTGAGTTTTTCATTTTTGTAATTTCCATTTTTTCCCTTTTAAGGGAAAATCTATAATTCTGTTGTTTACCCTTTTGCCTCAAATTCGCAAATTGGTTAAATAAGATTCAGTTTAGGGTTGCTATGTCCTAAGATTCACAATTCTCGAATCGGGTTTTGTTTCAGGTTCCGCATTCGATCAAGCAATTGAGAATGTCCAGAAAATTTCAGACCTCAAAATCTCCAATGTGGGTATTTGAGGTACTAATTGGAAAATTTCTCCTCTTTTTTGTTGTTTGTTTGTTTTTTTTTTTTTTGTTGGCATATCAGGGTTATGAAATGAGCATTTAGTGCTAATAATTGTTCTGCTTTTGCTATGGTTACGGTCTTGGAAGCCCTTGTTGGACTCCATTTAGAGTTGGAGCAGGTATAATCTACACAAACACCCCCGTATATGATTTAGAGCACAAATTTGCGCCTGAGTGTGTTTCGTCTTTAATTCCAATCAGATTTGGGTTTGTCAATATACTAAAATTTGTTCTTCGTCAATTGTAACCAACCTGCACTTTGAGAATTCGGACTCTTCCAATGTTTATTGACAACGAGTACAATTGCTAATAATTTGGTATATTCTCTTCTAATAAAACCTGTTGTATATTTTTAATTATCCTAATCTTTTTTAGAAGCCATCATTAACTGTCATTCAATCCCCTCATTCACAACGAGAAATTAGGGTTTTGATATTCAAAACCATTATCCGGAAAATAGATCACCATTTAACTGGGTTATCAAACACACCCTTATATTAATTAGTATACCCAAAATACATGTGAATATAAAATTGATGTAAAATTCACAAAACTTTTAAAAAAAAATTTAAATTAGTTGTGTGAACTTTTACATAAGTCTAAAATGATGGACTTTTACTATATTTCTACTTTTTTAATAGTGTCCATTACCATTTATCGACAGCTTTTTACAAAAATTTCTACTAAAGCACAATAATTTGTATCCAGGGTGCAGACCTTAAAACATTAGTTATACAACTTTGGCACAAGGTGTAATATTTTTGCATACGGAAACAATGTTTTGGAAATTGAGTTTGATGACATTTAATATATAGTTGGTAGTAATTAATTTGAATCTAATGAAGAGAACCTTACAAGTGGCAAACTAATAATCACAGAAATAGGATAATATGACAGCAATAAGCCCCAGAACGAGAAATTATTCAATATAACCATTACATTATATCATCACGTTGACGTGGTGCATGTGACATTATAATAATATAGGCCCATGTGACACCAGTTTTTTGGGGTACATATATAACAAGAAGTTGCTCACTGCAGACAATTACTCATGTCTCACTGCTTGTCATACGCCATTACGCCCCCTATTAGCATAATGAAGTGCCACACCATATCAGCATAATGACGTGGTATGATAGTCTCACCATATAACTTCCCGGTAATCTTACAATAATGCGTTAAACGAGAAGATCAATTTCATGTGTTAATCGTGCACTCTTGTTGAAGATGTTTGACTACATAACCATCAGAATCATAAAATCAACTTGTCACAACCCATCCCACTACGCGTGGAAATAGGACACGTGGCACGCCACCAAGGCTCATCCAAACAATCATATAAATATACGCAGCGGAAAGAACTTTAAAACAACCCTGGGTATTTAAAACTTAGGGAACATTACCCTCTGAGTTTGTAAAATCCATTGAAATCGGAGTTATAAAAAGTTTTGTTCAATCAAAAGTGTTCACAAGAATCCATTTCAAAATACAGAGGTTCAGTCGACTGCCCAGTCGACTGTACTACGGTCCAGTCGACTGTGCCTGGCAGAAACTAAAACCCTAAATCCTCAATAGAGGTCCAGTCGACTGCCCAGTCGACTGCTTTTCTATTATTAGAAGCAGTAGCCAAAATCAGCAGTGGTTCAGTCGACTGATGAAGAGGTCCAGTCGACTGCTTTTCTATTATTCACTTACAGTGTCTCAACCACACGAGATCCAGTCGACTAACCTTGGGTCCAGTCGACTGCTCCCCTGCTGGCAGCCCTGTGCTGAAAGTTAACAACTCATGCTTCTCAATACCAACAACAATCCCAACCATAACTGATTTTCAACATATTAAAACACAATTACAGACGTTCAAATACAGAATTACCATATTACAAAGCTAATTCAAGGATCTATTACAACGTCTTACAATATTCAAAACCTTACACAAGTTTAGGATTTAAAACAAAAACATATACAAGTGTGATATCCCCGGCGTTCATCGGCCTCACTCCACACACTTCTTCTTGTCCTTCTTCTTACCTGCAATGGAGTACATCTCCACTGCTCAGCTATATGCTGAGCGTACAAGTCTAACATGCACAATATATGACAAATCATGCTTTAATCTCATAAATCATACAATAGTCTCTAGGAAGAAAAATACGCATTCATCCGGTAGCGGCAAGTCCAAGCCTTAAACCGCGATACCAATGGCAAGTCCAAGTCTATCAACCATTGTATCCATAAGTGCCATGGCAAGTCCAAGTCTATCAACCATGCACAGTAGCCGTCGCTACTAAATTCTCAAACATCGAGAAGCTTACTCCGGCATGAATTTGTATAAGACTCCCCTTTGACCCACATAGACAACTTAACGTGCTCGCATAAATTTAGACATGCTTTTCACAAATTAGCGCGTGCATAATTAACGGGCCTACAATTTATACATGGATTTCGCCCGGATCACAATTTCATCGTCAAAATATAAAACATGTATTTCCCTATATTTCACAAGTTAGAACTTCATACCTCGTGCGATTTCCCCCAAACTTTGAAGGATCGACTAGGAGGCTAAATAAACGTCGGATTTCGAATTTGAGAAAATTCCTACAAGTTTATACCTATTTTTCCCAAAAGTCTAAAATTAAAATCTTTACAAAACTTGGCCAAACACGGCCTAAGTGGTATCAAAACGGAGATCTTACCTCCACGAGTTCAAATCTGAAATCTGGAGAAAATCTGACGGACGAACGGTCGTCGATCGGCGTCGCAAAGCCCGTTGGCTCCAAATCTCCCTTCTCTCTCCTCTCTCTAGATATTTGGCAAATGGTTGGATGAGAATGAAATCTCATCCTAATCTATATATAGATAAACTTTCGGGGAATTAAGTTTACCTCCCCGCAAGTTTCTCAAAACTTCTAATCAGCTCTCGAAACTTCGCGCACATCCATTTTATAACTTTACGAGTGAAAACTATAAATTTCAAAAGTTTCCGACTAAGTTTCGTTTGAGTCCAAAATAACGTCCGAAAACTATATTCTGTGAAATCTCTACCCAACCTACCTTTTTAATTAACGTATCTCTCACGATCTCACCACAGTTCTCAAAATGATACTATCATATCCAAATTTACCAGAATTATACTACACAGGTATAATTACTATTCATAGAAATACCAGATAAGGTCAAATAACATTTAAATCATATAAATGTCATTTACTCATGATTATGCAATATGAACTTCCATGTTTTCGTGTCCTCACTGACACCTTACCGTTGACTCACAGTCAACCTCAATCCACCATTATCAACTAACATTGATAATCCACAAAATCTGAATATGCATATTAAAACCATGAAATTTTTGGAACGGGTGTGACACAACTGCACTTTTCCGCACAATAATGTGTCAATAGTTGGCTTTTTTTCACATGTAGTACATTAATTTTTTTTAATTTATTATCATTAATTGGGACTGCTAGAGCCTACGACAAGGGTCATTGCAACTTCAGTGATTTTAGTGATTGGGGATGTCTCATACAATCCAATTTAGTCCCAACATGTTGTAACTTAAATCCTAACATATTATAAATTTTTATAATTTTGGAAGTCAATTTGATTTTGAAACAAAAGTAGTTTTAAAATTACAACATTTTGGACCTACTTGCAAAATGGTAGGATCAAGTTACAATTTGTTGAGACCAAAAACCACTAGAATGTGTAACATATCCAAAATCACTAAAATGTATCATAGAAATGTATGTACATATATATACATATCGAATTTTCTTTATCTGCGATCCATATTTATGACAATAAAGACAAATGTATATATAGGGATTTGCTAACCTATAGCACAGGAGGCTTTTAGCGATGAATTCGTCGCCAAAAGTTGGAATCTTTAGCGACAAAATTTTTGTCACTAAAAAGATGTTTTCTGTCGCTAAAGAGGCTGGTGTACGCTGCTAACTTACAACCATCATGTTGTACATTAGCAGCCCCCATATATATATATATATATATATTTATCGAATTTTCCTTATCCGCGATCCATATTGATGACAATAAAGACAAATATACATATATATATATGCATACAAAGAAAAATTGTAGTTTTTGCGAGGGGATCTAGCAATCACTGAAAGCCATCGAATAACACAATAATTGTAAGATCTCATAACTCTGCACATATCCCTTGTTTTGATGGTAGATTTCTATTTGATTTTGTATTCTTCTTATGTCTATTTGTTGCTCAGAAAATTCTTGGTTCTGCAGTTAACTTACTGGATTATGTTAGACACTTTTCATGGCCTTCGTCTTGTATTTAAGTGGGTTCTTCAAATTTGGATCAATTAGCAACTTAGGTCAGTATTAGAGTCACTGCGCGTATTATTGTTACACTCCCGCAGAGAAATCATTGTATGTAATTTGGTTAATAGTATTGGTTCTAATTCTGCATATTTACACACAAATTGACACATAACTTTGTTTACTCTTTTGCTTGTGATTTGGGGTTTATATAAATCTTCAAATTGGGGGAAATTTTCAATTCAAAGCTAGATAATATTCTGTGTATATTATTGTACCCAGAAAGAAAAGGAAAAACGAGCTTGGATGGTGATTTGTGGTGCGAATCTGTTAGAGACAGATCAAACTATTGCTTATGTCCCAATTGAAGCATATTGCTATAAACTCTTTCGACAATTTGGCGTTAAAACGATGCATTTCTTAACCTTCTAATTAAGTTCTTCAGTTTTCCTAGCTCTGAAATTACTTCCGGCCTTTGGCAGATTGGTGCATGTTGTGTGCATATTTTTCTCAATTCTTCTTATCCAAAAGTTTTCCCACATGGTGTAATTACCTTTTGTTTACTTGTGGAATCCTTTGAAGAAGTCTTCAAGAGTTTCTTTACTATCCCCTTCTTTCTAATCAATTTTGTTATCAATACCCCCCAAAATATGGTAACTTTTGTTGCAACTTACATCTTACTGATTTGGTTACAACATCGAACAAGTGATTAACAAACTTCTACAGTGTAAAGAAATGAGTTTGCATATTCTTTTTTAACGTTCATTGGTAACTATTTTTTCCCTTTTTTTGGGTAAGATTTTTGATTGGTTAATGGGAAAGTGCAAGAGAGTCTCACGAAGTTATCATTTAGTACGAACAATGACGCCTTAGCCAGTGATAGAAGTGATTTTAGTTCCTATAATTCAACGGCACTTTTTGTGCAGATTGTTTCACATTATTGTTTTCTAGCAACTCACGTTTTACGGTAAATATAGTAATTTCCTTGACCCTAACACAAAGTTGTTTCCAAAGCAACCTATTGGGTTGATCCAATTTTTATTATATGTTACCATGGAATGTGTCAGATCGTTTTCCCTCGTCGTTTTGTTACTATTTCTCACTTTACATGTGGGATTAGATGTTAGCATATTTGCGTATGTTGCTAGATCAAAACGTTTTATTGCTAAAATGAAACTGCTTGTTGACTTGCGTCATTTGAGCTTTATACTTCAGTTCTTCACCATGAAAGCATGGTTGCAATTTTGTAATAATCGAATCTTTGATTACTCTTTCTCAGGTCTCAAGGATGGAAATATCCTGTTTGGGTCAGTGGAAGTTACTTTTGCTGTAAAATAACTTGAAGCTAAATCTTCATTGTATTTTGTCAATTATTTACATTTCCATTGAAGTTACAGTTGTATTTTCGTTCATTTGTTAGCTTCTAGCATGATATATGCATATGCGTAGATTTCTTTGTATAGAGATAAATGTACACTATCATTCTTACATTTTCCATCCTTAGACACTCACTTCATAACCTCTATTGTTGGTCTTCTATACAAAAATATCAAATTCACATGGGGAACACGATAGTTATTAGGAGATAAAAACTTAACTTATCAAACTATGGAAAATAGGGACTTCAAACTTAAATCTCCCATACCCCAAAAAATGAAAGCGTGTTGATTTTCTGTCAGGTTGATATGCAGAATTCTTAAACGACATGCCAACCTTCATGTTTATTGCAAAGATTGTTCTATAAGTGTCAGTGATCTTAGAGATGGACAGAGGCACGACATGTGACTGTTTCCTTCAAAATGCAATCTCCTCAAATCTGAAAGGTTCACCGAGACTTGCTCGACTTACGGGGAAGGCATCTGACTTGATACTTCAAACTCAGTTCTATATTGCAACAAACCAGCTGCTTGGTAAAAGATTGGGATGTGGGAACAATCGGTTGACGATTGCAACCAAGCTCTCTGTATCCAACCCAACTACACAAAAGCCCTTCTTCGAAGAGCTGCCTCTAACGACAAGGTAAAAATGGCTTCTCAAGCTTTCTTTTAGTGTTTACTGAGGGAACGGAGATGAAAACATCAACAAAAATAAAAAAATAAAAAAACGAACAAAAAGAAAATAGTTTTGTTCTCATTTTCCTTTCTTTTTAACTTTTCCTTCTGTATATCCACAAACCAAAGGCCTTGTGTAGGATTGATTAAAATTTTATTTGGTTCAGTCTCCCTTTCTATCGAGTCTTTATGAGAACCAAGTTAGGTTGGTTTGACAAAGAACGAGTTTCAAGAGAAATGCAACAAACAAACCTCCACCAAACACTTTCTTTTCTTTCTTTCTTTTTCTTTTTTCTTTTTTTCCTTTTTTTTTTTTTTTTTTTTTTTTTTTTTTGTGGTTTCACTCGGCCAAACACTTTCATTTGGGGTATAGGGTCACTTTTGAACCATTGGAACCTATTTTTTGCCTTCACAAACAATCCCTAACTTAAATTGTCACTGCATGACATTTTCTGCATGCTTGTAATTTTGTATTCGAAATTAACACAGACTAATTGTTCAAGTGTGTACAGCTTCAACGGTGGGCTGAAGCTGTTCGAGATTACGAGGTCTGAGGACGGAACTCCCTGACGATAGCGAAGTTGCAGATTCGTTATTCCACACCCAAGTTGCCTTGAAACAATCCCGTGGGGAAGAGGTTCATAATCTGAAAGTTGCTGGGAAGTTGAGTTAATCCTTCTTCTTCTTCCTTTAGATTCTTCTTCTCTACTTCTCTGTTGTTCCGTCTGCTTTAGACAACCAGTATCGAAAAGGTACCGCTCTTTCTCCCTATAATTTTTTTTGTTTACTCTTTTGCTTCAACATCGGTTTAGGGTTTACTTCTGCTTCTTGTGATTTGGGGTTTATATCAACTTGTAAACTAGCGGAAATTTTATCAGGCTACTGAGAAACTCCAGAATTTCAAGTCTCACTATAACCACAACAAAGAGCTTCTTATTATGCTTCTCCTCTATTTTGTATGTTTTTTATTGAAGTGAGAGTTTTGACACATATATAGACACATATATGAATGAATATATATATATATATATGTATATGCCTAATTAATGTGTGTATTTGTTTTTCTATGTATGCTGTGGATTGAAGTAATAAGTAATAGAAGTAAGAATTAGAGATTTATTTTTAAGTTCCATTATTGATAGAGGCAAGTGGCTAATGTTATAACTTATATGGGTAGTTTTTATACGTGTTGGAAAAAATCCTTCCATCAACTCAAATGCTTTGAATTGAAGGTTATATTTGTTATTACAGGCGCTTCCATATTACACTTCTAAGCTGCATCGAACCTACAATATAAGCAGATCTCCCCATTCCTTGATACGTTATGTGGTCATAACCCATCCATAAACTTTTTCCAGGTAAATTATATATATGTATGTATTATATGTAATGCCAACAAAGCTCACAATAACTCCAAATTTCCCTTGTTAATTTGTACTTGATGACATATTAGATATATACACATGTATACACAAGTTTTCATTCTATACATGGTAGATCATCAATTAGTAGATGCATCTACTTTCTGAAAAAGTCCAAGCAGTCTCAAACTTTCTGATTTTTAAATCAGATATGTACATTAACACATCATTTACACACATCTTGATGATTTTAAATGACAGATGGATGTGGAAGAGAGCCAGGAAGTTGCTAAAGCCGAGAACATGAGATTTCACCGACTTTGAAGATCTACCAAAATCGCCGCCGGGTGAAGGAATTGATCTGCCCAAGTCCAGAGGTTTTAATGTACTCGGTAAGGCATTAAAGTTTTTGAACACGAGAAATTTACTCTAATAATGTTTCAACCCCACTATTCCAGGTAAATTATATATATATATATATATGTGTGTGTGTGTATGTATTGTATGTAATGCCAACAAAGCTCACAATAACTCCAAATTTCCCTTGTTAATTTGTACTTGATGACATATTAGATATATACACATGTATACACAAGTTTTCATTCTATACACGGCAGATCATCAATTAGTAGCTGCATCTACTTTCCGAAAAAGTCCCAAGTAGTATCAAACTTTCTATTTTTTAAATCAGATATGTACATTAACACATCATTTACACACATGTTGGTGATTTTGAATGACAGGTGGATGTGGAAGAGAGTCAGGAAGTTGCTAAAGCCGAGAACATGAAGATTTCACCGACTTTCAAGATCTACCAAAATCGCAGCCGGGTGAAGGAATTGATCTGCCCAAGTCCAGAGGTTTTAATGTACTCGGTAAGGCATTAAGGTTTTTTAACACAAGAAATTTGCTCTAATAATGTTTCAAGCCCACTATTTCGTTCATTTTCTTCCTGTTGCCAGAACCGCGAGCTTGGGAAACTCTTCTATTGTGCGGTCATCTTAACCTCCCGATCATACGAGGTTTTACGAATTTACTTGTCACATACAATCAGAGCTACTAAATAATAAAATTAGCAACGCAATCCCATTATTAGCTGATATATTCTTTAGGTGAGATATTCTTGCTTTTTAGAATTTTACACACTTGAAAAAACTATAGTAGTAGTAGTAGTAGTAGGAGTAGTAGTAGTAGTAGCTGATATGCTCTAGCTTCTTCTTAGGTGACTTTTGTATTTGAAAAGTTTTTCCTCCCCTAAATTGTAATCTAAAAATTACATTAATTTTCCTAACGCGTGCGAACTCTCAGTATCAATCCCATAGATGTATATATATATATATATATATGAAGGATTATTACATTTGAGAGAAGTTTCCAACCAGTATTTATCTAGAAGAATATTTTTATTGTTGAAATTATAGAGAATGAAATAGAATTTGAAGGGCCAACTATGAGTGAGAAAAAGCAAAAGTATTGTTAGTTCACATAAGTTTAGATATGAACATTTTGGTGGTAAACATTCAAATACTCGCAAGAATGATTGAGACCTCAGAGAACTTTCAGTACTTGTTATGAAGGTCAATTGCATCAACTCTGTGTATGGATGATACATCTTTTCTGAATTCCTTTGGGTAATTCATCTTATCCAAGTGTTATTAGTAATATTCCAAATATATGTAGGTGATTCATGCATGTTATTTTAGGATGTAGTCACATAATTTGAGGAAGCAAAAAAAAAAAAAAAAAACCACAAGTACGGCACGCCAAGGTTCAAACTACTACAGTGGAACTTTGTGTACTAAACTTTTTACTCCGCCCGATAGTTTTCCACGGAGAGCTGAATCGTAAAACATTTTTAAATGTTCCATTCCTTCACAAATATCCATTTTCCTAAAATTCAATGGTTACGATCATCTGAAATGTGCAGATTGTGGTTAATTAATTGCTTTGCTATGATTTATATTTTATTTGCTCATTCTATTGTCTGCAATTTCTGTGTAGGGGTTTTCAAGTTGGAATTATCTCTGCCTCAAGAATACTCCATGGTTGTTCCTAGGATACTGTTCATTGAATTTTTTGATATGTGCAAGCTTTGTGAGAATAATTTGCCTATCCATTTTTCCATCTGTATTTGTAACAGTTATTCTACACTCAGTATGATAACAATATCTACCTCCGGAAATACAATACTTTGTGCATTTCTGTGTTTTTCCAAATTTTACAGACAACAAACTCAATCGTACCCGCGCATCGCGCAGGACTCACACTAGTATATATATACGAGCATGTTCTTGTGTGTACGTGATATATAATGGGTAGGGGTTGATGTAGAAATTCGGACTTGTGAGGGCCTAATTGGTAGGGACGAAATCAGGAAGTTATCCATGAGAATATGGTTGAGTTTATAGGGGGTTCGAGGATGGCACTTTGAGGATTTATTCTTTTTTTATTTTTTTTATTTTTATTTTTTTTGTCTATTTATACATATTTTTGTGTAGATGATATAAGTTAATGCTATAAAAACCAACACAAAACTCAAGAAATTAGTTGGTTGTATGACAAATACATCGATGTTACAACACTTTGAGACATGTTACTATACAATATTTGATTGTTACTTATAGTAAAGGCAAGGGCGGAACGTGGAGAGGTATATATATAATCTGGAAATTGTTTTTACTACGTACATATGATATTTTAGTCAAATGTAGTCCAGCCCTCCCCAAGTGTGAGAAATAATTTTAGTACTTGTGATATTTTAAGCTCAAATGCCCTAAGATTTTTTACCAAACCTTACTATGTCCATTTTCATTTCACCGAAACCCAATTTAGTATTCTAAATTTAAATTATAGTTAAACTCACCTAATATGTAACATCATACATAATAGCCCATGTGATATTCTAGTCCTAGACCATCCTAATATTTGACACAAAATCTTTATGTCTATTTTCATTTCAGCCAAACCAAATTAGGTGTTCCAAATCCAGACACACACACGTGTCTATTTATGTATAAATAGAAAATATAACTTCGCCCGCCCCCCCTAATAAAAATAAAAAAAATATATGGCTCCACCCTTGAGTAAATGGCACATCAGAAAAAGTACTGCTAATTGACACTGAAAGTACAACAAAATAACACCTAATTGCTATAAATTGAGATCAAAAAATTAGATATATCATAATATTAAAAGTACTTGATTATATTCTTGAATTTTCCAAAACTCATATACTGTTATAAATAATTGGTTGTATTATTGTCCCTTCTTCTTGAATACGCCCCCAATGGGTACCTTTATTATTTGGATAGTTTATCTAGTAGTGAGATTGTTTGCAACAAATTTCTGGTGTGGGTGTGCGTTGGGCGTGCCAGAGTCCGTGTGGACTCAAAAGTGGTGGTGATTACCTAATCTGACTTCTAATTTAAGCGATTTGTTATTTAACAATAAAACAACAATGTGGGCTTTCTCTACTCTGATGCAAGTAAGAAATTACAAATGGAAACTGTAAAAAGGGAAACTAAATACAACGATTTAGAATACCTCCATAGACAATATCTTCTCCATTGATTGAAAAGTAGTGATTACAAATGTTCAAAGTAAAAGAATAAAAATGAGCACTCAAGAACAAAAACTCACGGATCACTCAAAATCACTCAAGAACAAGAAAGAATTGTTATGAGGAGACACTAAAAGTCTGCTGAGAGCAGAAGTGGCGTGTGTGTTAGCCCCTTTCCAATGTTGCACCACATGCCCTATTTATAGACTTGTTTGCACAACCGCTCATGTTAGTGGGGATCATGGGGTAGTGGGGTACTTGGCCCCTGGTTTCTAGGCATGTATCAGTTTATGCTTCCACTATGTCCCATGATCAACTTCCATGACTTGTGTGATGATCCCACTTCTGCCACGTTCCTCTTTTCATGTAACTACCTTCCCTTCCAACTCAGCATATTCTGAAGACCACGTTCTCATTCCTGCTTAACTGTCTACTTTCTGAGTAAATTTATGACCGATTGTGTTTCTCTCTGTGTAGCTTAATCTCTGCTGGTGATATTAATCGGCCTTCTATTTAGTAGGAAGCCTACTCGCGTCTCTCGGTCTTTTCACACCGATATTGCCTTTGACCTTCACTGATCCCGTGGACTGCTTTTTCCATCCTATGGACTTGCTACTGCAGGATCTGTAAAGAAGATCATCGGTCTTATCTGTTAATGCCGAGGTGTGTCCCTGATCTTTTCTGATATTGGCCTTGTTTATTGAGACCGATATCTTTATTAGAGCCGTGTTGCTATCGCCGACATTAGGGCTCAATTGTTATAAATATGTTTGTGGTCGGTCAAATATGACCGATGTTAAGGCTATTGCCGATGCTACTCTGCCACTAGTCACTTGTTAAACTGGGGTACTTGTCTTTTATCATCCTTTCTTCGGTATTGACACCGATGTCCATCGTGTTCTCGGTCTGGATACCGATATCCTCATCTGAAAGATACCATCATTACTAGTAGCTAGATTAGATACCGGTCTTTTCTGCATCATCATCCTTATCACCTGTTCATCTGCCTATGTGGTCCAGTGATGACGTCCTGAATCTACATGACCGTCACGTGCCTTGGGAAACCCTAATTTAGGGTGTAAACAAAGATATACCTTACTTGAGTATTCAAATAAAATTTGTTACTTTTGACAACCAAATAGCTAACTCGACTAATTCATTATGAGCTAATTTAATTCGTAATTTTGTCGATGTACCTCCAAATACGCAATGCATGCATCCTTTATAGATCACTGTCAGTTTATGTTCCATTTGTTTTAATGTAAAATGTTTTCTGAAAAATACTTGTGAAAATATTTTTCAAAAAATATTTTATATCAAAACAAATATAGCGTTAGTGTAGAAATTAAGAAAGTGTAATACTATGCGACATAGCTGATTGGCTAACATTTATTATCATATAGCGTATAAAAACCTACAAGCACATATCACCCCAAAAAAAAAGAGTTATATTTGGGGCACTAACAATATCCACTAACACTTACTAACACACTCTATCTTCCTCCTAGTGGCATTGTGGGGTCCGCAGTGGACCCCGCAGTACCACTAGGAGAGAGATAGAGTGTGTTAGTAAGTGTTAGTGGATTTTGTTAGTGCCCCTAGAATTGCCCAAAAAAAAATATATGAATTAAGATAAGCAACTGACACTTAAGATCCGATGGTGATTTAGGATAATTTTTTTATTTTTTTTTATTTTTTTTTTTATTTTTTATTTTTTTATATTTTATAGAATGTTTCGTGAAGTTATTTGATGTGGAGACAACAGAAAATGATTTCTCAGGGAGACAAAGAGGATCATAAAAAGCCTCCTTGACAACTTGCAATCTCAACACATCTTAGAAGACATATATATAGAGAGAGAGAGGATCTTAAGTGCACTCTACTCAGTGTACTGACTTTTAAACTTAAAAAAAAAAAAACAAAAAATTT
This sequence comes from Hydrangea macrophylla, assembly GCA_033977485.1. NCBI lineage: Eukaryota > Viridiplantae > Streptophyta > Magnoliopsida > Cornales > Hydrangeaceae > Hydrangea > Hydrangea macrophylla. The sequence goes on along the minus strand of CM066999.1, from coordinate 14,371,270 downwards.
GCGGGCTATCCCGCTGACCTGAGCGGCCGTGCCCCGTCCTGCGCCTCACTGACCCACGGGTTTTTTTAAATTTAAAAACTAGTGCATTGGGTAGACTGTGCTTATTTAGTGCACTTAAGATCCTTTCCTTATATATATATATATATATATATATGTGTGTGTGTGTCTGTAGAGATAGAGACAGAGGAGGTTGGAAAAAACTTAGTTATATAACCACTTGCCTTTGTTCGTACAACAAGTTGAGTTATCAAAACCAAGTCGGGGAGCAATTGTTGACTCCTTCGTCAGAACTAGAATTTAATGTGACATTTGAATACTCTAACATGCCCTAACAAAGAAAATTCCTAGAGTCTAATTAATAAGGTTGAGACAATACATTAATCCTTATATACAACATATTTATTGTCATTCTTTAGTAAACTTCTTCCCTATCCTAGAAAAGTTTATATATCAATGATCTATTTCCTAACATCAACATTTTCAAGTTAAAAACTAATTTCACCACCGCAACAAATATTATATACAAGGGTGGAGGCAGAATTTTCAATTGGTGGGGCTGGAATTGGATCGTGCATACTGCACATGGTGGCTAATTTGTATGGAGGCTATTTTCGAGACAGTTTTTTAGGTTTATTTATTTATGTTTTTTTGTTGGATTTTCTATATATCACTTTTTTTTTTTAATAGTGGATTATTTCGTTTATTTTGATTTATAACACTTGATTGATAGTAAAATAATTTGGGTTGGCATAAATTATTTGGGCTAAAAACAATTCTATCAGTTGAACACGTACAAGTTTATGCACATCTTACATTGTGTATCAATATCATTAGCAAGATCCATATAGAAACATTTATAAGATGTCAGATTAGGGAAAATTAAGGTAGTTATATACTTCAATTGTGCTCTAATGTTGCGTTGTTTAACAAATGCATCACAAACACTTTGTGCGACCTAAACACGTCGTATGCACACTTCACTACCCACTTTCGAATTCCAAATTTAATTTCTAAACATTTTAACTGTACGATGTAGCTCATAAAGCATAACATTGCTCAAGAACTAAACTCCACATTGGGTCTCGTCGTAGGACTCGAGAAGTCGCATGATGAATATAGTTAAGACAATCCACCACGAGACCAAAAAAATAAGAAATGACTCATAAATTAAGCTGGTAGATATGTCTTACAAGTTACCCGCTTAGTTTGATAATTGATTAATTAGAAAAAAGAGAGAGCTACTAATTACACATACTTTAATTACTTTCGATACTCGTCTAGATTCATTGAAGAGTTGTATATTCAGGCCACGTTTGGATGGCAGAGGTGAGATTGGACAATTAGTCCTTTTTAAGAAATAGTCCCGGAACTACTAATACCACCTTCCCAATGGTATAACTTAGTCCCCCATATGGGGGACTATTCTTTTAAAATGGACAATTAGTCCTGTGCTCCATAGCGATGCCAAACGCCGGACTATTTGATTAAAATAGACTATTAGTCCAATCCCCCTCTATCCCCCTTAGTCCTGCGAAACAAACGAGGCCTCAGTATAATCAGTTGTCCAATCAAATGTGAAGAGTACTTAAATGTATTTATTTTGTAACTCACAAAAACAAAAATAAAAGGGTACAATTTTATATTTAATTTCAAAATTGCTAAGAGATAAACAAATTTAGGAAATTAAATCCAAAACAACATTTTTTTTTTTTTTAAAATGATTTAAGAAAACAGAAAGTAAAAAATAACCAAGACATAATCAATTCATAATGGTTTACGGTTCGTTTTGGCCAAGTTCTCGGAGAACTGTGCCAGGGACTGCAAGTTGCACCGAACAATCGTATCAACGAACACACACGTGTCCTCCTTCGTGTTACCCAGCGGCACATCAACGACGTATGATTCAACGACAACTGTCCCATTTCCATTGGGCGTTGAGTGGAGCGTTGTCACAGACCTGTAATTGTTGAGCCGGTGATCTCCGCCGATTACGCTGAAGCTTAAAACGTGCCGCTCGTCGTCGAGGATTTCGAGGCGCTCCGTGCTGTTCTCCGCCGGCAGGCCGGAGACCACGTGGACTTCCCGGAGAGATCCGACGGCGCCGTCGCCGAAGATGACGTGGCAGCTCTTGAGGAAGTGCTTGTAGGCTTGTGGGTTGTCAAATCGGCGGACGACGGACCAGACGGCGGCGATTGGGGCGGCGACGGTCTGGATCACGGCGGAGCAGCACTGGGTGGGACCCACCAAGTGGGTGTGGTGGGGTGTGATTTTATCGGGTAGGGAGATTGATAGAGGGACTCTCCATGCGGTTGGTGGTTGTTTGTGACAATTCACGGTGGTGGTGGCGGTGGTGGTGAGGTTGTTGATTCTTTGGAGTTGAATGGATGAACGCATTGCTTTATTGATTCTCTCTCTCTCTCTCTCTGCTTAATAGAGAAGGCTGGGGATAGTTGTTCACAAGATGCTGGGATATATTGCACAAGTAGGCTTAAATACAAAAACATACCCCTAAGGTTTGGTCTATATTTTATTTTAGTTTTCATAGTTTCACTTGCATCAATTTAATCATTGAAGATTTTAAGTAGAAGTAATATGGTCAAAATGACCTATTTTGTGAGTAAATTTAACGAAATTCACTTACTGCTATACACAACTACGTTGGTAAGTAGACGGGGAGATTGGTGGTGTTTCATTTTTACCCCTAAAAGATGTGACAATACACAACTACGTTGGTAAGTAGACGGGGAGATTGGTGGTGTTTCATTTTTACCCCTAAAAGATGTGACAATGCATATCATGTGCATAAATTCCGACCATTTTTTTCACAGAATTAAATATTTGGATCACATTTCTTCTATTTAAAAACTTCAGAGACTAAATTGATTCAATTAAAACTATAGGACCAAACAGCAAGGGTGTGTTTTGTAATTAAGCATAAGTGGTTGGATATAATGCAAAAGTATATATGTATATGTGTGTATATATATATATGATGATTGTATATATATATATAATGTGCCAAACTAAGTGTGTTGACTAAAGTAATTTTTAAAAAAACGAGAAAGACGTTATATACAAGAAAGTACCTAAATGCTCTTTATACCTACCTAGATTTCAAAGAAATGAAGTAAATTATTTTACTGCTTTCATTAATTTGATTTAATTATCTTTTTTTTTGTTTTTAAATTGACCGCAATGCTATTTATTTACTCTCTCATTTCCAAAGTTAGTCATTTAATTCAATTTGGAATGTCTCATTTTAATGATCCCCTTTGAAAATTCAACGGATGTTTGCATACTTTGAAACCCTTAATTAAATAAAAACTCGCTCATTTTTTATTTGATGTGTTAATGGAATTTTGAACTTAAGAAAAGGGTCATTATGAAAAGTAAAAAAATTTCAGTAACAATAAAAAAAAATTAGTTAGTTTCATAGTCCAAGTGACAAAAAACCAGTATTTAATGACTTCCTGTGTAGTCAGATTCTATGTTCGAACATTCTCCTCCCCTATGTAACCAATATATATATATATATATATATATTTAGTTAGTTGAAATTTTAAAAGTCTCTTAATTTAGGAGAGAAAGAGTACATGAACATGAATGTATAAAATACAAATATATAGTATATATATATATATACAGATCTTAAGTGAATTTTAACATACGGATTATTTTTACTGATGAAAATGTCATTTTTAATAACAAAAATTTCTATCACTAAAAATAATTATTTGATAATTTCGTCGCTAATTGTGATCCTTCCTCGATCAGTTCTAGTCCGCACTTGATCCGTAGAGAGAGAGAGAGAGTTAGTCTTGTCCACTTGTAGTAAGTCTGAACTTTGAAGTTTCCTCGGACGAAAACATTTAAGACTAAAGTTGTTTGGCTGGATCTTATCTCACGGACGCCGGACTCGCAAGTTGGATCATCAACTTGCAACTTCTTTGGACACAGTCCCATCTAATTACCCCTTTCTTCATGTTTTATTACATTACCTGCCACTAATCCATACATCTTAAACCGAATCCCCCAAAAGATTCCCGACACTAGACCGGATTTAGATTGTTTTGTATTGTATGTTCTCACATATACGTAGTAGTGGTTCCATTTGATATTGATGGAACAATATTAAAGTCGTCTTACTATATTTAAAAGTAATTTTACTGACACGTGCATTTGAAATATAATATTGAGAAAGCAAAGCATTATTTTTAGAAGGGTAATATTTAAGACACATTTAAAGACATAATTTTTAGGACATCTATCTCTCTTTTGTGTCACTGTGAGGTCCAGTGACATCACAAGAGAGATATAGTCCCATTTTTTGGATTTTGTCTCAAAAGTTGTGTCTTTGGATGTGTCCCAATCTTTACTTTTCTTAGAATCTATATCCATTTGAGAGTTAAATTTTTGTAATGGAATTTGATTTTGAGTAATATTTGGAACACAATCAGGATCATAAAGAGATGCTCACAAAACGTTGTGACTTCATATGACATCACATAAATTGAGTTAAATATAGTGAGTTTTACTGTTATATGAAATGTCACATTCTTTTACGAACATCCATTTATAACCCTTTTGAGTCCCTAACATTACCCCTTAACTTTTCTCAACCCAATCTGATTGGTATTACAATATGATGTATATCTATAAGTAATGCATCAGCAAAACGAAACCATAGCAATGCAGCCGAAAACCCACTCCAAAATAACGGCAGAGGCAGAAGTGGATGCATAAAGGTGGGAAGAAAATGTGGGCTGAATTACAATTGGTCAAAAAAAAAAAAAAATCAAAATTACAATTCATTCCTGACATTGCGCGATGCACTAAAACTTCATGTTAAATTATAATAATATTATATTTGTGTTATTTTTTATTTTTTTTATTACTTGGAAAAGAAAATAGACTAGCTAGCTACCACTTGGGAAAGCTACCCAGATGTTTATCAGTTAGAAGGAATAGCAATATAGCATAACACCCCCATCGGATTTTCCAAAGGGCCAATGGGGATATCCTTTCTGATGCCTCCAGTTCTACTATCAGACTTTTGCATTGTTGGATGAACCCGACCCGAATAAGCCACCAAACTATTTTTAGAAATTTGGTATTAAATCACACTTTAGGAGAATTATTTGGTTATGAGACACAAGAGAAGTTTTTTTAGTAATAAGGACATTTTTTAGTAAGAGTATTAGAATTAGCTCTTTTGACCAGTTGACCACATATTTTTTGGACATATTTTACTCTCATTTGTATTTTTCATTTTCATCCCTCTCTCTCTTCCATTTCTCTCTCTATCTCAGTGGACCACCAACCACCTCTCTCTCTCTCTCTCTCTCTCTCTCTCTCTCTCTCTATCTCAGTGAACCACCAACCACCATCACTGCCGACCACCATCACCTCTGTCGCCACCACCACATCGACCACCTCTCTCTCTCTCTCTCTCTCTCTCTCTTAGCACTGACCACTATCACAGTCGTCACCACCATAACCCGGCCTGATGATGGTCGAATTAGAGGATGATTTGGTTAATGGAGGTGATATTGAGAATGAGACTAATCAGAAAAGAGTTACAGTTGAGAAACAAGTAGTAGAGGCAATAGAGAGAGAGATTGAAGTGTTGGATAAAGCTTGGAGATATGTCTCCTCCGACCACCACCAATTTCAGATCCACCACCACTGCGACCAAATCTACCACCACTGGGACCACCACGAGCAAATCCAGGACCACCACATTACCACCAAGCCAGTGCACAACAAGCATTTTCACTTTTTCTGTGAATTTTCACGAACTTTGTGAAATTTCACAACTTTTCGGTGGTTTGAGAAATTTGTTTTGTGATCATTGTATGAAAAATTTTCACAAATTTTTTTTTTTTTTTGATTTGGGATCAATGTAGCTTTAATTTGGTTTGTTTCTAGGTTGTGAATGCTCTATTAAGTTGATCTGAGTTTTCAAAAAAAAAAAATTCTACCGAAAAAATCGTGTTAAGGTTATGGATTTTTTTTAGAAATTTCACAACTTTTTTTATGATAAATTTCACAACTTTTTGGTGGTATGATATGAGAAAACATGTTTCTGATCATTGTATGTTGATATGATGGTTTGGTTGTGAAGGAGGTCGATCAAGTGAGGTCATGGTAGTCGTCGGAAGTAAGGTGAAGTTGTGGTGGTGATTGCTACTAGTGGTGGTGGTGGTCGGTGGAGGCAAGAAAGGTTGTGATGGTGGTCGTCGGAGCTTGGGCGAGGTCGCCAGAGATCAGGCAAGGTCACTGAAGGTCAGGCGAGGTGATGGTGGTGGTCGCCGGAGGTCAGGTGAGGTCGCCGGAGGTGCAGATGGTAAAACACTTGGTGTAGACCAATATTAGGGATAAATTTGTCAAAATACAAAGGAGTAAACCTAATCTCAAATATTTTTACTAGTTATACCAAAACCGTTATACTTTCCTTAAATTGGATTAAGTCCTAATTGCCCCAACTATTTTCCCCTCTCGTCTCTAATAAGGCTGAACCAAACCGACATAAATTTCGGTTCGTCTCGATTTTCGTTTCCCTCTCGTCTGTATTTTCCCTCCTATTTCACCCACATGCACCTGGGTTCCCTTAATAGCATTTGTCCATGTTTAATTTCAAGTAACTAGTAGGAGGGAAAAGCCACTTTATCAAAATTAGAGTTCTTAAAATATTGATAATTCACTTGTGAATTCACTACAAGAAAAAAGTTGTTTATGTCGACTAAAAACTCTTTATGTATATTTATGTCGGTTCTTATTTTAGTACAAACTGACATAAATGGGGGGAGACATAAATGTTCGTACAATCGATATAAAAATTACTGTTGTTGCTATACTTATTATCTCATTATGTGTAAAAACTGACGTAAATGTGAATTTATTTATGTTGATTTCAAAATTTTTATGTCAATTTTCTAAAAAATTGGGGATTCATTTATGTTGGTTTCAAAATTTTTATGTCTATTTTCTAAAAAAAACTGACATAGATGTAGATTCATGTATGTCGGTTTCAATTTCTTTTGTCTATTTTCTAAAAAATTGACATAAATTTATGTCGGTTTAAAATTTTTAATGTTTATTTTTTAAAAACCGACATAATGTGGATTCATTTATGTCTTCAAATTTTTTATGTCTATTTTCTATATAAAAAAAATACCAAAATAATTGTGGATTTATTTATGTAAATTTAAATTTTTTATGTCTATTTTCTATAAAAACCGACATAAATGTGAATTTATTTATGCCGGATTCAATTTTTTTGTAACCTGTATATATGTCTACTTTCTAAAAAACCGACATAAATGATTTCAATTAAATTTTATAAAAAATGGTGATTGTATCCACATCACTCACCACCCTGTACAAAACTAAATCATGCTTAATAATCATCTCCATTATATTCATCTAAATGAACCTAAATTACAGAATCAACAAAAAATTAACTATAGTATGAACCAAAAATGAACGTAAGTCGAATATTTCCAATATCTATTTAAGATTTGGATTAACATAAACATTGGTGCAATGCTCATATATGGAACTCCCATCAGCAGGTTCTTCGTGAGTATGCAATAAAAATAGGCCCAGAGATGAGGATGGGTACATAGTAAATGATATTAAAAAATTGTAGAAAATTCTAATAGCTAAGTAAGCACTACAAGATATTAAATTGGCTTTGCTTCAATGGAGGTCCGCTGTCCTTACAAACTACCTGATGTAGAAGAAATATAATCTTGTAGACGTCTGATCTTCAATAGGTAAGGGATGGCCCCACCGAGGCAAATCAGATAACCTTCAAGAAGAATAAGTGGAGTGGTCCAACTTGTCAACCAAAAGATGCATGGGAATAAAGCGTTACGTTAACAGCAACAAAAATTGTAGCACAATTGGCAGTAAATTAAAGCTAAAGCCAATCTTTCATAAAGAAGACACCAAAGCAATCTAATATGTCAAAACTTGGAAGAAATATTTAAAAGGCTTGCGTGAGAAATAAATTCCCATACTTTTGTCGGTGGATAAAAAACCGACATAAATTCTTAGAAACTGACATAAAAAAATTTTGCGAGAAATAATTATGTCGCTCAAAATATGACTGAGATAAAAATAATTTAGCAACAGACATAAATAGTAATTTTTTTTTTTTTTTGGTAGTGACTAAAGGCGCAAGCAATGTCATTTCCATATATAATTAAGGAATTTTTTTTTTTTTTTTTCCGAATTATGTGAGAGGGATCATAGAGATCATGTTATTATTCATTTCCTTTCACAATAGCTAAATACCTGCAAATATGGCACAAGATAAAATGAAGGGTTGATTACATTTTACCCTTATGTGGTTAGGACCATTTTCACTTTATTTCATTATACTTTAAAAGTGCACTTATAAACCCTCTGTAGTTTTGGACTAAAGTGAAATTACTAAGATTTCTCTAAAAAATTGCACCACATGGGGATTAAGTCATGTTCCCCAGATTAAAGAGTTCAAGTGTCAAAATTTACCTCACATAGGCAGTTAACCCTAAAATTAACCCCACAAAAGGGGTTAAATGTTAAAAATGAGCTCCACATAAGTGGACTAAATGGCAATATTATCATCAAATTAGGGGGTTTAACCTCAAAATTTACCTCACAAAAGGGAGTTAAGTGTTAATATTTTTGGCCAACTTTGTAATTTTCATCAGTTTTAAGGAAAGTTCTAATAGTTTCACATTAGTCTAAAACTACAGGAGGGTTAAGTGTCCATTATTCAAGCACAAGAGATAAAATGAAAACCGACTAACCACGAAAGGGTTAAATGTAATTAACCCTAAAATGAAATAAGAATAGCATATTTTTTAAACTTACTCTAGTGTATAAAAAAAATACTAGAAATATTTTGATTTTTTTTTCCATTTATTTTTCTTTAGACGTTGTTTGGTTTTTGAATTAACTAAGAAAAAAGGAAGGATAATATAAATAAATTTGTTTCTTTTGTTTGATTAATAAAGAGGATGGGGGACGGTACAATTTGTCAATTACATCACGGCGACAAATTTATAGAAATGGTCAGATCACTTTTAAGAGTAATATAATAAGAGTAATACTTGGGGCACAATTAAAGTCACAATTTTTTTTGTATAACTTTTATTTTGTGTCTATCTCTCTCTTGATGGGTCACATAGTGCCAGTGACCCCACAGTGCCCACTAGGAGAGAGATAGACACAAAATGAAAATTGTGCAAAAAAGTTGTGACTTTGGTTGTGCCCCAAGTATTACCCATATAATAAACTGGACATTGGTATTAGTACTTGGTAAGTATAATCCTAGTCAAATCAAAATTCACATGCCAACTCATCTTCCAACTCACATGGTGACTAATTGACCATCCACTTGCTTAACACTCCAAAACCTTACCTTGATCATGAGTACTTCAACTACCAATTGGTTCTACTCTATCCCCCAGCTCAATTCAAGTCAATCATATCTCTCTATCTCAACCACGCATTTGATTTTGCGGTGTTCTACCTTACACATGCTTAACAATAACTTTTGGAGTCCACCAACTTTTTGGTAACCAGTTTTGTATTTCAATTAGATAAAAATCCGAGTCAATAGCAAAAATTTGCGATTGATAAGTCCAACAATCCTCCAAAGCAATTGTTAATATATATATATATATATATATATAGGGTGGGGTTAAAGATATCATTTTTTTTTGCTAAATACACCACATTCATTCACAATTTTTTTTATCTTTTAACACTACAAAGTGGTGTATTTAGCAGAAAATGTGGTGTATTTAGTCCCACCCTATATATATCCCTTGCTAAGAACAACACTTTATTTCATATACTCTCACATAAACAGACTTGCACACACTGAAACTTTAACATATAGAAACGTTTTCTTAATAGTGGCACCTAAATCTTTTCCTAAATGTAACTGATCAAACTTTAACATATAGAAAAGTTTTCTTAATAGTGGCACCTAAATCTTTTCCTAAATGTAATTAGCTTATTGCATGTACATCTAACTTGGGATATTAGATGGTAGACCCTTCAAGATTAGGGCTTAGTTTGGCCCCCACGTGGCTTTTTAAAAAGAGTTTATGAAATTTATTACTAAATCGTTTAATAATTTTATACAAGTGACACACTACTCTTCAAAAAGACATTATGAAACCAAAAAGTAACCTTGAACTTCTAAAATCTCCCCCCAAAAAAGCCCAAAGTTCAATTTTTGCAAAGATCATAAACTAGTTACCAAATGAATTAACATGAAATTGTGTTTTAAAAAAGGAGACGATTTGGTCATTTTTTAAAGTCTTTCGCTACTTTTTCAATTTGGTGAAAAGTCCCTCGCTACTCACAGAAAAATGGCTTAACTTAATATTATCAGTCATTAAACCACCATAACTTACTCGTTTTTTAGTCTTTTTTGGTGAGTTTTTTTTTTTTATATGTATTTGTTTGAGATCTACACATTAAAGTTGAAAATTATACCAAAAAAGTAATTTGAAACCCTTTTTTGATTTTATTTGTCAAAATAAATAATATATCATCTGTTGATAGACTGATAATATTGATGAAAACGACCATATTTTTCTCTCTCTCTCTTTTTTTATTTTTTTGGGCCTTTCCGTGAGAAATTTATAAAAATGGTCAGATCACTTTTAAGAGTAACATCATCAACTGGACATTGGTATTATATTGGTACTTGGTACGTATAATCCTAGTCAAATCAAAATCAAGAAGCCAACTCATCTTCCAGGTTCCAACTCACATGGTGACCATCCACTTGCTTTAACACTCCAAAACCTACCTTGAGTACCTTCAACTACCAATTGGTTCTACCCTAGCTAAACGCCCAGCTCAATTCAACTCAAATCAGATACTCTCTCTCAACCATGCATTTGATTTTGCGGTGTTCTACTTTACACATGTTTAGCAATAACTTTTGGAGTCCACCAACTTTTTGGTATCCAATTTTGTACTTCAATTAGAGAAAAATCTGAGTTAATAACAAAAATTTGCGATTGATAAGTCCAACAGACCTCCAAAGCAATTTGTCAAAATATATAATATTATTTATTGACAGACAGATAATATTGACGAAAACGATCATAATTTTCCTCATTTTTTGGCATTTGTGGATATATTTTTTTTTCATGTATTTCTTCCAGATCTACGCATTGGACTTGAAAATTTTACAAAAAAAAATATCAGTTGCAACCTAATTTTGAGATTTATCTATCTGCAACACGTAATATTATATGTTAACTCTCTGCAATAGATAACATGTATTAATGACGGTAACTTTCTCAACTCTTGGACTATTTTGGTGATTTTTTATTTTTATTTTTTTTATTTCATGTTTTTTTTTTTTGAGCTCGATGCATTCAACTTAGAAACTTTACAAAAATAGGTAATTTGCAGCTTGATTTTGGAATTTTATCTGTCTGCAAATAGAGAATTTGATCATTTGTTGGACTTAATTTTTGTGTTTTTTTTTTTTTTAATTTCATGCATTTTTTTCGAGATTTATGCACCTATAGTGGTAATGTTACAAAAAGAATATATTTTTATTATAATAATTTGAAATTATTTAAACATAAAAGGTCATTTTCGATCAAAAACAAGTAAAAATTACCAAATAAATTAAAGAAAAAATAGCTTAATTGTTAACTTGGACATATTTTATTTAACGGGACTGTGGCTAAAGACCCCATACAACTTTAATATGATTCCTTTTCCAAAAACTTTTCCTTTCTGTCCTTTTTTTCTATTTTTATATTCTTACCCACGCTCCTCAACTTGTTCTATTTTTTTTTCGGCCAAATTACACTTTAGTCCATTAAACTATACACCTGTTTTCAGTTGGGTCCATAAACTTTTTTTTTTTTTGCAATTGGGTCCTTGAACTTCAAAAAATCATTCAATCAGACCTAAATTCTGACACTGTTAGCATAAATTATTAGAAATTGTCACGTACGTTGCGCGTAATGCTTACCTATCACATGTTAGGTTAAGACAAACACGGAGGACTGTAAATGGCTAAAAAATGATGTGATTTTGGGTATAATTGAATGCAATTTTGGATTTAGTCGAACGTGTTTTCGAATTTCATTGAACGCGATTTCAAATCTGATTGAATGCGATTTTTAGCACTATTCACAATCTCCCGTGTTTCTCTTATCCTAACATGTGACAGGTAAGCTTCACGCTCAACGTACGTGACAATTTCTAATAGTTTAAGCTAACAGTGTCAGAATTTGGGTCCGATTGAATGAATTTTTTAAGTTCACGGATCCAATTGCAAAAAAAAAAAGTTTATGGACCTAACTGAAAACAGGTCATAGTTTAATGGACTAAAGTGTAATTTGCTCTTTTTTTTCCTTTAAGCTGCAAAACCAGTCACATAAAAAGTGGGTTTGGATCGTGATATAGTGGAGTTCTTCATTTTTTCTTCGCCCATATGCATGTAGATTGTTTTGTTGATTCACGTATTTATATGTATCTGTTGTGATTGTTATTCTTGTCTGTTCTTTACAGAATTAATCACATGTTTTCAGTGTTTTCTGCACAGCGTATCAGAACTTTGGTATGGAATGGATTTGTACCTGACAATGACAGAATAAGAATCTACTATCTAGTGGTATATTTAAGCCCAGATGTGTTGGAACTTATTTTGTGTTTGGGTTATATCATTTGATGATTGGGCTATTTACTACTAAAATTACCAAACAAAACATATTTTGTGCCTTGGGCATTTGTTTTTTTGCTTCAAAAATTTAAACTCGAGCCTAAAAGTATGATGTGACTTGTATCCAACATTGCTAAATTATAAGACATTTATATTCCTTATAGATGATTTCAATTCATAAACTTGTAAGCATTGTGTTGGTGGAAGGATCTCTCACGTACGCGCAGGGGGGTGTAAATCTTGGATTTGGACCGTTCGATTCGAAACTTGTGCGAGCATGCAGTGCGTGCACGAATGCAGTCCAATTTGTACCCTCACGTGTACGGTTTTTAGAACATCCCAACAGAATCAAATAAAGACTATTTTCTTCTCCTTCTCTGGTTCTGTAAAGTTTTTTTTCCTGGAAATTCTCTTCAATGTTTTTGAAGCAATTCTGAGCACTCAACATATCTTCCAATTCGAATGTACGTTTGGAAGACTTGATTATGAATCCTAGAGAACTCCATGAGAACGGAATTGTTCTTAAGGACAGTGTTACAATTGAACGCATCAATCAATTTCATAGCACTATTTTTCTTATTTCCAACAAAATGAGAGAGTGAAAATTGAGAGGCAAATAGCAATTACCATTACCAAGACGATAATTATAAGGAAAATGGTATATACAGCCTAATTATTAATTATATTTAGGATTTATATAATGTGCCTAGCTCACTATACATTGAATGTAGTACCAGAAAATTCATTCATGCATGACCCAAGCAAATATAAAATGAAATAAAGTAAGAACCATAAGGCCAACATGTCAATTTCGGATACATCAAAGTACTATATAGTCAATATTCAGATGAATCTATTAGATTGAATGAGCTGTGGAATAAAAGTTAGAGATGGACAAACTTATTCATGCTTGCTTTCAAGTTGGAATGTTTAATCCAAAGTAGCCACTTGATGTGGATGTTGTCAAATTATAAGGAAGTTTCTTAATTTACATCAAATCCTTTAATATATGATCCAGCTTGCTTATATTATATGCACTAGTTTCCTGTTCAGCTCATATATACTCTCTTTTGAAAACTTGGGTGTGAAAATCTCTCTCTCTCTCTCTCTTCATATATGTGTAATTAAAAGTATGCAGTTTTAGAACTGAGAACCTATTAGAGTTGGTCAGCACCAACTTTTCCACGTCTTAGGTGCATGTTCAAATCCCCTCTTTCTAAAAAAAAAAGTACGCCGTTCTAAATGGATAAGAAGCGCACACCACCTCATTAAAATTAAGCCATAAACAAATTGGAAAATCTTAACATGTGCCCTTAATTAGGGCACATGATAGCAAGCTTTAAAAGGCTTGTACATATGTAAGAATCTTTTATAAAAACGTACAGATACAAGGCTTTTATAACTTGTTAAAGGCGCATGTTAAGAGAACCCAAACAAAATTAAGGAAGAATCTAAAGAAATTTACTCAAACGCCCACGTTGTGAAAATACGTATATGCTAATAATGCGACAAAGATATCTATTAACCTAAAGAAATTTACTCAAACACCCTTGTTGTGAAAATACTTAAATGCCTTTTTGTTAATAATGCGATAAGGATTTCTATTATTTACGTAAAATTGAACATAATACTATTCTACTACTCTATTTTAGTATGATCTCCAAGCCCAACTTATACGCCCCTCTCTCTCTCTCTCTGTCTCTCACTCTCGAGATGTCAATTGTAATTCTTTCTCTGCTATAGGCCAAGTTCATGACCAAGCAAAAAATAGCCTAGTTTTGTAGAACTGGTCATAAGCCCATGGTTTTCAAAACCCAATCTTAGCATGGCAGGCATGATTTTTATTTTTTAATCCCTTAGCCAAAGGTATTCAATAACCAAACTTCACACTTTTTTGTGTCTCAAAACTCTAACCGATTCTGTAATAATGGATGGGGCTAGTAATTTAGATGTTAATAGCACAAATACATACAAGGCGGGATCATACCCCACTTTACAGAATTATCTACCTTAATCACCTACCCTGCAAGGGATAAGGCTCGAACTCACAACCTCCCTGTTAGAGAATATGAGTCATGGCCAGCGAGCTGGTTATACCCAAACATCACATGGCATGCGTGTTTTTAAGCCCAATGGTTTTCAATAAAATACACGATGTCGTTTGGTTCAAAGCAAACTGTGTTTGTCATGTTTCTTCATTAGGTTGTACTCACTATTCTGATGGGTCATTGCTTAGAACATTTGAGTAATGCTATTGTTACTTTTGGAAATCTTAAAAGGAGTGGTACCATATGAAGTGATTTGTGATACTTCAATCATTGTCATAACATAAGGGTACAACTGTCAAAGCATATATATCCATGTTTTGGATTCAAATTTGAGAACTATAGCAGTGCAAAAGTTAAGGCGGCCTTGGTTTGGTTTTCAAATTTGAACTCCAATTTGGTTCTAAATGTACATTTGGCAAATAGACCACATGAAATAATTTTCAATAAAAATCAAATGATCTAACTATTGTTAAATGCAGTTCCACCGTTACATGTGTTGAGAACCAAATTTGAGATATAAATATTATGGTCTCAAAGTGGTCTCAAGTCAAAGGCAACAAATCCTCGATCGACAGCCAAACTCGGTAATGCCAATCCTCTGCCACACCAAAAAAATGACATCACAGCGCCACTTTTGCTGCCGAAAATCCATAACCTGGTCTCAATGAAAATTGGGAATTCCAAAACAGATTACTTCAATACTTTCACACATGAAAATTTGCCCAATTTGGAGTGAAAGCATTTTGGACGTCCATTGAACTTGATTTAATAAATTCATAGCACTTCAACATAAGAATTTTGTCATCTTAAGTGAATTTTTTACTACAAAGTTCGGAGTTATATATATAGGCGTCTCTCTCTTTTTTAAATGTCTCAAAATTGTTCATTTTCCTAAATTAGTATGTAAATTTTAATCCATTTCTCAGACTACCCTTCATTGCAATCAACACCAAAACTGTCACGCTCCGACGTAGCATAAATAAGGAAAGCGTTTAATTTCCTTTATAGACCCGTAGGTCGCGACAGTTTGAAGGATCGATTCCGTCCCAAACGTCGAACAACAATAATATAATAATCAAAGTAGAGCAATCAAAGCTTACAAATATTTTTCTAACTTACTACATATTACAGCACGGGGACTCTAAAGGCACAAACCGCTTTAAATCAAAACAATAACTTAGTGTCTATTACAGTCATCCTTATTACAAAATCAGTTCAACTTAAAGCATATGAAAGTAAATTCTATTCCCAGCAATTGTTTCTCAATTTGCATACTCATAGTGTTCAGCTTGATCATAACCTGAAAAACATGAACACGAATGTCCAGAACGCATCAACGTCTTCAGCTTCAAGAAGCTGGTGAGTATTAAAAACATAACTTTGAATGTAAAACATACTCATTTACCATTTTCCAATTCTCATTTAAATCTACAAGTTTATATTTAAGATAAAGAGTTCGTTTTAGAAAAACAATCACAATATTATTTAAGAGATAAATTCACATATATGTGACCGTGTATGAGAACAATACACCATCTCATCTTACCGACTCTTTTCTCTCGACAAAACCCAACAACCCACCACCACACACCGGTATCTTTGAAACGCTAAGATAGCCACACTTTAGCACAGGGGTGCCAGGGAATGTCCACCTTGCCTCACACTTTAGTCCGGGGTACCAGGGAGTGTCCATTGCCTCACACTTTGACTACCTAATCCGCCATGCAAATACCGGAGGAACCCTCACGCAGTATCCAGACTCGGGTATCAGGGAGTGTCCGTAGGCCACACTTTAGCACTACCATAGGTGCCAGGAAATGTCCAAGTTCGGCTTCACACACTTTGACGCTACCATGGTCGTCAGGGAGTGTCCAGTTTTGCCACCGTCGCATTTCAAAGACACCCTCGCCGCAATCTCAATCACAACACACTTTGGTACTCACTTATCAGGGAGTGTCCACAACACAATCTCAACCGCACTCACTATGCCACACTGACCATAACTCTTTTCCACACTGACCAACATTCACACTCACCATGCATGTACAACTGACTCCACATGTATGTCATGAAACTTTAAGACATGAGGCAATTTACTGATTTATACAAACGACGAGCGTACGGGGATTGATAAGTCACAATACAACGTTTTAATCGTTCAAACATAACCAATTAAGATTCTGATTTAATAAATTTCCCAAACAGTACTCAAACAGTATATAAATTTTATCCCAAACAGTCCTTATCACAAAACAAACAAAACTAGAAACTGCCAGAAGTCGCGCGTGCGGGCCGCGCGTGCGAATCGCTCGAGCGGTCCGCTCGCGCGATCCGCCCAATTTTCATTTTTCTAATTAAAATCTTTTCTGTCTGCCTGAAATTGCACAGCTCGCGCGAGGGGTCGCTCGCGCGGGCCACTCGCGCGATCGCGCGCGCGAGGTGAAGCAGAGGCTTCGTCTTCCTCGCTGGTTTTCTTCTGTTTTCAGTTTAAGGGTCCATTTTGACCCATTTTGCAAACCCGAAGCATATAGGACATATAATATATGAATCTCTTTGTTTTTCAACAAGGATTAAGAATATGTAATCAATTTGACATAATTCCAACCATAGCTCTCCAATTTTATGAAAAATTAAAAGTTGCCAAAACTTTATTTCTTATATACTTTCTCCTATGAATAAATTAAGTGTCAAAACTTTAAACATAATCTATATATACCATAATCTTTCATTATTATCCATGAAAACAGATTTTGGTTGAAGTTTAAAAAATCTTGATTTCAAGTTATGGAGGTTCAAACGTGAAATCAACCATGGTGATTTACAAAATTAACAAATACACAGCAAATAAACATGAAATTACACTCCAAGTGAGTTAGTAATACTCACTGAGATTAAGAGTGTAGAGATTGTTTGAGAAAAAAAGACCATTAAGAAATCCTCTTGAGCTTGGCTATGGAGTTAAGCTTCTCTCTCTACAAAATTTTATGTAATGAAGCTCTCTGAACTCTCACTGTGTATCACTCCCTAAATTCTCTCTGTGTTTGTGAAGTGCAGAAGGAGTAGTGTACAAAATGTGAGCTGTGATTGTGTTTATAAAGAGCCACAAGAACTTGGAGCCCAAGTTCCTTCACCAAGGCTCAACAAATTGAATTTTTGTTTTCCTAATTATATAAACTATAAACTAAACACATACACAGATATATACGTAAAAACACTCCCACATGAATTGAAGAGGCAACATTAAACTAGTAGGGGTCAACTTGTGGGTGTTTGGCAAATCTAGCTTATGGCATAAAATATAACACTCACACAATGCACAACCAAACAAAGCCTAAGTCAATCATTAATTTCCATAAATGGAAATAAAGCACAAGTCTAATCAAACTTTACATCACTTCCAAAATCTGTGGAAGTTTAGCACAGCGTGGACAGTTTTGGAAGTAAACTGGTATTTTCGTGGCGCGGTGTTCACCACAAAAATACAGAAAATTCATTTTAACGTAAGAATCGATTTCCCGGTTTTATAAAAATACTGCTTGAGTTAAAAGAAAATATTTCTATCGTTTTGAAATACAGTTTTAAAATCCAACACAGGTATTGCTAAATTTCAAAAAATTACAGTTTGACCCCAAAAGAGTTTTAATTATAAAGTAAAACAAGAATTCGGTTTTAACATATAAGAATTGTAAATTAAAATGAGATCAACAATACAGATTAATCATGGAAATTCAAATTGAAATTAAATGCAAATGCA
This sequence comes from Hydrangea macrophylla, assembly GCA_033977485.1. Taxonomy (NCBI): domain Eukaryota; kingdom Viridiplantae; phylum Streptophyta; class Magnoliopsida; order Cornales; family Hydrangeaceae; genus Hydrangea; species Hydrangea macrophylla. Next base: position 14,352,765 of record CM066999.1, on the reverse strand, counting down.
AGTAATTAAATGGAAATGTAGGTTGTTACATCCATCCTCCCCTTAAACAGGATTTCGTCCCCGAAATCAAGACTAACTAGTCATGAAACAACTCCGGGTACTTCTTCCCCATCTCAGCTTCAACTTCCCATGAGGTTTCGTTCTCGTTATGGTGATTCCACTGAACTTTCACCAACGGAATGTCCTTATTCCTCAACTTCTTGATACTCTGATCTAGAATCTTCACGGGTCTCTCCTTGCAAGAAACGCTATGACTCGTCTCAATATCGTCATAACTAACCACGTGCGAGGGGTCTCGTATGTACTTTCTCAGCATACTCACATGGAATACATTGTGAACCCCAGACATCTTCGGTAGTAGCGCTAGTCGATAGACCACTTTCCCGACACGTTCCAAAATCTCGAATGGTCCGATGAAACGCGGGACTAACTTTCCTCTCTTGAGACCGAAGTGTACTTGTAACACCTGTAATTTTCTGTCATTATAATATCAGTTTTTTCTAATTTCTGTATTGGACTGACTATATTATTATATTATTATTTTAATTATCTGACGGTACAGCCGGTAGTAACCGTACCGACTCGGTCGTAATAAGATTTAACATAGTCCCGTATCCGGACCCGGACATTAGAAATAATACTCGGTTGCACGTAAATCGAGATCGACACGTATACCGAGGAACTTATGCATGACAACCGAGGAAGTGGCACAAAACCCGAGGTGGGGTCTACATGACCGGCCACATGGAAGCTACATGCAACCCCATTGACACTTGTCACCACCCTATGTGACACTTGTCCACATGTGGGACACTTGTCATTGCATGTGCACATGCAAACATGCATGAAGGCACCTCCCCCTCCACCATCTCTATATAACCATGCATATACTCATGCATTTCATTTTCTTTGGCCTAAAAATCTGCACATGGAGAGAAGGCTAGGAGGTTAGAGATACATAGAGAGATAAAAGAGAAGTTAGGAGGAAAATCAAGAGTTGATCTTCCATTTCCTTGTGAGCACCATCATACACACACTCAAATACTTACTTCCACATCACCATGGGGACTTAGGAGCTGTGATTATAAGTCTTAGAAGTCCAAGAAGATTCCTAGAAGAAAGACAAGTCAAGAAGTTAAGAAGAAGAAGGAGTTCATCCTTGAAGTTTGAAGTTCAAGCTCTATTAAGCTCAAAAACAACATCCAAGCTCAATTTCAAGCTTTGGTGAGTAATTGTGAGTAATCTAACTCAATTTAGAACACATATAATATGTACTAATATTTAGTAGAAGTTTGATGTTGTTGTGTTGAAGTTTTCATGACATGCAAGACAAATCCATAAATCTGAGAAACTGAAACTCTCAGCAGAACATAGTTTAGTAAAATGAATGTTTTGTGCAGCTCAAAAATCCGAATTAAGCTAGGTTTTTTTGTGGTAAAATCTAACTCATATATCTACAAATAACTCTTCTATAACTCAGTCTAGAAATCAATCCTTCATGGGTGAAATGCATGTACAACGCAGTGTTATAAACCTAGGAAAACAGAAACTTCCAGCAGAATGTAGTTTAGTAAAATGGATGTTTTGAGGAGTTCAAAAATCGGAATTAAGCTAGGTTTTTTTGTGGTAAAAGATAACGCATTTATCTACAAATAACACTTCTATAGCTTAGTCTAGAAATCACTCCTTCATGGGTGAAATGCATGTACAACGCAGTGTTATAAATCTGAGAAACTGAAACATTTAGCAGAACATAGTTTAGTAAAATGAATGTTTTGTGCAGCTCAAAAATGAGAATTAAGCTAGGTTTATTTGTGTAGAAAGCTAACTCATTTATCTACAAATAACCCTTCTATAGCTCAGTCTAAAAACCCCTCCTTCATAGGTGAAATTCACGTAAAATTGAGTACTATAAATCTGGGACAAAACAGTCCGAGATATAAGAAATGTCTTGTAAAATAAATAGTTTGAGTAGCTCAAAAATGTAATTGAAACTAGATTTTTTTGTACATGAAGATATTCCTATTATCTATAATGTTTTAGTTTTGAATTTGATCTACAAAGCAATTTATCATGCCTAAATAAATCATGTTAATTCAGTTAACACAGTGAAAATGTATCTTGGCAGATTGTACAACTTTTTGTATAATGTTTTGTTTATGCATGGTGTTGATTGTTGATGCTAGTTTTCCGGTACATGTGTTGTTATGAAAGTCTCCTGCTATAGTAGTGCTTTCGCATAGATGAGTATGTTAAGGGTTTCGTCTATGTGTTTATTGGTATTAAATTCACGTTATAAATCCATGAGCTACGTGCTATGTTTTCTATTGTTATGAATATATTCTAATGACCGTTGAAAGTTCATACCCAAACTATAAGTATATTGTATGGCACAATTATTGCGTTAATAAGTGATCAGGAAAGTTTCCATCGTAAGTATATTGAGAGGAAAACGGAATGTCGGACGTATAGCAAAATATTAACGGTTATAAATGGATGATATTAATGAACTAAACTACGAAACATGCAAACGCGTAAAATAATGATAAAACCTTCGATAAGAGATTTAATGTGAATAAGGGACATTGGGCCTCGTTTCTAGTCGTGTGTCTACTGGTCAAAGTTGATTCATGAACTTTTGTGTCGTGTTTGGATAATTCTTGCAAAGTTGGTCTCTCGATTATTCCATGGAGTCGATTGGTGAGTTATGTTTTGTTCCTTGATCTGAGGATCGGTATGACGTACCCTTGGACTGAGGATCGGCATGACGTGTTCGGTTATGTATGGGTGACCTGAGGATCGGCATGACGTGTTCGTCCAAGTGATTATTAATTTTTCGTACCCTTGGTCTGAGGATCGGCATGACGTGTTCGGTAACGTGCAGGCGACCTAAGGATCGGCATGACGTGTTCGACCAAAAGATTGTTAATGTCCCTCACACTTATGCCATTTGGGCGACAGTTTGAGTGCCAGTTGGGCGACAGTTAACTATTCATTGTTGAGTGTTGTTCTTTCTTGACCAGTAAATGCGTTTGGAGTTAAGTCTTCTTTCAGTCAATGTCATTGGTCAGTTCAGTTCTGGGTTAAGTTTCAAAGGGAATGATTGGGTTTAAATAAGACATGGTTTTGAGAATGAGAAAAGACGAACAAGGCATAGTATCGAGAATAAGAAATGATGAACGAGATATGGTTTCGAGAAATAAGAAGAGATGAAGAATAACTTACCTTAAGTGGTGGTAACCTTAAGGGGACCCTCACTTAGCTTAACCGCTAACGGCTTTTTATGCCGCTGGACCTTCCACGTCCAGTCTTTGCAGGTCCAGACAGAGCCGACTGCTATCAAGATGCTGACTTTACTACTGAAGACTATGCTGGTGAAGATTACTACGAGGAAGGCTACAGTTTCGCCAGCTGAAGACTTTGGAGCTTTTCTTTTATTATAGTTCTGTTATTATTATGTTAGTGATGTAATAGTTTAGCTGGTCTTATAATATGTATCTTTTGGATATCTTTTTGGCCTGTAATATGCTACTGATTTAAGACTTGGATGTTTTAAATTTCTGCTTTCGCTGAACTTAGTCACTTTCCCATATCACATTATTGTTATAAGCATGTTTGGACAATCAGGTGACACTCACAACCAGTCACGTGTCTACGAACCCATAAAGGAAATTTATTTTTTCCCTATTTTTGGTACTTCGGGGCGTGACAGGGATTTTTGGTATCAGAGCTTTAGGTTTAGACGCGCTCACTGATTGTCCTACACCTTAAGTTATGAGCCTAAGATTTACCTCGTATTAGTACTGACATTAAGTTAGCTCCTCTTGCATGACTATGGAGTCGAGCTTCGTTCATGATGATTTCGGAGGTCACTAATCGCGACGGTCGTATCCAGCCTGCCGACCCTGTACTATATCGACAGCGGATCTGGTAGAGGGCAAGGCATATCTTGGAGGAGAACATACGGAGAGCTGTGCTTACCGATACATTGCAGTATCCGAATCGATTGTGGCCCGAGTCAATCCATGCTTCAGAGACTAACATGCTTATTCACCAGGACCTTATCAGCATGACTCAGGACGAGGCACTATATGATGATATACTCTTCCCGATTATCATGGCCTCCCCAGCACCACCATTCTCACCCGAGCCCATACCAGAGCCAGATGTTGATTCAGATCCCATAGATATAGATAGCGATTACGACATAGCGAGTGGAGAGGATTCTGCAGGTAGTGACCACTCAACAGACGACCCATCTAATGGTGACAACACAGATGACAACAATGACCTGACAATTGAGGACGATCCGGCAAGTAGCGACGACGAGCCGATCGAGGAGGTTGACCCAGCAGACGATCTTCAAAGAGCAGGGGATGATGTACACGACCATCCAGCACCACCAGTTGACGAGGACAAGATGATACTAATGCCTGAGCAGAACCACAAAGCAGATCCAGCTGACATCGAGGAGGAGGACCCTGAAGAGGAATTCTTAGAGGACCCGTTATAGATAATAAGAGAGGAAAACTTTACCTTAGATATGGTAAGGGAGTACCATAGTAAGCAGTCATATCCTTTCTACTCATTCCACTCTCTTTGAGTAAATCGATACCTTCTATTCTAATGGTCATTTCTTCTAGAAAAAGGGATCTATATATTTTGTAAAGTGGCTCCGATTACCATCAATAATTATTGTGATACACTCTTTGATAAGTAATTCATTTCCTTGAATTTTTAGAAATTCCCCAGTCAACAATTCTTGAGTATGTACCTTGATCATCCGATTTTTGACAAATTCTTTTGAGAACAAGTTTGATCACTAGTACTGCGAAGTCATTCTTTTTGACTTATTATTCCTTGAACAAATTCTTACAAGTTCATTTCATTTGAAATAATCCTAAATGAGTTCTCTGTCCTTATTCTTGCCATGCACTCAAAAAAAATATTGTACTCTCTGAACATCTTGACCTCTTATTGTCTCTCGCAGTTGCTACCTTATTCTTTATCAGTAGGGTTTTGTTTGGACTATTTCACTTATGAAATACCTAATCCTTATTTCATTCGTTGAAGGCCTTATGCCATCAGTTACTTTCATTTCCTACAAATCTTGAGATACTACGATTACTTCCATAGTAATCAGTCATCCAAGTATTGTTGGCTTTACATTTTATTCTTGAATGGATCACATCATTCTATTATTATACTTCTATCTGTGAGAATTCATATGCCTTTTCAGATTCGGCTTCATTTTGGATCAATTTGTTCAATCGTTTGAATCATCGTATTCTAGCTACCGGGATTATGATGATAACCATAATGTGAAATATAACAGATTATGATTGCTTCATATAAGGTATGAATGAAACCTTATAGACACGAACTCATACGTAGGAACAAAAGAATCTTCTCGATCTCTGCAATGGATGAATCATCTCAAACAACTGAGGACCGGTCCAAAAGGCTAAGCAGCATAATAACTAAGGAGATCGATCCTACCAGTGTATTTGGAAGACTGATACAAGGCTTATGGAAGACCGCTGATGGCACAAGCACAAGTGACTATGGAAACGAGTTATTTAGACACCTCCATATCGTCCATTCAGAATAGCTTTTTAGACCACTCAAGCCACAACCTGCTACACTACCAGGGTCAACCCTACTACAAGGAGTACATGAGATATTGACTTAACCCGAGGCGATGAAAGACACAAGAATAGAACATACCTTCAACAGATCGAACGACCTCATAGACTGCTGACATCGACCACGTTTAATCAAAACGAACAACTCGCACCGCGAACATTAGTGAAGATGAGTACTGCATTCCACCTTTAAGCCAATGATCAGATCGCATAGGTCCTATACAACATCGATGTTCCATCAACACGCTGAAGAAATGCATCTCTGACCTGCGCACGTTATGAATTAAAACCATGTAAGGCTGAGTAACTATATTCATCTTTCTGATTTAACTCCTTTTGAGTAAACCCACTATTTTCTACCATTGGTTGCATTAGATCAATTATCCTTATGACGAACCTTGGGATGTCCTTTATTGTTTCACTAATTGAAAGTTATTCGTTGTCCTCTCTGATTTCACTTAACAAGATTTTGGATCATTCTGATCAGTGATAAATTCAATTGTGAAATCATTTGCTTTCTAATGCTAATAAGTCACCTCTCTGGACTTATCACCAAGAAAATCAATTCCAATAATTCATTTATAAACCAATCATTGTAAGTCATTTGGACTTATGATCAGTTAAATTAATCTTTGTAAATCGTTTGGACTGCCAACTGTTTGACCAACTTTTGCAAGTGCGTATCCCTTGACATTATTGCAAAGGATCTCTTTGTATTTGTTCACCTAAGGAACTCAAGCATATTGCACCCCTTTGTAAATTAGTCTTCATTTCCTTTCATTTCACAAATTCTTCTTATTGGTAACCTTGACTTTTATCATTAAGGTTTCACCTAAATTATTGGCTCATGAGACAAGGAATTCTTATGTCCAACCTGGGAGGCCATGCGCCTATAGTCATTGCATTACTATGATTGTCATATAGTAATCATCTAATGGTTATTCTCGGATACTCATTCTATACATTGTGATCCTACGTACAAGTGATTGATCACGTACCTCTTCGTTTTAACTCAGTACATAATGAGTATTCATTTTGTTATGAATTCAACTCCTTACAAGTGAATTCAATCCTACTCCAATTACCAGTAACAACTTATATGCTTGGTATTAATTAATGCATGGAGAAATTTCTTAACGACTTGTGTCATCACCTACGATGCCGAAACTCCACGACAATTTCATGTCGACACGCAAAGGAACTAAATCACAATAACACGCATAAAAGGACGCCACGACCCCTACAAGTTATAGAAGACAATCGTGAGACCAACTAGACTTCTCAACCATCGCATCAAGAAGCTGAGAGGTAAGAATCTTGCCCGATTAAAGACGTAGAAGAAACAAACCAGTATCCCGAACAACTACTCGAGTGCAGTCCACAATCATTGAGGAAAACTCTGGATACATTAAAAATCATCACAAGAGGCAAAGAAACAATGAAAGGAAAGTTAATCAGACTGCCGTTCAGACACATCCAAAGCAACATGATATCTACGACAGTTGCGAAATATCTAGACATCACTTCAAAGAATGCAAAGCACCGAAACATCTCACAAGTTGATAGGCACAGTGCTTTAATTATGGAAAGACTGGACGTGTGCGCAAAGATTGTCCAGAATGAGAAACTCAGAACAAGGTTCCACCACAAAGAAGATCCCGAAAGAGAACTTGCAGATCGCCAAATCAATCTCAGCAATGGACAAGATGAAAGACCGAAGGTGCCATATTCAATGTCAGAACTATGAATTTCACTTGGCATTGTTTTAGCAAAGAAGTTTGGACGTTTGAGAGAATTTTTGCGAAGGTGTGATTAGTTAGCTAGTGGGAACCTCATAACCTTAAAATCTGAGATATTATTAGTACCTTGTACTTTCTAAGACCTAGCAAAATCGAGATTTCGAGGACGAAATCCTTTAATAGGTGGTGGAAGATGTAACACCTGTAATTTTCTGTCATTATAATATCAGTTTTTTCTAATTTCTGTATTGGACTGACTATATTATTATATTATTATTTTAATAATCTGACGGTACGGCCGGTAGTAACCGTACCGACTCGGCCGTAATAAGATTTAACTTAGTCCCGTACCCGGACCCGAACATTAGAAATAATACTCGATTGCACGTAAATCGAGACCGACACGTATACCGAGGAACTTATGCACGCAAACTGAGGAAGTGGCACAAAACCCGAGGTGGGCTCCATATGGTCGGCCACATGGAAGCTACATGCAACCCCATTGACACATGTCACCACCCTATGTGACACTTGTCCACATGTGGGACACTTGTCATTGCATGTGCACATGCAAACATGCATGAAGACACCTTCCCCTCCACCATCTCTATATAACCATGCATATACTCATGTATTTCTTTTTCTTTGGCCTAAAAATCTGCACATGGAGAGAAGGCTAGGAGGTTGGAGATACATAGAGAGATAAAAGAAAAGTTAAGAGGAAAATCAAGAGTTGATCCTCCATTTCCTTGTGAGCACCATCATATACACACTCATATACTTACTTCCACATCACCATGGGGACTTAGGAGCTGTGATTATAAGTCTTAGAAGTCCAAGAAGATTCCTAGAAGAAAGACAAGTCAAGAAGTTAAGAAGAAGAAGGAGTTCATCCTTGAAGTTTGAAGTTCAAGCTCTATTAAGCTCAAAAACAACATCCAAGCTCAATTTCAAGCTTTGGTGAGTAATTGTGAGTAATCTAACTCAATTTAGAACACATATAATATGTACTAATATTTAGTAGAAGTTTGATGTTGTTGTGTTGAAGTTTTCATGACATGCAAGACAAATCCATAAATCTGGAAACTGAAACTCTCAGCAGAACATAGTTTAGTAAAATGAATGTTTTGTGCAGCTCAAAAATCCGAATTAAGCTAGGTTTTTTGTGGTAAAATCTAACTCATATATCTACAAATAACTCTTCTATAGCTCAGTCTAGAAATCACTCCTTCGTGGGTGAAATGCATGTACAACGCAGTGTTATAAACCTGGGAAAGCAGAAACTTCCAGCAGAATGTAGTTTAGTAAAATGGATGTTTTGAGGAGCTCAAAAATCGGAATTAAGCTAGGTTTTTTTGTGGTAAAATCTAACACATTTATATACAAATAACACTTCTATAGCTTAGTCTAAAAATCAATCCTTCATGGGTGAAATGCATGTACAACGCAGTGTTATAAATCTGAGAAACTGAAACATTCAGCATAACATAGTTTAGTAAAATGAATGTTTTGTGCAGCTCAAAAATGAGAATTAAGCTAGGTTTTTTTGTGTAGAAATATAACTCATTTATCTACAAATAACCCTTCCATAGCTCAGTCTCAAAACCCCTTCTTCATAGGTGAAATTCACGTACAATGCAGTACTATAAATCTGGGACAGAACAGTCCGAGATATAAGAAATGTCTTGTAAAATAAATAGTCTGAGTAGCTCAAAAATGTAATTGAAACTAGATTTTTTTTTATACATGAATATATTCCTATTATCTAAAATGTTTTAGTTTTGAGTTTGATCTACAAAGCAATTTATCATGCCCAAATAAATCATGTTAATTCAGTCAACACAGTGAAAATGTATCTTGGCAGATTGTACAACTTTTTGTATAATGTTTTGTTTATGCATGGTGTTGATTGTTGATGCTAGTTTTCCGATACATGTGTTGTTATGAAAGTCTCATGCTATGGTAGTGCTATCGCGTAGATGAGTATGTTAAGGGTTTCGTCTATGTGTTTATTGGTATTAAATTCACGTTATAAATCCATGAGCTACGTGCTATGTTTTCTATTGTTATGAATATATTCTAATGACCGTTGAAAGTTCATACCCAAACTATAAGTATATTCTATGGCACGATTATTGCGTTAATAAGTGATCGGGAAAGTTTCCATCGTAAGTATATTGAGAGGAAAACGGAATGTCGGACGTATAGCAAAATATTAATGGTTATAAATGGATGATATTAATGAACTAAACTACGAAACGTGCGAACGCGTAAAATAATGATAAAACCTTCGATAACAGATTTAATGTGAATAAGGGACATTGCGCCTCGTTTCTAGTCGTGTGTCTACTGGTCAAAGTTGATTCATGAACTTTTGTGTCGTGTTTGGATAATTCTTGCAAAGTTGGTCTCTCGATTATTCCATGGAGTCGATTGGTGAGTTATGTTTTGTTCCTTGATCTGAGGATCGGCATGACGTGTTCGGTCAAGTGCGGATGACTTGAGGATCATTGTGACGTGCTCAATCAAGTGGTTGATTATTTTTCCGCACCCTTGGACTGAGGATCGGCATGACGTGTTCGGTTATGTATGGGTGACCTGAGGATCGACATGACGTGTTCGTCCAAGTGATTATTAATTTCTCGTACCCTTGGTCTGAGGATCGACATGACGTGTTCGGTAACATGCAGGCGACCTGAGGATCGGCATGACGTGTTCGACCAAGAGATTGTTAATGTCCCGCACACTTATGCCATTTGGGCGACAGTTTGAGTGCCAGTTGGGCGACAGTTAACTATTCATTGTTGAGGGTTGTTCTTTCTTGACCAGTAAATGCGTTTGGAGTTAAGTCTTCTTTCAGTCAATGTCATTGGTCAGTTCAGTTTTGGGTTAAGTTTCAAACGGAATGATTGGGTTTAAATAAGACATGGTTTTGAGAATGAGAAAAGACGAACAAGGCATAGTATCAAGAATAAGAAATGATGAACGAGATATGGTTTCGAGAAATAAGAAGAGATGAAGAATAATTTACCTTAAGTGGTGGTAACCTTAAGGGGACCCTCACTTAGCTTAACCGCTAACGGCTTTTCATGCCACTGGACCTTCCACGTCCAGCCTTTGCAGGTCCAGACAGAACCGACTGCTATCAAGATGCTGACTTTACTACTGAAGACTATGCTGGTGAAGATTACTCCGAGGAAGGCTACGGTTTCGCCAGCTGAAGACTTTGGAGCTTTTCTTTTATTATAGTTCTGTTATTATTATGTTAGTGATGTAATAGTTTAGCTGGTCTTATAATATGTATCTTTTGGATATCTTTTTGGCCTGTAATATACTACTGATGTAAGACTTGGATGTTTAAAATTTCTGCTTTCGCTGAACTTAGTCACTTTCCCATATCACATTATTGTTATAAGCATGTTTAGACAATCAGGTGACACTCACAACCAGTCACGTGTCTACGAACCCATAAAGGAAATTTATTTTTTCCCTATTTTTGGTACTTCGGGGCGTGACAGTACTACTCCTTGAGTCAGTGATACCTTAAGGAGTACGTGATCCCCAACACTAAATTCCAAATCTTTCCGGCGTCGATCAGCATAACTCTTATACCTGCTTTGAGCGGTTCTCATTCTTTCCTTGACCAGGGAAATTTTCTCGTTGGCTTCTCTAACCAAATCTGGCCCCAGTAGTTCTGTATCCCCAACTTCTGCCCAACACAACGGAGAACGACATGGTCGTCCGTACAATACTTCGAACGGAGCCATACCGATACTCGTATGATAGCTGTTGTTATAGGCAAATTCGACCAAAGGCAAGTGTATCTCCCAAGATTCTTCAAAATTGATAACACAAGCCCTAAGCATATCCTCCATGATCTGATTGACACGCTCAGTTTGTCCATCTGTCTGAGGGTGAAAAGAAGTACTCATCTTGAGCAAAGTTCCCAAAGCTTCTTGCAGACTTTCCCAAAATCCAGAAGTAAAACGCGCATCACGGTCTGACACAATCGACACAGGTGCACCGTGAAGCCGCACAACTTGTTGTATGTACATCCGACTCATCTTTTCCACCGGGTATGTCATACTGTAAGTAATGAAATGAGCGAACTTCGTCAATCGATCCACGATTACCCAAATGGTGCCATGATTCTGTTGTGATCGAGGCAATCCTACTACAAAATCCATCGTGATGTGCTCCCACTTCCAACCGGGAATAGGTGGTGGTTGTAACAATCCCGAGGGTCTCTGATGTTCAGCCTTGACTTGTTGACACATCAAACACTTGGATACAAATTCGGCCACATCCTTCTTCATACCTTCCCACCAGAAGTTTCTCTTCAAATCTTTGTACATTTTCGTTCCTCCTGGGTGAACTATATATCTTGACTTATGTGCTTCTTCCAGGATATCCTTTCTTAGCTCTCCAACATCTGGCACACATAATCTATTCCTGCAACGATACCCTCCATCGACTCCCACCTTCCATTCTGTCGGGTCTTTCTCTGACATCTTTATGAACCATGACTAAAACTTCTCGTCTTCTTTTTGAGCTCCAATAATGCGGTCGATAAGAACAGGCTGTAGGACAAGACATCCGAAAAGCTGTCCTTCTCCTTCTTCAGCACTCTGTACATCAAACTCCGCCAACGTCTCTAATGCTCGCCACTCTCTAACCATTAAAGAGGCGATCGTCTCACGAGTCTGTCGACTCAAAGCATCAACAACCACATTAGCTTTACCAGGGTGCTATTCTAATGTGAAGTTGTAATCTTTGATTAGCTCCATCCATCTGCGTTGCCTCATGTTCAACTCTTTCTGTGTGAACAAGTATTTCAGACTCTTGTGATCGGAGAATAGATCAAACTTCTCACCGTAGAGATAGTGTCTCCAAATCTTGAGTGCGAATACTACGGCCGCCAATTCCAAATCATGAATAGGATAGTTCAACTCATTCGGCTTCAACTGTCTAGATCCATAGGCGATAACTCTGCCATCTTGCATAAGTACACACCCTAATCCTTGATATGATGCGTCACTAAAGATAGTGAACTTCTCATCAGGCTTAGGTATAGCTAGTACCGGCGCGGTAGTAAGTCTCTCTTTCAATTCTAGAAAGGCGCGCTCATGCTTCTCTGTCCAGTCGAATTTTAGATTCTTCTTTGTCAAACCAGTCAACGGTGCATCTGTTTTAGAAAACCCTTCAACAAATCTTCTGTAACAGCCTGCGAGTCCTAGAAAACTCCTAACCTCTGTAGGGTTGCTCGGCCTAACCCAGTTTGACACAGCATCTGTCTTGGATAAATCCACATAAATTCCTTGAGATGACACCTTGTGTCCTAAAAATTTCACCTCCTATAACCAGAACTCACACTTACTGAACTTGGCATACAAGTGGTGGTCCTTAAGCGTCTGCATCGCAATCCGTAGGTATTGCTCATGTTCTTCTCCTGATTTAGAATAGATCAAAATATCATCTATAAAGACGATGACAAACTAATCCAAATAAGGCTTAAACACTATGTTCATCATATCCATAAACACTGTCGGGGCATTCGTCATTCCAAACAGCATCACTAGAAATTCATAATGACCATATCGGGTTCTGAAAGCAGTCTTAGGTATGTCTTCCTTTCGTACCCTCAACTGATGATATCCCGACCTTAGGTCTATCTTGGAAAATGTCGTAGCTCTTTGTAGTTGATCAAACAAATCATCAATCCGCGGTAAGGGATACTTGTTCTTGAGAATCACTCGGTTCAGTTCTCTGTAATCAATGCACAACCTGAGCATCCCATCCTTCTTCTTCACAAATAACACTGGTGCTCCCCAAGGCGATGTACTTGGACGTACAAAACCTAGATTCTCGAGCTCTTGAACTTGTTCCTTCAATTCTAATAGTTCGGTAGGGGCCATTCTGTAGGGAACCTTCGTGATCGGTACGGTACCCGGCATAAGCTCAATACAGAACTCTATACTTCTCTCGGGAGGCAAACCAGAAATGTCTTGAAATACTTCTTCAAAGTCCTTGACTATGGGTATAGACGACACCGTCGCTTCGGTACTGACGACTTCAATGTTAGCCAAACACCTTGTGAGGAACATATCTCCCGAAGGGTTACATTGAAAATCAAAGGGTTGATTCTCATTGTCGGGGAATGTAATTCTCTTCCTCGCACAATCCAACTTCACTTGATTCTGAGAGAGCCAATCCATTCCTAGGATTATGTCGAACTCCTTCATTGATAGGACAATCAGCCTTGCAGGGATTTCATGGTCTCCTAGCCGTAATGGGCAATCCTTGCACACGTGTCCTAATCTGAGTGCAGCTCCTAATGGCAAAGTAGCCCTCAAAGCTTTCTCTAAACGATGAGGTAAGATACCCAATCTCCGAATTGTATTAACAGATATGAACGAAAGAGCAGCACCCGTATCAAATAACACTTTAACATGGGAGTTAAACAGAGTTAATGTACCTTCCACTGCTTGCTGATCAGGTTGCGCTTCTCCATAATCTCCTTCTTCATACACAGTTCCATCATATCCTGCTGCATCAGGGATAACAGCATTCAAGCGAGTCTGACCCTGTTGACCATACGTTACTTGCTTAGGGGCAGTACAGAACTTGCTGATGTGACCTGGTTCACCACAGTTATAGCAAATTATGCCTTGCTAAGCAGCACGCCTTGGTGCCTTGCAATCTCGAGCCAGATGACCGGGGTTACCACAATTAAAACACTTCCCAGTGCTACTACCTTCTCCTACTCGGGGGTGGAGTCGGATAGGTGATAGCTTGGGTCCTCTTGCTCCCATCGAAATTCCTCTTCTGCCCTTGGGTACGATTCATTGGTGGTCTATTTCCAAAATTACCCCTTTGAGGCGGTCGGAATTCAAATTACTTACGGTTCACTCGAGCGTCTTCTTCTAGATCAGTAGCCAAGCCAACCAATCCCTCAAACGACTTATCTAGGTGACCGAGAGTCAGGCGGCGAATCTGTGGTGTCAGCCCTTGGTTGTACTTACAGATCTTCTTCTCCTCAGTATCAACCATATGAGGGGCAAACCGAGACATTCTCTCGAACTGAGTAGTGTACTCTTGCACCGACTTAGTCCCCTAAGTCAAATCCATGAATTCTTTCTCCCTTCTGTGCCTTTCTGTAGGCGGGAAATACTTTTCCAGGAATCTTCCTTTGAATGCAGTCCAAGTCATTCCTGTAGCAGCTGTGTTCCCAATAGTGGCTATCACCGAGTCCCACCAATCTGCAGCAGCGTCGGTCAATTAAAATGTAGCCAATCTCCTCTTATCCATCTCGTTGCACTGAACAGCCTCGAACATACGGTCCATTTGCCTTAACCATTGTTCGGCTTTCCATGGTTCTGCGGTACCCGCAACTGCTCAGGCCTTAGCACACGAAATCTCTCCAGCAGTTTGTCTCCAGTTTGGCGGTCTCGTCTGTATTCGTATTACTGATTCTTTCCAAATGCTGACAAATGCTTCGAACATCCCTGTAGGATCGCAGCCTTAGGTGCTCCCTCGATCAGATTCCTGTTCCTCCTTAGTCCTCCAGCCATTCTATGGATGATAGTGATAGTAGAATGAGAAACATGCATGCAATAGTGCTATGAAGCAATATAAATGACGACGACGTTCAAAAGAGTATACCTTATATATAACTTCTTGTCAAGTTGATACAAAAAAAAGCATATATGACCAGATCAATGCCTACACTATTTATATGGATTAGGACGCATGCAAGAGTTAATGTTACAAAAATGGGGTCATTGCCCTACACTCTAATGCATGTAATTACAGTTTGCAAAAAGAGATAGAGCTAATAGTCAAAAGTAGTCAATATATACAAGGCAATATCTAAACGGTCAGTCATCGCCATTGGTAGTCATCAAAAGGTCAAGCGAGTCGGCCTGATGAAGTCGCTGAACATAAGAGGGGCCTGCCCCAAAATTACAGCTATGTGAGGTCAACAACAAAGCAGGTCCAGGGGCATCTGCCTCTGGCAAAACTAGCTCGAGTGCTAGTGCCTCTTCAAGGTCAACTGCGAAGTCGTCCCAACCCATGCCATCCTCCTCAGTGTCCTCAATAATAGGAGCAAGTACAACGTCACCGTCACCATCATCCTCAACAGCGGGGATGACTAGTGGAGGAATCTCTAACTGGGCAAGGTGAGCCTGCACAACCTGAGCCTCAAGAGGTAGATAGAAGGCATCGCTGTTAACCAAGAGAACCATCTCCACAAGCACTAAGCGCTGAATCTCTATAAAGTACAAGATCTCGAGACGGGCATGGGCAAGTCGACCAGCCCTAACACATGAATCTGGTGCCAGAGGTCTAACTCGACGGTAGCAGCTGCACGCTGCCCAATGGTGGTGAAATAAAGTATCGCAGAAGCCGGTACTATCGCTCCCACAGTAACCCAATGCCCTCCAAAAGTGTCAGGTACAAAAAGAGGCTGAGCTGGATCCATATATGAAAAAGGTACTAACTTAAATTAGGACAGAGATAATCTAAGGCGTCTAGGTTCTGAGTCTATCCTCCCTATCGTAACATCGGGTGCAAAGCTTAAGCTAACAGATCGTGGAATCGGATCTAAACTGGTAAACCCTAACCTGGCTAAACTATCTTGAGATAAATAATAACCTGGCTCTGAAATCACTAAATCTTGTCACGCCCCGACGTAGCATAAATAAGGAAAGCGTTTAATTTCCTTAATGGACCCGTAGGTCGCGACAGTTTGAAGGATCAATTCCGTCCCAAACGTCGAACAACAATAATATAATAATCAGAGTAGAGCAATCAAAGCTTACAAATATTTTTCTAACTTATTACATATTACAGCACGGGGGTCTCTAAAGGCACAGACCGCTTTAAATCAAAACAATAACTTAGTGTCTATTACAGTCATCCTTATTAAAAAATCAGTTCAACTTAAAGCATATGAAAGTAAATTCTATTCCCAGCAGTTGTTTCTCAATTTGTATAGTCATAGTGTTCAGCCTGATCATAGCCAGAAAAATCTGAACACGAATGTCCAGGACGCATCAACGTCGTCAGCTTCAAGAAGCTGGTGAGTATTAAAAACATAACTTTGAATGTAAAACATACTCATTTACCATTTTCCAATTCTCATTTAAATCCACAAGTTTATATTTAAGATAAAGAGTTCGTTTTAGAAAAACAACCACAATATTATTTAAGAGATAAATTCACATATATGTGACCGTGTATGAGAGCAATGCACCATCTCATCTTACCGACTCTTTTCTCTCGACAAAATCCAACAACCCACCACCACACACCGGTATCTTTGAAACGCTAAGATAGCCACACTTTAGCACAGGGGTGCCAGAAAAATGTCCAGTTTGCCTCACACTTTGGTCCGGGATACCAGGGAGTGTCCATTGCCTCATACTTTGACTACCTAATCCGCCATGCAAATACCGGAGGAACCCTCACGCAGTATCCAGACTCGGGTATCAGGGAGTGTCCGTAGGCCACACTTTAGCATTACCATGGGTGCTAGGGAATGTCCAAGTTCGGCTTCACACACTTTGACGCTACCATGGTCGTCAGGGAGTGTCCAGTTTTGCCACCGTCGCATTTCAAAGGCACCCTCGCCGCAATCTCAATCACAACACACTTTGGTACTCACTTACCAGGGAGTGTCCACAACACAATCTCAATCGCACTCACTATGCCACACTGACCATTACTCTTTTCCATACTGACCAACATTCACACTCACCATGTACGGGGATTGATAAGTCACAATACAACGTTTTAATCGTTCAAACATAACCAATTAAGATTCTGATTTAATAAATTTCCCAAACAGTACTCAAACAGTATATAAATTTTATCCCAAACAGTCCTTATCACAAAACAAGCAAAACTAGAAACTACCAGAAGTCACGCGCGCGGGCCGCTCGAGCGATCCGCCCAATTTTCATTTTTCTAATTAAAATCTTTTCTGTCTGCCTGAAATTGCACAGCTCGCTCGCGCGAGTCGCTCGCGCGGGCCGCTTGCGAGACCCTCGCTCGCGCGATCGCGCGCGCGAGGTGAAGCAGCGGCTTCGTCTTCCTCGCTGGTTTTCCTCTATTTTCAGTTTAAGGGTCCATTTTTACCCATTTTGCAAACCCGAAGCATATAGGACATATAATATATGGATCTCTTTGTTTTTCAACAAGGATTAAGAATATGTAATCAATTTGACATAATTTCATCCATAGCTCTCCAATTTTATGAAAAATTAAAAGTTGCCAAAACTTTATTTCTTATATACTTTCTCCTATAAATAAATTAGGCCTCAAACTTTAAAGATAGTCTATATATACCATAATCTTTCATTATTATCCATGAAAACAGATTTTGGTTGAAGTTTAAAAAATCTTAATTTCAAGCTATGGAGGTTCAAACGTGAAATCAACCATGGTGATTAGGGGTGGGAAATCAGGTGGTTCGGGTTCGAACCGAAAAGTTCAGTTCGGGTTGTTCGGGTTCGGGTTGGCTAAAATGGTACCAAAATCCGAACTGAACTAATCTTCAAAAATTCAGTTCGGTTTTCGAACTCTTACTTTGGTTTGGGTTGGAAGTTCGGTTTCTGAAATTCAGTCAAGATGTTCTCATATGAATTCTAACCATTCAAATAAAGAATTGAATCATCACTTGGATTGACAAAATCAACAACATAGAAAATCAGATTTTAAAATTGCAAAATCAAGGACCCACTTTGGATGCTCATATCTCACTTTGGATTGACATCAATTGATTCAATTGAGCACAATAGAGAAAACCCACTTTGGATGCTCAGATTTCACACCGACACACACACACACATACACTGTTATACACTTATACACACACACACACACACACATATATATATATATATACACACACACATGCACATTCATGGTCACACACACATATATGTTCACATACAGAATCACATGAGTCATGACTATCAACTATGCCATGAAAAGATTAAAGATTACTAGAAAAAATTGAGGGTTCAGAGAGAGAAAAAATTGAAAAATTAGTATACAAACTGAGAGATACAGAGTGAGTGAGAGAGAGAGAGAGAACCATACCTTCAAGTCTTCAACCTTGAGATGAGAGGCACAGTCACAAAGCACCGATTGATTCCACTGACCTGAGAGAGTCTGAGTAAGAGGCCTCCTCGCTGAACTGACTCCCTATCCATTGAGACTCTTGAGAGGTAGAGGCGCATGGCCTCGCCGTCGCCATCACTGGTGCAGTAAGAAACAGAGAAATGGCGTGAGGGTTTGAGAGAGAAAGTGAGAGACTGAGAGACGAGAGTGGAATGCCCTAATTTAAAAATGACTGGGATTCCCAGACTTTATAGGTTTTATTTATATACCCCCCACAAACTTCGGTTATTCGGTTTCGACCCGAACTAATTACACATACCGAAAACCGAACCAAACTTATTAAATCAGTTCAGTTTCGAACTAAACTAATTTCAGTTTGGTTTTTATCCGAACCAAATTGTGCCAAAACTTCGGGTTCGGGTCGAAACTTCAGGTCGACCCGAAGTGTGCCCACCCCTAATGGTGATTTACAAAATTAACAAATACACAGCAAATAAACATGAAATTACATTCTAAGTGAGTTAGTAATACTCACTGAGATTAAGAGTGTAGAGATTGTTTGAGAAAGAAAGACCAATTAAGAAATCCTCTTGAGCTTGGCTATGGAGTTAAGCTTCTCTCTCTACAAAATTTTATGTAATGAAGCTCTCTGAACTCTCACTGTGTATCACTCCCTAAATTCTCTCTGTGTTTGTGAAGTGCAGAAGGAGTAGTGTACAAAATGTGAGCTGTGATTGTGTTTATAAAGAGCCACAAGAACTTGGAGCCCAAGTTCCTTCACCAAGGCTCAACAAATTGAATTTTAGTTTTCCTAATTATATAAACTATGAACTAAACGCATACATAGATATATACGTAAATACACTCCCACATGAATTGAAGAGGCAACATTAGACTAGTAGGGGTCAACTTGTGGGTGTTTGGCAAATCTAGCTTATGGCATAAAATATAACACTCACACAATGCACAACCAAACAAAGCCTAAGTCAATCATTAGTTTCCATAAATGGCAATAAAGTACAAGTCTAATCAAACTTTACATCACTTCCAAAATCTGTGAAAGTTGAGCACAGCGTGGACAGTTTTGGAAGTAAACTGGTATTTTCGTGGCGCGGTGTTCACCTCAAAAATACAGAAAATTCATTTTAACGTAAGAATCGATTTTCCGGTTATAAAAATGCTGCTTGAGTTAAAAGAAAATATTTTTACCGTTTTGAAATACAGTTTTAAAATCCAACACAGGTATTGCTAAATTTCATAAAATTGCAGTTTGACCCCAAAAGAGTTTTAATTATAAAGTAAAACAAGAATTCGGTTTTAACATATAAGAATTGTAAATTAAAATGAGATCAACAATACAGATTAATCATGGAAATTCAAATTGAAATTAAATGCAAATGCAAGTAATTAAATGGAAATGTAGGTTGTTACAAAAACAGAATAAAAAAAGAAAGTGCAATGATTTTAAGCAATTGTGGAAAGTAGACATAGCACTTCAACATAAGAATTTTGTCATCTTAAGTGAATTTTTTATTACAAAGTTCGGAGTTATATATATATATACTCCCATCCGTCCCATTTTAGGTGTCTCCACTCCTTTTTGGAATGTCCCAAAATTGTTCACTTTCCTAAATTAGTGTGTAAATTTTAATTCGTTTCTCAAATTACCCTTCCTTGCAATCAACACCAAAACAAAATAAAAAATGAAAGTGCAATGATTTTGAGCAATTGTGAAAGTAGATGTAGATTCATTTTGTCCCCTTAAATAGTTGGATTCCCCAATAGGGGCACATAAAATGAGACAGAGAGAGTATATATATATATATAGGGGAATGCTAGCTTACATCACGGTGCCCTTTTAGAGACGGAAAAAACTTTTTTGACGGAATTTTTAACTTTTAGTGACAAATTTTTTTTTTCACCTTTAGCGATGAAATATTTTTTAAAAATTTATCGGTAAAAGTTTTTATAGTGGCTAAAAATATTTTCGCTGGTCGCAAAAAATCTAGTGTACAATACTATCCTATAACCTTCATGTTGTTATAGGATAGCAGCCTCCATATATATATATATATACACACAGTAGCTCTAAAGCGCACTAGGTATGCGCACTGCGTTTTTAAGCCTTAAAAAAATTGTGAGTCAACAGGGCGGCGGGATGGGGTTCGGGTCAGCGGGGCAGTCCGAGGATTTTTTAGACTTAAAATCCCAATATACATACCCAGTACGCTTTAGAGCCTAGAAGTGTATATATATATATTTTTAAATGATGTATAAAACCATAACTATTATTTCAAGAAAACCTAAAAGTGAGCATTTTCGTCCTCTCTTAATTTGGCCATTGATGGCACATTTAAAGGAAACAACCATAAGCAAGTCTTGGAGTCTCAAGTAATTTTCAGAAATTCATTTACTGAAAGCTTCACCAGCTGGTTATCCAGAACAATTGACCATTATATGTTTTAATAACAAAGTGACTAAAATGCTAAATATTACTCCATTCGTATAAAATTAAGGGACCTTTTTCGACATTTCAGCTATTTAAGTAAGTTAATTTTATTATGGTAAAATTATTCAAGTTTTCATTATTGTCCTTCTTTCAGATTTAAAATTTCAGCATCACTTGAAAATACAAAGTGAGAGTCTATAAAAATAAAAGATAAACTTGAAAAGAGTGTAGTTATAATTTATCCACTTTTCAAATAGCACTCTTAAATTGAAAATTATCAAAACAAAATAAAGAATTGTAAATTGTGACCGAAAGGAGTTTATGTTTTGCTCTTGGCATGTACTGTCATTTTGGTTTGCTCATGATATTTCACAAGCGTTCCCTTAACATTGTACTTCGGACTTTCAAATTAAATCTCTGTATATGAGAAAAGAATTTCAGAACAAAATGTGCAGCAGATACCAATGGGTATGATTGGGTTTAAGTATAGTACGATATGTGACATACGTCGCATAATTGTTAGATAATGGAGAGTTCAGACGAAAAAAAAAAAAAAGGAAGAAGAAGTTATTGCATGGTGTGTGATCATAGGCCACGTGATCGTTTCGACCAATATGAGACGACCATGTGTTTTCAGATTTGATTTTGAAATTTCTCAAAACATTCTTTTGACACAATGATTTGTAAAAAAAAAAAAAAAAAAAAAAAAAAAAAGGTAAAAGGAATCACAGAACAACTACTCTAAATAATTATTTCACAAAACAAGCATCGTTAACGTTTTGTAACAATCGCAGCACAGGAACTGAAATTTTCAAACATCAACACATCATATGCATATGAGCACGAAACAAACGAACACACATTAAAAAAATATATATATGATTGAAAGTTTTGAGAGAAATCCCAAGAAAAGAGGAGCAACAGTGGAAGATAACTTCAGACCACAATAAGGAAAAAAAAAAAAATAGCAGGTCCAATGTTAAGGGCTTTGACTGAGCAAATCCCCAACAAACAACAAATAGCAAATTCAAGAACAACAGAATTCCACAAACAAGCAAAAAGATACGCACACATACAATACATTACTGCTTTGAACATAGGAATGGACTTCAGTCCGGTAAGCTCAGTGCTGTGTGTG
Organism: Hydrangea macrophylla; assembly: GCA_033977485.1. Classification (NCBI taxonomy): domain Eukaryota; kingdom Viridiplantae; phylum Streptophyta; class Magnoliopsida; order Cornales; family Hydrangeaceae; genus Hydrangea; species Hydrangea macrophylla. The sequence continues at coordinate 14,330,667 of CM066999.1, read as the reverse complement.
CTGTGCACACACAGTTTGCACAGTAAAACTGCCCAGTTTTGAAACAGTAAAACTGCTTTTGTGAAAACAGTTTTTCAAAACTGGGCAGTTTTACTGTGCAAACTGTGTGTGCACAGCACACACAGCACTGAGCTTACCGGACTGAAGTCCATTCCTTGAACATACACACACACACAATACATTACTGCTTTGACCAGGCTGCAAGTCCTGACAAGCTCATTACATCAAGATTTGAAATAGGAGTGGCAATTTTTAACACGACAACTCGTTTTACTGAGTCAATCCGAACACAACGCGATAAGACACGATTAATTTAAAATAATTTGCTTTATAGATGAATAGTACTCGAAACTAAAAATCAAACCCAAAACACACAACCTGATTAATGATCCGATTATGACACGAGAACCCAAATTGCCATCCCTAATTTGAAACAGGAGATGAAGAAGTCTTGCTCATATGACAAGAAAATGTAACACAACTTATTCAAAGAAGAGCATAGACTTGCATACTCAAGTGTACAAGTATGTTTATATGGCACACACATATAATATGTCTGTGGACCAATATATCTTAGAACAATACGAAAAGTACCCTAAAAAAAACTGAACAGAGGAGAAATGACAGCAGAAAACCAAGCAAAGGGGTCATCCATAATCTTTAAAAAAACCAAAACAAAAACAGAGGGAAAATGAGGATTGATTAACAAATAAATTAATGTAATTTTCATTGCGAATCCAACACTTATTGCTTGTATGTACAAGAAAAAAATTTGCCTAAACTATCCCAATTCATTAATAATAACATCACCTCACTGTGTGTATCAGTAATCTACCAACTCCAAAGGAAACAAATGCTGAAGCTATTTTCTCCAATCTAAAACCTATAGAGAACAAGCTCACAAAAGGAAGTTGGCTCCAAGAAAAGTTTTTTAAGTGCCAAAGAAAATACACAAAAGTATGATTGAAATTGAACTCCAAATCCGTTGCCAGACTCGAAGACAATTTAAGCAATAAAAGAACAATCCTTAACTCAAGCAAACTTCTCCACAACCCAAGGTAATATCATTGTGTTTGTATCCAAAAAAGGTGTAATTCATCATCACAGATCACAACCGCCTAAAAACCCCAAATCTGTATCCAAATCCAAAAACTCCGAGAAATCGTTCACTCCCAAGGAAAAATCATCCTCCCTGCCCGACTTCAAGAAATCAAAACTATAATCAACTGCAGATGGTGCGACCTCCATCTCATTCAAACTTCCAAGTAGCTTAGCATCTGGATTTTGCAATTGGTAAGACAAATCCGAAGGTTTCTCAAGTTGCGGTGGACCAACATTGCCATCCAAATCATGCCTGAACCCCATGTTACTATGTGGAGTAGAAGAGTTCAGAACCCCCAAAAACTCTTCCACATCAAACAGCTCATCCATAGGAAAACTCTGACACTCATCAATCATTCGATTTAAACCAACCCCTCCATCAAAGTCCATGGGCTCTTCTTTCACGTCATCCTTCACCACACTCTTCGGCGGGCCAGCTTCATAAACTGATGAAACACCATTACTATTATGTCCAGCCTCATCTTTCAATTCTTTCTTCATCACTCTTGTAGATGTATCTTCCCGATACGTATCAACTGAACTTCTTGCATCACCTTTCTCACACCCATGATTGACGTTTCGATCTTTGGCTGCAGAGACTTCAGAATGACTGGAAGTTGTTGTAGACTCTGAGCTCGATGTAGTTGTTACCAAAGAATGTGAATCATTCGATTTCAATGAGCTGTAATTTGGAAAATTGAGACGAGCACAAGGACCGTACATTACTTTTGCAGCTTCATCGTATGCTTGAGCAGCTTCATCGCCAGTTGGAAATGTACCCAACCACAACCTACTACCCCTGTTTGGCTCCCGAATCTCGGCTACCCATTTGCCCCACGTCCTCTGTCTAACACCTCTGTAGTTGCAGCGTGAATTATCGGGCCCTCCTTTTCCCTTCATACATCCCTTTTTTGATCCCTTCGCGGGGGTTTTACGCACAGGCTCGCCCTTCTCATTCAAAGATTCAAGTTTCTCGTTGTACTCTTTCCACTTAGCAAGGGTCTCAGATAATGTCTTAGATCCGTTTTGCCTCTTCCGCTTCCTCTTCCTGGAATAGTCCAAAGGTAGAGAAGCCATATTAGAAGCTTGACCCAGAAAACCCATTCTTGTGTTTCTGTACACAAGAGGAATACATTTCAATAACTTGGAACAAACAAACAAGCAAAACTTTGAAGTCTAACAGACAAATTCAGATCTTATAAAAGAAATTCTCACCAAGGAAAACCCACCTAGTATGTGATTTTCCTAAGCATGTCCCACATATATTTGCCAAACACTATTATTATGCGCAGAGACTTGCAGAACACACAAGACTTGATAAGAACTAGTCAGACAATTAGGTTGGGAAAAAAAATGCATAGAAGTCAAAACCCAATTAGGGCTACCCCTTTTTTCCTACTACTGTAAGGAAGTAGTTAGAGAAAGGAAAAAAAAAACCTCAAATGACAGTCATCTGAACTAATAATATAGCACTACTGCTAATAGCAATTGAGAATTAGAATCTGAAGCTTTAGACTCTGGGTTTGATGAACAGAAAACAGAGGAAAAGAGTGGAAAATGAAAACAGATATTTTCTCCCCTTTTTTGGTGTGAAAAGTGAAATAATCAAAACCCTTAGTCAAAGGCCAACGCACCTAGAAATTACTGTTTTCTTGGTAACCAAGTCAAAATACGAAAACCAAGATTCAAAGGCTCCATGAAATCCATATAATCAAAAACCACATTTCCACAATAAAAAATAATAATAAATTTCAAAACACAAACACTCAGTTCTTTCCTAAATATACTGACCTAAGCATCAAACCCTTTAAATTAAATCAATCGAAAATAAAATCATACTCAGTTTTAAGAATTTTTCACATGGAACAACTCAAAACTCTGCAATAAATTTATCAAAACAACAAGATTTGAAGCATAAATATACACACAGAGTTCATATATACAACAATTTAGGGTTAGAAATTACGAACCTCTCAATGACCTTCGACGACATGCGCGAAGAAGAAACTCTTCCCCACAAATTGCGTTTCCGTAACAGAACTAGGGCTTTTCAAGGTAATCTCTCTCTAGTTCCTCGTTTATATATATATATATATATCTATATGTGTGTATGTATATATATGTATATGTATATATATATGTATGTGAGAGATGATGTTGCTGTTTTAGAGAGAGAGAGAGAGAGAGAGAGAGAGAGAGAGTGGTTTCGTTCGCAAAGCTCTTTCGGCGTGAATCAGAAATCTGCAAAATCCTCATAAGAGACAGCTGCTAGAGATATTTATATCCTTCTCTAGATATTTCCGTGGTTTAGGAGATTTTTTTATTGTGTATTATAATATCAAGTATTTGGTTGTGAGTGGATGACATGGAAATTCGTAGACCGCACAAAGTGGAACGTGTCAGACGAAGGTTCGCGAAGCACACGGGGGCTCTCTTTCCCTTTATTTTTTTTTTGATAGAAAGGGGGCTCTCTCTCATCCGCACATCGTTTTCTTGGCGCCGAAGATTTCCCAAGTTTATCCAACTTGTTTTATACTTTGCATGAATATTCTGGATTAATCTCAACTGTGCCATTGGTCTGAAATGACTTTTATGCCCTTCAAGTTGGGAAATTTTATTTACGCATATCGAATGTACTCTCCACTTTCTTAAATTGGCATACAATTTTTACTTACTTTCCAAAACTACTCTTTCTTGAAATCTACACTAAGACAAAAGTAAAAAAGTTATTCTAATGTTTATGGGCAATTGTGGAAAGTAGATGTAGATTCTTTTTGTCCCCTTAATAAGTTGAGTTCCCAAAAGTGGACACAAAAAAGGGACGGAAGGAGTAGTACAAAGAGGTGTAACAGCCTAACAGGTGGATGTAGAGAGCAATTAAGTAAATGCATTTAAAAATTTTCAACATTTTTCCTAATGAAGGTTTAGCCTAATTGATAAAATGTTTTTTATGCCACGTTCATTCTAGTGTTAGAACCTCGCACCCCCTCCTCCAATCCTGGTACTTATGTCCTCGGACGAGACGGTCCGAGACCACTGACCAAATGATCCTAAAAAGAGAAGAATAAAAAAAATTAATCATCAACTACATAATATTGGAGCTCGATCTCATGCTAACTGGGATTACAAAATATGACCAAGACAACTGACTAGGTAAATTGTGAATACATTTGTTGTTTCTCTTTCTCTCTCTCACTTTTACTTCTATTTTTTTTTTTCTCTCTCAAACAGGGCGGATTTAACAAGGGTAAAAGGGGGGCTCAAGCCCCCCTTGATTGTTTTAAAATTATATATTTGCACTAAAATAAAAAGGTTTTACAATTAGCTCCTCTAAAAATTATAAAAGTCTCCCTGTTGACACTATAAAATTATCATAATATGCCCCATCTCTTATGTTTTTGTGTTAATTATAAAATATTTATAGAAAATATGCATAAATGGGTCCAAAATATACACATAGAATGTATAAATATGACCAAAATGTGCATAAATAAATCCAAAATATGTATATATAGGTCCAAAAAATATTTTCCAGGGGCAAACCCCCATACATCAAGCCCTCACCCCCCTGGACTAATTTTCTAGATCCACCCCTACTCTCAAACCTCCAACTCACTCTCTTTCAACTCTACACACCACTGCCATCATCCTCTCTCTCTCTCCACCGCCGCCAAAACTCACGCCATCATCCCCTCTCCCTCCACGCTTCTTCTTCTTCTTCTTCTTCTTCTTCTTCTTCTCTCTCTCTCTCTCTCTCTCTCTCTCTCTCTACCGACGGGTCCGACAATACGGATCAAAAAAGGAATTCGTTGACTTCTGCATAAAAGAATCATAATCCAGTTCCCGCGTTCCAGCAATTCAGATCCAACAACTGCTCCGACACGATCTCGTCTCAGGTACAGCATCGCCGATTCCGACATTCCATAGAATGCTTGATCCGACGATTTCTGACATTTTTCTATTCATCATCTTATTATTATTATTATTTAAAATACTTTGTAGGAAATCATTGTAAAATTTGGCTGTCATTTTTTCCCTTAATTCATTGTACAATTCGGATGATTAAACCAATGTGAAAAATTACAAAGATCAAATATTAATGTTCATAGGGTTCTAGGTTTACGGATAAAATTCCGCTTTTTCAAACTTCTGAACTCTTCCAAAATATTCATACAGACCTATTATGAATATTGGCTACTATGAATATTCATGGCTTTTCTTCTTCTTCTTTTTTTCTTTCCATAGAAGTTTAGGATTTCTTTCTTTCTTTCTTTATTTATTGTATCCATATGCTCTGAAACTTTCAGTTTTTAAGATCAGTCTTTTTTTTTCCACAAAAAGCTAATGCGTTCATGGGTACCAAGAATGAAAAAAGTTCATAGTTCATACTTTTGAACTCTACCCCATTTTTTTTCATAGAAGTTTAGGCTTTTTTTCAATTTTTTTTCATTTAAATTTTGAAATTGTATCCATATTCTGATAATTTCAAATTTTTATATCAGACTCTTTTTTTTCACAAAAAGTTTCATGGCTTTCACTTTTTTCTTAGAAGTTAAGGCTTTTTCCCTTTTTTTTTATTTTGATTTTTTATGATTTGAAATTGATTCATTCTAATGTCATACTTTTGGATATTAGAAATTGATTCATTCTAATCACATATATATTTTGGAAATTTGTCCATCAAATATATATATACTAGTAATAACTCGTGCCCGTGGGCACAAAGCAAAAAAAAAAAAAAAAAGGGAAAAAAAAATGCAATACTTTAAAATTTTTAAATCTTTTGTGTAAAATTGTACATGTCATTCAAACCCACATGCTATTTAGTACTAACCCGTGCCCGTGAGCACGAAGCGGGAAAAAAAAATTCAATACTTTAAAAGATCTGAGATATTATTGAAATTTTAAGTGAAGAAAACATTGGTTCCAATATTAAATATATCATTAACTCAATTTAGTTAAATATATTTAGTCCAACATTGGATGAATATTCTAAGTATAATTAATGTTCATTCGTAGAGACTTCCCCCGTGCCCGAGGGCACGAAGTGAAAACAAAAAAAAAACAAAGACTTTTTCTAAACTTTTGGAAAGAAATAGAAAAGGATAGCAATACTTTTGTGATTATTTATAATTAGCCCATATTTGGAAAGCAGCATTACTCATTTCACTAAATAACCCTATAGACTATATCAAACTGATAGAACTAATCAAATGACCTATAAAAAGGGTGGAACTAATCAAACTGGTAACAAAATTTACAACCATAGTGCTGGAAAAACTCATTTTCTAGATAGACAATAGAATATAACAAATACGCTTCCTAGATTTTAAAAAAAAAATGCAAGTGAGAATGCATTTCTTGAGAGTTGAATTATGAAATCCATTATTAAAACCTACTTTATAAACTTCAACTTTATGTGATTTTTCACTCATATTATATCAGTTTGATTAGTTTTATGAAAGTCAATTGATCAAAGTCGTGGAAAGGAAAAAAAAAAAACCTATAAAAAAAAAATAAACTCTATGAATATATGTATGATATGGGAAGTTTATATTCCAATATTTCTATTTTGAAACAATCAGTCCACTGATGTAGTTTATCTCCCAAGATTTGTGTTTTGTATTTACTATTAGATATGTATATATTCAAATTCAAATTAATTTAGGGAATTCCATTTTTGCTATAAAAAAAAAAAAAAAACAGTCTAATGATTTAGTTTTACCCAAGATTTGTGTTTTGTATTTACTGAAGTTGACAATTTAGATATTGACATGTATTTATTCAAATTCAAATTAATTTAGGGAATTCCTTTATAATTTAGAGTTTTAATAGGATACAATGCAATGTTTAATAGGATTAACTATTTTTGGTGGACAATCAATCCGACGGTATGAAATATCTAAACTTGTCTCAATGGTCAAGATTAAAAGTTGTTAACTTGAAAGGGACCCACCGCTCTATCTTATTATATAGATATATATATATTGGAAATTTGAAATTGATGGTGGTGGTTATCCAAGGTAAAATCTAAATGATTTCGGAAATTATACACCAAATTAGATTTGAAATTTTATCTAAATTTTTTCCTTTCCAAAATTGAGGGTGCTGGTTATCCAGTGTAAAATCTTTCCTAATTTTTTTCCTTTCCAAAATATTTTTACCCCAAATTTCAGGGTAAAGTTTGATTTCCAAAATGTAAGATTTTCATTTCCAAAATCTTATTCCTTTCCCAGTCTTATTCCTTTCCAGTTATAATATTTCCTAAATTTTTCCTTTCTAAATATTTTTACCCTAAATTTCAGAGCTAATTAATCGAGTATCATTCAGGCTAATAAACTGCATGTAATAGATGTTGAAATGACAAAGTAGTCTTTGAAGATTTATTTTTTATTTTTTTATTTACAACTGTGTACGAGGTCTAACACAAATACACGTGGAATTGTATTATGTGCTGAGATACGGAGAATTAGTTCTTAAATGAACTAGTGCATGATCTGAATTCGGTAGTAGCTTTAGCCACTGACAATATCTATTACTAGTACAAAAGAGATATGCTATGATTCTCAAATTTTCAATTTTTTGGAATCATCTAAAACTTTGACATAGGTTTAAAATGACTTTAATGCTCTTCATTTTGTTGGCAGAAATAATGTTCGTCGTAAGCTCAAGAATTTACCATAGCAGTGCGAAATGAGTATTGATATACTTTTGATTTTTATCACATATGATATTCAGACCATTTAAAATATTTTTTGATGGAAATTACATAGTTTAAATGTTATTTGAAATGATTCCACTATTACATGTTTGCAATCAAATTTAAAATCAAAATTGAATAATCGTAGCATTATTCAGACGAAAATAAATGAAATGTTTGTTGCCTGATTAAAGACTTGACCAAGAGGTCCAAATGCATTTAAGAAATTTGGAAGAAAAAAGTCGTAGATGCATTAGACCATCTCCAAAGGCAAATCATCAATTGATAAGGCAAATTGGTGGTTTGATGGGTCTTAGGCAAAGTTGTTGTGTTGGTTTTGATGAGTCACTCCAACCCTTACATCAAACATTTGTTATTTTAATATATTTTTATTCTTTTATCTATTATTTGTATTCTACCCATGTTATTGTATTTCAATTTTTTTTATTGTCAAGTTGAAATGTCATGTAATTATAAGTTGAGCTCATCAATACTGAATAATTTCTCTCTCTCATTTGCACATCCCAAACCCAATTCGTCTCTCTCTCTCCTCTGAAATTAACTATTCCTCTCCTCTCTCTCTCTCTCCAAATCTATCCTCTCTTCTCTCTTCCTTTTGCATCTCTCATAAATCTTTGCTCATATTATTTTTACTTTTTGCTGCTTCAAATCTGATTCATATCTTCAATTTTTTATATTTTTTGGGGGTTTGGATTTTATTTTTGGGGTTTGATTGTTTTTGGATGGTAATTTGTGTGTGGTTGTGGTGGGTGATTTTTCAGATGAATCGGTATCAGTGGGTGGAGAAGGCTAGAAGTCAAAGCCGGAGACGCCAATTAACGAGAATGAGATTCGTGTAAACACCCAGGGGAGGATGAGGAACTACATTACTTATGGGTTTCTTGGGGGTTTCCCGATTTTCTTGGGGGGCCATCTTTGTTTCAACTTCTTCTTTTTTTTTGTTGTTGAAGAATACCATTACAGATTCAATTGAAATTTTGGGTTTTTTTTTGGGGCCATCTTTGTTTCAACTTTTTTTTTTTTTTTGATTGAAGAAGATCATTACAGAAATTTTGGGTTTTTTTTTTAGGCCATCTTTGTTTCAACTTCTTCTTCTTCTTCTTTTTTTTTGTTGAAGAAGATCATTACAGAGTCAATTGAAATTTTGGGGTTTCAACATTTTTTTCCACCAAATCTTCAACAGGTTGTGGAACAATTTTGTGAGATTTGATTTTCTAACCGTTGGAGCTTTGATTAAATTATTCAAGAATTGTGTGATCTTTCATTAAAATATTGCAAAATAAGATTTGATGGCATGGGTTTTTCGCAACATTGTTGCTGTCATTTGGACAATTCAACAACTTTGCTACAACAGTTGCTGTGCCTGTTGGAGCAATATTTTATCACATTTTACAGCAACTTTACTTTTGCTACAATGGTTGCCTCAAGGAGATGGTCTTATACATGAAAAGTTGATGCATGATTTAGGACGTGGAATACCTTTTCTATGGTATATGTATCACTATTAATATAGTGTAAATAGACAAAGAGAGACAGAGAGAGGAAAAAAAAAAAAGAAAAAGACGAAGAAAAAGAAAAAGAAAGAGATGTCGATTGAAGATAGAAATATATGATAGATTTAAATTTGTCACTACATAAATTGAGAAGTAAAGAGTTAAGAAAACCTCAAGTCTCAACTGAGACTTGCATCGTAAAATTTCAAGGGGCACCTCTAATTATGACATATACTCTCTTAGTCCCATTTTTTTATTCCACCTTTGAGAATTCAATTTATTTAGGGAATAAGAAAAATCTACACCTACTTTTTACAATTATCACTAATTATTGTAACATTTTTAGTTTTATCTTGGTGTAAATTTTAATAAAGAATAGTTTTGGAAAGTAGGTAAAAATTATATGCCAACTTTTCTTAGACACTAATTTTGAAACATCCGAAAATAAAATACAGGACTCAAAAAATGAGAGGAAGAGAATATACAAATGTGAATGTTCGGTTTCTGTGCAATTTTGCAATTCAATTGTCCAATTTTAGATTTTATCAACGAGTAATACTTGAGACACAACCAAAATACACAACATTGGGATACAACCTCTATTTTGTGTCTATCTCTCTCTTGATGGACCCCACAGTGCCAGTGAACCCCACAGTAACCACTAGGACCACTAGGAGAGAGATAGACACAAAATAGAAGTTGTGTCTCAAGGTTGTGTCCCAAGTATTACTCTCAACCAACTTACTTTGACCTTTTTGGTAATTTTACTTCTAAAGCTGCACACTTTGTGAGCGGCATAATTCAGCCCCGTACACTTCTGTCCTTTGCAGTAATTTTTTCACTTTCCAAATTGTGGCTACTTTTGTCTTGCTGTGATTCTTGTGAATAAAAATCATAAGAGAGAGACAGATGCACACAAGAGAAATACACCAAATTAGTCATAACGCCCTGTTTGCCAAAGTCAGATTTAGTTTATTTTGTGAATTGCTTAGTTTGTACATGTAATTTCATTAGACTTTTCGTTTCTTCTACAAGTTAATTCTATTTTACATAAAGTAAATAAGTAATGTTATGCCTTCAAAAATTTGCATCTCAAAAAGTTTCAACACGTGACAAATAAATAAATTAATGACACGTTAGTTTTATTAATGATAAATGCATTTATGAAAATATTAAATCTCAAATGGTTCCAAACATATGATAAATTGACAAATGAGAATGTTGAAGTGGTCTCACTATTATTGATGGTGCAGAGTGCCCCCGAAAAAAAAAAAAATTGGAGACTATTTATACATATTTTATAATGAGATATATTTGGTGTCAAATTGATCTATTTAAGAAAAATATTATATTTTGGGTTAATATTTATATATTTTGCGGTATTTATCAACAAGTTATAGTGTCAAATTATGTTTAAAACACTTAATTGGGGTGAGCTAGACTATATTTGAGCTAAAATATCACATGTACTTGGCAAATTCTCAAATTTTGGGGTGGATTGGATTACATTTGATCTAAAATATCATATGTACTATTTTTTTTTAAAAAAATTTGGGTGGGCTAAACTACAATTGGACTAGAATATTACATGTCCTCACAAAATTTCTCGGATTTTTTTTCTTCTCATAACACATATATACACAGTCATTAACTAAGAGGCTGTTAGGAGAATTTGTGTTTTTATGATTGCAATAGCTTTTATCAGAATAAAGATTAAGGCCAAAATTAACTATGACAGTTGTAGTATTTGGTTAATGTATATGCAAAAGTGGTTATGGTAGCAGATTTGATTACATAAATTATTTATTAAATTATCAAATATTTTAATAGTTGTACCATATTTAATTAAAATGGGAACCATTTAATTTTCATTGAATATTATTTTCGATGATATAACTACCAAAGCATTTGAGAACCAAATTTAGAATTAAAATATAAAAAAGTCTAAATTTAAAATTATATCATCAATTTAACTCCAACTGGATCGTGCAAGGCACGTTCCAGATACCACCTAGTTTAATATCAAAAGTACAAAAAATTATTCAATCTTTAAAAACAAATGTGCAAATTTTTTAAAAAGAAAATGAAATACGCCAAAATGAAAAGTGACTGTCACGATTCAAGACAATGTAGGAAAATAACCTCATTCATTACAAGTAACTTAAAATGAAGATTTTTTTTTTAATAACAAAGAAATGGTATAAAATTATAAACAAATGATACGACTATAAAATGAAAGTAATTCCGAATCTTAGCCATGAAGGTTTTGTGCATGTGTCTTATCCTTATCCTTAAGGGGAAAAAAAAAGGCTTAATTATAAAATATACCCCTAAAGTTTAGTACATACCTCATTTTAATTTTTATAATTTCAATTGTATTAATTTAGTCCCTGGAGTTTTTAAATAGAAATAATATTTATGGTCCGAATATCTAATTATGTCCAAAATTTTGACGAATTCACCAATTGCGATGTACAATTATGCTGATAACTGTTTCGGAAGATTGGTGGTGTTTTATTTTTACCCATAAAAAGTATAACAATGCATAGCATGTGAGTAAATTTCGTCTAACTTTTCTCACAAAATTGGATATATTTGGACCATACTACTTCTATTTAAAAATTCAAAAATCAAATTAATGCAATTGAAATAATAATGATTAAAATTAGACACTGACCAAACTTTAGAAGTGTATTATATATTTAAGTCAAAAATAAAATAATAATAATAATAAAAAATAAAGATTTAACAATTTGTGTGGAGAAAGAGGGCACACGAAAAATACAATTTGTGGAAGTAATTGATCACACATCCACCCGACACAATTACTTTGGACCTTTTGGTGATCCATGTGCATGTGGGCCACGTGTTGCCACACCCATGCAACCAACCCATCACATGTAATTGTAAGCTATGACGTGTTGTGTGCAGATTAAAGATGTCATCAGTGACCTTTTCGATCGTTTTCAAAGCTGGCACTAAAATCGAAAATGAGTCAACGTACCCAAATTGGGCACAATGGCCATAGGGTCTCACTTTCCTAACAAACTCAATCCCAAGACATGGGTCCATAACAAGCTGCTTGGGTACAGACAACCGGCCAACTAACTCTACCTAATTGCCACGGGCCACGGCCCTTCGCCTCCCTGAAGGGCTCAAAACTTTCCAGGCTTCGAATCGTAATCGCTGAGAGAGACGAATCTTAAAATTGCAGTGTCTTCAGTTCGGTCCAATCAATTTTTAAGAGGTTTTAAAATTGATCAATCGATTTTGTTTTAGTCAATTTTGTAGATTGTAGGGGTAATTTTTTAGTTTGGTTCGGGTTTCTACTACTGTATTTTGATACGATCGGTTCAGTTGGTTGGTTCGGTCGAATCGATTTTATTGAATGACACCCCTAATCGGTTCGACCAAATCGACTTTATTGAATGACACCTCTGATCAGTTCGGTTGGTTGGTTCGGGTTTATACAACTTTATTGAATGATGGACGAAAACTTTTCAACTTGGCGCAAGTTTAAATCATACCGTTAGCTTGCATGTGTGACATCAGTGCATGTACCCGAAGTTTGCAAATGACAATAGGTAAATCATTTGCAATAATAGTAGAGATCCTAAAGTCGTGAAAGATAGACTAAGTATTTGTCCTCATGTCCAAGAGAGGGAAAAAAAATTGTATTTCATAACAAAATCATTTCAGAGTAATTTTATATCCATGTAACTGATTTTTAAGGGCATATCTGCCGATAATTAAAAAAAGGTTCAAGTTCAAATCAAGTGTATCCTTAATTAGTTCTTATAAGACCAGCGATATATTAGTTTAATAAATAAACTAATTCCTTTGGTTATTTTTTAACCAGATTCGAACTTCTATGTACCTAAATAAATAGCTACACAAAAACAAAGCTATTTAAAATTGGTTGTTCAATGAATCACATAATCAATTCTTGTACAACCCAAATAGAATCTTAGAGTCTTAGATATAGGAATCTCTATTTGGCTTAAAACTGTTTCAAGAACTATTTCTTCATCGTACAAACATAATGCTGATTTTTATACGAACCGAATAAAAGTAAGATTTATCCATGTGATTTGCCTCATTCTCACTTTACTTCGTGTGGTTCAAAGTTGTCTCTATTACTCATTATTTTATAATGAGTGATAACGCTTGGTAGTTAGATGCGTATAATGGTGATGGTAATAATGGTAATTTGAAGAAAAAAAAATATGGTAGAAGAAACAAAATTATATAATAATAACAAAAAATGAGTGAGAAAAAGTAATGGGGACAAATTGGTAGAACTACTTCCGCCCAAATTGAATGTGATAACTTATGTAAAGTTTTAACAAGAAAAACTAATTTCTTTTTTTTTTTTTTTTAATTTAGTCGCAGCCAGAAGAGGTTAAAGTGTCAACTTTTAAAGCCATATGAAGTCACGAGACAGATACCATAAACTAAGATTCGTCTGGGAAGCGGCAAATAGGATGTCAATTGCTCTCCCGTAACTGTTTGGCAATTGAGCTTTTGTCCTGTAGACTGCAAACGCATAATTTTTCTCCTAACGGAGCCTAAGGCCTCAACACAATCCTCATGCTGAAGATGGAATAACTATCCATGATGGCAAATACATTTCCCAGTAAAAAAGGTACTAATTCTAGCTGCACCATAACTCATTCTTGGTAGGCATATCCAAGTAGTACATATTTATTGCAACAACTATATATGGAATTGTATGTATTTCTCCCTCTTTTCCCCGTGTGTTATAGTTAAGAGGCCTGCTTGAAACCACCTTTCAAATACATGTCTTTTGGAATCCAATAATAAAACAAGCCTATTAACCGGGTATAACCCGAATAATAGGATAACGAAAGAGAGATGTAAATGCTGAAGTATAGTGTACTATTGGAATGGGTCTACTAGTCATAGCCTTATAGGTTTTAAATAAATTTAAGGAACACAATAAACATGTTTTTGCTGAACTAGATCTAATCACTCCAAACATAATTCTATGAATTTTTCTTAATTCTAAAAAGTGCCCTGTGATTAGGGATTCGATCTACTCCTATCTAAATGCAAAAGCCACAACCAATCCACATGGACCCCCTTTTTTAATTGTATCCCTCCAAAGGTGTTGTATTAAATGATATCTTGACGGTATTTCAAACCTAGACACACTAAGGTCAGCTAAAGACGCTCGCAAATCGATCGGTTTTTGGTTCGGTTCGTTTAGAGTAAATTTTCAGTTCAGCTCGATATTATACTTCATAAAATTAAAAAAAAAACAACCGATCGGTCTGGTCGATTTGCTTACACCCCTAGTCAAAACAAGTGGTTTTGTCGATATTAACAATTTTTTGTCATGGTGATACAATATTTGTGATAGGTTATTATTTTTTGTCAAAGGTGGTTACAATATTTTTGTTAGTGATAACAATTTCTTGTCATTTTATTACAAAATCACTTTGTTGCACTTTTTTTTTGTGATGTGGTTACAATTTTTTGTCAAGGTTATAACTTTTCTCATCAAATTACAACTTTTTGCCATAAATCAAGTAGCATTTAAAGCTTCATTTCCACTTGACTACCTATGAGTGAATGCTTCTACTCTCTCTCATGTGCACAAAAGCACTGCCCGTATCAAAGAAATTTCCATATACTAGAGAGTATGGATGCTAAAATGTTGTAATTGCATCCAAAAAAATATATATAGTTTTAAAGTTACCATATTTTTGGACCGTTGTACATTTTTGTGAGATAAATTACACCAGCTTGGCATCAACCGACGACTAGATCGGCAGGCACAATTGCTATAATATATACTTCCCTCCACCGCATCAAGACAGATCCATGTGTAAAATTTCCTCAGTTACCACATTTTTAGTACCAATCCACTGAATTGGTGGGCCGGGCCCCCAATATGACATCAAGCCCATATCCGCTCTCTCTCACCAATCTTCATTCTTCACTTTAGATTGAAATTTTTAAAACTAACACAGAGAACCCAAATCAAAAACTCCCATTCCCTCTTCAATTCAAACCCTAGAGCTAAACCAAGTTCTCGCTTTCCATTTCCGATATCAAGACATTTAACGATTCTATTCAAAAGGTGCGTTTGGGTTTTACAAGATCGTTAAGCTCTCTCTTTATATGTACGTATACATACATACATACATACATACATTACTTATGGATGAACATATATATATATATATAGAAACCTCATTTTAACAAAGTGAGGGCTTGTAATCTGACTGTCTGATCTCATTTACTGCATAATGTATTTTATTTTCACCACAAAGATTAATTAGCTCCAATGGATTAGAAACTCTCTATATATACAGTTAGGCTTTAAAGCGTTCTAAGATTTCCTAAAAAAAGGCGGGTAAGCAGCGGGACGGGACGCAGGTCAGTGGGGCAGCCCGCGGTTCTTTTAGGCTTAAAATCCCAATGCGCATACCTAGTGCGCTTTAGAGGCTGACTATATATATATATATATATATATATTATATGTGTGTGTGTGTGTGTTTGTTTTGGGCAAAATCTGGCCCCAGTAATGTCAATCTAATACAGAGCAGCGAAATGTACTGGATTTGCATCAATAATCTGAGCTTTTGAGATGAGAAGATTGTTCTTTGATAAATTACTTGTGTTCCAATGTCACTTCTGTTTTCCTTAATTCCACAAGTGTTCTACTTCTACATTTTCCTTTCAGTTCACATTCATGTGGTTTTACCCATATTGATCTATCAGAGTGTAGTTATTAGGTACTTAGAATTTCTTTTCTCTCTTAAATGCAACATTTTATAGGGTCAAATTTGTATAAATGGATGTTGAATTAGCATATGGTAGACATGGGTCCATAAATCAATGAGATTTCACAGTCGTTCACCCTAAAATGAACAGCAGAAGAGGCTGTTGAAACATCTTTAGTATTTGATTGATCATGGGCTAAACAACATTTCAGTACTATGTAGTTTTAGCGAAATTTCACTTTGGCCATGCATTTTCAAATGCATCATTTTGTTCCCTCACGGTGCAAAAAGTTTCTCTTTGGGGCCCTAACGTTTTTGGTACCAAATTGACACAATGTTGAAACTTGCGGGACGAAAATGTTGCATTTGAAAATGCAGAGCTCAAAAGTGAAATATCGCTAAAACTACAAGTTACTGAAATGCTGTTTAGCCTTGATCATGTACATCTCAGTGAATAGTACTTATACACACAACCAAAAAAAAAAAGGTATATTAAGTAATTCTGAAAACAGCCAGTTCTTTCCGTCTTTCCTTCTATATTTCTCTTTTTTGTCACTGACAAAACCATTCTTGGATCTGCTTCTTTCAACCGTGATATACCCTGCTTTACTCCTCATTTCTAAATTATTCAGAGGATTAATAATTCTATAATCCTGTTGTTGCAAAGACATTATTGCTATTTAGTGCCTATTAGAGCTTAGAATAGTCCTGCTTTCTTTTGTTAATTGAAACTGTATAGGTATCGCATATCTGTACTGGTGGTCTGTTGGGCATTCGTATTTCAATATGTATTATAAAATGTTTGACTGAGAGTGTCAATTCAGTGAATATCGTCACTCTGCTGTATAGCTTTATAACTCTTGAAATTATTTGCTAATTTCTGATTTATAATTTCCCTTCTCTTGCTTAATATATCCTTTTAAGGATATACTCACCTATACGTGATGTTGGGATTAGCATTATTTGTTTGTTTTGCATTCTGAAATCATAAGAAACAGTGCCAAAGAGTCCCATTTTTGTTTTATGATGCATTTAACATTGTTGTTCACTTGTTCCCCTATTTCTTTGGGTTACCTTTACTCTGTCCATTTCTGTCATTTTCCTTTAATTCGTACCATATGCTCAAAATAATCTCAAAGAAAAACTTTTCAATATTTATTCAAGAACTAAACAATTGCCTCTGCCATTCTCTTCAAACAATACAACTCTATGAAACAAATATATCATGAAAACAATTCAGCTATAAGAAAAAAACATTTTGCTTCATCTATCTAAATTTAAATGCAAAATAACAAAGAGCAAGACCCCAATGCGGGGAAACAAAAAACAAACACTGAATTCAATATACCGGCAGCAGAAATATAGTGATACGAGTTGTTGGTGTGTTGAATCTAATCTTTGGAGATGTCTCTATTCCTGATACTAACACCGAGGCAGATCATTTGGAGGAGGCTCTAAAGATTGCAATTCCCCTACTCCATTCTCTACGAGGAAAGCCATGGCCAAACCCCAGTTGATGTGAACATCCAAGTGACAGTGCATTAACCAAACTCCTGGTAGTTCCAAACAAATAATTAAAAATGTGAAGAAAAAAAAAACCATGGATATAGGTACATGTATATGTTGAGTCATGAGATAAGTGAATGTCTATATAGTGTGTTTTTTACCTGGATTGTCTGCGACAAATCTAATGGCTGCCCATCCATTGACAGGTAAACTAACTGTATTCCTCAATGGTGGATCAACAAGGTTAAATTTAGCAGTATCCTTCTTGGGATTGAAGTTTCCGAAACCCTCTGCAATTATATAGAAATCATACCCATGGAGATGAATTGGGTGGTTCTCACCCGTGAATATACTTGTTCCCTGTATAATCACCTGCACCTTTGCACCATACTTTAACTTGTATACCTTAGTCCCTCGAGTAGGCTGCCAGAGTGATCTGCTCACATTACCCGTGTAATCGAATTTTACTGGTGGAGCTGCAGGAAAATCGGTGGTGAACACTCCGGGAATGCCTTGTTGATGAGCTTGTAGCAAGGAAAAGTTTGATGGAAGAACAAAAGATACGTTGTTCATGCTGGCAGTGAAGCGGGTCCCATTCGGGCCCTGGCAGTTGCGTGCCCTTACACCGGGGGGACACCTATTGAGTCCCAGCCCAACTGCGAAGAAGAGATTTTCATCAATGTCTGTTGGAACTTCAACTTTCCGGGGACTTTTAAGGCTGATCGAGAAAGCCGTGGCGGTGGCAGTATCGTTATATGCTGGCAAAGACGGGAAAACCGGTCTGGGTGAAGCACACTTGGTACTGCAAGGGGCAGTTTTGTAATCAAGAATGGCTGTAGTGGTTGTGTTGTCGAATGGTGCACCCTGGGCGCTGGCGTAGGCACGTGCTGCAATGTAGTAGCGAGTTGGCGGTTGATCTGCGGTGATTAGGACATCGGTGGTTTGACCTGGCCCCAACATGATGACTGAGGTGGTGAATGGTTTGAGGTAGGAAGCATCGGCTCCCACGACTGTGAGCTTGTGTTTCGCCACTTTGAAGAAAAGCTGTTGGTTGAGCGCCGAGTTGATGACTCTGAGGAGGCTGGTCTCGCCGGCTTTAATTGGAACCGTCACAGTACCTGCATCATAATGGTATGAACACATCATTTTCTTGAAATCATGGGTTAAGCATGCCTATATTAAACCTATAAGTGTTGTTCATGTCTGGGATTTCAGTGGGCTGTATGCCAAAACAATTAGTAAGGCCTCTGGTTTAAATTCCCCATGGTGGTCCAAGGCCTCCTTTGTGGATGTGATTACGATAATTAATTTTTTTTTGGTGATTTTCTCAAACCTTTATGCAGGAGAGATGATTATGGGAGTCCATAAATTTATTTATTTTTTTTAATGCACATCAAACCATATATATCCTATCATATTTTAGGGGCTGATTAGCAGGACAGAGAACCAGTTTTGTGGTTCAAAATTGAACAAGTTGTATAATTTCTAAGTGTTTGGTGAATGTCAATTTCTTGCATAGAGTTTGTAACTGGTTATTTCACTTATTTGTTAAACCAATAGAACTTTGGTGCCGACAAAACCAAATGGATAGTGAGATTGAGACCGAATCAGATCATATTTTAGGCATTTCCAAATCATGCCCTCGGAGCAATTCCCACATTTTTTGCTTGGTATTTTGGCAATGATTCTTGGTTGTTGCTGGGTTTTAAGAAGTGTAGAATTATCACCCAAATATAATACTATGTTGACATTACATGTTCAAAGTCAATTTCAGTGAAGCAGTTTGATCTGAGAGGGTAAAGTAAATCAGAGGAAGCTAATGAGTTCGTAGGAACAAACCTTTGCTGGAGCATTTGTAGAGATCACCAGGTTGACCGTTGATGGTAAACGCATCGGACACATTTGGAGCCGCTCCTGTTCTAGTTGCCTGCCTCACAACATCTATCGGGTTAGCATCCCACCATTCACCTGCCATTTTCAAATGTATATGTGTTACTGCTAAGCTACGACAATTATAGATATATGTGTTACTGCAGATATGTGAAGGATCAATACCAAGAAGAATGGGTGTTTCACGCTTTGGCTTGGCGAATGGGTACGAGTCTCCTTCTTTTGGGCGGATGATCAGAGCTCCGTATACTGTGGCTCTGAGCCATGAGCTATGGGCGTGCCACCATAGTGTCCCTTCCTGTCCTTCGATGGTGAATCGGTATGTGTAACTCCCTCCTGGTCTAATTGGGCACTGTGTTATGAACTCGGGTCCATCTGCCCATCCAGTTCTCATTTGCCGAATGCCGTGCCTGAAGAAAAATTTACAGTGGGAGGCAAAAAATATAAGGTAAATTGAGTTACAGTGTATATATATATATATAATTGTGTTTGTGTGTGTGAATGATTTAGGACAGAATGTATATTTGCATGAGAACATGCATCCATTCATCATTTACACAAAGAAGCTAAATCCAAGTACATTGTACTATGTATATGTGTATAGGTATCTATACGGGGAAATGCTAACATGTTTACGTATATATCTAAAAGTATGTACCCCAATTTTAATGAGGGGCACAGGCTTTTCTTGTCCTTTTAGATTTAAACGCAAACGTTATCCTACTATACCATTATGGTAGCACGCTCGTATCACGCGTATATACATGTATGCATATATATCTCGAAAGGTAGCGTGCATCAGCCATGGTATGCGTGCGGTTACCAGTGGATGGTGACATTATATCGAGCTTTGTTGACAACTTTGACCACCAAAGTGTCACCATTATTCACTTCCAAGGTTGGCCCTGGGTACTGCCCATTCACTGTAATGGTGTTGTGGGTTTTGCACAGCCTCTTCACTGGTGTTGCTTGAACCTGTATAAATATACATATACAGATAATATGTGAGCTAATCTATAAGATAGAATAAAGAATGAAGAAAGAGAGAAACTGAAAGAACATACAACAAAATTATGGTGGTGTGTTGTTTTAGCATTTGCCAAGGACACTGCATTGGCAAAGAGAAGTAAAATGCCAAGTAGAAAGAAAGAGCCAAGTGGGTTGGCAATGCTGTAGAAGACTTCCATTTTTAAAAAAAAATAAAAATTTTTGCTTGATAATCTTAATTAGGCTTTGGTGAATGAGAAAACTAGAGAGAGAGGGGAGGTTATTTTATAGCACAAGAAGAGGAGAGAGAAGGGTGTTTTAGGTAAGCTGATTAGGTCTCTGATTGAACATGATGGATCAGATTCAAGGGCAAAACTTGGTTGAACCCCAAAGAGTTGGTACACCCACTGGCCTATAAGAATTTAACAGTTTCAAAGAATTGCTTGTTTGATAAGTCAAAAGCGTCATTAATGTAAGCTTCTTTTTTTCTTTTTTTTCTTTTTTTTTCCCTTTTCTTTTTAATTAAATTCCTAAATGTTCATACAAGTTACTAACAATGCGTCATCTATCTCATGTTCTTATCACAAGTGAAATTTCATACTTTTTGAATCCTACAACAGTAAATAGGTCAAAGTAATTGTTTATCCAAGGAAAGAAACTGATGTGAGCATTCCAACTAAAAAGCCAGTATTACCTTAAGTGTGCGTCTGCATTATGTGTGTATGTAAGTATATGTGTGTATATATATATATATATATCGCTTAGCATATGATCACAAAAGATTGAACAATACACGTAAAGTCTATTAACATGCAGTAGGCAACTAGGCATCCTTTTCTTGGAAATGTTCTCAAACAAGGGTACTGATGTAGGAGTCAAAATTTTCTTCAACTAATATTATTATTATTTATTTTCTTAAAATAAAGGGGGCATTCCTCTAAATAGCATATTAGTATGTTAGTATCTTTTACTTGGGATTTCTTTTTCTTCTTCTTCTTCTTCTTCTTTTTTTTTCTAAGAAAGGAAAACTAGTGCTTTTATGTTTTCTTTTGTGTTTTACTCAATGTTTGTAAATATATATATATATATATATATTAGATTAGAAGTAGGAAAGTTTTAAAATGTGAATTAAATTCTTTTTTTTTTGAAAAGTGACTCGTAAACTTTGATTTGCATAATTTATTTCTTACGTTTCATAACTTGGTAACCAAATAAAAGAAAACTTTTCTTATGATTTACATAAAGAAAACGTTTTTTTTCAGTGTTTTCCTTTTTTGTTTTCTCACTAAATCTATAAACCAAATAGAGCATTAATGGATTGGAAAAGAGAAAACAAGGATTTTCAAAGTTCATTGTTCATCTATGCAGGTTACTCCCACCACACATGCACCCCAAAAAAAATATACTCCCTCTGTCCCATATTTAGAATCTTTAATGTCATTTTTTGATGTCCCATTTTAAGAGTCCTCTTTGAAAAGTCAAAGTACTTTACTACACACTTTTCAAATTTGTCCTTTACTATATCCAACTCTTCCCTCTTTCTTTTTTGATGTGACACTATAATTTTGAATTTCGAAAAGGGCAATATTGGAAAGTTGAAAATTTCAACAAAATCAAAATTGTCCCCTTAATAAGTTGGAATTCCCAAAAGAGACTCTTAATATAGGACGGAGGGAGTATATTGCTTTTAACTTCTACAGTGTCATGGTAAAATATATTGCTTGTACGTTCTTCTATGCTCACGGTAAAGGATTATAATTACCTAACGTTAAGAATCACTTGGGGAAAGTAAAAAATAAAGACTTTTTGATTGTCAAACTTTTTGTAATATATTGATAAAGTGAAGGGACATAGGTCCACAGTTCTATACTCATTGCCATTGGGTTTTTTTATTTTTATTTTTTAGCATAGGATTTTATACTCAATGTTGTATAAGTAATAGAAGAAGAAAAAACCATTAAATTAAGGGAATGTGCACACGTAGCCGGTTCTGAATCCCATAGGATTGATCAAAGTTTGTTAGTTTAGGTTAAATGTGGACTAAGATAAAATAAATTAGTAGATTCCCACACAAAAAGAGTAACCAAAGTCTTCTTCCATTTGGTGACGAACATAATGATGATAGGTTTGATTAGGTCCAACAACAATCCAGTTAGAGATCCTTGGGCGGTGATTAAGACTGATACAATATAAATTTGGTAACCAGCTGTCAATGAACAGTTTATGAGAAATATGGAATTCTTTATTCTAATAGTTTGCTCCTATCTTTCATTTTGACTGTGAGTATAGTTTGTTTGGTGCCGAACTAGATCCCTTCGTTTGATAAGTTTAATATTAAACTCCCTCCCTTTTCACTTGTAATCAAAAATAGAAATGGAATGTAGGTCCATGGATCCTATGGTGATTAAGGCGTGATGGTAAAAGTATTGAAAAATGGAAATTTCAGGTTTTTTCAAACGGGGAGGCTCCAAAAGAACTGAGGAACAAGGAAGAAAGGAAAATAAATCCGGGATCTTCTATGCTACATCCCAGTGCGTTGGGTATGGCTTATATGGGTCTGTTTTTCTAAGCGTAACGCTGTGATTGAGAGTATAAACGAAAGGGAGAGAAAGTACCTCACTTTCTCACTTTCTCTCATTTTCTCTCGATTGCGAGTTTTAACGAGGAGAGAAAATGAGAGAAAACTAACCCCCATTTTTTTTCAATTTCTTTCTCTCCAAATTGGGAAAAAAAAAAAGGAGAGAAGAAAGTGGGGATTAATTAATATTTCTTAAAACCCACTGTACCCTTCTAGTTTAGTCTTACCCAATTGTAATTCCATCTAAGTTCTAGGGTTTGTATAATACACATACGTACTATAGAAAAATTAAAATAACACGACTGTACAAAAAAACTAGCGACCAGACATTCTTCCAATTGCCAGGTTGCCTTCCTAGGTAGGTATGACTGAGTATGCAATGTATGACATGAGTGTATGGCGTGAGTGTATGACATGTGTGTGTGCGCGCGCGCGTAGTGTATATGCTATGGTGGGTGTTAATTCTTATGCCACATCGTTGTTGTGCGTAGTTTTTTTTTTTTTTTTTGCATCCTTGTTACTGTTTGTATTTTTTATTTTTTTGCATCCTTGTTACTGTTTGTAGTTTTTTGGGGCCGTATCATGCTGAAAACTTATTGTTAATTTTTTTTTGAACCTTATTGCATGAATGCTATTTATGTTTTGTTGGACCTAAATTTGGTGACACACATTATGAATTATTTGAAATTATTTAGTATTATGATTTATTATGTTGATATGTTGATCCATATTATGTAATTTTTTATGAGATAAATATCCGGTAGATTTGAATACTATTTGGTGTTAAAGAAAAAAAGAAAAGAATAGAGGGTTTTTAGTCCAAGTTTTTTATGGGTAAAATGGTAACTTTATTTTCTTTTCTTTTGTTTTCTTCTCAACTTGCGAACAAGGGGAAATAAAATTACTTTATCTTCTCTCCTCAACTCCCAATCAAGATGAAAGAAAGCATCATCCTTTCTCTCCTCTTCTTTTCTCTCCTCACGTATGACTTTCTCTTCCTTTTTTTTTTCCTCCTAAACTCGCAATCATAGCGTAAGAGTCAAGTGGGAGGGCCCTGGGGCCATGGCGGAGTGAAGCGTCGCCATGGGCCAAAGATAGTGGAAATTTCTGACTCTCAAGTGTGAATATAGGCACAAAACCGAACCACGTAGAAATCCTTGGGTTTTTATATCTTTTTTTTGTTTTGCCCTTTGCTATTATTTGTGTGTGTTTTCGATCCAACATAGTGCAAAGAAACTAGGAAGTCCGAAGTATCATAAAAGATCCAAAGCTACATATTTTGGCAACTTTTTTGGCCACCACTTTGGTGTCAAATAGTTGTAATCATTTTGCTTTTGGAAACTATTATTTGCCGCATGATACTACATTTTACCACCCCCAAACCACTAAAAAAACCACTATCGTATCAACTTCCAATAAATCTTTGAGAAATTTCATTTTCCCCCTGTTTGTTTGATTGTCTACGTATATATCTCATTGTCCAACTTGAACGTCAAACTTGTTCGAACTATTTGGCTTGAACCAATGGGGATCACCTGTTGGACTTCACAGGCAAGAGAAATGATACATCCTTAAGAATATTGTCTTAATTATAGTTAGCAACAACTTGGACAGCCTCTAAACAAGAAAATTAATATGATTTATGTGTATATATATATGTATATATATTTGCAGTCAGACTCTAAAAAGGGCGCTCTATCTTTATTAAAGAGAGGACCTCTCTTTTGGCCGTCATATCGTGTTTTCAATAAGGGCAATTTTGTCATTTCACAATTTTTAAACACAATCCGACAGCCAAAACAGAGGCCCTCTCTTTAATAAAGAGAGGTAGCCCTCTTTAGAGAATCTTTGTATATATATATATATATATAATATATGTATACAGTCCCATTCTTGTGCGAATGTCTGCAACTTAATAAGTTACGTACTTTTGTTTCCAGCCGTTGGATCTAGTTTTCATTAAGAGTAATGTAGTAATTTCACAGGATCCAATAGCTAGAAACAGAAACCCGCAACTTACTAAGTTGTGAATGTCCGCGCAAGAAGTGGACTGTAAATGTGTGTGTGTGTATATATATATATATATATAGAGAGAGAGAGAGAGAGAGAGAGAGAGAGACTGGAGTTAGTCTGGTATTATATTGTTGAACAAGAAAGAAAAAACATTAGCCAAAGTTGGTGAGTTTGTTACTGACTTTTAGGGATCCTTAGAACAAAAGAAGTACATAGAAAGTCGTTAAAGAACAGAAACGGAAGATAGAATGATTTTGAGAGCTTAATTTTAACCATAAAATTGTCAGTTGATTTGTCTTTCATCACCACTGAATTAATCTTTCAATGCTTTGTTTTTTGGGTTACTTGAGCATTCATTTTCACAGTTAGTTGGTTAATAGGACCATAGGTGGTTGTGTACTTGCTACATAATTTCCACTTCCATCAATCCTAATCAAAAACAAAACATTATCGTTAATTTTAATCTTTCACCTCTTTATCTTCCACTGCTTATATATATATATATATATATATAATGTTGTACGTAGTTTTAGTTTGAAGGTATTTGTTTATATGTAGGGACTTGCCATCTTATTACACAAAGGTAGCATTATGTTACGTTTTAATTAAATAGACAATGCAAGTCATTGTCACCTCATTATTAACGTAATTTTACAGTGAAAACACTGACGTAGGAAAGTTACTTTGAAACTCTCATTTTAATGTGATGATAAAAAATATTTGTCTATCAAAATATGGGTAGGTTTTGTTTTGTTTTGTTTTTGTTTTTTTTTTTTTCGGACAATGGTATTACAAGATTATTTGCGAATGCAAACAAGCTCTACAACCATACGATGAAGAGTTGATCTTGAGATTGCAAGAAAAAAAATTTGCATCTATATATATATATATATACACACGATATTTTATTCACAATCTCACTGTAATGTACAAAGGCTGTACACTCGTTTGCATATGAAAACTAGCTTACAATAGCCGAAACCCTCTTTTCTTTTTTTTCTTTTTTTAATAAAAAAATATGAGTATTAGATAGGGGTCTTGTTAGGGGCACTAACAAATTCCACTAATGCTTACTAGTACACTCTATCACTAACGCTTACTAACACACTCTATCTGAGTGTGTTAGTAACTAGCACACTCTATCTGAGTGTGTTAGTAAGTGTTAGTGGAATTTGTTAGTGCTCCAAATATTACTCATTAGATATATAGTAGCTTAACATTTTTGCATATCTGTATATATATATATATATATGTATATGTATATCACTACAGGGCCGGTCCTGAGTATTTGGAGGCCCGGGACAAACTATTAAAAGGGAGGCCCTTATATGGGGGTTCGGGGGCAGCGTTGCTGAGGCGATTTTTTTTTTAGTCTACTTATACATAATTGACAATTTTTTTAGGGTTTGCTTACACAGAATTGGTATTTTTTGGGGGTCTATGAGTCTATTTGTGAAACTTAAACATTATATGGTATTTTTCAAAATTCTAGAGGGGCCTATTTCTAAAACTCAATAATTTACACTAAAAGTGTAATTTTCAAAATTCCAGGGCCTTCGCTTTTGAGTTTTATATACAAGTATATCAATATATATGTAGTTAATGACACCAAATTGGGCCTTGGGATGTATACATGTAAAATATTAAAAATCTCAAGGTAAAAATGTAATTATAAAAATTTCACAAGGGCCCTCAAAATTTTATAAACTTTGGTGGCCTGGGCAGTTGCCCCTTTTGCCCCCCTTTGAACCGGCCATGCGTATACGTACATATTAGTACTTCATGTTAAGATTATTTTTGGAATGAATGGTGGGTGTCGAGAGTAATTTGATTTAGTTTCAACAAGAGTGGTGGGTATAAAGAGTAGATGGGTGTGGAGAGCAAGGAGGTGGGTGTGGATAGAATTACCCCAAATGAAATCCTTATGTGAAATATTTAGTTGAGCGACTTTTTACTAAAGTTAAAAACGGGTTGGACCAAAGACCCAAAAGTCTATTCTATAGGACTTTTAACTAAAAATTTTTATATTATAAGGATAAGTCTTTCTCATATGAGAAGACGAGTTTTAACCGATGGATGATAATCTAGTCATAAGATTTCTAAGAATTTGGAGATGCATTTATTGCCAAATTATTATCTAACGATTAAAATCCGCCTTCTCATAAGAAAAATTGCTCACTATAAATTTGCTCATATTATAGTACAATCCTTCTTGAATTTGTATGCTTAATTTGGGACCACCTAATACAACTTTAATCAAATTACGTAGTTCCACCAAAATTAAATGTAGTCACATTGCACAAAATTTGATTATCTTCCAAGTCTCTCCTTTAGTATCTCTCAAATTTGTTTTTCCTTTGAACTTTTTAGATTTACTGTAGTTGACAAGTAAGAGATTGGCAGACATATATAGTCAAATTATATATATTTAATGTATCAGAGAAGAAAGGGCAATAGAAGAGTTCTCTATATATTTTATGTACAAAAGACATAAAAGGACAAATAGAGTATAATTGTATAATGTAAAAGTTTATTAAAATGTGGGTGTAGAGAGTAAAAGGGGTGTTTGTGAATAAAATACCCTTTGATTTGATTAGTTTTACTTAATCAGAGATATTTGTCAAAAACTAAAAATGAATTGTCTTTTAAACTTAAATAATATTAGACTTTTTAGCAAATTTCTATGACATACATGTGTGTGTGTATATATATATATATATGTTTTTTTTTGTGTGTGTGTGTGGCTGGGCCAAGTACTCCGTACATATATGTTAAAGTTCATCATATATGCCCTTTAATTGTAATCACTAGGCAAAAAAAAACCCATGTTTAGTGAAGATAATGAGATCATGTTCTTGGATCATTGCGCGTGCCAAAAGCGATAAAACATGATCAAGTATGTTTTCTATATGAATTTCACAGAAATCAATTTTCATTGACTCCTATGTCCATTAAATCATATAGGAACATGATTTTTCTCCCTCATTATTATTATCTTTTCTTTGTGATTATAGGGGAATGGGGATTGGTTGTGGAGTCGTAGGTATTCAATGGACACAATCAAATTGGCACAGAGGACAGTTTGGCTGTCAATGGATAAATGGACTGTTAGTCTATTTAAATTGAGTGACTTTGGGATTATTAATACCATACTCTTTGGATTAAATCTATAACACCCACATTTGTGTTATTGCATTTGTATTATATTGTCATGCATGATAATGTGATGTGGCGTGTCTTATGACACATGGTTGAGTGAGTTTTGACTCACGAGTTGATTTGGGTGTCTGTATTAGAGAACCCTTTGAAACTGTGGTGATTGAAGATTTATTGTTGTGACGTCTCTCCGAGTATGAGACGGTCACTGTGGAACACTTTAAATGTTATCTGAAAATAAATGTTTACCTGTGTATTTCAATATCTGTATTATTTTCTGGCTTAGAATTTATTTCTGATGTTAGATTTAGTATCCTGGTGAGAACGAATGAACACGCTATTAATTTGGTAGGCTAATTAGCAACTTCGGAAACGTCATATAGAAATTCGCGTTTTAACGACCAAACGAAACTTAGTCGAAAACTTTTATAATTTTGAGGTTTTACTCGTAAAGTTATGAATAAGCTGTATAGAAAGTTTCAGAGATTGATTAGGAGTTTGGAAAACTCGTGGGGAGGTAAACGTAATTCCCCGAGAATGTTGCCTATATATAGATAGAGATGAGTTGAGATATTTCACAACTCTTAACCTAAGTTCAAGAAAGGAGGCCAAAAGGGGGCTAGAGGGAGATTTGATTGCTTAGAGCTTTGCGACGCCAAACGACGACCTTCCGTCAGTCTAGTTTCTCCCAGATTTCATATTCGAGCTCCTTGAGGTAAGAGCTTCGTTTTGATATATGTTAGGGCCTGTTTGGCTAAGTTTTCCGAAAAGTTATTTTCTAGAATTTTTCATAAAAGTTGATAAATGGAATTCTGATCCATAGGAATTGTATTAGACGGACTTCTGCACGTTCTTTGTGCACGGGTTTTCTTCAGATTGAATTATAGGAGCGTTATTCGGAGGTGAGTGATTCAACTATGTTTTGGAATGATTTCTTGGCATGTATTCATGTTATGTTTGAATAGCATGTATTAATTCCTAGAGATATATTGTGTAGTTCATATTGGGCATTTATTTTGATAAGTAGGCTCAATAGCACGGTGATATGTTTTAATTACCGCGAGCATGGTGATATGTATTTGAGCATGTTAAGTTGCTTATTTGGGTCAGAAGGAGCACGTGGTCACCGTACCATTTTGTGGAGCCGATAGAGTGGCATTAAGGTCGCACGATTGTTTGTAGAATCGTGGGTCTTACCCTTTCGCGTGGACTTATTGGCGAGGAGTCGCGGATTGGGAGTATGGACGGGCACGTGAGTCTCCGGCGACTAGTATGAAATGTAGAGATGTGAATGCGGGCATGTTTATCATTCATGTACATATGTTGATTTATTCACTAAGCTTTAGCTTAAACAAATCGAAATATGTGTCGTTATTCAAATAACCATTTCAGGTGTGAATGCTGGCGAGGAATCGCAGAAGTGAGCACGGGGATTAGGAGTTTAGCTTGTGAGACAACTTGAATGTTAATCTTGTAATTTTGGGATAATAGGAATGTTGTAATAAGGAAATTGGGTGTTTTAACCATGTTTAATTTGGCATGTTAGAATGGATTCTAAACCGTTGTAATAGACTATAACATGTTGTAATTATGTTTGGTAATGCTTTAATACAGTTAAGATTACTTTGGACTGAGTTTGAATGGAGTGGTTGATCATTGGTGAAAGTTGGGAAGCTTTTAAACTTGAAATTTCTGCAGATTGGGCTGCTGCCAGGGGAGCAGTCGACTGAGCAGTCGACTGAACCCCTGAGTCTGTTAGCAACTGCTTATGTTTTTAACAAAAGCAGTCGACTGGACCGCTCAGCAGTCGACTGGACCCCTCAACAGTCGACTGGACCCCAAATCCCTGCCTACTTCCGTCGACTGAGCAGTCGACTGAACCTCTGGTTTTAAAAATGTGTTTTGTTTTTCCGCTGCGTGTGTTCTTCAAACCTAATTTTGGGAACGTTAATGAATTGATTGAGCCTCGGTGGCGTGCCACAGGCTTCGGTTCCGCTATTGTGGGACCGAGCTGTGACATTTAGTGGTATCAAAGCTTAAGTTTAGAGCCTTGGGAACGAGTGACATTATATATGCTGAGTGATGTCGAGTGGAGTGTGTAATTGTGAAGATAATTGTTATCATTGTAGAAATGCTTCATGTGTTAGCATTTGTTGATTGTGATGAATTGTGCACATATATCTATATTGTGGCATAGCATGCATGGTCATTATGCATTGAACTCAATAGGGGAAATATTTGAAACGTTATGGTTGATCCACCAAGAGAATTGTCACCGCATTCGCGGATGGACCAAATAGTGAATATGGTGGGAAATTTCATACAAGCGGTAAGTGAAAGAGAACAGATGAACGTTCAGCCTCCACAAGTGGAAATTCGTTACGTCAATGCACAACCAGCACCGCGACCTCAACACACAATCGTGGAACAGTTTCATAAGCGGAAACCGACGTTGTATCATGGACAGATTGATATAGACTTGGCCGATCATTGGATGATGGACATGGAGAGACATTTCCGTCAGGTAATATGTACCGATGAGGAGAAAATTCGTTATGTTTTAACGGCTATATCGCAACGGTAATTTCATTTGCTAATTTTATAAAATGATTGAGTTTGTGATTATTTAAAAAAAAAAAAAAAAATAGAAACTAAAAGTATGCTTAGAAACTAATTTAAAAATTCAATTAAACTGTAAATACACAAATCAAAAAAAAAAAAAAAAGTAACTTCAGATACAAACTAAATCCAATTCATAAATTTCATTAAAACCTAAATAGTTACCTTTAATTTCTTCTTCAGTTCTTTCCCTTTAAAAACCCAATAACTGAAGGAAAAAAAAAACAACAACAATAATAATAATAATAATAATAATAATAATAATGGGATTGGTTGTTGACTCGTGGGTGTTCAAGGGACACCATCAAATTGGTGCAGAGGACACGTTTGGGTATCAATGGAGAAATAGACTGTTAGTCCATTTTCATTGAGTGACCTTGCTTTTATCAGTGCCACAACCCCTTGGATTAAAGGGTAATACTTGAGATACACCCAATGACACAATTTTTTAGACACAACCCAAGAGATGTGGGTAATACTTGGGACACATCCAAGAACTCTTGGGTTGTGTACCAAAAGTTGTATCTTTGGGTGTATCCCAATCTTTACTCTGGATTAACTTGTCTCACACGTGGGAGATTATTTAGTTAAAATAGACTATTACTTATTCCATTTTATCAAACTTAGAATTAAGTGTTGAATTTTAAGTGTTAAAATAAACTGCATTCAGTGATTATTTTTAATAGAAATTTTGGACTTAAAATTTTTAGTGGATTTGTGACTGCTTTTTTTGATTAATTAGTACATTTTTAAATATACTAAAATAAACAACTACTGAAAATTTCATTTTCAGCACTTAATTAATATTATGAAACACAACGTAAGTCTCGTTTCCATAATGGAGGGAGGAAAATAGTAGAAAATGGTCCTTGTTTATTGAATAGTTTAATCAACCATAAATGGTTGAATTAAATAGATGCATGGTGAGCTTTAGCGTAATAGTAATTTCGGTAAAAAAAAAAAAAAAATTATATTGATCGGGATAAATTCTCAAAACTCAAATGTAGCCCTGCGTATATAGATATATGACTGTGTAAATCTAACACTCCCCATCTGGTGGGAGTCTTATGTAATGGTTTTGCTCTTCGAATGGGTTAACTTAGAAATTGTCGGAGAATGGTTATAGTGATCTCAATGACCATAAGCTCTAAAGATGAAGTCGGAAAATTGTTTCTAAGAGAATCTCCAACCATATTATTATGCATTTTGTTTATATTTATAATGCATGATTCAAATATTATATTTGCATAGTGAATTTTGCATAATCACTTCAATTATGTTATGTATTTTGATTATCCGTCCAGGGGCGGAGTCAGGAATTTTGGCCAGGGGGGGGCCTAGGCTATGCGGGGGTCTATTTATACATAATTGATAATTTTTTTAGGGTCTACTTGTCTAATTGTGATTTTTTGGGGATATGCTTATAATATAAGTCTATTCGGTGACACGTAAATATTGTGTAGTGTCTTTCAAAGTTTTAAGGGGGTCTATTTCTAAAATGCATAAAATTATCACACTAAAAGTATAATTTTTAAAAAATTTAGGCGCATTTCCTTTGAGTTGTATATACCTGTATATCAATATACAGATAGTTGATGACATTAAATTGGGCCTTAGACCCCTTGGAGAGACTTAAACATAAGTTGAGGGGGGGCCTAAACATAAGTTGAGGGGGGCCTAAATGTAAAACCTATAACACATGTAGGGTAAAATTTTAATTGCCAAAAAGTGAGGGGGGGCACGTGCCCCCACTGGCCCTTCTAAGCCTCCGCCCCTGTATCTGTCTATATTTTATCATTTTTTGGATTTCAAGCATACTTTAATTTTTACACTTTTAACGGTTATATTTCTAATGTCCATATTTTAACGACTATATCGCAACGATCATATCGCAAAGGTAATTTCATTTGCTAATTTTATAAAATAATTGAGTTAGTGATAATTAAAAAAAATAGAAACTAAAAGCATGTTTAGAAACTAATTTAAAAAATCAATTAAATTATAAATACACAAATCAAATTAAAAAATAAAAGTAACCTTAGATACAAACGAAACACCCAATTCATAAATTTCATTAAAACTTAAATAGTTACCTTTAATTTCTTCTTCAGTTCTTTGCCTTTAAAAACCCAATAGCTGAATAATAATAATAATAATAATAATAATAATAATAATAATAATAATAATAATAATAATAATAATAATAATAATAATGATGGGGTTAACTAGTATTAAATCCTATTAGGTTTATCTTTATGGTAATAGGTTCAACCCAAAAAACTATTTTGTGATAAGTCCACAATTTTATTTTGAACCACCCTACCCTTCTATATCCACTTATACATACACTTCTATTTAATTCAAAATCCACGGATATCATGCATAGACAAATCACAATTATTTGCTAAAATCTTGGATTTTTGAAATTAAAACTCCAGCCCATTATATATGTGCATATATAGTGTGTGTATATATATATACCTAATAATACATACAATAAATCTCCTGAAACCCTTGAGAGAGAGAGAGAGAGAAAAGCCCTGTGAACTCCTCCGATTTGAACCCCTCCACTGGGATCCCCTCGTAGATTATTGTCACGCCCGTCCCGGAAAATCATTATTTTTAACATGCATGTTTGAGTTTGTGTGAATTATTAATGTTGATTAATAATTGAGATGAGGTTGACTGAAGGTCAACGAAAAGTGTCAAGTGTGGACACGAGGATTCAATATTCATTGAGGCATTTATGCCTTTAAATGACATTTATATGGATTAAATGTTATTTGACTTATCTGGTAAATTGTGAATAGTAAATTTACCTGTGTTGTGCACTTTCTGTATATATTGATCTTGTTTAAGACCATTTTGATTGTTTTAACGATAACCGATAGGATGCGTTGCATAAAAGGTAGGTTATCTAGAGATTTCACAGAATTTAGTTTTTAGACGTAATTCCAGACCCAAACGGAACTTAGCCGAAAACTTTTATAAATTATAGTCTTCACTCATGAAGTAATAAAATGGGCGTGTGCGACATTTCAGGAGTTAATTAGAAGTTTTAAGAACTCGTGGAAAGTTAAATATAATTCTCGAGAGTTGTGCCTATAAATGTCTTAGGATATTTTCATAAAATATCCAATACTTAATATCTAGAAAGAGAGAGAAAGGAAGATTTATTGCTCCAATCTTTCCGGCGAGATACGACGACCGTTCGTCCGTCAATTTTTCACCAGATTTCATATTCGAACTCCTCCAGGTAAGAGCTTCTTTTTTATACCTCTTAGGTCTCGTTTGGCAAGTTATTTTCGATAATCTAAATTCTAGAAATTTGGGAAAAATACCTATAAACTTGTAGGAATCGCGTATAAACTGAGATCTGACGTATATTTGGGCCTGTAGTCGATCCTTCAAAGTTAGGAAGAAATCGCATGAGGTATGAAGTTCTAACCTATGTTATATAGAAAATACATGTTTTGGTTTTCGACGACGAAATTGTGATCCGGGCAAAATTTATGTGTTAATAGTTTATGCACGCACTTAAATGTGAAAATCATGTCTACCTTTACGCGAGCACGTTGAGTTGGTTATGTGGGTCAAAGGGAGGACTTATGCAAATTCATGCAGGAGTAAGCTTCTCAATGTTTGAGAATTTAGTAGCGACGGCTACTGTGCATGGTTTAAGACTTGGACTTGCCATGGCACTTAGGGGATGCGATGGTTGTAGACTTGCACTAGCCATTGGCATTGCGGTTTAAGGCTTGGACTTGCCGCTATCGGATGAATGTATGTTTTTTCTCCATAGAGACTATTTGTTGTGATTTATGAAATTAAAGTATGTTTTATCATATATGCATATGCTAGAATTTGTACACTCAGCATATAGCTAAGCAATTGAGACTTACTCCATTGCAAGTGATAAGAAGAAGGGCAAGAAGAAGCGAGAAGACTGAGACCGAGGAAAGCCAGGGAATCACCACTTGTTTATATTTTTGTAATTCTATTCCAAATGATATAATACGGATTCGTATATATTTAACTTGTCAAACTTAGAGTAGATTCATGGTATTGTAATCGGTAGTAAACTGTTGTAATTATGTTTTGAATGTTGGAATATAGTTGTGTTAATGTTGTTATTTGATTGGAAAACCATGGGCGAACTGCTGCAGATTGTGCAGTTTTGAGGGAGATCAGTCGACTGGGCTTCCGACATAGTCGACTGGACCCCTGTTTATCGAAAAATCCTTTCTGTTTTTAAAGGCATCAGTCGACTGGAAGATGGGAATCAGTCAACTGGTTTGTGCAGAAAAACATGACATTCTGCTAGAATGGGTTCAATCGACCGGACAAGTGTTAGTCTGTCACGCCCCAACGTAGCAAAATAAGGAAAAATTTTCATTTCCATTTTGGACCCGTAGGTCATGACAGGTGAGTGATCGCTTGTCCTGTACTTAGCTTAACATGTACCAGAAAACATAGTATATAAAGCAGTAAGGAAGAAAATATAGATCAACATTACAAACTTAATTAATATTACATTGTCTCAAATAAAAGTATTTCTTAAGGCACAAGCCGCCTTATTCAAATTAAAACATTATTCATATATTTTATTACAACTTTAATAAATTATAAAGCATCTCTGCAGACTTCTCTAGCTGGCATAATCATATAATCCTGCATAGCCATCTCCTGGACATTTTGGGTGTCCAGGACAAAATAAAGTCATCAGCTAATGAAAGCCGAGTGAGCATAATGAACATACAAGCAATGTATATAGAAACACATTAACTGTCTTTGCATTTAGTAGTTTACAGTACTGTTAGTCCATTATTCTAGTCGTCACATATAAACAATAAATGAATAATTAAATCAATTATATAAGAGCGTGCATGAACAATGTAACCACCTCATCTTACTGACTCTTTTATCTCGACCATAACCTCTCGACTCATTCGGTTCGCCAGAACCATCCGGCACGAGGCCGTTGTTTTAGATCAGTCTACCGTATCCGAGTCGGCCTGGACACGATCTGATTGGCCTGCCGTATCCGAATCGACCTGGGCTCAAACCTTCCTAATTAATCTACCGTATCCGAGTCAGCCTGGAATAATTAAGGTAACACAAGACACTGATTGGCCTACTGTATCCGAATCGGCCTGGGCTCAATCCTTCCTAATTAATCTGCCGTATCCGAATCGGGCTAGAATAATTAAGGTAACACAACTCAAGACACTCTTTCTTTACTTATTTCTCACAAATGTATATGTTGACCCAAACGACCCCTTTCCAACATGCCAACTCGACTATGCACATGTATAACTTATTCCATTTACAATATTCTTTAACATGACAGTGGTTGTTTTAAACATGTGATTATTATCAAGTGAACCAATTTAGCTTAATTTAATTTTAGGAAACTGACGGCGTAATTTTCGGTGTCATAGAATTTTTATTACAATTTTTAGAAGATAAAATAATATACAAATTTAGTCACAAGGCCCTTCCTAATGACATAAATATATAAAAGTAGAGGGTACATTATTTTTAATAAAAACAAGGCATTGAAATACAATTCTGCTATTTTTCCATGAATTTAGAAGTACCAAATGTATTTTGAAATAATTAAAATATTAGTTAAACGACCACTAATTTATTTATTAACAACATCAAGTCCTAGTTTTATAATTTGATAAATTACAAAACTATATAAAAATGACCTCTAACATGTTAACAACAATACAGAATTTGATAGAGTCAATAAGTACTTTTAACACTTATTTTATACTAATATATTTACTATTTATTTTTATGATAAAAATAATAATTTACAAACTTATATGTAAGTAGCAAGTATTAAACTCTCAACCTTGGGGTCAAGGAACTAACCAATCAACAAACTATTTCAAGGGGGACTAATTGGGATCCTAATATTTCATTGTTAATTTACAGAATAAGTTTTCATTAACATTTTTGGTACCACTAATTTTGTACCTCCATGGCTATATGTACATATCTATACATATTCACTTATTTTCGAAACCTACAGATAACGCGTAATGACTTAAAGTACATTAAGAGTGGGTTCAAGAGACTCACCGTTCTTCGTAGTGGCTGGACTAAGAGACTGAAAGATTTCGTAAATATCCGTAATATAAGCTTTGAGCTATAATGGCAATGGAGCTCCTACTGTGATGTTCTTCCTTTTCTACTTAGCACTTCTAGAATTGTACTGTGCTTGTGAGCAAGTGAAAGAGAGCTACTAAGAGCTTTGTATTTGTTTGAATGTGGGTATGTTGCTTATGCTAGCACTTGCCTTTATATAGGCAATTTAGTTGTTAAGATATATGGTTAGAATGAGCACACATCTCGGCTCTTTTTATCCATGAGATTAACATCACTTCTTTTACCATCAGTAGGTAAAGAATGTGGTTAAAACACAAGCCCACATCTTCACAATTTACAACCATGTAAATTCAATCATAGCATATCAACTAGTTGCTACAATGTCGTAGCCAATGGTTAAATCAATCAGTTCACGTGGTTAATACAACTGGTTGGTTTGATCTGGTTTGGTCAGTTAGCTAAATTAAAATGTCCCAAATAAAATCATTAGGGACAAAAATGTAGGCGACGTGATATTACATTTTATTAATGGTTCTAATCCCAAATCATAGGGTAACTTAGGGGCGCAGTCTTAAGTAGTAATAACAAAATTAAAATTACTAAGGGTTGTAAAATTAAAGGCATTGCATTATTAAATGTTAACACAAACATTATTTATTTATTAAAAATAATACCATAACTACAAATAGTACACACTAATAAAATAGAAAATGGCATTTTATTTATTATTAGGGACGCGAAAGTACAGGTTGCTACATAGTCGACTGAGAAACTAAGACCCCAGTCGACTGAGTCCCCGACACAGTCGATTGGACAGGACTATTAGACTTTTCTTTCTTTCTGCTTTTGACCTCCAGTCGACCGGAACCCCGCCACAGTCGATTGGACCACTGGTTTCAAAATGGATTCTTTTTTGAAGTGTTCCAATTGGCAAAACTTTTTATAACTCTGATTTTAATGGATTTCACTTATGCTTTCCGCTGCTATTTACTTTAATGGAATTAGATAAGTCTTGGTAGCGTGCCACGTGTCCTATTTCGACGCGTAGCGGGATGGGTCGTGACAATTATTCATGTGCGCTCTTTAGGCAAGAATTTTGATGGTGGAAAGACTAGTAGAAGGTGGATTTGTTTGGATCACTCTCAAATATTTTTTTTCAGCATCTACTGCTAGTTTATATCTTCTTGGGTCAGATTCAGGTCTAGTGGAATTTTTGTTTTTGGTTACATCTTTGATTGGTTCTGCTTTGGTTTTTGTAGACACCATGTATTTTTGGGTTTGTCTTCTTTTTGGGGGATTGGTTCTGGGTTTTTTGGTGGGTACTCTGATTGGACGTCTTTGTATGATTTTGGCTTTAGTTTTGTTTTTGTTTGGATAGCTTGGGAAGCCTTTACACTTCATACATCAAACTTCACTTTTGCTGAGAAAAAAAAAGGTTATTCATGTGCGATACTCTGTTTGATACTCCATGTGCGATACTCAGTTCGACCACATTGGTGCTTTTTCTTCTTCTTCTTCTTCTTTTTATATGCAAAAAAAAAAAAAAAAAAACAACATGAATCATACAAAATGAGAGTTTTTTGCTCACTCAAGCATATCTTATTGGGTAAGCATGTGGATCCCATAATTTTTCAATTTTTTTGCCTTTTTTTAAATTCTTAAAAATAGGTGGAACTCATATGCTCACCCAATTAGGTGCTTGGGTGAGCAAAAATGCTTTCATACAAAACAGTCGGATGCAGTGAAAAAATTAACATGTACATTAAGAAGTAGTATAAACAAGAACTCATTGAGTGAAAATCCTCTAATATTCACTGATAAAATGTGTAGTGATAAATTTCTTAATCATTTGTGCAATAATAAATTTATTACTCATACTTGTGAAAAAATTCACATATATTGTCACGACCCGTCCCGCTACGTGTGAAAATAGGACACGTGGCACGCCACCAAGTTTTATCCAATTCCATTAAAGTAAAATAGCAGCGGAAAACATAAGTAAAAGTTGTTAAAATCAGAGTTATAAAAAGTTTTGCCCAATTAAAATACTTCCAAAGAATTCATTTTGAAAACAAAGGTCCGGTCGACCCAGTCGACTGGAGATCTAAAGCAGCAAGTTTAACAAGATCAACAGCCCGATCCAGTCGACTGTATCGGACACCCAGTCGACTGGTGCCTAAATTCCTCTATCGACTGACCCTAGTCCGGTTGACTGCACACAATTCATGCAGAAAGTCATGTTTTGGGACCACAGTGATCCAATCGACTGAATCAAAAACCAGTCGACTGATCGGGATCAGCACACTAAGTATTCTACAGAATTTCAAGCTTAGGTACTCCAATTCCAAACCAACACAAACACAGGGGTATACCAATGATTCAAAACATAACTACAAGAGTTTACTAGTGAACAATACTTACAAAACTATCCCACCATTCTATTACAATATTATACAAACTTTTCAAAATCCTTATTACAAGTTCGGAATAGAACAAAAGTATAAACAAGTAGTGACTCCCCAATGTTTCTCTGCCTCACTCCTTACGCTTTTTCTTGCCCTTCTTCTTTTCACCTGCAATGGAGTAAAGCTTCACTGCTCAGCTATATGCTGAGTGCACAAGTTCTAACATATGCATATATGATAAAACATGCTTTAATCTCACAATTCATAACAAATAGTCTCTAGGGAGAAAAATACGCATTCATCCGGCAGTGGCAAATCCAAGTCTTAAACCACGATGCCAATGGCAAGTTCAAGTCTATCAATCATTGCATCCCCAAGTGCCATGGCAAGTCCAAGTCTATCAACCATGCACAGTAGTTGTCGCTACTAAATACTCAAGCATCGAGAAGTTTATTCCGACATGAAATTGTATAAGTCCCCCCCCCCCCCCCCCCCTTTGACCCACATAAATAACTCAACGTGCTCGCGTAAATTAGACATGTTTTTCACATTTAAGCGCATGCATAATTAATGGGCTTACGATTAACACATGGATTTTGCCCGAATCTCAATTTCGTCGTCGAATTTTAAAACATGTATATTCCTATATAACACATATTAGGACTTCATACCTCGTACGAATTCTCTCAAACTTTGAGGGATCGACTAGAGGCTCGAATAAACGTCGGATCTCGGATTTTAGGTAATTCCTACAAGTTTATAGGGGTTTCCTCAAATTCCTAGAAATTAGTTTTTCGGGAGAAGTTAGCCAAACGAGGCCTAGGAGGTATCAAAACGTAGATCTTACCTCGAGGAGTTCAAATATAAAATCTGGTTGAAATTTGACGGACGAAAGGTCGCCGATCGTCGTCACAAGGCTCGTGTCAACAAATGCCCTTTCTCTCTCCTCTCTAAAGATATTTTGAAAGTCATGACAACTCAAGTTTTCTATTTATAGGCAACACTTTTGGAAATTATGTTTACCTCCCCACGAGTTGTCAAAACTTCTAATTATGTCCCGAAATGTCGCACATGTCCATTTTATTACCTCACAAGTGAAAACTAAAATTTATAAAAGTTTTCGACTAAGTTCCGTTTGGGTCCAAAACCACGCCCGAAAATAAATTCTGTGGAATTTCTACACAACCTACCTTTTATATAACGTGTCACTCACGTTCTCATCACAGTATTCAAAACTACAGTGATAATAAAATTACCAGAAATTATACTATACAGGTATAATTCTCTATTCATAAACACCAAATAAGGTCAAATAACATTTAATGCACATAAATGTCATTTACTTATGTCAATGCAACATGCTTATCAAATTCCTGTGTCCTTACTTGACACCTTCTGTTGACATTCAGTCAACCTTAACTCAATTATTAATCAATGTTAATAATTTCCACTGTTACCACATATGTGAAATAAAATGTATACAAATTCTAGAACGGGTGTGACATATATAGTGAGAAATTTTCTCAATCACATGTGCAGTGATAAAAAAAATTATCACTCATACTTGCTGTGAAAAAAGTTCACATATCTAGTGTGAAATTTTTGACCCAAAAAAATCTAGTGAGAAATTTAATATTACAGATTGGGTAAATAGTACTAAGGAGAATTTACTTTAAAGTTCACATATATGGTTAGAAATTTACATCAACGTTTGAGTTTATGAAAGACGAGTAACAATTGTTGATATAAAATTCATATGAAAAGTGATAAAATTTACACATCACATATTCACAAAGTTTATGTTTAATTACTGATTAGAGTATTGTAATCCACAAAGTTTATGTTTGATTACTCATTAGAGTATTGTAATCTACATGTGTAGAGTGATAAATTTTTCAATCATTGTAGTGTTAAATTTTACACTCCATAATTCGCCTTTGAATGTAAACTGTAATCTTCTTCTTAAACCACAAAATGTATAGCTATCGGATATGAAGAATTATTTTTTGTAGTCATAAATTTTATAGTATAAATAGTGTAAAACCCAATAAATTTTACATTATATATAACAGTGTAAAATCCATTGTATTGTAAAACTCATTATAGTGTTAAAACCCACAATATGTAAGTTAGGATTTTACGATCCCGGTAACTATGGTATCAACTGAATTCAGGATTTTACGATCTCGGTAACTATGGTATCAACTGAATTCATGACAAACTCCACATGGATATTTCTAAAGAACATGCTCTTTTCAGTGCAAAAATTTACACGAACATCACTTATATTTACTTAAAACTGATTTAAATATCTCCATATATAAATTCTGTACAAATATAAGACATGTTCACCTAAAATTTTGGGATTTAAGTAACTAATTTCTATTACATTAGAATTATTCCAAAATCATATTCTCTCAACTATATAACATATATAATAAATATATAACGTATGTGTGTATGTATATATATCTGCTACATATATGTATATATATGCAGGGGTAATAAGGTCACTGGGAAATTAAAAATTGGGAAATTTGGACTAAAATCTATAAACTTAATAACTAATGGGACCTATTACCAACATCTTTTTTAAGTTGAGCCTAATTCAAAAATCTTTGGTAGAGAGGAATTTATGGCTAGTTTTCTACTAATAATAATAATAATAATAATAATAATAATAATGGGGATTGGTTGTTAACTTGTGGGTATTCAATGGACACCATCAAATTGGTATAGAGGACACGTTTGGCTGTCAATGGAGAAATGGACTATCAGTCCATTTTCATTGAGTGGCCTTGGTATTATCAATGTCACACCCGTTTGGATTAAATTGTCTCCCACGGGGGAGATCATTTAGTTAAAATGGATTACTATTATTTATTCCATTTGATCAAACTTAGAATTAAGTGTTGAATTTTAAGTACTGAAATAGACTGCATTCAGTGATTATTTTTAGAAGAAATTTTTGACTTAAAGATTTCAATGGACTTGTGACTGCTTTTTTTAATTAATTGGTACATTTTCAAACACACTGAAATAAACTACTAAAAATATTCATTTTCAACACTTAATTGAGATTATGACACACTCCCAGAGTCTCGTTCCATAATGGAGGGAGGAAAATAGTAGAACATGGTCCTCATTTATTGAATAGTTTAATCAACCATAAATGGTTGTATTAAATAGATGGTGAGCTTTGGGGTAATAGTAATTTTGGTAATTTTGTTTATTTTGACCGTGATAAATTCTCAAAACTCAAATATAGTCGTGTGTATAAATCTAATGGTTTTGCTCTTTGAATGGGTTTAACTTAGAAATTGTCAGAGAATGGTTCTAGTGAACTCAACGACCATAAGC
Organism: Hydrangea macrophylla; assembly: GCA_033977485.1. Taxonomy (NCBI): domain Eukaryota; kingdom Viridiplantae; phylum Streptophyta; class Magnoliopsida; order Cornales; family Hydrangeaceae; genus Hydrangea; species Hydrangea macrophylla. The sequence goes on along the minus strand of CM066999.1, from coordinate 14,287,966 downwards.
TCTTTGCCTTTAAAAACCCAATGGCTAAAGTGGTTGAGAAAGTTTTAAAAAGCCTTGATATGTTCTGCAAAAACACTTAATGACATGCTACAGAGTTTGGAAAATGAGAAGCAAAAACTAGGGGTGAACAAAAAAACCGAAAAACCAAAAACCGACCGACCAAAAAACCGATTGGTCGGCTTATAAAATACATATACAAGCTAAAACCGACCGAAAAACCGACCGACACCGCAAAACCGACCAAAACCGAACCTATTGGTCGGTTTTAAAATACACAAAAAACCGACCGAAACCGACCGCGTACACCCCTAGCAAAAACTACAAGTTTCGGAGTCTTATTGGATAAATGAAACAAGAAGATTGAACAGTATCATACAAGATTTGACAACAAAGAATGACTTAGGCTTAGTTTAGCCCCGTATTTTGGTGTTTTTTCTTTTTTAAAGTACAATTTTATGTTAATTCATTTGGTAACTAATTTATCAGCTTTGCAAAAATTGAACTTAGGGCTTTTTTGTGATGAACTTTTAAAAGCTCTAGAATGAAGCTTTTAAAAGCGCAAGATTGCTTTTTAATTTTATGATGTCGTTTTGAAAAGTAGTATATCATTTGTATAAAATTATCAAACAACTTTATAATAAATTTCATAAGCTCCTTTTAAAAAGCCACGTGGGGACCAAACTAAGGCACCCTTAGTTTGGTCCCCATTTTGGTGCTTCTCATTTTTAAAAGCACAATTTCATGGTAATTCATTTGGTAACTAGTTTATCAGCTTTGTAAAAATTGAACTTGGGGCTTTTTTGGGAAGAATTTTTAAAAGTTCTAGGATGAAACTTTTAAAAGCTCAAGGTTGCTTTTTGGTTTTATGATGTCTTTTTGAAGAGTTGTGTGTCATTTGTATAAAATTATCAAATTTTGTACTAATAAATTTCATAAGCTCCTTTTAAAAAGCCACGTGAGGACCAAACTAAACCTTAGTCCAGAAACAGCTTGATGAAAGCGCCCATGAATGTGGGGATTACCAGGAAGAAATTAATATATATATATATATATATATATATATAAATGTCACAGATGAATTGAAAGGAAACGCTGAAACACTACAACAGCTCAATACACAATTGTGTGAATGTGGGCATGACCAAGTGGAAGTCTAACAAATTGAAGGCTATAGTTTCAGAATTGGACAATCATATCAAGGAATTACCAAATGACTGCCATTTCATATACAGCTGAAACTGATAGGATGCTCAAAAACCTTGAAGCGAATAGGAAGAGACAATGGAGGATAAGATAAACAACAAATTCAAAAACCTCAAGAAAGGCATATCAAGTAGAGACAATCTTACAACAATCCTCAATGAGAAAAATAAACAACTTCAAGAAACAATAAGATCATACATGTAGGAGATTGAACAGAGGGATGCAATCATACATAACTTGGATAAAAGCATAGAAGAAAAGGTGACTATATATTATAATTGAGATTTGAGCATACCACACATGAAGTTACACAGGCAGAAGCAATTGCTAAAGAGGTGGCGAGGAAAATAGACGAGGACAGAAAAAAGGGAAAAGGTTGAAAAGATGGAGGCAGAGAGGGAACACCAAACTGAACCAGCAACTCAAATTTCCAAAAGTGAAAGGATTGGGGAAGATACAATTGTAACAAAAATGCAACAGGAAAGTGCAAAGATTGGGGAAGATACAGTAGTAGGCCTGGCAAATGGGCGGGCTTGGGTGGGTTCGGGCCGGCGCGGGTCTATCCGTAGTCGGGGCGGGTACAACCCCTTTTTTGGGGGGGGGGGGGGGGGGGGGGGGGGGGTGGGGTGTAAATTTATTTTTTTTGAAAATTTTGGGTTCTGAGGGTCTTTTGGAATACAATAGGAGGACAGCACCAAAATCCTTCTGGGGTCACAGCAATTGGGAAATTTCTAATCTTGGGTTGCCCCTGCTCTAACCTTGTAAGTTTAATCTCATCCATTTTCAACAAAGCATAAATTGAAGAATTTAGTGAAGATATGGCATTTACAATTAAAACAATGATGTGGACCCCCAAAAGATCACAGATACTTAAAATTCTCCTTGTAAGAACAAACTCATTTTGCTTGAAAAAAAAAAAACCCATGACAGTCAAGGTCTAGTTTTTAAAGAAAATTATTCCCCCTCCATTATATTTATCAATCTATCACATAATAGCAGAAATACAAACCAAAAAAATGAAAATTAAAAAAGCAGAATTTTTTAAGATGAAACTAAAGAACCCTAAAAGGGAAATATGTTTCTGAACAAGAGCTTGCAATAATCAGAGGTTTGAATGAAGGATAACCCAGAAGAAAGGGAATTACACTAGTGAGAGCCACCTCAAATCTCTGAGCTGTAAACTCAAAGTTAATCTGAAATAGCTGAGAAACGATGTAACTTTAATTGGCAGAAAACAGAAAACCCCACTTTAAAGATAGAATTTTGGAAATTCATTCGGTACAAAGGTAAAAAGGGAATATTTGCTTCAGAATTAAATTTATTCCAAATATAGATACATGGGCCTCTTCAATACCCAACTACAAATTTAAATCCAAGAAGAAGAAAATACCCACAATTAATAACTCCATAGATCATAAACAAACAAGCATGAAGAGGGTATCTCTAATATCTCCCCCTCCCCCCCCCCCCCCCCCCCCCCCCCGAAAGAAAAAAAACACACACACACACACACACACACACTCTGAAACCCAAATCTTTATCACTTTCTTCTGAGTCCTTGAGCACTGAAAATGATTGCATGGAGCTCTGGTGACAAGTATCAAGGGAACCACTGATCAGAGATATCACAGACTAGAATGAGTGTATATCATCATTTGTATCCTAAGAAGCATATGACCCAAAGGTAAAGAAGAGAGAGAGAGAGAGAGAGAGACCTGCGGACCTCTGACTAGCCTTGAGAAGCTCTGTGAAATTGTTTGAAGAGAAGTACCAGATCTTGCTTACAATTGTGATTATAAACTTGATATTGCTTCGGCTACCTCCGTTTGGCCCAGAGAGAGACAAGAATCAGAGAGAGTGAGAACCTAGGGTTTGAGAAACCAGAGCAAGAGACTGAGAGAGAAAGAGAGACGATTGTGTTTGAGAGAGAGTTGTGTTTGTTTTATTTTCGCCCCAACCACGGCCCGAAAAAGCCCGCAATTCAACCCGCAATCAACCCGTCACTTTAGTGACATTAACCCAATTCAACCAGCGAAAAAATTCAGCTAACCCGAAGACAAATTTCGGGCCGAATTGGGCGGGCTGGCAGAATCGGTCCTTGTTTGCCAGGCCTATACAGTAGTAACAAAAATAGGACAAGAAGAGCAGGGTATAGCCAATATAGCTGCGGACAATCAAGAAACACGAATAGAAGAGGTTGAAGAAACACCAATTGAAGCGCTTGAAAGTGAAAAGATTGGGGAAGATACAATTGTAACAAAATGGGACAGGAAAGTGAAAAGATTGGGGAAGATACAGTTGTAACAAAAATGGGACAGGAAGAGGAGGGTGCATCCAATATTGCTGTCAATGAAGAAACATCAATTGAAGCGGCTGAAAGTGAAAGTATTGGGGAAGATGAAGAAACAATGATCTAATCTTCGTATGTTAAGAGACTAAAGAAAAAAGACAACACAAAAAAAGACTACTAGAGTTCAATTATGAGAATACTGCACAACAGACAAAGGCGACAGGAAAGAGAAAGGACCCTGAGGAGAAGGGGAAAGAAATCCTAGATGTGGATACAATGCCTGAAACAGAACCCAAGAAACCAAAATTTGATCAAAGCAACATAGACAAGTATGTTGAAAAACTGGTACCAGTGCGCAGCAGAAAGGGGAAGATACAATTCAAAACTTTTGGATCTACTTCTCGTTTAGTTATATGCAATACAATACATATATATACATACACACACTACCTATAGATACATATAGGGTAATGCTATTGCCATAGCAACAATGGCTAATGCTAGAGCAAAAAGTGTCGCCAAAAGTTTTAGCAACACTTTTTGCTCTGACCTGCTCCGGCAATAGAGCTAGTCATATATATATATATATGAACATACCAAATAGATCGGTTGGATATTAGCAAGAACTCTTCTCTTGATTTGGCAAAGAACTTTCTTCTTCTTTGTGTTGAAGATCTTCTCCAAACTCCAGAAACCTTAACTCTTATGGCTTCTGGATGTTATCGAATACTTAGGGTTTGGTGGAAACCCTTTTGGCCTCGTTTGTTTCGCAGGATTAAGGAGAGGATAGTGGGGGATTGGATCAATAGTCTCATTTAATTGAATAGTCCAGTGTTTGGCAAGACCACTTTGCTCGGGACAAACTATCCATTTTAAAAGAATAGTCCCCCATATGGGGGACTAAGTTATACCATGGGAGAGGTGGTATTATTAGTCCCGGGACTATCAATTAAATGGGAATAATTGTCCAATCCCCCCTCCGCCATCCAAACGTGGCCTTACGAACAATATAGGAAGGTATCTAGGGCTTAGAAACTGATTTTGGACGTTTGGGACTCAGAATTACGCAACTCTAATATTCTACCCGCATGTCCTCTATTTATAACCTTTTAGAATCGACTTACCCCAAACCTTTTTGTCAACAATCGGTTTCTCCCTTTGTTCTTTGTGTTCAATGAGCTAAGAGTAGGACCTACAAGATCTTAATTACTAGCTCTGACTAGGAAGCACGGACTCTTCGGAAAGGCAGTCGCACCCGCACTGGGTGTGTACTAATTAAAGGTAACCACACCCGCACTGGTTTTGGACCGCCGCACCCGTGCTTCCTAGCTATTAACGATTAACTATCATTCTAGTTAATCTCTTAACTAAGGAATCAATAACTAATCAATCATTATTAACTCCACTATATAATAATAATTGCACTCAAGTACATAAAAAACAAATCACACATATATTAGTAGTACCTAGATTTGTACTGACACTAATGACCCTCTACCATAATAGTCGTAATTATATTCGGGATATAGAACCTATACTATCAACCCGGTTATAATTACCTCTTATGATCCTCGAGTCTCATTCACTTACTCATAGATTCCTGAATATGTCATCAACATACTTGAAGACAAAATTGCAAATCTCAGTAATCAACCAAGTAACATTCTCAAGAGAATATTTACTTTTTATAGTGAATCACTTCACACAAGATGGTAGATTCGATCTTGACAATAAGTGTTCCTAATACTACAAACTTGGTTTCCCAAGAAACCAATGTGTTGGTCTAGAAGACCTCACTGATTGGTAACTCAAAGCAACCAAAACTTATAGCTTGTGTCCACTATCATCTCAGAATTAAGGACAAGTGTCTTACACAAGTTTGAGTATCTATTATCTAATGGACAGTATTGTGTTAGTAGAACATACTCAAGTCCGTCAATGTATCAAATACACTAGCACGGTTAACTAGGACTCATACATTCTAATGAATGAGATTCTTCACTCTATAAAATAGAAGTTAATGCGCTACAGTCTAAACCTGATAAGTTATCCAATCTAATTCTCGATTGTGACAGTTCTAAACATTCATATAGAATACTCATATCTCCACATGCACAAATCTCATTTGCATATACGAGTTCCATGAATTGTTTAACGATACAAACCTGCTAACTATTTTTCTCATGAAACACACATAATTAAATATAAATATATCCATAAATAAACTAATCAAATGTTTACAAATAGTAATCATAAGTTAACTGGTTTGAGGGCATACTTATCAAACTCTAACAAACTCCCACTTGCACTAACAAAGATGCTACATGTACTCCTCAATGCATAAAATATGGGTGTAAAGAGGAATTGAGTGGGTGTATTTAGCAGCTCTCAAAGATAAAATATAGGAGTCAAAGACTCGAAGGCAATTACTTTATGCCTACTTTTGATCCAACAGGTACAGGGGCGGGACTCTCTAATCGCATGCTAAGAAAATTTGCCAAACGCGTGCAGTGTTCAGCATAACTTTTGCTATTCAATCGCAAAAATTGCTTTTGGCCAATTGCAAATTTCATTAATTGACATTTTTTTTTCCCAATTGAATCACAGAATCTGATTTGTCAAACAATTTTATTTTAACTTTTATAGTTTCAAAGTCACTTGTGAACTCGAAACGCTGTTTCCAAACGCTCTCACTATGATTTTTTAGTATTTGCTTTTGAAATGATGGTTCGGTGCAGCAAGCACAGACCACAAACAGGCTACATATCAAGAAGTTATTTAATGAACTCGTCACATCATGTCCGCATGTTGATGTGGTGTGACCATTTAATCCAAACCATACATGTGCCCCTATTTTCAGGGGAATCATAACACGTAGTTGGCAAAAATAAAATTTGAAATCTTGTTGACCACTTGTCATGATCCACTAAAAATAGAGCCCAAGTGTATGGCTTACGGTAAATGCCCACACCACATCAGCATGCTTGACGTGGTGTGACATGCGCACACAATAGTTTCTTATATCTCTCTCTTACTGGTGCAAACACTCATCAGACTAGATAGCCTAAAAACTGGGTGTCTCTCAAGTAAACCCAAATCAAGCAGCTGATGGGGGAGTATCTACTTGATGCAAAAATCAGCTTCTGCAAGTCAAAATAGATGGAATACTCATGGATCCTAAGTAATATACAAGCCTCTTAGAATTGGGTCTAACTACCAAAAACGTGATATCCTCAAACGGACTTTCTCATTGACCAAAAAAAAACAAATGGACTTTCTCACAAACTCTATAGCACCAAAAAAATTGTCTGCTTTCAACTATGTGTGTGTTGTCAACTATGTGTGTGTTGAAAGTTATTACCTATACACCCAACAAAAAAAATCTATAGGGAAAGTGATGTCAAGTGTTTATAACTAAACCGCCTCACAGCCTCTAATTCCAACTCCTCCCAAAACTCCAAACCAATTGAACCAGACAAATCTCATGACTTCCCCAGTGCAGATGCGCTCTGCACTTCAAAGTGAAATTTGTGGACCAAAATCTCAACAACTGGACTCCGTAAATACACAGAAAAATAATGTTTGGCTCGCAAAAACCTTTCCATATTTCAGACCAAATTGTGTGCAACAACATCTGATCTTCCACATTCGTATTTAACAAACAACTAATCAAACCAGAACCAACCATATGTTTCCATTACAGTTCCAGAAAAGAAGCACAAGGTATAAACTTCAGCAATGAACCTTTAAATCTAATGCACACAGCTAAACTTCCATAACAAGTCGTGAAAACTCAAAATGAGCTCAAGAATAGTAGAAATCATCTCACCTCCATATAACATTGCCAAGAATATCGATTATCCTAGGATTAAAAAGGGCCTAGATGTGATAACCTCCATAGCCCTCACCTCTTATGGTTTTAACTAGAAATAGAAATAGGGAACAGAATAGAACAATTAGAGATCATAGATGGACATATGATCAAAATCACAGTTTCCACCTTTTCGTGAGGAAGGATATCATCAAATTGACATAACTAAACACGAACCTGAAAGCAATAATGACAATATATCACTAAGAGTGCATCTCGTCACGCAAATTATCAAATTCGAGAATTACTATAATTAGTTACTTCAATATTAAAGCATACAGTTTGGTTGGTTTGCAACCATAGATAGGTGTCTGCTTACCATGACTGAAATATTTCTACCTTGAATCAGGACGTTTCGCCTTCGTTTGGATTGAGAGAACCGGAGAGAAGAGAAGAGGAAGAGAACCACTTTCTCTCCAGTTATATCTCGTTTGGATATTTAAGTTGGGAGAGAAGAGAACATTAATAGAGAGAATTGGAGAGAACGTGAGGAGAAAAAGAACCCAATTTTGGTTCTCTCCAAATTGGAGAGTCTGAGGAGAGAAGAGAATCGAATCATATTAAAATATTAAATTAATAAAATGACCAATATATCCTCAATGTTTAATCTTATTATAATTTATTACCATTATTTAATAGAGGGTAAAAGAGTAAATTGATTGTAAATTCTTTATCTTCTCTTCTCTTATAAAAGCTAAACAAACAAGAGAACCTTATGTTTCTCTTCTCTTCTCTTCTCTCCATCCAAACTAGCATTCTTTCTCTTCTCTTCTCTTCTCTTCTCCTCTTCTTCTACTCTTCTCTTACACTATGTTTGGGAGTTTTAAAATGGAGAGAAAAGAAGAGAAAGTACCTCACTTTCTCTCACTTTCTTTCGTTTGGGAGTTTTAGTGAGGAGAGAAAGGGAGAGAAAATGAGAGAAAAATAACCCCCACTTTCTTTCTATTTCTTTCTCTCCAAATTGGGAAGAAATGGAGAGAAAAGAAAGTGAGGATTAATAATATTTTATTAATACCCATAACACCCTTTATTTAATTCATACCAAATTTAAATTACAGCCAAGTCCAAGGGCTAATATAATACACTGTTATATACGTCAGCCACAACTGCTGCAAAAAAAAAACCCTCACTTTAAAGTTTAATCACAAGCACGTCTCCTACATGCTTCTGGGTACTCTCCGTCTCTTCTTCATTGGTATCTCTCATCCTCTCTTTGCAAAAACAAAAAGGTACAATTAATGGATAGAATGGTAATTTTTTATTCTTTTCTTTTCTTTTCTTTGCAACTCCCAAACAAGAGGAAAGAAAGCAACTTTCTCTTCTCTCCTAAACTCCCAAACAACATGAAAGAAAACTATCATCATTTCTCTTCTTTTCTTTTCTCTCCTCACTTATGACTTTCTCTTCTTTTCTTTTCTCTCCTAAACTCCCAAACATAGTGTTAATGAGGTTCTCTTCTCTTCTCTCTGATTCTCTCAATCCAAACAAAGTGTTCAAGTTTTTGGAGAATTTACCTTATTTGAGTTTTCTATTCTACTGTAAGATTTGTCAAATTTTGAATTTGTTGATTTTGACAACCAAAAGCCACAAAATAGAGTGCTAAGACATAATGGACTCATTCTAAATAGCCCGATTCACAATTTTGTGGACGTCCAATCGCACAAGTAATCATACTATTTGACAAGATTTCATCCTCTCAATAGAGAATTGAAAGTTATAAACTTTCTATATAACCAGACGAGTCTTGGCTGCGCGCAACTGGGCAGCAACATGACAGCGCCTACCTGGCGCTGACAAGACTACATGCCAGTTTATTTTTTTTTTTTTTGCAATCTTCAAAGATGAAAAAAAAAAAAAAAAAAACACCATGGTGAGGTCCTGCCAGCGCCACCCAGGCGCTGCCCCAGCCGCGGCAGCCGAGGATCCCCAGGCAAAACAAGACATGCAGACATCTACAATGAGAGAAAAATAACAACTGCCCAATCTTCGCAATCAGAACCAAAATCGACAACCTAATAGAGGGAGAAAAGTCATAAATATGGTTATATTCATATGCAAATAAATAATATAAGTTGTTTATAGAACAATGCTGATACATATGAATTGTAAACAGAGCTACAAAACAAGTAAAGAAATTGAAGACCGATCTAAAAGATGAAGTCTACATATTCAACCTAGATACAAATTAGGCCACAAAACCCTAACCAATTTCTCAAAAATCCGAGGAAATAAATCATCATTCTACCAAAATGGTACAATTCAATCGAACAAAGAAGAATCAAATTTTGATTCCACTTCTACCGAAATTGAATTCGATCAGATCAGATCTACTTACATCGTCATCAAACGCGGGCTGCAACGGCCGGAGCGGCGGCGGCGGCGGCGGACGAGGCGGCGCTGCCGAGAAACGATAGAAATCCGCCGTTTGCAGGCTCTTGTTCATCGAGAAACAGATCCTCCGGAACTCTAAAAGCGCCGTGCGTGCAAACAATCGCCAATCCGACGAGAAGAGCGGAAATGAGAAGCGATCCGACGCTGGTGAGGAACACCACAACAATGGTCAACACGACCAACACGCCAAGGGTTTCCCGATCGGAGAAATTGCGGCCGAAGACGACGAGAGGCTGATCGGAGGATCGGAAGACGTAGAGGAAGAGCCATGCGGCGAGGAGACCGAGGAGGACGAGGAGAGATAGAGGGTGAGAGAGGAGAGAGAGAGCGAGGACGAAGGCGAGTAGGGTCACGTAGTTGACGCGGAAGTAGGAGAGGTTCTTGCGGACGCGAGAGGCGGCGTCGGAGAGGGAGTCGGGGCGGACGAGGGAGGAGCGGTCGACAAGCTCGTACCAGGGGCGGCGCTGGGCGAAGCCGTGGCGGAGGGAGGCGGAGAGGCGCGTGAGGAAGGCACGGAAGGCGGGGGTGGCGGTGGTGGTGGTGGTGGTGGTGGTGGTGGAGGATTGGGGGTTTGAGATGGGGAGAGTCGGCGGCGAAGCCATTGGTGAGAGAGAGAGAGAGGGGGGAAGGGGATCCTAGAGAGAGAGAAAGGGGTCAGGAGAGAGAAATGTGTAAATTTGGATTGGAACTGAAAGTATGCATTTTACTGGTGAAAGATGGATGGTGACCCAATTGCTATGTTGGGTTGGCATAAGAAAGGGAACGAAGGGAGTGAGAAAGGCGTGTTTGGACTTTGGAAGGACATTTGTTGTTTTTTTTTAGAAATTTGGTATTAAATACCAAATTAGGATAATTATTTGGTTACAAGACATAAAAGGAAAAATATCTGGGAACAAGGATATATTTGGTGGAAGCTATTGGGGGATAAACTCAACTACTTTTTAATTTTGACCAATATACCCCTTTCATTCATTTCCAATTACAGAGAGAGAGACAGAGATCGCCATCACCATCGGCGATGATCGCCGGCCAACACCACCATCGTCGTCGATTACCATCACCATCGCCGTCGTCGCCACCACCACCACCACCACCACCACCACCACCACCACTATTGCCATCGTCGCCACCACTACCATCACCATTGATGTCTCTAGCACAACCATCATAGTGGATCGCCACCACTACCATCTCCATTGATGTCTCCACCACCACCATTGCCTATGATCATCAACGTTGTCACCATCACGACCACCACCGCGAGATCTGAGATCTAGATCTAGGTTCGACCTCCGCGATGCCTCATCTTCTTTCTTCTTCTTCTTCTTTTTCTTCCGCACTTCTCTCTCTCTCTCTCTCTCAGTTTTTTTTTTCAAAACCAGCTTTAAGAAATTTTAACACAAAAAAGTCTGATAAATATCTCTAAAATAGTTTGAGAAATTTGTCAACTTTTTTTGACAAAGGTAACGGAGATGTTGTGGTGTTGCCCCCAATCTGGATGTTTGTTGCTTGGTTGTGAAGAGATCAATCAGGTGAGGTCGTGGTTCTTCTTCTTTTGTACTCCTCTCTCTCTCTCTCTCTCTCTCTCTCTTAGTTTTTTTTTTCAAGACCAGACTTGAGAAATTTAGTACAAAAAAGTTTGATAAATTTCTCAAAAAAAGTTCGAGAAATGTCTCAAAATTTCTTTAAGAAATTTATCAAAACTTTTGTGATAGAGGTGATGGAGTTGCAATGGTGTTGCCCCCAATCTGGATGTTTGTAGCTTGATTGTGAAGAAATTAATCAAGTGAGGTCGTGGTGGAGGTCGTTCGAGGCCAAATGCGTTTGTGGTGGTGATTGTAGGAGGTCAGGAGGGGTTGTGGTTGTGGTCATTGGAGAGATCAAACAAAGTAGTGTTTGTGGTCGCCGGAGCTCTGACGAGGTCGCTGGAGGTCAAGCGAGGTCTTGGTGGTGGTCACCGGAGGTTAGGCGAGGTCTTTGTGGTGGTCGACGGAGGTCCGGTGAGGTTGTCAGAGTTCATGGTAGTGTCGTGTAGCAATTTTAGCAAATAGTAAGGTTAGTTTAGTCAATTGAAGGGAGAGAGGACTTGTAACTAAACTTTTTGCTTGATGGGCCTAATACTAAAACATTAGCCTAAAATAGATTTATCACCAACTGCCCCTTGTTTTTTTTTCCCACTAATTATTATTTAGGTTAAATACATTTTGTTCCATCGTGGCTAGGCTCATTTTTACTTCCCCTGCGGTTTAAAAGTAGACAATTACCTCCCTTTGGTTTGGGACTAAAGTGAAATTGCCACAAAACTAATGAAAAACTCTAAATTTGGCCAAAAATATTAGCAATAAACCCCCTTTGTGAGGTTAATTTTAGTGTTAGCCCAATATTTGAGGATAATGCTGTAATTTAACCTATCTATTTTGACTATTTAGGTCTAACTTTTAGCGCTTGGCCTATTTTGTGTGTTAATTATGAGATTAACTGTCTATATGGGGTTAATTTTGATATTGAAACTCTCATATATGGGTTAAGTTTAACGATTAAACCCCATGTGGGGCTATTTTGAGAGAAATTTTAATAGTGGCATTTTAGTCCAAAACCACAGGGGGTAAGTGTTCACTTTTAAATCATAGGGGGTGAAGTGAAAATGAGCCTAACCACATGGTGGTAAAATGGATTTAATCCTTATTATTTTCAAGCTATTTTAAAAGATGAATTTTAGTGCAATTTTAGGGCTCGTTTGGTAACGTTGCAATTTTCTATTTTTGTTTCTAATTTTTAGAAAACGAAAATTGAAAACGCGTTTGGTAACAATTTTTAGTTTTTTTTTTCACAAAAAAAAAATGTTTTTAAAATTTGGGATAAAATCGAAAAAGAGAAATAGGCATTACATAAATGAGTAATACTTGGGATACAACCTTCACACAACCTTCTTAAAAGATGTCTATCTCTCTCTTGTAGCATCACTGGACCCCACAGTGACACAGGAGATAGATAGACACGTCTTTTAGGTTGTGTAGAAAAAGTTGTGTGAAGGTTGTGTCCCAAGTATTACTCTTCATAAATTTTGAAAACCAAAACGCTTGGTTGACTCTCAGAATTTTGCCAGAGGAAGACCGACCCCGTCATCGAGGTCGTCAAGACTACCTGATCACGATTCCGAGCAAGAGAGAGAAATATGAGTAATGCTACAGTCACCGAATTTGTGCACCGAAAAATTGTGGTCATTCATTTCGATGGCCCACACCTGGTCGTATAACCGTAAGTCCCCCCCACCCATTTCATAGGTTAGCAATAGGTCCCCACCCCCCAAAATTTGTATAGTAATAGGTCCCTTGACCCACTTAATTACCATTTTGAAGGACATTTTTACCCTTCAATATATAAAGAGACTGTATATATACGTATAAATATACTTACACACATTTGTGTCATTAATTTGGTAGTATATATCTATTAAATGCATCAGTCAAGCTCTAAAAAGGGCGAGCCCTCTCTTTATTAAAGAGAGGACTTCGCTTTTGACTGTCGGATCTTGTTTTTATTAAGGGCAGTTTTGTCATTTCATAGTTTTTAAACACAATCCGACAGCCAAAATAAAGGCCCTCTCTTTAATAAAGAGAGGTGGCACTCTTTAGAGAATCTTTGGTAAATGCATATTGGAATGTTATGGAAACTAAATATGTGCAGATTTTTGTAATGAATCCCATAACTCATGCGAAACAAATTAGGTAGATAATGTTATCCCATGATTCACGCGAAACTGTCATGCCCTGGAGTAGCAGAAATTAGGAGGAATTTAAAATTTTCCTTTCTGGGTCCGTAAGCTATGACTAGTTACATTAACTAATTGTCCACAACACACTAGATAACAAAAGAATGACTTAAGCGGAAGCATAAACTAAATATATACATTAACAGGTTACTAACTATTACATCAGAGTTTGTGGTTTCAAAAGATAAAATAACGAAAGAGATTAAGGCGTTGGACGCCGTTTACATATTTACATGTAAGGACAAAAGAAAGTGTAAGATCGTTAAGGGAAGGCGTGTGACGCCAATTTACAACTTAGTATAACTGGACAAAAATCTATAAGGGACAACTAAGTCTTCTTCCTTGAAGTTGCGCCTCTAACTGGCATAGCCGTAACCTTCATCGTTGTAGGCCTCCCCTTTGAAGGCTTCCTCTTCATAGGCTTCTTCCGGGTAGTCATATCCTGTGAAGCCTAGACGTGCGAATGTCCATGGCGTAGTATGCCGTTAGCTTTAATAAAAGCTAAGTGAGCGTCCTAACTGAACACTCTTAATAAAAACACGTATCCGAAAGTACATAGCGAATAGTTGTGACCGTTGAATGAATTATATTGAGACCGTGCGTGAACTATGCGTCATCGATATATTCGACTTCACTCGACTTAACATCCGACTCACTTAACTTTGATACATTACCAGTGTAACGCCGTTGGCTTAGAGTGACTCGCCCAGTGGGCCGAGCTATGGTTACTTTACTATCGTTATTTGCCTCTCCGTGGCCATAGTAGTAATCTCGCTTTACAAGCTAACCAAGTACTCTAGGTGCCCGGGACCTTGCCTTATGAATATCGTCGCCGATTTGCAAAACGGTTACTTTACTATCGTTGGTCGTCGCGACCGCAGCAGTAATCTCGCCTTACAGGCTAACCGTGTTTATTCATTTCTCGATTTGTTCTTATCAACATGGTTACTTTGCTATCGTGTTTGCCTCTCCGTGGCCATAGTAGCAATTATCGCCGACATGCGATCCTGTAATTCCATTTGGAGGTACCGACTCACTACATATCAACTTTCGGACCTCCGCGGTCGACTACACATAACTCCAAATGCATACGGACTTGGTCTCCGCGACCGTCCGACTCTATACCCGTACATGTCGACTTGACGTTACGACACTGACTTCTACGTGAGGTGTTTCATATGACATGCACGAGGTACAAGTTAATTAAACAGGTGCTAATCTTGAAACATAGTACGAGTCCTAAGCTCGTTGTACAACACGTTAACGCATGAGGTAAATCATCTGATAATAATAAACAATAATAATAATAGTAATAATAATAATAATAATATAAATAATAAACAGAATAATAATAAATCGGACATTAATATGTTTGGGTACAACCCATTGAAGCATGAGGTTTGTTGGACAGTAATAATAATTATAATATTATTATTCACGGAATAATAATATGGACATTAATATGTTCGTGGTACAACATATTAAAGCAAGAGGTTTATTCAAAATAAATAATAATACTAAGAACAATAGTAATAGTAGTGACGATATAACACGGACATTAATTTGGTACAATATATTATACATGAGTTCTAACCGGATTAAATAATAATAATAATAATAATAATAATAATAATAATAATAATAATAATGTTATTCAGGGAATAACCATATGGGCATAAACCTTTGGGGTATATGTAAACATGAGATTTACTGGGCTATAATAATAATAATTAATAATAATAATAATAATAATGATAATAATAATAATAACACGGGCATTAGTCTGGTACCACTGGTTTAAGCATGGTATCAACCAGAAATTACTAACAATATAATAATAATAAAAACAGACTGATAATACGGGTCTAAGTTAGGGACACCACATGTTAAGCACAATATTTCCTAGACATAATAATAAAATGAAGATGGTACATGCATTAATCTAGTATACCGAGTGAGTTAGGAACTCACCGTATGGTCGGAGTCGCAGTGTGACTTGGGGGCTAAGCTTTTCTCTCGGCCAACTCTCTTTTCCCCACTCTCTATTCTTCTTCTTTCTTGCTTTGTTGATCCAAATGAGAGTGAGGAAGGTGGTGGGTTTATATAGGGGGAGGGGTACTAATAAATATGTATATATATACACTACACTATATACCCACACACAAACACACTACCACACTCCACATACTGCACACGCCACACATATATGATATATTTGTACTATACACTACAAGGACTACACACACATACACTATGTATATACTACACTAACACGCAATACTCACATTACACATCTCACTGCCACTCACACACGCCACCACACACTGCACACACCTTACCACCTCATTCACTCACTCACTCACACACGCACACAAGGACACATCACACAGTCACATGCACTTCATCCTACACCTCACAGCCACTCACACACTGCATACTACACACACATGCACATGTACACTCAAGGGTGTAAAGGGTTTGGTTAGGGAGGTGATGAGGTGGAGTGTTGGGTTGGTGAAAGTGGTTGGGGGGTGTAAGGGAGGCATGTGGTTGCTTGCTTTCCAAATTTGGGGGGTTATGACTAGGTGATGTGACCGATGTGATTGATGCGACTTGTCTCATTAAACATGCATGCATAGAATTTTGTGCAAACACAAGTATTTTTACGGGTTCGCGTGTAAATCTCAGTCCGGGTCTAAATGCAGTCCGAGTAAAAATGTGTTGATAATAAAACTATAATATAAACTATAACACTGGTAAAGTCACGACACTAAAATTAGAAGCTACAGTTTATAAATACAGTCCAAATTGGAATTTACATTAATAAAATAAAAAGGAAATTATAGGTATTACAGAAACAAATTAGGTAGATAATGTTATCCAATAATGTTATCCAATATTCATGCGAAAAAATATTTCTCAGCCTGCCTTCACCATCTAGGTCAAATGAGTATGAAAATTTTGAATTCTTTTTTTGCATTTCGGAAAAATAATTACGAATTGCATAAGCATCTCCTTCTGCAAGTTTTATTCTTCTTACTTTATCAATATAATTCCTACATTCTTTCTCACCAAATGGTAAGTTTTCATACCCCCGGCCTCAACTAGTGACTGAAAATTCTTACTCAACTTTTTCCCTGCTTGATCATTCAATTCAAGACATTTTTTCGCTTGCAATCCTAACCTCTTGTTACATGTATAAAATCTTGACTTTCTTGGACTAATTGTTGGAAAAATAGGAAGGATACTGATATGAATCTGATTGAGGCGTGCAATAGTTTGTACTGTCCTTAAGAACAATTCCGCTCCTCGGAGTCAATGACACTATGCACAAGGTCTCAGCACTATGCTCTCCAGGATTCAGCAATCAGTGTCTTCCAAACGTGCACTCGAATTGGAAGACTACTTGAGTGCTCAGAATTGCTCCAGAAATAATAAGGAATTTTTCCAAAAAATGGTTTTTGAAGATTACATAAAGGAGAGGAATTCATGTGTACATCGATTGATGATTTGAATGGCATTCATATTGGGCATTCGCAACGTAATTGACATGGAAAAATCGAAACAAGGATGTGAATAAGAGCATCTGATATGTTTGGTGCACATCCATTTTGTAAGAGAAGAAGCAACTGTTATATCTCATATGTAATAACTCCCAATAGTCATAATAATATATTAAAAACAGTTTTAATAGCTTTCAACAGCCATATTTTTAATACAGGAGTTAATAGATTTAATAGTCTCCAACGGTCATATTTTTAATACATGAGTTAATAGATTTAATAGCCTCCAACAACCATATTTTTAATACAGGATACTAGTCACAACAATGCAAATGACTTTGTTTGCATTTTAGAAATAAAAAGCCCAATGCCCAAATAAGAGGAAACCCAATAATTCCAACAATCCCCCCTATTTCAAAATTTTAAACAACAAATAAAATAATGGAGCAAGAGAATTCAATGCATCAAAACTGGTGTCTTTAGGGCTATGAACCAGTCCTTAGGAATATAAGAAGTGACTTACAGGGATTTGGTGAAATAAAATTTCTATGAACCAGAATGCCTTAACGTAAACCAGTCGTCTTATACCCACATTGATTCCTCAGAATCTGAGCAACTCTAATTGGTGTGGCACCTCTAGGCCCTGCGCCAGTCCTGAATTTTCATAAGTGCTCTAGAAAACTTGCCCAAGTTTTCATAGAAAGCGGCACCACTTCCACACTTATATAGGTGAATCCATCAAGTATGTATTGCAATTAAACATACCATCCAAATGATATGGACTATAGAATTCATTAAGAGTTTAATTCAACCTTTACACATTGCAATTGCACTATACACCATAGGAATGGACAACAATATAATCAAGTTATAGTGCATCTCAAATCAACCAATGACTTGTTATTACCTATATAAACCTATTTCTTGGGTTCTCCAATTACATAGGTTGGGTTACCATCATTGTTGATTTTTGTTATAGGCATAAGCCCCATTCCCCTCGATGTTTCATACACTAGTTCTCTTCCTAGTGGTTTTGATATTAAAGAGTCAGCCAAATTCACTTCTGACCTTATTAAATTAAGAGATATAATTTTATCTCAAACAGCTGTCTCACAGTATTATGTCTTAGGTGTATAAGCCTACTCATGCCATTATAGGACTTATTTATAGCTAGACCTATATCAGCCTGGCTAACACAATAAAGATACCGATGGAGCTGATTTATTCCAATAGGAATATTTGCGAAGAGGCTTTTAAGCCACTCAGCCTCAATACCAGCTTTCTCAAGAGCTATAAACTCACATTCTATCGTTAACTTAGTTGTGCAAGTTTGCTTGGACGACTTCCAAGATACTGCACCTCTACTAAGTATAAAAATAAATTCACTTGTTGAATTCAACTCATCTGAATTCAAAATACAAATTGCATCCCTGATTTTTGAATCACATACTTTCCTCTCCAAAAGGTTTGGCTAAAACTTATTCTTGAAAAATCAAAATTTAAATTCTTTCGAATTTCGAAGTATGCAATACATTTTCAATATGAATTTTTTTTAATCTCCGGGTATACAATAGTTTTCATAATTTTATTTATTCCCGAAGGATAAAATCAACTTTAAGCCTCTAGTACCAAAACATTGGTACTAAGCAATTCATCAAGTAAAACACTTCATTTTCCATTGAAAAGCATCCTTTTGTAACAATTGTGTTGTTACACTCATGCCTATAGGCACTCAATTCAATTAACCATCCTCCAAAATTTGTCATGAACTTTACTTCCACAAATATAGCCAATGATTCTTCAAACACATTAGCCTGGGAATAAATTGATGCTTTTCCAATTCTTGACTAAAGAGCTTGATTTGTTTTTCAAAACAAAATAATTTGAATCATTTTATTTGAAGGAGGTTTTATATCACTTGGCTCAAAAGGAGTCTAGAAGGGTTTGCAAAGAAAATTTTTAACTCAAAACCTTTTTCAGCCTCGTAAGATTGATCAAGAGAAATACTAGCAGGACCTCTTGTAATTTCAATCTCTAAAATTACCCTCGCTACATCCAAATCCTTTCATATCAAAATTAGACCTCCATGTAAATATGTCATAACACATACTCTATCACTATGTTTATGATATAAACATATGTCACTTTCATTAATTTTGAAACTATTTGAAACAGTAGTTTAATCAAGATTTTCATTCCCCTAATTGGCTACTAAATTTAAAATCCATATAAGGAGTAACAAATATTCACACTTTACTCTTATTCGGATCTATAAAACCCTACCGGTTTATCCGAATAAAATTTCTCCTCTAATTTTTAACATCCATCTCATAAATATATACTCGTACATATCAACAGCAGCTAATAAATTTTAATGGATGTAAAACATGAGAATAAATATCCAAAAATCAACATATTTCTTTTAACTAAAAACCCTTCACTACTAAAGTAGCTTTATAATACTAAGGCTCCATTACCATATGCTCTAAATTCAATATGGCTATATGGGATAAAACATGAGGTTGAGAACTCCCACTATAGGACAATTCACAAAGAGATATATGTTCATGCATGAAAATAAGCACCAATAGATTCAGAGGTCTAGTATTATGTAGCATATACTGAATGTACAAGAATACACACTTTATGTCTATTTAGATTTATAACTTAGCTACTAGAGTAGCTTCACAAAATTTTCAATAAAACTATCGGGTTTTAAAATCTTTTTCTAGAGTAAATGTATAAAAAACACTTCCAAAGTCTATTTAGCACTTTAGCTTACTTACTCTTTCTTGGATCAAAATCTATGTCATGATTTCAGTCATACATTCTATACTCAATAGCTCTAGATGTGACAAAAATAAGAGGTTGAGAATCCCAATCTCCCAAATGAAATCTATAACTACAAAAGATAACATCAATGGACTCAAAAGTCACATCAATTTTTATATGTTTTAAAATTGTAGGCATTACTATCAAATGCACATCCCAAAAGACATATTTTATAGCTTTACTAGCAATTTTCTTAGGATTAAAAATACTAACAAAAGCCAATTAACTAACCCAACATTCAAGAATAATATAAATTGGGTTTCATATATATATATATATATATAATACTAAACAAGAGCAATTTTGGTTTTAGAGTGGGGGACTCTACCAAAAACAAAATACACATTTAGTAAGCTTTTACCAAAAAAAATTTAATCATCTCAAATTGACATCAAAAGTATAAGATATCACGAGTCAAAGCCCTTGGGTCAAAAAAAAAGATAAGCTTATAAGAGATCTGTCACACCCAATTTTATCTCACATACATAAGAAATGATAAGTGAATAATTAAAACAAGGATAGGATGTACAAATTACAGAGACATACTCCATGTATCTATACAATAGTAAAAGATAATGATCAATCTTAAGCCGACCAAACAGCCCCTTACTCTAGCGCATGGACCCAAGGATGGATCTAGGGGGGGGGGGAGGGGGCGACTGCCCCCCCTAGATTTGAAAAAAAAAACACTTAATTATACTAGTATTATTCGTAAATACACGTTCTCCCCCCCCCCCCCCCCTCTAATTTTTTTTCTACATTATTAAGCTCGCCCCCCCTTAGAATTTTTTTAAAAACTGACGTGTATATGTAATTTTTTAAAAAGTTTGTTGTATTTATAAATGTAAATTCTGAATTTAGTTTACAAATTGCTTCATACCTTGTTGATTCAAGTAGTTTGTATTTTTCTCTCCTTAATAGTTATCTCATTATCAAAAATGTATAAGTAAACACCAAAAAAATTTCTTTCGAGGGCGCTGCCCCCAAACCCCCGTATGTTTTTGCCCCCCCTAGACTATATTCTTGGATCCGTCCCTGCATGGACCCAAGAAAAGATGGCCCAACCAAAGACACATCAAGTAGACATATTCTAATGTTTGCCTAGTGGAGATGGAATATAAGATATGAAAATTGAAAAATGCAATTCTCCAAACACAGTGTAAATGAAACACATACGGTTATATATATATGCATTATATGCATTCATCATGAAGATATGTAACGGTTGTCAAATGAATGCTATAAAAAAATTTATGTCAGAAAATCAAAATTGAAATGAGCAGATCAATTTAATAAGGTACTTAATGTTTAGAATTTAATCCTTAGCAGTTTCAGTAACCCTTTTCTTAGAGTTCTTTGCTAACTAAGTTGCACCTATTTATCTAAGAAACATGTATTAATATCTACATATTAGATCTTTCAACATGGTGTATAAACAGTTCAGTAGTGTTGTTTCAGACAACAAATAAGCAAAATGGACCAACTTGTACGCTTGAGATAGGTAGATTAACTTGGCAGGTCAATGAATTGAATAGTACCATCCAACGAAGAACTTTTCAGCTAAAGTGCTCATCCACAAGATTAAAGATAGTAAGAAAAAAGCAAAAAGCATATCAATATATCCATACCGCCATTAACACTGAGGAAATCATCATCACAGTTGGAATCTAACCAGGCTTGGGAATCAAAAAACTTCTCATCTCTACTACCTGTAAACAAATAAGAGGTACATAAGCTGAGGCCTCGTGTTAGTATTAAAACTAGATAAGAACATTAAGAAAAGAAGCAATTGAAATAAGAAGGGATGTGACAATGATCTGTGCATTACATGGTGTAACTCATATGTTTGCAACATTTGGCTGCTCCTACAATTCCCATAAATACACACACATTTATGCATGCATATATTTATATGTATATATTACATTCTAACAACATCAAGTTTAGATAAGGATGAAAACGCTAATATTCCACACAGGTGGAGGCAATTTCCAAATAGAAGCAGAAGTTCGAAGGAGCTATTCCCGAACACAAGGATGGTGACTACCATGTTATGAATGAACAAATAGAATAGGATGTGTGTTGTGAAATTCATGCAGAACTTAGATAACAGTTTCACATCAAGACTCATAACCTCCCACATCAAAAAAGAAAAAAGAAAAAGAAAAAAGAAATATCATGACCGACAACTAAAGAAAGATACCCATTATAATAGTTTTTGGCAATGCCCAGATATACAAGTACATATATAGACCATGAAGTTGTCACGCCCCGACGTAGCATAATTCAGGAAAGCATTTAATTTCCTTTATGGACTCGTAGGTCGTGACAAGTGAGTGTGACCAATTATCCCTGCAACAAATAACTTAACAAACATTTCTAGAGCAAAGGATACTAACAAAAACATAAGCTCCGAAATAAAAAACTTACTAAACTATTACAGCAGTCATAGTCTTAGGCACAAAACGCCTTATTCAAAAGTCTAAACTAGTTTATTACAAAACCCAAATTAAAAGACATAGGAAATATAAAGCAGCCTCCTAGAAAGTCTCCTGACTCTAAGTAGCATAGTCAAAATACCCTGGCTGCTCCTGACCCTGAAAATCTGGACATATAGTCCAGGACGCATCAACGCCGTCAGCTTATGAAAGCTGGTGAGCAAAATAAACAAGTGCTCGCAATGTATATATAAGCAAATAAACAACGGTGCAATTTAACTTTTAAAAGCAATATATTCAATGTTCCAATTTCAACATAAGCCATGGGGAATAAAAGAAAGCAATAAATATGCGACCATGCATGAACAATGTAATATCTCATCTTTCTGACTCTTTTCTCTCAACAAAACTCCACACAACCAAACCATTATTTCAGATACCAGGAATACTATCCGATCGATATCTAAAACAGCACACCAAACTATCGCTTCAGATACCAGGAATAATATCCGATCGATATCTAAGCCACACTCAATACCATCATTTCGGATACCAGGAATACTATCCGATCAATATCCGAAACAAGCGCCCTAGATACCAGGAATAATATCCGATCGATATCTAAGCCGTACACAACACTACCACCATCGCTTCGGATATCAGGAATACTATCCGATCAATATCCGAAACGCGCGCCTTAGATACCAGGAATACTATCCGATCGATATCTAAGTCGTACACGACACTGTCGCCTCCAATACCAGGAATACTATCCGATCGATATTGAGGTCGCACACCAGACCGCTACTCTTTACTCTTTTCACGCTTTCTCACACACATGCATGTTGACACAACCTCAACCCTAATATGTATGTCAATGTTTCATAAATAACACCCTTAATAAATCACAAAGCCGGAATAATCGTACGAGCATAAATTTCGGCCTAAGTTGTTCTTGTTTCGTACAATTCTTAAAACGTAGACCTTTAAAACAATATTTTTGTCAAACTGTTCTTTAAAAACTTTTAAAATATTTTCCAAACAGTCCCTTACCAAAATCACACAAACTGCCAAAACTGCCACCTCGCGCGAGCGGATCGCGCGAGCGAGGGGGAGTGCAGATCGCGCGAGCGGATCGCGCGAGCGAGGGAGAGGGCAGATCGCGCGAGCGGATCGCGCGCGCGGAGGGGCTGGACAGGTCGCGCGAGCGGATCGCGCGCGCGAGGGGGGGAAAAGGTTCGCGCGAGCGGGCCGCGCGAGCGAACCTCGCGCGAGCGGGTCGCGCGCGCGAGTTCTTGCAGAATGCCATCTTCTTCGTCTTCTCCCCTGTTTCTGGTTTTAAAACTGAAATTTACCCATTTTCAGAATCTGTTCGTACTAAGACATGTGATATATGGTTCTCCTCGGTTTTCCGCGTAGATTAAGAATACGCAATCAATTTTAACTATTACGGATTATATCACTAGTTATTCGCGATTAAAGGGAGGGTGTCAAAACTTTAAATCGACCGTTCGTCGCGATACGAGTAAATTACTGTGTAGGATTCGAACCACAGCTTATCGGGATCAATATCTTCCATTCCCAATTTACAGAATTGATTTTGGTTACGATTTTTAAAACTCCAATTCTCAAGCTTTAATGGTGTATTGATATATATACACATATACACACATACATACACTGAAATACACATATATAGACATTGAGAGTGAGTTTAAATTACTCACAGAGGCTAATTAGACTGAGAATTTGAGACCGAGAAATCTGCCGTAATATCCGTCGACAATTCCGTTGTTTAGAATTTCCCCGTACTTGATATATCAATATATATATAACTATGAATGTGTATATGTATATGTATATACTGTATGTGTGTTATGTGTGTGTGTGATCTTGAGAAGGAGAAGAGAATGGAGAGAATTGAGAGAGAATTAGAGACTGTGAGTGAATGAGGGAGGTTTTTAGAGTGATATATACGTATATATAAACTAAGAGTTGTGGCCTCCAAGCAATAGGGAGATCATCCGGTGAGGTTGAGCTCTCGTGCTCCCTCACCCAAGACGCGGTATAAGGCGCAGATTAAAACATAAATTGGTATTTTTACGGTTGAAAATAAAATGCAGAAAATTATATTAACATAGGAATTAAATTCCCGGTTATACAAAAATATAGATATCGATTTTGAAACCACAGAAAATATTTTGGAAATTACGGTTTGACCCCAGATAAATGTTTATAAATAGAAATTAAAACAGATGCTCATGGAAATGAAATGCCGTATTTATTTATTAATGATAATAAAATACAGGGCGTTACACCCTACCCACCTTAACAGAGATTTCGCCCCGAAATCTGAGCTAACTAATCCTGAAACAACTCGGGGTATCTAGTCCTCATGTCTGACTCTAACTCCCACGACGCCTCTCCTTCGTCATGATGCCTCCACTGAACCTTAACCAAAGGAACGTCTCTTCTCCTCAGCCTCTTGATACTCTGGTCAAGAATCCTCACAGGCCTATCCTTGTAGACAACATCCTGACTTGTCTCAATATCATCGAAATTAACCACATGTGAAGGATCCCGTATGTATTTCCTTAACATACTGACATGGAACACATTATGAACACCAGACATCTTTGGTGGCAACGCGAGTCGATAAGCCACTTTTCGAACACGCTCCAAAATCTCGAACGGTCCGATAAAACGAGGTGCCAACTTCCCTCTCTTCTGACCAAAACGCACTACTCCCCGAACAGGTGAAACCTTTAGGAGTACGTGATCACCGATACTGAACTCCAAGTCCTTTCGTCGCCGATCCGCATAACTCTTATGCCTACTCTGTGCAGTTTTCATCCTTTCCTTGACCAGTGAAATCTTCTCATTGGTCTGTCTCACCAAGTCTGGTCCCAAAAGTTCTGTGTCTCCCACTTCAGCCCAACACAACGGAGATCGACAAGGCCGTCCGTACAAAGCTTCGAACGGCGCCATTCCAATACTTGAGTGATAACTGTTGTTATACGCAAATTCAACCAACGGTAAGTGCGTCTCCCAAGAGTCTTCAAAGTCGATTGCACAAGCTCTGAGCATATCTTCCATAATCTGATTAACACGCTCGGTCTGTCCATCGGTCTGAGGATGGAATGCAGTACTCATCTTGAGCGAAGTTCCCATAGCCTTCTGCAAACTTTCCCAAAATCCCGAGGTAAAACGTGCATCTCGGTCTGATACAATTGTCACAGGTGCACCGTGCAGTCGCACCACTTGCTGTAGGTACATTCGACTCATCCTTTCTACTGGGTAAGTCATATTGTACGCGATAAAGTGTGCAGACTTCGTCAAACGATCCACAATTACCCAAATCGCGTCATGATTCTGTTGTGACCGGGGTAATCCAACCACAAAATCCATAGTTATGTGCTCCCACTTCCATCCTGGGACAGGTAAGGGTTGCAACAATCCCGAGGGTCTCTGATGTTCGGCCTTCACTTGTTGACAAGTCAAACATTTAGACACAAACTCGGCTACTTCTCGCTTCATCCCTTCCCACCATAAGTTTCTCTTCAAATCCTTATACATCTTTGTTCCTCCTGGGTGTACTGTCAGTCTCGATTTATGTGCTTCTTCGAGAATATCTTTTCTCAAATCTCCAGAATCTGGCACACACAATCTGTCTCGACATCGGTATCCTCCATCGGCCCCAACCTTCCATTCTGTCGGGTCCTTCTCTATCATCTTGGCGAACCATGCTTGAAACTTCTCATCTTCCTTCTGGGCTTCGATGATTCGACTCACAAGTGTTGGTTGTACCATGAGGCATCCAAAGTGTTGCCCGACACTTCCCTCAGAAATCTGCATATCAAATTCTGCGATTGTCTCTAAAGCTTTCCATTCCCTCAACATCAATGAAGCAATCATTCCTCGAGGCTTCCGACTTAGGGCGTCAGCGACTACGTTAGCCTTACCGGGGTGGTACTCTAATGTAAAGTCGTAATCCTTAATCAGCTCCATCCACCTACGTTGCCTCATGTTCAACTCCTTCTGAGTAAACAAATACTTAAGGCTCTTGTGGTCTGAGAACAAATCAAATTTCTCCCCATAGAGGTAGTGTCTCCAGATCTTGAGCGCGAACACTACTGCTGCCAGCTCTAAATCATGAGTTGGGTAATTCAATTCATTCGGCTTCAACTGTCGTGAACCATAGGCGATAACCTTTCCGTCTTGCATAAGGACACATCCCAATCCTTGATACGAGGCGTCACTGAAAATAGTGAACTTCTCACCATCCCTTGGTATCGCAAGCACTGGCGCTGTTGTCAATCTCTCTTTCAATTTCAGAAAAGCGCGTTCATGCTTATCAGTCCATTCAAACTTCAAATCTTTCTTAGTCAAACCAGTTAACGGGGCTGCTATCTTCGAGAAACCTTCTACAAATCTCCGATAGTAACCAGCTAGTCCCAGAAAACTTCTGACTTCTGTAGCATTGGTCGGCCGAGTCCAATTCGCCACTGCATCGGTCTTTGATGAGTCAACCGCGATTCCTTGTTGAGAGATCACATGCCCGAGAAACTTAACTTCCTGAAGCCAGAATTCACACTTGCTGAATTTAGCATACAGGCGGTGATCCTTGAGAGTCTGCAACGCGATCCTCAGGTGTTGTTCATGCTTTTCCTCTGACTTGGAATAGATCAAAATATCATCAATAAAGACAATAACGAACTGATCTAAGTATGGCTTGAATACTCTGTTCATCAAGTCCATAAACACAGCCGGAGCATTCGTCATCCCAAACGGCATCACTAAGAACTCGTAGTGTCCGTATCTCGTCCTGAAAGCAGTCTTAGGTATGTCCTCCTTCCGCACCCTCAACTGGTGATACCCTGACCGTAGATCAATCTTAGAAAAGGTCGTGGCTCCTTGCAACTGATCAAACAGATCGTCTATCCGAGGTAAAGGATACTTATTCTTGATAGTAACCTTATTCAGTTCTCGGTAGTCAATACACAACCGCATTGACCCATCCTTCTTCTTCACAAACAACACTGGTGCTCCCCAGGGTGAAGTACTTGGACGAACAAAACCCAACTTCTCAAGTTCTTGAACTTGTTCCTTCAGCTCCAACAGCTCTGTAGGGGCCATCCTGTAGGGAACCTTGGTTATAGGTCGAGTACCTGGCACCAATTCCACACAGAATTCTATGTCCCTTTCCGGCGGTAATCCTGAAATATCTCGGAATACTACCTCGAACTCTTTGATTACCGGTATAGATGATATTGTCACCTCTGCACTGACAACCTCAATGTTTGCTAGGCATCTAGTGAGGAACATATCACCCGAAGGGTTACATTGGAAATCGAAGAGTTGATTCCCCTTGTCCGCAAATGTGATCTTCTTCTTTGCACAATCCAACTTCGCATGATTCTTCTCGAGCCAATCCATTCCCAGGATTATATCGAACTCCTTCATCGACAGAACCACCAATCTCGCCAAAAGTTCACGGTCTCCTAACCGAAGAGGACAATCCTTACATATATGTAATAACTTGACTGTGGTCCCTAAGGGTGAGACAGCACTCAAAGCTTCCTCTAAACGATGCGGTACGATTCCCAACTTCTGAACGATCTTAACAGATATAAAGGAATGTGTAGCACCCGTGTCAAATAAAACTTTAACATGAGAGTTAAACAAGGTTAGAGTACCTTCCACTGCTCGTTGCTCAGGCAATCCTTCCTCATAAGCACCTCCTCCATACCCTGTTTCTTCGTAACCAGCAGCCTCGGGAATAACAGCATTCAGGCGGGCCTGTCCTTGCTGACCATAGTTGCCTTTCCTAGGAGCCTTGCACTCTGGACTTATGTGACCTGGCATGCCACAATTATAGCACACAATTCCCGGACGATCAGCACGCCTAGTCTGTCTGCAATCCTTAGCTCGGTGACCGGGATTACCACAATTGAAGCAGTTGTTGTTTTTGGCCCCTTCTATTGCTAGAGGCTGATACTGCTGAACTGCTTGTGTCTGTTGAGGTTTCTTCCCTCCATCCCAGGTCCTTTTCTGTCCTTGAGGGTACCCTGGTTTCTGTCCGGGATAACCCTTCTGCGGAGGTCGATTTCCAAACGGCTTCGAATTCTGACACCCATCATTCTCTAACCCCGTAGCCAATCTCACCAGAGCTTCAAATGACTGGCCCAGATGTCCCATAGTCAAATGTCTGAGAGACAGGTTGAGACCTCGGTGATACTTCTTGATTTTCCTCTGGGGTGTGTCCACCATATGTGGAGCAAAGCGAGACAGACGCTCAAATCGAGTAGTGTACTCTCGGACAGTCAGATTCCCTTGAGTCAACTCCATAAACTCTTTCTCCCTCTTGTCCTTCTCTTCTTCGGGGAAATACTTCTCAAGAAACCTTTCCTTGAACACCACCCACGGCATTCTCCTTGCAGCTTCTTCCCCTATGGTCGCTTTTTCAGCATCCCACCAATCAGCCGCTGCATAAGACAGCTGAAAGATAGCCAGACGCTTCTTCTCCAGATCAGTGCACTCTATGGTCTCAAAGATACGCTCCATCTGACGTAGCCACTGTTCCGCTTGCCAGGGTTCATCAGTTCCAGCAAAATACTCAGGTCGCAGAGCGCGAAATTCCTTGAGAAGCTTGTCTCCAGTCTGGTGGGCTTGCCTCCCATTCCCGTTGTAATTCCCATTCTGATTATTGTTCCTTGCGTTCTGATCACTAACCCTCTCCAACCTCCTTACAAAAGCTTCGAACATCCCGGTTGGATCTATTACCGGCGGTGCATCTTCAATAGCGGGACGATTCCTGAGATTTCTTCCAGCCATCTGATCGAGAGAACGGTACCTATCCATCAATCAACAGAATTCGGTCAACCTCTCGAGAAGAAAGAAAATTCTAAACGATAGACAGCGACTAAACACGGAACGAAGTCGAACTATCTTATCTTAATTCTATCTTAACGGGAGATCCTATGTGTTTTGGACAATTGTTCGAGCCATAACTTGGCTCTGATACCAAAAAGCCTGTCACGCCCCGACGTAGCATAATTCAGGAAAGCATTTAATTTCCTTTATGGACTCGTAGGTCGTGACAAGTGAGTGTGACCAATTATCCCTGCAACAAATAACTTAACAAACATTTCTAGAGCAAAGGATACTAACAAAAACATAAGCTCCGAAATAAAAAACTTACTAAACTATTACAGCAGTCATAGTCTTAGGCACAAAACGCCTTATTCAAAAGTCTAAACTAGTTTATTACAAAACCCAAATTAAAAGACATAGGAAATATAAAGCAGCCTCCTGGAAAGTCTCCTGACTCTAAGTAGCATAGTCAAAATACCCTGGCTGCTCCTGACCCTGAAAATCTGGACATACAGTCCAGGACGCATCAACGCCGTCAGCTTATGAAAGCTGGTGAGCAAAATAAACAAGTGCTCGCAATGTATATATAAGCAAATAAACAACGGTGCAATTTAACTTTTAAAAGCAATATATTCAATGTTCCAATTTCAACATAAGCCATGGGGAATAAAAGAAAGCAATAAATATGCGACCATGCATGAACAATGTAATATCTCATCTTTCTGACTCTTTTCTCTCAACAAAACTCCACACAACCAAACCATTATTTCAGATACCAGGAATACTATCCGATCGATATCTAAAACAGCACACCAAACTATCGCTTCAGATACCAGGAATAATATCCGATCGATATCTAAGCCACACTCAATACCATCATTTCGGATACCAGGAATACTATCCGATCAATATCCGAAACAAGCGCCCTAGATACCAGGAATAATATCCGATCGATATCTAAGCCGTACACAACACTACCACCATCGCTTCGGATATCAGGAATACTATCCGATCAATATCCGAAACGCGCGCCTTAGATACCAGGAATACTATCCGATCGATATCTAAGTCGTACACGACACTGTCGCCTCCAATACCAGGAATACTATCCGATCGATATTGAGGTCGCACACCAGACCGCTACTCTTTACTCTTTTCACGCTTTCTCACACACATGCATGTTGACACAACCTCAACCCTAATATGTATGTCAATGTTTCATAAATAACACCCTTAATAAATCACAAAGCCGGAATAATCGTACGAGCATAAATTTCGGCCTAAGTTGTTCTTGTTTCGTACAATTCTTAAAACGTAGACCTTTAAAACAATATTTTTGTCAAACTGTTCTTTAAAAACTTTTAAAATATTTTCCAAACAGTCCCTTACCAAAATCACACAAACTGCCAAAACTGCCACCTCGCGCGAGCGGATCGCGCGAGCGAGGGGGAGGGCAGATCGCGCGAGCGAGGGAGAGGGCAGATCGCGCGAGCGGATCGCGCGCGCGGGGGGGGCTGGACAGGTCGCGCGAGCGGATCGCGCGCGCGAGGGGGGGAAAAGGTTCGCGCGAGCGGGCCGCGCGAGCGAACCTCGCGCGAGCGGGTCGCGCGCGCGAGTTCTTGCAGAATGCCATCTTCTTCGTCTTCTCCCCTGTTTCTGGTTTTAAAACTGAAATTTACCCATTTTCAGAATCTGTTCGTACTAAGACATGTGATATATGGTTCTCCTCGGTTTTCCGCGTAGATTAAGAATACGCGATCAATTTTAACTAATACGGATTATATCACTAGTTATTCGCGATTAAAGGGAGGGTGTCAAAACTTTAAATCGACCGTTCGTCGCGATACGAGTAAATTACTGTGTAGGATTCGAACCACAGCTTATCGGGATCAATATCTTCCATTCCCAATTTACAGAATTGATTTTGGTTACGATTTTTAAAACTCCAATTCTCAAGCTTTAATGGTGTATTGATATATATACACATATACACACATACATACACTGAAATACACATATATAGACATTGAGAGTGAGTTTAAATTACTCACAGAGGCTAATTAGACTGAGAATTTGAGACCGAGAAATCTGCCGTAATATCCGTCGACAATTCCGTTGTTTAGAATTTCCCCGTACTTGATATATCAATATATATATAACTATGAATGTGTATATGTATATGTATATACTGTATGTGTGTTATGTGTGTGTGTGATCTTGAGAAGGAGAAGAGAATGGAGAGAATTGAGAGAGAATTAGAGACTGTGAGTGAATGAGGGAGGTTTTTAGAGTGATATATACGTATATATAAACTAAGAGTTGTGGCCTCCAAGCAATAGGGAGATCATCCGGTGAGGTTGAGCTCTCGTGCTCCCTCACCCAAGACGCGGTATAAGGCGCAGATTAAAACATAAACTGGTATTTTTACGGTTGAAAATAAAATGCAAAAAATTATATTAACATAGGAATTAAATTCCCGGTTATACAAAAATATAGATATCGATTTTGAAACCACAGAAAATATTTTGGAAATTACGGTTTGACCCCAGATAAATGTTTATAAATAGAAATTAAAACAGATGCTCATGGAAATGAAATGCCGTATTTATTTATTAATGATAATAAAATACAGGGCGTTACAGAAGTACTAATACACACGAGTTCTTTGGTGTTCAGATATGTTCAGAATCGAGTGTCATAACATTTTCGTGCAGGTTACCAGTTTCAGTATTACCAACAACACCAAATTTTGGTGATGAAAATTGGTTAAATGAATTTGTTCCATTGTTGGAAGAATTAAAGGATCAAGCATTTATTTGAAAACTAAAATGTATGAAATGGCTCGGGGGTGTCAACTATTCTGCAAAATTACGAGCCCATGAATGAAAATAAATTAATTATGAAGAATCTTCATGATCCTTTAATGCTGGAAACAAAAAAATCACCAATGCCATCATCACTTCTATTGGTTAATCAACCAAATGATTGTGATGAAAATACACTCAGGGTGTCCATTTTACAACCAAATATGGTTGAGGATCATGAACATGCTTTTGTTCATACATTTGAGTTTTTCAACACTACACAAAGTGCTGAAATTTATGACTTATTTAAGCCACTCTATACTTTGGCTTTAGATGGTCAATACCCACTTTGGCTGTGTGGTGCTCATCAAAAATGGTTATGACTATGTGGATTTTTCTATGGCAGTTTCATTATGACGACAAAATGAAATTATTGACTGAATATTATGAACATCAATTCGGTCACTGCGTTACCGATGTGGGTGAAGGGGGTCGTAGCCAATTTAGATGTAAAGGCAGATTACAAAAGTGTGGCCCCATGAGATTGGAGAACTGATCAATGTGCATGGAGTTGCAAGTTTTCAAGGCATTCATGTATGGTGGGTGCCTACAGTGGTCCCAATTTGTTATTCATTGAACATGTAATTTGGTGCATTGGCTTTAATGTTTACTAAGCCTGATGACATCGGGTAAAAATATGGTGGCTGTCAATGCATTCAAGTTGTCTTTAAATCGATCCATGAGACTGATGCTTTTACAATTTACTACACTCCGTAGGCCAATTTGATACATGTTGGCCACAAATATATATATATATATATATATAAATGGCAAGCTACCAAAATGAAGTTTTTACATCAGACAGTTTCTTACACATGGTTGTTATTATCCGTTCAACATATGAGACCAAATACAGAATTCTATCGGTCTTCTTGATTGCTTCGAGTAAATAAAAAAAAACTTTTTAATTCTTTGTTCTTTGATTAGTGACATGTTTACACCAAAAGTTTATTTAATTGGTGATATATCATAATGATTGGTTAAATGCAAGTATTTTTTAAGATACTTTTATTGGTTTCAAAGCCATTTTAAAACAATTCATTTTGTTTGAAGCTTTTTTATTAGCTTCGAAGCCAATTTAAAGTGGTTTATTTTGTGTTCAAGGCTATTATATTGGCTTCGAAGTAAGTTTAGAATAATCCATTTTGTGTGCTAGACCATTACATTGGCTTCGAAGCAAGTGTCAAGCCATTAATTTTGTAGTTGAAGCAACTATATTGGCTTTGAAGTAAGTCTCAAGCCATTAGTTGGTGTTCAAAGTTAGTTTATTGGTTTCAAACCAATTTTAAAAAGGGACCTTCGGCCATAGCCCCCTCAAATAAAACTCTTCAAAACTAAAACCCATGCTATTTTTCTTTATCGCCTTAGGCCCTTTTTACACTCAAATTGCTATAACTTTTGTCATACAAGTCCGTTTTTCGTAAAATTTGATGTTTTGAAATCAGCAAAACGAGATCTATCAGTAAAGTTCAATGTTGATCATGAAATACTAAGACAAAAAAAAAAAAAAAAAAAAAAAAAAAAAAAAACTAAACATCAAACATACATGAAAAATTACATTTTTTTCGCATACATATAATAAAAATATATTTGTTTCGTACAATTGGCACCATAGATGCATAGATCTTAAAAAAATACACGAAGTAAAAAAAAATCACCCAAAAAACCCAAGAATTGATAAAGTTATGGTAGTTTAAAGTTGACGGATAATATTATCTGTTAGACACACAGATAACAGATAATATTATCTGTAAGATAGATAAAACCTCAAAATTAGGCTACAACTTGACTTTTTTTCTTAAAATTTCCATGCCTATTGCGTAGATCTCAAAGAAATATATGAAATCAAAAAAAAAATTATCCAAAAAGCCCAAGAATTGATAAAGTTATGGTGGTTTAAAGTTGACAAATAATATTATCTGTTAGTGGAAACAGATAATATTATCTGTTTGTGTCTGAAAGATAAAAATGAAAAACGAAGTTCTAAATTATTTTTTTTTTGTACAACTTTCAAGTCCGATGCGTAGATCTTAAAGAAATACATGAAATCAAAAAAAAAATCACCCAAAAAGCCCAAGAATTGATAAAGTTATGGTGGTTTAAAGTTGACAAATAATATTATCTGTTAGTGAAACAGATAAATATTATCTGTTTGTGTCTGGAAGATAAAAATGAAAAATGAAGTTCCAAATTGCTTTTTTTTTTTTTGTACAACTTTCAAGTCCAATGCGTAGATCTCAAATAAATACATGAATTCAAAAAAAAAATCACCCAAAAAGCCCAAGAATTGATAAAGTTATGGTGGTTTAAAGTTGACAAATAATGTTATCTGTTAGTGTAAACAGATAATATTATATATCAGAAAGATAAAAATGAAAAATGAAGTTCCAAATTACTTTTTTTTGTACAACTTTCAAGTCTAATGCGTAGATCTCGAAAAAATACATGATATCAAAAAAAAAACACCCAAAAAGACCAAAAAACGAGTGAGTTATGATGATTTAAAGTTCACAGATAATATAACATAATATGTGAGTGGAGGGGCTTTTCATCAAATATGAAAAGTAGCGAGGGGTTTTTCATAAAACTGCAAAAAACGTGGGTTTTTTACTAAAATACATCATTTTAAAGGGCCTATGACCTAATATCCCTTTTAAAAATAATTTATTTTGTGTTTGAAATTATTACTTTGGCCACGAAGCAAGTTATTTGATGTTTTAATCCTTTTTGTTGGCTTCGAATTAAGTTTAAAGCCATTGTTTTGGCACTCAAAGCTATTGTGTATACTTCGAAGCAATGTTTAAAGCCATTTTTTGTGATTCGAAGTTATAGTATTGACTTCGATGCAAGCATAGAACAATCTATTTTGTGTTCAAACCTTTTGTATTGGCTTCAAATTAAGTCCAAAGCCATTTTTTGGTGTTTGAAGTTAATCTATTGGTTTTAAACCAATTTTAAAACAGTTTATGTTGTGTTCAAGGCTTTTATTTTGGCTTCGAAGCAAAATTAAAGTCCTTTATTTGTGTTTAAACTCCCTATATTTACTTCGAATATAGTTTTTAGCCATCATTTCATGTTCAAATCTTTTTCATTGGCTTCGAAGCAACTTTGAAGCCATTGTTTTGTGATCGAAGCCTTTATATTGGCTTCAAAGCAAGTTTAGAGCCATCTACTTTGAGTTCGAAACTATTCTATTTATTTCAAAGCCAATTTAAAGCACTATATTCGAGATTTTTATTGGCATCAAACCAGTATAAAAGCAGTTTATTTTGTGTTCAACGTTATCATATTGGCTTTGAAGCCAATTCAAAAAACTGGTTTAGATTATTAATTTGGTCCATTTCGAACCTACTAATTGGATCGAACAATGTTATTCCGACTCTCTAAGAACTTTGTTCTTCAAGAGCCGCGGGGGGTATGTTTGTACCATAAAATATAATTTTACCATATTCCTATATTACTATAGTAATGCAACTTAATATATCACCATATTTCTATGTAACGATAATATTATTGTTACTATAAGCTATTTTGGCTTGCCATGGAAGCCATTTGGATATTCTTGCAGGGCACTTGTCATCGTAGGATTGAACTAAAGGAGGTTACTTGAAGATCAATGGTGATGAAAAGATAGAAGTTAATTTGGAGGGAGCTTCTCTTGGAAGAAACACATATGTAAATGAATTTTTGAATTGGTAGTTAATGTAATAGGAGGAAAATATTCAAATTCAAATGGGTAGTTATAGACTCCATCTATAAATAGATGTAATGTGCTCCTTTGTAAAGGGTCCTTGACCAACAACAAACATTTCAACATTATATAATCCTTTTCATTTGGCCACCATGGCTATTACTTTACATTACATTAGTTTAGTTTTAGTTTAGTATTCCTTCAATGCTTTCAATGTTTTACTTTCCTTTAATGCAATTCTTAGGAGTAGTCATAGAATAGTTCAATCACTTCGAAGGTATCCTTCGAACTCCCTCTTCTTCTTCTTCTTCTTCTTCTTTTTCTTTTCTTTCTTCTTTTTAGTTTTCTAGTTCATCTCACATGATAAAAAGTCCTTGTTAAGGCATCGAACGGTCACAATTGGCCTGGTGAGACGCAATTTGACTTATACAATCACTATCACATTAGCAATAACTTGCTTGGCACGCTCGCACATACAATATTACACTAATATCCTTCAAAGGATAAATAGCCAAAACACTTATAGATGCTTTGCAAGAGTTATGTCATACAAGTTGGAAGCAAAACATTGGACTCTTTAGGCCTGGATACTTGAATGAATTGGAAAGACTCATGATGCGAAGAATCCCCAGCACTGATCTTAGAGTGGTGCGTTATATTGAGTCAAAAACAAAGGTGTGGAAAGCAAAGTATCTTAGCATTGCAGGTGCATTATCTGGTACAAGTGGTACGAGTGGGATAGGATGGAATGATAGTAGTAAAACACTCGACTGTCCCGATGACAACTCATGGGACTTGTTAGTGAAGGTATATTTAATTGCTTTGGATGAAATGACACTAGTTATGATATACAACCTTTATATTAATGATAATTTTTTTTTAGAGAGATCCTAATTTAAAGGGAGCAAGACACAAACCATGTCCTTATTATCTGATCGTGCTACTAGGCAAATGGCAGAGGGGCCAACAGATGCAGTTGATGCAATGGAGCAAGAAGACATCGCTGCTGAAGTTGATGGTTCTCAAAGAGTCACACAAACAGCCCACGATAAAATTACAACTAAACACGGTGGAAGAATGAGAGTTCGAGAGAATGATCGATATTATGGCTACTGAACTCGGGAACATGTCAAAAGCAATTAGCAAATTTTGTGAAGACTCCAAGGATAAAATGTAAGTGCTCTACGCAAGGATTGGTTATCAATATGATGTGAGTGACGCTAGAAAGAAGATTTATGGAGAGATAGATAGGTTGGACAACTTGGGTATGAGTGACAAACTCAAGGCACTCACTATGATTGCAAATGATACCGGCAAAATGGATGTGTTCTTTAGTCTTCCAAATGAATTCAAGGCAGAATAGGTTGCATTATTCCTTAGGGGAGAGTTGTAGGTCACTTATATGGTGGTGTTATTTGTTGATGTTAAAACTATGTTTTGGTTGGTATTATAAATATATTTTGGTTGGTATTATAAATATATTTTGGTTGATGTTAAAACTATGTTTTTTTTTTTTTTTGCTCAAAAACAGTGTGGGACATATATTTTGTTGTTAATGCTATGAAAAAAATGCTTTATTGTGAAGGTGTTTTGGTTCATTCATGTCAATTTGGTAATTTTTTAGCCAAATGGGCATTTATGAAAATTTATATATTAATCCATGCTTATACTATGGTCATTCAAACACAGTATTGCACTAATTAAATTTTATTCTTAATATAATCCGGCACAATCCAAACACAATATAAAAATAATACTACACTATTTGAAGAGTGGAGATGTGGAACTTAACATGTTGATTGGAGTGATGACTTAAGCAATGCTCAAACTTTAATTGCAAGGCTGATATGGAATTAAGTTAAGAGTAATATTTGGGGTCCCGCAGTACCACTAGGAGAAAGATAGAGTGTGTTAGTACAAAGTAAGTGTTAGTGAAAATTGTTTGTACCCCTAATTAGACCCTTAACTTAAAAGTGCTCTAACAAGTGATAAGCATTATGGGCTGCTTAGAGTTACCCAAATTCAATCTCTCTCTCTCTCTCTCTCTCTCTCTCTCTCTCTACAAATTACTTCATTTGATTTGTCGGAGATCTCTTCACCACCTGCATTTCCACATTCTCGAATCTCGATATGCACTCCTCTGCTGTTCTCCGTTCCACACAGTGTAAGTCTCTCTCTCCGTTACACACGCACACACACACACATATATATATATATGTATATGTGTATACATAGAGACAGAAGCACATTGAGTGCATGTGCACGTTCTCATGTTTGTTTATGGAAATCTATAAATAATCTATTTAACTGTTGTTGATACGATTCCTAGGGCTTATCTCTCTTCTTCGCAATGTGAATTATTTTACTTCCTCTGTCACTAGGCGAAGCTCGGCGGTTGCTTTTAATGGCGGATTTTAGGCTTTTTTTTTTTTTTAAATCTGTAATTTCGTCGATTTAATATCACTTTTCGGATCCAATGAACTGTGATACGGTAATTGGAGTGAATTGGCGCCTTGTGCTTGAGACATTAGACTTGGAGATGGTTGAATCTCTCTGTTATTGTGTGCGGTGCGTGTTTGTTTCGTTTGACCGACATGAATTTGTTGAAATTTTGAAGATCGATTTTATTGTTTCTTTCGCTTTCTGATGCGTAAGTGGATGATCCTATTGAAGAGTTTTGTTAATTTTTCATAATTCGAATCCTTAGAAATGCCTAATTTTCAATATAAGCGTTACACCTAATTTTTTTATTTTATTTTATATAGGAAGGCTTATAACTGAAAACAAATAAATTGAACTGAAAGCAACCCAAAGTTCTAAAAAATAAAAATAATAATAATAATAATAAAATAAAATAATAAAAAAATTGTTAAAGCTTTTGGTCATGAAATTACATGTGTTCGAGTGGGCAACTTTTTCGTACGTGCAAGAATATCACAAACCTGGTCTTCTATGGAAGCCTTTAAATTCTAAGATATTAGTTTGTATAGGAAAATGTGTTTGAAGTGTTACGGTTAGGAAGCTATTCTCAACTTTTATTCAGCACCCCTATGTTACATGGACTCTTCTAAATAGGAGAAGTACCCGTGTCGACATGACTCTTTGTGGACATGGGTATGACACTCGGGTAGGATCCTTCTAGTGTAGTTTAGTGTAATTTTCAGCCAAGAAAGGCAAAGTACCCGTGTCGGATATGGTAATCCATACCCGTGCCCTCCGGACACTTTGAAGAGTCCGTGTAACATAGCAGCACCCCCTCCCCCATATCTTCCAACCAGAACATCATAACACGGGCATTGGTTGTCACACCCCAATTTTTGAACAACCAAATATTCAATCCAGAGCCTGTATCCGGACTAATATTCAATTACCAAAAATCACGAGAGTGACACCCTCACACAAGCTAAATGATAATTTATTGAAAATAGTATTTAATACTCCTTAAATAAAGACATGTGGTCTTGTGTTTTAAAAAAACTCTTTATTAATAAACCTGTATTCCCAAACATCCATTTCATTATAAAAGAACTAAAGTTCCATTATAAATATTATATCACTTTTCAATTTTAAAAAAATATCATTTTCATAAATAAAATGTCCACATACAGAGTTCAGCGGAAAAAAAAAAAAAAGAATAAAATCTATACATCCTTTGGTCAGAGTAACTAAAACGTTCCCAGTACTCAATATACAATACATGTTATCATAATCCAAATACGGCCCACAATGCCTAAAATAAATAAATAAATAAAAATACAACCAAATACAAACTACACTTCTACACAACTGCAACTCCAAGACATCAAAAGCTCCACAGGAAATGTCCAAATACTAAACCTGCACAAGTGCATTCAACTACGTTTCATATAGAAACGCCCCCGAATGCATAACACACTCGGGTCAGTCACATGACTGGTATGAGTTAAACAAAACAACAAGTCTTAGGGATCCAACTTGAACCCGTAGACAACAAATTACACTACAACACTCTTGGGTCAAGACAGGTAGTTCCACACACATATCTGGACAATAGAGTAGTTTCCATTTATGTGGTGGCAAGTAGTTTCTTGCCCAAAATCCAAAGTTACTACGAATTTCATACTTACCCATTTACTTATGGTGAGCCAAACCTGTAAAACGTTAGTGGGCCCACCATCCTGCAAATTGAATGATCATAGACCAAACAAACAATTCCGCATACCAACCGTCCACATTCTAACTCCAAACGTCGCATTTATTATTTCACGCTTATCAGTCTTATGAAATAATCCATTTTCATTATTTATTAGCATTAGATTTATCTTTGTGTTCCCTAGGTTCACCCCTTGGCCACCGTTCATGGTACAGCCCACACATATATCCCATGTGTGCCCGGACATATTACCAACACCCACTCTGGTGCTAGTTTGGTTGGGGTATCAACCAAACCAGGTATACACAACAGACGGTTGGTCAATATGCCTAGACGTCTATACAATATAAGCCGAGCATAAGGCTTAGGCCAACTTGATCACGAAGCCACTGGCAAAAGGGTACACTCAGCAAGTCGAGCTACCAAAAAAAGCATATCACACAACGGGGAGCGGTGAACACTAAAGAACTATGTTGCAATTATTACTTATCGTTCGTATTATCCCCAATAATTGTGAATTTCGCGTTTATCACAAAGTTCCGTCTTATCATCCAATCACATCTCTAACTTTTAGATGCGTTCCAATTTCTTACAATGAAGGGTTTTATCAATTAACCGATAACAATCTTCCCTCAAAAATTTCCAATCAAATTACAACATCCCCAATATACTATTCAACGTATCTAATTTACTCATTGTTATCAAAATGACCACAAAATAAGGTCAGTTATTTCAGGTACAATAACCTCAACCCAACATTCAATATCAACCTACAAGAAACACATAATAAAAAATTCACATTCTCATATCGTAAAGTATTATAACAATCGTTCCACAATATTTTCATCGGACTGAACGTTAATGACTATCAACTCTTTTTTTTATTGCTCAACATTATATGAGAATTCATGTATCTATAAGTAATTTTCGTTAAGTCAAACGAATGAATAAAAAAAAACACAACTAATCATATTTCTCCAATGTCGTACATTTTAATATACTAAAAACTGCTACTGAAATCTTCAATTTCTGCCCAAACGGTACAGAATCATGAAAAATACCATTAGACGAAAAGTGTGCAGAATCGCGTTTCCTACAGGCTAGCTCGGAAAGAATTCCATAAATCTAAGTCATGGTTTTATAATATTTTTTCAAAGTTTCTGCCACTGTTAAAATAAAAATAAAACGAATTTTCTATTATTTATTCATTATCAAAATTATTCCCCTTTGTGTATTCATCAAATTAATTATCCACATGATCTATCCAAGTACACCGAGATCACAATCATAAAATCACACGAAGAAAATAAATATTTATATCATTCAATAATAACGAATGGGGATCCACACACAATTTAACACCAACCACAAAATTAATAAGAACTATTTGGATTCTCTTGCACACACACACACACACATATATATATATACATACGTGTATATATATATACCCAAATATAAATTTTAACTCACCTAGTTGATCACAAATCAACCACCACGAATGCTTCGCAATTCCCCACGTGCCCACGAACCCGAGATCATTCTCCTTTCTTCTTCTTCTTCCCTCTCTCTCTCTCTCTCTCTCTCTCTCTCTCTCACACACACACACATACACACACAACACACGTCTGTTCTCTCTTTGGGTGGCTAGGGTTAATGATATAAGTATATATGTATTACACACATAGTATACTATATACATGCACAACCTATACAAATAACTCATATATACATATCAAATCCCGTTTTTTATCTAATGGGCTCACAAAAGAGACTCATGTGGGCCCAAAATGCAGTACAAAGTGTTAAAATGAGTAGCCCAATGGGTACCCATGACCCCGGTACTAAGTTTTAATGTTAATTACATTATTTAACACATTCGCGGGCCTATAAACACTATATAACAAAAATACATATCAACCCTTCACTTTTTTTTTTTAACAAATATAAATTAATAAAATATAACTCCCAAACTAAACGCGCTCACTCATGATTTAATTGATACGTCCACCAAACACTTAAATTTTTCAAACACATGTCTTACATAGGTACACTCATATAACATTGCTAATTGAAATTTCAATAAAAATATTATTTAAACCCTTACAAATTTTCGGGTTGTTACATTGGTCCTAGTTGAACTTCATATCAGCTGTAGAACAATTAACCATATGCCGAGTAAAACAGCTTTTCTATGTGTATAACATTGAGAAGTAACAATTAAGAACTATACCATGTGACAAGCAAGGGTTAGAGCATACTTATTAGTGACCGACTTGGCCATTGTATAACCCAATACCGCGATTTAGAGCCAGCGAAACTGCTAAGTCACGGTATAGTCTCGTGTTCATGCTTTGAGCGAACTATCAGCACTTCATCGTCCTTTTGTCTTCTCCGTTAGTCCAATTGTCTTTCTCTTCTGTGCAGTCCTTTGGTGTATCAGAATACGAATGCCACTGTAACCTCATGCTTATAGTCTGAGTTATACGAATGCTTTAGTCACTATGACATATCTCTAAATTATGCAATTTAAATATTTTAGTTTTGTCAGGAAAATTCGAAAGGTAGTGCTGAGGTGGCTGTTTGTACCTAACAGAAAACTTGAGACATTCTGTCGGCCTTTGAGGGCCTTTGGCTTTTGATCTCTGGGCTTTAATTGAGCACCCTTTGGTTTCACTGTCGCAAGTTGTTTTTTACAAGTTTCATATGTTCGAGTAAGAAAATTTGGTTATTTGCTTGTCACCATCTGCATCTTTTAACCATATCAGTTTTTTGTTTTTTTAAAAGGTAAATATATATACGCATATTTGGTTAAATATAATGCTCCACCAGTCAGTCTTTATTCCTACGCCTCGATGTACTTTTGGCTTACCATATTTGCTCTTTCTAAACCTCTCTGCTATGCCCTTTTTTTTGGTGTTTTTTGGAGTCTCCCTGTCCAGTCACATTGTTCCGTTTGATATAATGTGCAGAACTGATCAACTTAAGTGAGGTTGACCTTCAACTAATGCTGATATGGCTTCACTTTATTCCACATTGTGTAGGGGGCTTCTTTTCACATCTTGTGGAGTCTGCGCTTGAGAGACCTGGTATGCTTGTCATACCAAATTACACCTGCCTAACCTCAAGTAAATTGCACGTTCAAGGCTTGAATATTGGTGGGAAAAATATTGCTTCCTTAGTTAAGCAGAAAGGAACAGTAGTATCATGTGTGAAGGCATCAGAAACTACTCTGACAAATAAGGCTGATGGTGAGTTATTGCTTTACAATTTCGTAGCTGTTTTAGATTCTTTTGACCAGACAATGCTTCCAGGTCCCAGTGTTTGTACCTACTGATGTTTCATTTTCCTGGTGCTAGCAGATATTGCCTTCCATTTTTCCTTTATGTTGAATTTGTTGTCCTCTAATAATTTCTGTTTCCCACTGAAAGAATGACGGTAATCGGTAATCGGTACATTGGTGAATCCAACAATTGCTTTTGGGATTTTAGTGCTCCAGAAGGATTTTTCTTTTCATCGAGGCTGGAGATGTGTTGACCTCGTATAGCTTTGTAAATATACATACCCGAGCAG
This sequence comes from Hydrangea macrophylla, assembly GCA_033977485.1. Lineage (NCBI taxonomy): Eukaryota > Viridiplantae > Streptophyta > Magnoliopsida > Cornales > Hydrangeaceae > Hydrangea > Hydrangea macrophylla. The sequence continues at coordinate 14,244,533 of CM066999.1, read as the reverse complement.
TGTTTTTTTAAACCTATCCTTGTCAGCACCAGTAACTGAGGGGCGTAGGTAGCATCGACATGTTGCCCAAGGTGCTCCAGAAGTTTTTATATTTTTTCATGAGGTTGGAGAAGTGTCGATCTCGCATTCAAACTTGTCACTGCATTTCTTCTTCATTATTTGTTTCACATATGAGTGAAGGGAAGTCAGAAAATTGTATGATATGTACTAGACTACTAGTGCGTGTAATGCGTAATTATCTGATTTCTTTGAGCATTATATGGCCGTTACATTGAAATTTGTAACCATAATGGACCGGTTTCATCAGACAACCATCCTCAAGGATCATTGGAGAAGACTTCTCTAAGAGGTGCAACATTTCCTAGTGGCTTCGAGGTAAGTTATCTGCAATCATCATCTTACGTATATTTGTTATTCTTTTCTATTATTGTTCATGATTTCTTTTCCAAGTTTGCTTTATGCTTATTATATTCGGCAGGAACTCTGTGATATAGTGCATATTGGTATAAGTCTTCAAACTCTTTAAATTGGTCTGTTGAACTTAGTCTTCTATTAAGTTTTATCTACTCTGCGTTAGAGTATTTCAAAATATAGAGAAAAGTAGTCCCATGTTTTTCATTTTGATTCAGATAATCCCTTCCCAGAGGCAATAACCATAACTTCATATAAAAAATTTTATGCAAGAAAAAATTGCCAGATTTGATTCTTGTGTTGAGCACGATTTCATCATTGGTTTTGCGCTAAAACGTTGTCATTTCCAATCCACAATCACTTTAGCCCACCAAAAAAAAAAAAAATTTGAACGGTTTAGGAATATTTGGGGTTATATAGACAATGTTTGCTACAAGTATGATCCATGTACCTCTTAAATATTGTTTCCAAATTTCAAGTAGGAATCCACGAAGGCATGACCTTGATTTTCTCCGGGTACTGCGATTCTTAATCGTTGTTGAATTCATGACTATCCTCTTCTTCATTATTATAATTGATTTGCTGATCATAATGATGCCTGCTACTTCAGTTATGCCTTAATGCAAGTTATAAACTTATTTAGGTATATTGATTTGAAGTTGTACTTGCTTGCGTGACTTAATGAATGTCTCAATGAGGGTTCATGTGTTGATGAGTCTAAACTCCTGTGTATATATGATATGTAAATCAGATGGCTAGGGCATGTCACACCCGAAATGGTTACTCCCCGTACTACATTTTATACGTGTTTTTGAGTTAAAAATGGAGACATATTGTACAAAAGGAGGGCTAGGAAATTAGAGGACCAGAAAGCCTGACCGAATCTGACGGAGATTCTATTATTCAATGAATCGAGCTCCAGCAACCTACGACCACCTTAGAGCAGCCCTAGTTAGCATTTATGAGTTCGTCCAATAGACTTTAGAGAAAAGCTAGAACCCTCATTTTAAAGGCAAACCCATATTCTCTCCAAATCAGTCTTAAATTTTGGTGAAATATTGTTAACAATAAAGCTTTTGTGCCCAAAGCTTTATTCGTTTGTTAATAGTTGCACCTATTGCTTCATTCACCTTCATGTGTAATCACATCTTTGCATTTGACTTGAACCACGACTAATGTGTTTGCTTTTGATATCAGGAATTGGTCTTGAAGGTTTGTGATGAGACACAGATTGCCGAGCTGAAACTGAAGGTTATGTCCTAAATGCGTGTTAATTAATATCTTTTTTCTTTAGATGGAATTTTTATTCTTTAATTACTCAGTCAGGTAGTTTCAGTTGAACGTTGGCGATTGATAAAAGTTACAGTGGTTATGGCAATGTGGTTCAAAAAATGAGTACAATTTTGAAGGGAAAGTCAAAAAGCTTTGAATCGCTTTTTCTTTTGTGAATATTAATTTTGGTGTACGAAAGGAATATGTGGCTCATGCATTGTAGAGTATGTACTTTACATGGACTTGGGATATCCCAGACTAGAAAGCACCAACACTTCTAAAAAGGTAAGGTGTAGCGTGTTGTATGGTGTTTGACACACGGACACGACACTCATGGACACATTTCTTGGAGTGTCGACGTGCACATTTTTTTAGGATTTTGTCGTGTCGTACCCGTGTCGGTGTGCCCATGTCTGTGCTTCATATATCCCAGAATTGGGGTACCCTATAGGACACCAATGATGCATGACATGAATCTATTGCATGCTTCATTACTTCAGCCAGAACAATCAATAATAAGCTTATAGATTTTGACAGGACACCAATGACGCATGACATGAATCTATTGCATGCTACATTACTTCAGCCAGAATAATCAATAATAAGCTTATAGATTTTTGAATGTCGGAAAAAATAATCATTAACCAGAATCTTAGCCCTTGTCCCTAGGAATAATGCATGAGGTTGTGCAACCAATGATGTTTTCAAGTGGGGTGAGTATGCCATGGGTAAATGGCTAGACTTGTAGGTCTCTCTTTGTGATTGATGAGCTTGGGTAAAATCCTAAGTGCTAGAATTGCGCTTCAAGCATCAGTCAATAATGAACACGCATACATACATACACACAGAGTTGTCAAATTGTGTTACCTATTTAATCGTGATTCACTTTACATTAGGATAATGCGTACTTATGTTATGTGTACGTATAAACTCACATTTACAGGGCTGAAAATGATCAGAATAACAATTTAGCAGAACGTTGAAGTTTTCCACGTAAAAATTTCAAAGTTTTAAATAACGAGTCGTGAATCGTATTGGGTTGCATGAAACTGGAATCTCGAATCAACAGTGAACAACCATGTTATACATGTATTAGAATCCTGAGTTTATATCTTCCCATCTGGTTGACCTCACCAGAATGAAAAAAAAAAATTATCGACCGACGCAGGGTTTTGATCATAATTCACAAAACAAAATCATTTCTTCCCTTAAGCTGTTGCCACATGCTGGTTTGCTTGTTTGAATTTGACTCGGCGTTACTTATTTTGTAATAGGTTGGGGACTTTGAAATGCATCTGAAGAGAAATATTGTAGCTGCAAAATCTCCAGTGCCTAGCATATCTCTCACAACACCTCCGCCTATTCCAACTAAACCGATGATTGAATCAGCCCCTGCTGTCCCACCATCGCCGCCGCCAAAACCCTCTTCAGAGATAGTTAGTCCGTTTAAAAATGTCGCTGTAGAGAAATCTGCAAAGTTAGCAGCCTTGGAAGCTTCTGGATCTACTGGATATGTTATAGTGGCATCTCCAACTGTATGTATTGCAATACCCTTTGACACATTATTTGTGTGGGTATCACTATTTGACAAACCTATCAACAATCGACACGTGTCCATTTGCAATTCGAAGGGACTATACTCGGTACCCAGGAGATACGGGCAAAACTCTAAAAAGGCATCATTAGGGCTCCTTGAGTATCTCGTGTAAAAGAGTCTATAGCACCTCACTGCGTACTACCTATATCACCCCTAATAAAACCTGGCTCAGATAGACCTACTTGGGGGCAGGTCTTGGTGCCACACCACTATGCCACGACACGGTCGCCTTAGACCAGGGCGCGGTAAAATCTTTCTCTATCTTGATGGGAATTCTCAGGTTATGTGGCTCGGTTGGCTTAAGAGCAGAGCTCGCTTAGGAAGGTCGCGACGGTCTATTCCGCGATACACTTCCTAAGCCTTTCTAAAAGTCGGTGAGACTATCTGAAATAACTCTCTAGTTTACCGCGAGGACATTCCTTGTGTCGTCTCCGGACGACACGTGGCATTTTGGTACGCCTCAATAGGAATGAGCCACATCAGCTGCGCTCATTCCTTGGCACGTGTCCTAATTGCTATAAATAGGAACAGTACCCTCAGAGGTGATAGACATGATTCTCTGGAGACACACTCAGAGAGAATTTCAGATATTATTCCATTGTGATCTATGCATTTATGAGCTCACTGTGAATATTCCTTCGCACGTACACGCTCAACCATTAAGTGCACAGGTTTCTCTCGGAATACTTCCCCCACTTGCTGACCCTTAGTATGTCTCTCTTTACCTCCTTTCCACCTTCCCTTGAGATCCATCCTACACTATTGATTCTCAGATTGCTACTCTCTTACGAACTCATCTATCCTATCCTACCTTACTCAAACACTCACCTACAATTTGCATGCAATGTTTATTGTTATTTGAACTCAACAATCACTTCTTTGTCAGGTTGGTTCATTCCGTAGGGGCAGAACATTGAAGGGAAAGAAGCAACCTCCTATTTGTAAAGAGGTATGGCTTGCAAACTTATTCATTGTACTTTTGGTGTTACGTTTGGTAAATATTGAACCCCTAACTCCACCCCTCTGTTTTAGATGGATGTGCTGACATATGTTTTGTTGTGGTAGAATTCGTGCATTCTTAAGTTGCTCTAGTTTATCAGTTCATCAATTTTTATTTCTACTAACTAATTTAATATGTAGACCGTGCAAGAAATAAAGCGGATATGCAGAAGATGAAAAGATGATTAAGTCCCACCAACAAGATATAACCTTTTCAGTTGACAAATGATTTATCTTAGGGCCTATTTAGAAATGCTTAATTTAGGACCAAGTTCAGACCCAAACTTACTTTTACCTGGTTTTTATGAAAATCAGTACAATGTTGGTTTGTAAGGAATCAATTTTTGGAGTATTTGTAAGTTAGGGACAGACACCTGTGTAACCAGATACAGCTATGCAAACACTGAACTGTTTTGAACTAGTTCTTGTATTTTACCCAAACAGACTAAAGAATTTCATCTTTTGGCAGTCAGGTGAGGTTTTGGGGTGTATTTAGGTAAGTCTTTAGTCGTTACCTTCCACTTCTTGAAAGGTACCCAGTCTTAGAGCTTTGAATTACACCATGAACATTGTGCCTTAGTCCACGTGTGTGGCAAAATAGGGGATGACTTGTGCCTAAAATACTGAAATTGATGAAGAATTTTGCTGATTATTTTGTGGACAGATAAATTCTAAATTTTCTCTTCTTTATATACAGGGTGATGTAATCAAAGAAGGACAAGTGATAGGCTTTCTGGATCAGTTTGGCACTGAGCTCCCAGTAAAGGTAAGCAGTTGGTTTAAGCTCCTTTAGTTATGCCCACTGCCCATGATAGATGCTTTTTCTGACTAGTGTTCATTTTTTGAACAGTCGGATGTGGCTGGAGAAGTCCTAAAGCTCCTTTTTGAAGATGGAGGTATGATACTAGTGATCTTTCTAGCTCTAAGTGTATTTTCTTGAATGTGATTTTTGGCATAACAAATCAATCCACATATGCGGTGCATCTTTATAAGGCTTATATATGATTAAATGATACTATTATAAGATACTGTATTATATATATATTGTGTCCAAAAGGGTATACATCGAGTGGCCAAGTTAGTAGTTACCTCTAGATTATGTCACTACTTAGTTCCACCCGAAGTTATTCGCCAAACTATTACATAAGGTTCTCCATTTTTCTTTGGACAATCAAATAACAAATCTCAATGAAGGACCGAGACAACTATTAGTTGGTAGACTTTATATTTAGGGCATTACAAGTAATGTTTTCTCTCCTATTTCCCTTGGCAATGCGCACATGTTTCATGCTGGATTTCTTGACAATTGCTATATTTAGGCTTAGGGTTTGTGGCAATCGTACTTACATATTACAGCAACTTGTACTAAGAGTGTTTGTATGGAGGATGGAAGAGGAGAAAATCATTCTTTGGTAGCGTGGAAGAGGGGAGGGAAGGGAAGGGAAGGGAAGGGAGACGGGACGAGGCCTGTCTCCTTGCTAATCATTTCTCATGCATCCAAAGGTGGACAATTGGGAGAGAAAAGAAGCTTCTCTCTTTTGTGTCTTGCGGGAAAATATTGCTTCTGTTATGGACGGGTGCAAAATTAAGATATCTCATAATTTCCTTCTTCCACTCCTAATGGACGGGTGCAAAATTAAGATATGTAATATCTCATATTTTCCTTCTTCCATTCCTATTTAACCAAACACAAATGGAGGAAGACCCAATTCCTTTCCCTAGGGATACCTCTTGGTCCTCTTCTTCTCCCTCTTCCCTTCCCTCGTACTAAACAAAAATTAAAGGTAGGGAGATTTCTGGACAGACTGAACCTCTTGGCTCATGGTTTTCTGATGTCGGTCTCATTTTGGTCATACGAAAAAACAAGAAGATAAAAATCTCGACTTATTCAAGTTTACTCTTTCTCCATCCAGTGTGGTTGGTAAGAGAATGTATTGAATCTTTATTTGTGGTGACTTGTGCAAATCCAATGTTGTCAGGTGGTACAGGCCACTTATTTTGTGGGTAATGTGTACATGCACCCTACCTAGACCTGTCTTGTCTTTTAATGAGAATAAAAACAGTGTTTCTCATTTGAGACAGCTACCATTGTTCTCTGTTTTCAATATTACTGTTAAGCTCTGTTTGGTTTGCAGATTTTGTGAGGAAAAAGAAAATAAGAGGGAAAACCACTTCCGAAGTGTTTTTCCTAGTATTTTTCTCCATCATCAAAGAACACTAGAAATTATTGTTTGAGATGTAGTTGCAAATCAAGTGTAGAGGAAGAAAATTGATTCACAAAATTTTTAAAAAAAAAACTGAATGTCATTCTCTCTATTTTCTTTTCCTTCCTATTTTTCACACTAACCAAACAAAGAAAAATGTTTTCCTTCGTGTTTTCTTTTCTTTTGCCTCACCAAATCCATGAACCAAATAGAACCTTAGTACCTGGTACATTGTTACGCCTACGGTTGTTAGAATCGTACGATAAATATGATTTATACGATTCGATTCAATTCTCCTACCGAACGATTCGAATCATGCCTATGAATCGGAAATCGCATTGAATCGGTATGAGTCGTCCAATTAATGGACAATTTAATTGGACGATTCATGATTCGATTCTCACGATTCATAAAAATTTTGAGTTTCGCTTAAAAAATAAAGTTAAAAATGTGTTCTTAATTTTTGCCCGTGTTTCGTGCCCTTTTATTCTTCACTTTTCTACATATAAAGCTTCTTCTTGTGTGTAAATAAATAAGTGACTAGTCAGATAATGCCAAGCTTTTTGTTAGGAAATCAACAGTAATGCCATTCATGCATTGTCCTTATGTTTGTTCCTTTTTCCCGTTCACATTCGTGTATGTATGTGAAGTGCTGGGCTTCACATCCTAATAAAAGCACACATTATTATAAGTATATGTATACAATTATGTATCTACATGTGTTTTATATGCATATATAAATGCATTATTTTCTATTTTCTAAAATGTGAATCTTATGATTCACGGCTCGATTCGATTCACAATTCATAATTTTGCCAAACCGATTCACGATTTGACAACATTGTTACGCCAATGCTCTACAAAATTATATATACTTAGAATCCTTCAGCATTTGATCTGTGGAATCTAGGTTGTGTTTGGAATGACAATTGCGGAATGCGTTTTCACCAATTGCAATTATATTATCCTCTTCATCCGCAACTTATTTTAAAGATGCATTCTAATGCACTTACATTTTTTTTTTTTTTTTTTGTGAAAAAACAAGTCTACTTGCTTCCTCTTTCAAGTTGGAGGTGGTGTCTTGCATATGGAACATGAATGGGGGGTTTGACAGAACCACCCATGTTCCTCAACTTATATGCAAAAATAACTCACTATAGTATAGTTTCATGTTTGTTTGTTTTTTTTTTGTTTTTTTTTTTTCTGTCTATATTGTGTAGAATATCACTATTGAAAGATGTACTAGGAAACAAGTTGCATCCCTTCCAAATGCAGCACTATAAAATTTCTGGCTGTAAAGAGCCTTTGCTTATTGTTTTTGTCCAACTTTTGTTGCTTACAGAGGCTGTTGGTTACGGGGACCCCCTTATCGCAGTCTTGCCATCATTTCACGGCATCGAGTGATTTCTCTCTTCTATCTGCAATACTTTTGTTATCAACAACTCAATTGGTTGGCCTAAATTTTGCATATTGCTTTCTCAGAGGCTTTCAATCTTTCCATCTTTTGCCATGTTCACTTGAGCAATTGGGGGACCCAGATCTAGATGGTGATATGAACTTGATATTGCTTGTTAGGTAAACTACAAATGCTGAAATAACAGACTATGCATTATTACATCATGAGAAGTTACTAGGTTTTGTTAGATATGTTTTTTGGGTAATAGTCGAGCTATGGAATTTTTTTTTGCTTCCAAACTACTGGAAAACAGAAACATATACAAGCTCTGGATCATGTATATGACGTGCATTGTGACTCTTGCTTAGATTTAGGACTTGGGAGCATTTTAAATTTGGCCAATTTCAATTATCTCAGCTCCTAACTTTCGATCTGCATCCGACATTGAGCTGTTAGTTCACTTTCGATCTCAAATTTCTAATTCAGCTTTTCCATAAAACTTAATTGGATGTGAGAGGATATATTCGAACAGGTTGAAGTGGATGTGACCTATGTGCCTAGCTTTAAATCAGAACGAGCAATGCTATGGTTCTCAACTGTGAATTCTAAAATTTATTTTATATATATATATATATATATATATATCCAGCCCGTGCTTTGCAATTTCGGGATCAATACCTAGGTCGTTAATCGGAGTACAACAGGGGCAAATCTGGGTACAAGCATTGACTCCACAGTACACGCACCAGGTAAATTAGGAAGACAAGTAAGTGGTAGGATTCAAACCCATGTCAAAACTCTGGATATGGATCGTCCTGCTAATTGAGATTTGTCCTTCCAACTCTGGGGGGTTTCAAATCCCTGACCTCCCTTTGGGAAGCCAAGGGCTTTGGCCACAAATCTCATTGCTTTTGTGGAGTATTGAACCATTGACCAAATGAGTAAAACACCCCTCTGTCACGAGTCGCCACCCAATAGACTACAATTGTTTTGTTTGTTGTACCACATACTACCACATGCAATAGTATGTGATTCTACCGATCACGGTCACAACACGTTGTACAATTGTTAAAACATTTAGAAATGGAAAGCATACACTACTCAATCAGAAATGAGACCAAGTCTTAAACTTAGTGACCGTAACATAACAGTTTTTGCTTAACTCGCAATGTTCAATGTTGTTCATTTTCCACTTAAGGACCGTGAGAAAGCAAGTAGGATTTGTTTTTACATAAATAAAAGGGTTAAATACATTTACACCCCTTGTGGTTTGACTGATTTGCACTTAACTTCCTGTGTTTTAAATTTTGACACTAATATCCCAAGGGTTAAATACAGTTACGAGCTCGGTCTTGCTTCTCGTCTCCCTCATCCTAAGGATCTTGTGAAGTTTGCAGAGAGCTGCATGTACAGCCCTGTCTACGTTGCTATCGTTGAAAAGCAGCAAGCATTCCTTAAGTGTCACACGATCGGTAGTTTTATGTTAAGGATTCTCGTACTTGTTCTAGTTGTGAAGACTCTCTCTCTCTCTCTCTCTCTCTCTCTCTCTCTATCGGATCAGGATCGTGGAGTTGCCATTAGTATTGATGAAGATCGTCTTTTTTCCATTTTTAAAGCTTGTAATTCTTTTACACTTTGTTTGGATTGAAAGAAATTGAGAGAAGAGAAAAGAAGAGAAAGAGTACTACTTTCTCTCCAGTTATCTCGTTTGGTAATTTACGTGGAGAGAGAAGAGAAGAGAATGGAGAGAAAATTGACCACTTTTGTTTCTCTCCAAATCGGAGAGATTTCAGAGAGAAAAGAAAAAAAACTTAATTAAATAATATGTAAAAGACCAATACGCCCCAATATATTATTATTTCATCTAACATATATCCCTAATAGAGGATAAAAAAGTAAATTGGTTATAAGTACTTTCTTTTCTTTTCCCTAATGAAAGTTAACCAAACGCGAAAAAACTATACTTTCTCTTCTCTCCTCTATTGTCTATCCAAACATGATGAAGAAATCTCAATTTCCTTTTCTCTTCTCTTCTCTTCACTTCTCTCAATCCAAACGAAGTGTTACTTTTCATTTACATATCAGTAAGGATTTATATGTATGTCAAAACAGTGAGGAACTACTTCAAGTTCATTAAAAAGTTGTTCGCTTTCGATCAAAAAAAAAATATCCCATGTGATTCGGACTAAAATGTAATTGTGATTTTTTCCATCCAAATTAATGGTTTTATACTTTAGAGCCTTAATTTGAAGGGAAAATCATATTAAAAGGAAAATAAGTCATAAATCATTTTCGTTGGGTCAAGCACATGACTTATACCAAGAAAATCCTAAAAAATGTCGGATTCTCTCTCACCCAATTCAAAACCATATATTTCTCCTTAAACGAATTGAAGTAAACAAATTTTGTTCTTAACACTGTTATGAAGCTTGGGGATAATTTGGTCACTTCAACTTGCTCCGTTAACAAATTTTAAAGATTGTACTTAACCCAAGGAGTGTGAGTGTATTTAACCCTAAATAAGGGGGTATTAGTGCCAAAATTTAAAGCACAAAGGATAAGTACAAATCGGCCAAACCACAAGGGGAGTGAGTGTTTTTAAACCTAAATAAAATATCTGAATAAAAAAATTAGAAATAAAAAAGACAATGCAATTAAAATTGACATGAATGCATTTTGAAAATGCCATTCCAAACGTCAATAAGAGGCAGTTTGAAAAATTAAAGAACCAATTATGTGATTTACAAGTGCACTGGTTCTACAAATTTAGACTATTTGGAAAAGTCTAAAATTGGACAAGTTAAATTCAGATCTCTCTTTTTATTTGGTTCTCGTAAAAACTAAGGTTATTTTTATTTAGGCAAATAATCACTTTTAAGAGAGTTAATAGACTGGACATGCAATTCTGAGCAAGAAATTGTCACTCACAAAATATTTGAATTTGTAGAACCAATTCACTTATGAACCATATAACCGGTTCTTTGTTTTCACAAACAGACCCTTGTTTCTCTTTGAAAAACCTTTAAAATGCTTCGAATGAAAGCTGGTTTTCTTCTTCTTTTTTTGCTAAATTAAGTAGAAAATTTTAAAAATACACCCTTTTTTTTGGATTTATTTTTGCTAAATTAAGTAGAAAATTTTAAAAATACACCTTTTTTTGGATTTATTACACGGACCTCCTCTGAAGTTTGGCAAAATTACACGAACCCCACCTCTATATTGAAAATTACACAGACCTCCCTTAAAGTTTGGATTTGCATTACACAACTCCCCTCTAGATTGCAAAATTTACAGAGACCTCCCTTTTAAATTTGCTAATGCTAAAAATACCCATAGTTAAAAAAAAAAAAAAAAAAAAAAAAAAAAACCCTCTCCGTGCATATACATATATATATATATATATATGCATACATACATACCATATCTATGGACCATACATATATACATACATGCATACATATTTGTATACATATAACCATTGAATACCTAAATAACTGTATACTCCCTCTGTCCCATTTTATGTGTCCATTTTGGGGAGTCCAACTTTTTAAGGGAACATAATGATTGCTCTCCACATGGGTCTAAATAAGAGAGTTTTTTCCAAAATTGCCCTTGCTTTGCTTAAGAGAGTAGTTTGATGTGTTCACTCATTAGGGGTAGCTTTGAAAATTAACTTAAAAGTGGACAATAATTTTGAGACAACCAAAAATAGAAAGAGGAACACATAAAATGGGACAGAGGGAGTACATCTTTGAGGTGGATTTGGTATTTTGAGTTTAGATCTTAAATTTTTGAAATAAATTGATTTTGGGTTTAAATCTTAGGAACAAATTAGTTTTTGGGGTAAATTAATTTTAGGTTTAAATCTTATGAACAAATTAGTATTTGGAATAAATAAATTTTGTTTTAAATTTTTTTGTTTTTTAAACAAATTCATATATATATATATATATATATATATATACGATGAGGCACTTAAGTAAACTGGGTAGAGTGAAATTACCCAGTAAACTAGCTTTTAAGTCTAAAAGAACTCGCAGGTTAGTGGGCCGCGTGGGCCAACCCACGGGTTCATTTAAACTTAAAAGGCCAGTTTACTGGTTAAGTTCACTCAACCCTATTCACTTAAGAGCCTCACCGTGTACTTTTATATCTATATAATTATACACACACACAGTAGAGAGAGGAGAGAGAAAGGTGTGTAATTTAGTAAAATGATAAACAAAGTAAGGGTAAAATAGTATATTCATGCTAGAGGGGAGGTCTGCGTAAATTTACAATATAGAGGAAAGGTCGTATAATTTTGCCAAACCTCAAAAGAGGTCCGTGTAATTAACCTTTTTTTTTTTTTTTTTTCCAGATAATAAGATAAAAGCAAAGTTTACAAAGCACGCCATCCTTATAGAGAGCCATATAAAATATATATTTATATATATTCTATTACCAACTTTCTAGTGGGAGCAACCACATCCAGTTTACAAGTCGACTGTAATTTTGTTCACTCCAAAATTGTTCACCTTTTGTTCACCCACCTTTCTCATTGGCTAATGCAGTGAGACCCAGTACTTTGCACCATTAATTAATTCTCATTTAATCCTGAATCCCACTGCATTAGCCAATGAGAGAGGAAGGTGAGCAAAGATGAACAATTTTGGGTAAGCAAAAATGTATTCTTACAAGTCTTTTCCATCAGGAAAACATCATACAAAAAGAAGTTTCAGGTTCAGTAGAGCTTTCATTTACTGCATATTAACACTATATATAGACATATGAACAATATGGATAGTTTGTGAGATTCAGACTTAGAGCCAGATCATGTAACTTAAGGTCCCTGGACTCACAAGACAACAGCAGAGAAGAAGCATCTTTTGCCAATGCCTTTCAGGTCAGTGACCTCCCAACCATAGCCTTCCTTGTAACATTCAATCTGTGAATGTGTTTAAAATATAATTATATATATATATATATATATACAAAAGTCATATAACACAAATAAAACTTATCTATTGGTTTGTGGATTTCGAGAAGGAAAAGGGAAAAAGAAATGAAAATGAGAAGGAAAACTATTTCCCTACCAGTTTCCTCCGTGCTTTAAAAGGCTGTGTTTGTTTCATGGATTTCATAAAGGATAGGAAAAGAGAAGATTGAGGAAAACACGTTTCTTTGTTTCGTTAATAAGAAAAATAGTGAGGAGAGGAAATAAAGTAGAGTTGATATAAATTAAAGATTTTGACATTTGTGAGTCGTTTACCCCTTCCGCAGGTTCCTATTATGTTTGAAAATTTGTAATTTCTAAAGTTTTTTAAGCATGAGGGAAAACACAAGAAAAATAGTTTTCCTTCTTGTTTTCTTTCCCTTAATAAGGAAAAGAAAGGAAAATTTGGTTCTTAGATATAGTGAGGGAATAGGAAAGAAAACATTTTCTTTTGTTAGGTTAATTAGGAAAACAATGAGAAAAATAGAAAAGAAAAGAGAATAGATTGAGAAATCAATTAAATATTTTGAATGGTGTTCGTCATTTTCCTTTCTTTATTCATATTTTGCAATTATGTTTTAGAAATTTTTATTTTTAATGTTATTTAAAAGCATGAAGGAAAACATAATAGAACTATTTTTTCTTCTTGTTTTCCTCTCCCTCTTCTTTTTCCTCACGAAATTCATGAACCAAATAGTTCCCTTGTGTTTTCCTTCATGCTTAAACAATGTTCAAAGCTGGAAATTTTCACAATAAAATTGTAAGTTACGAAAAGAGGGAGCAAATTGACACAAACTTCAACGTTTTTTTTGTTAAGTCACTATATTTTATTTCTTTACTATTTTCCTTGGGCTTTGTTTGGTTCATGAATTTCACGAGGGAAAAGAGAAGGGAAGAAAAATAAGAAGACAAACTAGTTCCCTTGTGTTTTCCTTCATGCTTAAATAACATCAAAACTTAAAATTTTCTAAAATATAATTGTAATATATGATTAGAGGAAGGGAAATATTAGAGGAAGGGAAATGACTCACAACATTCAAAATTTTTAATTTTTTTTTCTCAACTTATTCTTATTTCTTTCCTAGTTTCCTCATCGTTTTCCTTATTATCCTCATCGGTTTCCTCAATGTTTTCTTTCCTTTTCTCTCATGAAATCCAAGAACCAGACTAACCCTTAGTAACCAACCAAAGGAAAGCGTTTTCCTTCATGTTTTCATTTCGTTTCCCTCACTAAATCCATGAACCAAACATATCTAAGGAAAATGCTTTCCATTGTTTGGTTACCTAGAAAATAGTGAGGATAATAGGAATGAAAACAAAATGTAGTGAGAAATAAATTAAAATTAAGAATTTCGTCAATCATGTTCCCGGTTTCTCCCCTTTTTCTTAGGTGATCTTAGGTTGTAATAATATTTTGGAAGTTCTTAACTTCTAATATTATTTAAGTATGAAAGAAAACACACGAAAACCAGTTTTCCTTCTTATTTTCTTTTCCTTTTTCTTTTCCATCAATGAATCCTCTAACCACTAAGCCTAAGCATTTCTAAAAGGTAGTAGAAACTACGGGAAAGAGGAAAGAAATTGACTCACAAAAATACTTTCAATTTATTTTCACTTTTTTTTCTTTTCCTTCTTATTTTCCTTATTAACCAAGTAAAAAGAAGTTATCTTTATTATCTGGTTCTTTTCCCTCACTAAATCCATGAAACAAACAGAGCCTTAGGACGGAGTTGAAGATGAGAGAAAACACGAATATGGTCACATACCGTGTCTAAAATCTTCTCATTGTCCCTACCACCAATGACAAATATTTGCTCACCAATAACGATAACACCAGAATTTCCTCTAGACTCTTTCATGGGTTCGCCGATCATCCATGAACCAACGCGAGGATCAAAAATCTCAACAGATGAGACAATCTTCCCTTCAACATAACCACCCAAAGCATATCTACAAAAAGAAAATTCGTAAACCTGGTCAAAAATGATTTTACCAATTTTGAAGAATGAATTCCACTGAAATCCACGGCACATCGTAAATTTTTAGTCAAAATATGCTAAGGTGTGGAAATGTTTTGCTGAAATAAGTTCAGAAAAATAGGGTAACGCTTCTAGTTTTCAGTTTTCTAAATTCTGAAAACAAATTCTATTTTTTGTTATTTTTAAAAGACGAAAACTAAGACAACATTTTTTTATGTCGTCATTCTCTCTCCAAATTTCGTTGTCATTTATAAATTAAAAAAGAGAAAAGAAAGAAAAACCAAAACAATTACCAAATACATTATTCGTTATCATCTGTTTTGGTTTTAAAAAAGAAAAAGAAAAATGGAAACGATTACCAAATATGTTTTTCAGTTTCCGTTTCCAAAAAAATAAAACTAGAAACAGAAAACTGAAACCCCAACGGCACTATATCTTTACAAGGATTGGAGCAATAGCACAAAATGCCATCAAGAGTAAGAGTGCAAAGGAAAAAACCGACTCACAGTTTTTCATTTAGCACAACCAGAGAATGACACCCCCTCTTTTTGCTCATGCTTCCTACAGTAGTCCATGAATGTTCACGAGGATCAAATCTTTCAACAGATCTGAGATAACAAAAGAAACATATTTATCAGTCAGGCAATCCAGATGGGTTCTCATGCATTAAGCAAGAAATAATTTTCAGAAATTGGATTCTATTTGGACCAAATTATTCAAAATATGGTTTTTGCTTCTTTTTAGATCAAGAAGAAAGAACGAATGTGGAAAATAAACTAATTTGTTGGAAGCTAAAACAACAAAACTCAAGAATTCTCCTTTATTTAGTGGTCTAAGGTCCTAAGGACCACCTAGTATTTTCATTACTCAAAACTCACCACAATTGATGGACGGCCACTTATCAGGTATCACGATGTACATGTGGACTAGAAACATATATTTGTGCGTAGATGAAAGAAAAATTTCAAGCAAGCTCAATCAAAAGCACAAAAGTACAACTTTATGAAACAACTATGTAGATGGATCTTAACCTCTCTTTTTTTGCTTAAGCAGAGAGAATTAAAAATATTGAAACTCATCAACCCAATAGAGGAAGGCAGATAAAATAACTGAAATAGTTTCTTACTCCAAGTAATCTCTTCCATCATATCCACCAACAACATAAAGCGTGCCATCAATTTCTGCTGCCGCTGGAGCCATTCGCTGGGAAGACAGAAGAAGTCAGATTTGAACATACATAGTTTTATGTAGTAATTTCCTAGCTAAGAACAGCCCAAGAGGTTTATAGAAATCCTGAATCTCAAACAAATCTGAAAATGAACTGCATGAGTCGAATTATAGCCAATGTTCTAAAAATAGCTAGGCGCTAGTCGGGCGGTGGAGGGGGGCCTAGCGCCTAGGGGCCTTGGTGGATGCCTAGGCGGAATTTTTTTATTAATAAAAATAATAAAAACATAGTGGATATATATACATGTCATGTGGTGTTATTTAGAAATAATTATAGATTTGGGGTTCAAAGAATAGATAGATATAACAATTATGTGGTGTTGTTTGAAAATAAGTAATGATTGAAGAAGATTTTTAATATTTGTAAAACTATATGGGATGTATAAATAATTTCCATAAACCTCAAGTGAATATAAACACATTTTACATTTAGTAAATCTCAGTCAACACAACACACCGAGTCACACACAACACACTCACTGCGACACACGACAGACACTCACACACCCACACCCCCACACACACACACTCACAGACACACATACACACTCGCACACACTCGCACACACTCGACGAACACAAACATATCACCGGAGCAATGGAGCAGAGCAAATTTGAAGGGATAGAAGATACAATGAACCTAATTTGATTTTGATTATTTGAGAAATCAAAAATTAGACACCCTAATTCAGAAGATATGTACCTCTTTTTCTTTCTTCTTCTATTTCTTCTTGGCAGTAGACAGATTCTCTCTCTCCCTTTTTCTCTTTTATTTTACTAAAATTACACTCTTACCCAGCCCCGCCTAGCCCCGCCTAACTCCCGACTAATCTCCTAGCCGATTTTAAAAAACGAATAGGGGAAAGTTGCGGCGGCCGGGTACCGCCTAGCGCCTAGGTGGGCCGCATAGGCTGATTCTTAGAACACTGATTATAGCTCAAGACGTATTAAGAGCTTTACAAAAAAAAAAAATTTGTCTGTTAGACAATTCAAATCCTTCCAAATCAGTAATGATGACCATGTAATAGTCTGCAAAATATTACGCTGATCTTAGATACAAGTTTCAGTTTCATGAGTACTCTTTCAAACTCATAACAAATTGGAGCTTCAAGAAACATAAAAAAAAAAAAAAGTGACCAAGAAATCAAAATACCAAATGAGCTCTTAGTTTGGGAAGCATAGCATTACTGTTATATATATAGAAAGTGCTTCCCAAATGATGTGGCAGTAGGCCAGGTCAAATACAGTGGGACCAATTGAATTTTAATTGGAAGTTGTTTACCTGGCCCAACTGCCACATCATTTGGGAAGCACTTTTGGGATAGAAATTTGGAAAGCATAGCATTATTACTCTTTATTTATTTATTTATTTATTTTCATTTGGTGCAGTGCTATCGTACAAGGACATTAAGTGTCAGGCCCGGGGGAAGGGGGCAAGGGTCGAACCCTGGTATGAGCTTGTCCTATTATTTTGTATTTTGGTGAGAGATATTTTAAAAAATAAATCTGACATTGATACCGTTACCAAACGCGTTTTCTGTTTTTGTTTTCATTTTTTTAAAAAAAACAACAATGTTACCATTTAAAAGAAAAAAATTGAAACTGCTTATCATTTTTAAAAAATTGAAAATAGGATTGTTACCATGCGAGCCCTAAACCAATTAGGAATCCTAGTCTCCTAGAGTCTATATAAAGCTATGTAAGGTTTTCAATATGATGGAGAATAATAACACAGAAATTTGAGAGCCTTTGAAGCTTCTTTTAGAATTGTGTGATGCAATTTAAGCCTTAGGTGTGATGCCTATGGAATCTTTGTGTGATGCATAGTTTTATCATCTTCTTCTTCTACTACTCTTCTTTATTTTCCTTGATTTGCTGCACTTTATTAGCTTTCAAAATCATCACTTTCAGATCTAGATTAGCCTCTTTAATTCCCAAATATTCTTATCTTCCAACCCTAACCCTAGAATCTATCAAATACACAAATCAGCCCCAAAGTGACTGTTCATGGCTACTGTTCACAGCACCCAGAACAGCGCGCTGTTCTTCCCTTTTCCCTTGTTTGATCATAATCCTCCCACTTGTCTAGTGGCGGACCCAGGATTTTGTGCTAGGGGGGGTCCAAGTTCCAGCACCCCCGAGAAAATTTTTTTTGGGTCATTTATCATATTTTTTATTTTTAAGTGAGACAGAGAGTCGAACGAGTAGTTGTGGTAAATTAGATTTAGACATTGTTTATCTCCTGAGCTGAATAAGGGGATATTACTCTTCCCCTTCACTATTAATAGAGACTTTTATTGTCACACGGTCACACTAGAGGATATTGTTATTAATCCTGCAATGTTATTCTTTCCAAAAAATTTATCCCCAAATGTGATTCCTAACAGTGGACACTATGTATTAAGAACCTCCACATGTAAAGTCAGAAATTTGGGGGGGCCACTATGAAAAATATTTTCAAATCTTCAAATTCTATATAGACCCTCAAAATTTTCAATATTTTTGCAGGGGCCGTGACCCCACCCACCCCCATCCCCCCCCACCCCCCCCCCCCCCCCCCCGCGGCGGTCCCTCTATGGGTCCGCCCCTGCCCTTGTCCTACATCACCTAATTTGGAGCAATACAAATAACAAGTACAAACTACAAAGTACCTTATGTCGCATGGACTGAGTGGCAATCCATCTTCCAATGTTTATATCGAACATTTCAACTGTTGAGTAACATTCACCTCCATTTCCACCACCTATGGCAAATATTTTGTTGCATAAAGAAGCTCCAGCCAAACTTCCTTTCTTCTCATTTAATGAAGGACGACTAACCCATTGATCACTTGTCGGGTTGTATGATTCAGCTTCAAACAAGTAGAATTGGCATGTTATTGCCATGTTAGAATCAAATGGGTGCTTGGGAAAGCAAAGAACCGGTTCTGTCATCTGTGGTTCACAAGTGAACCAGTTCTATAAAAACAAGTGTTTGGTAAATGTCCATTTCTTGCACAGAAGTTTGTGCCCAGTGTAATCTCACTCTTAAAGCTGGTTCTTTGTAAAAACCAATATAAAATTGGTTCTCACAAAGCTCACATAGAAAGTGATACTGGTATTGAACGCATAACCTATTTTCAGCAATCCCAACAGGCCCCAACAAAAAGATCAAAAAAATTGCAAGAAATAAGATCTTAAGAAAAGCTCACTACAAGTACCTGTGTCGTTCCAAACATTACCATCAACACCTCCAAACATATAAAGTTCACCACTCAACAATGCTGCAGAGGCATATGAACGTACAGAGCTCATGGACCTAAGAGGGTTGATTGTGTCCTGAGAAGGAGAATAGGAACCCAAGGTGGACAACCACGAAGAACCATCAAATCCTCCCACTATAAGTATCTCATCGTTAATCTTGGAATGAGGTTCCTTAAATGACTCATATGTTGCTTCCTCAATATGCCTCGAAGACAATGAACCAGACTCCACCACAATAGATTGGTTTTTCAGTCGTTCAATTTCTGCATTTGATTTAACCTGCATTACTAATTCAAGTTAGGTCCCATTCACTATGTCATGAAAAAGTACTAAAAAAAATTTATTTAACCGATATGAGATAACCACATATCTAACTGCACGCTCTTAGTCAGTGGCGGACTGAATAAGGGGCAGAAGGAGGGGGGGGGGGGGGGGGGGGGGGGGGGGGGGCGGGTTTGTGAGATATACCCTAAAAAAAAGTATACTTTTACACTTAAGCCCCCCCTCCAAAATTCAAAAACTCCCTATTTAATTAGTATTTGAGTTTTAAAAAAATTCTACAAGACAACCAAGTATAATAAATTCAATTTATTGGTCTCAATTGGTAGTAAAAATGTGTCATTTTGTTGTACCTTCAGTGCCAAACAATATTAACTTTTCTTATGTGCCATTTGGTATTAACTTTTAGGTGCCATTTGTTAGTTACAATTTTATAATTGGTACTAAAAGGTCCTAACTGAGATGTATCATATAACGGGAGAATATTTCTTGAGTTTTTGTATTAATTTTTTATAGCATTAACTTAATTATACCATCTACATGAAAAATATGTATAAATAGACCCCAAAAAAAATTTGCCTCGGGGGCGCTGCCGCCGAACCCCCATGAACTCGGCTATACCCAAGTGCAACTTCTTGGTTTCACCGCTACCAAGCCCCCCCAACTTCAAGTTTCTGCATCTACCCCCTGCTCTTGGTGGCAACTAAATAAAAAAGAGAAGCCAGAGACCTTCATGGAGAATGACACTGACAAACGAGTAGAAGTATTAAGTGCTACAAAAGAAACATAGATTATGATCCAGAAAAGTTACACGAACAATCAAGTAGATGCAACAATTGAAAAAACATCTGACCTAGAGTAACAAATCAATTAAAGTTATCAACATTACAAGAGAATAACATATTATGCGCAAACTAAAGGCAGAAACAATTAAAAAATAAGTAGTTGGGCAAATCAAGGCTACACATGTAATATAAACAAAAGCTACACGCAGCCTTGGATAAGTCACATACCAATACTTACTTTCAAATGATTCAATTGAAAGCCACATTTAATTGCAAGAAAGCCAAGCTAATTTAAGGAAACTATTTGGAATAGAAAGTCATATTCTCATAAACGTACGCCAATAAAAAGTTGAAAGCAACAGGAAACAACCGCCTTTTTCAAAAATTAATAATTATATTGGAAACTGAAATCTAAAAATCCATCAAGTTCCTCAAAATCGGTAACGAATGGGGTCAATGACTTCGCAAACAAATATCATGGAATGCCAATAGTAGAGAAATCCAGAGCACCAAAAAAACATAAATAATATGATAAAACATCATACCAGCTCCTGCTCCAGATAACTGATTTTCCTAACGTGTTTCAATTGAGATGTCTTCAACCCTTCAAGTTCTTGCATCAACTGTAACAATATATCACAAGCAAGGTCGTTAGAATCGGTTGAGTCACGAGCTGATTTGAGTTTCACACAACCCAGTACCATTTATGATTCAACACAATTCATGATTCATAATTTTGAACTTCGAACTTTTTAAGTGGAAAACTTTCAACAATTTGAGCTTTGATACTGCATGAAAAAGTTGTGTTAAATTGTTATTTTAAGCACCGTTCTTGTGTTTTTATATACTATAATTTGTTTTCTGAAAAATGTGAACCTTACAGTTTATTATTTAACACAAATCCTAGTTACTCACTGATTCACGATATCACAAGTATATTAAAGCAAAGCGGTGCAACAGAGCCAACAGATATGTGAATGATAACTATTCGGAACACCTTTACTTACCTTAGCTACAAGAGAGTGAAGATCAGAAGACTTCACTTCTGAGGCCGTAACTGTTTCTGAAAAATCTCTTCCCTCGGGAAACTCAGAATTCACCTCTTCTGTTGCAACAGAAACGAAGAAACCTTCACTATCAGGTCTCGGACTCACATGTTCTTCCTCATAAATTTCTGAGGCAGGCACATCTGTGGAAGCGTCGGAAAGCTGGCTCTCTCCATCCAGATCAGGTGTTTCTGTGGCAGACACATCTCTGGAAGCATTGGAAAGCTGGCTCTCTCCGTCCAGATCAGGTGTAACACATTTGGAGCCCCATTCCATGTTGGACTGATCCGAACAAGGAAAAGTGAACTCTGAAGATCGTATCCAAGTATCATCATTTTCCTCTATTGTACCAGAAATAGTTGAAGTTTCAAATAAAGAGCTCCACTTCTTCTGTGGAAGGGAAGCACATGAGTTATACAGAGTGGTAGATTGTGATTGCTGACAATTTGACTTTGGGTGTTCAAGTCCATCCCCATATTTCGCTGCTGCTTCCACTCCCATTTGTGCTTCCAAAAGTTGGATTTTTCTACCTGAACCAGGGGCTTCCCATGATCCCAATTGCATATAGACTGAACTGAATAAATAGAGTCTGCCTAACAAGCATAGATACGGACACGACACGACATGGGGATACGGCAAATACCAATTGCGTGTTTAATTTGTGTGACCATATAACACAGAAATTACATTGTTTTTTTTTTTTTGCGACAAACTAAGAAGTAAAAAGCTACTACTCATAACAACTAAAATATAGAATAACAAGTTCATTATGTGTTTGTGTCATATTGCCATTCACTAAGATATATCACCGCCAAATAACAATACAACATGACAAACATCATACCAACACAACCAATTCTACCATTTAAGCATCTTCATCTTCTCCTATCTCTCTACCTCCCAATTTGAAAAGTCGAAGTGTCGAACAAGTGGGCTAGACGCATATCAGTCTTTAATTTCTCGTAATCCTCAAGTTTTTTGGTATTAATATTTTCTACCCATAAAAATTGCCTAACTTTCCAAAAAACCACTCTCTTGCTTCCTATTTTAACATATTATGATGAGGACCCCAATAATTTAAAAAGATATTCCAAAAGCCTTGTGCCATGTCTAGAGTGCGTCGGTGGTGAGTCGGATAAAAATAAAAAATAAAAAAAGAAACCCGGACACAATTTCTTGCATATCCAACATGTATTGGGCATGTCAAATGTGTGTCCATGTCTGACGTCTAAATTGTAGTCTCTCAATTTCATTACCTGTCTCTCTCTTTTGAAGAGTGGGAAGTGAATCTCTTGCAGTATTTTGGCAGATGGAGGTACTTGCAGGGACAGGAGATGATGAAAACAATGTGATCAACTTGTGAGTTTGAGCATGGTCTAGCTCAAACCAAAACAGCCTCGACTCATAGTAGTTATCAGCAATAATTGGCCCAAACTGATCTTCAAACAACGACTGGCACTGCATCCGGATTCTGACCCGAACCTTAAAACATGAAGAGCACACTACAATTAAATAAAATTCTTTTCACCATGACTTTCTCAGAGCAAGCAACTCCAACAGAGGAGCCAAATTGGTACGGTACATAGGGAAACTCAATGACTGCCAATTTGGCTCTTCCAACTCTAAAAATAAGCACTCCAACAGGAACATCAAAATGGTAGGCAAAATGCAAACTGGTGAAAAGGGTAGGCAAAATGCGAACTGGTGAAAAGTGTAAAGTGTAGACATTTTTGCTGGGGGGGGGGGGGGGGGGGGGAGGGGGGAGAGTGTAGGATTATAAGAATTGGATATGCCAAAATGCACCTATGGTTGAAGTGCATCAAAGTAAAAACTAAAATATTAGAATGGCTACTCATATTGTGCAACTATGGTTGGACTGCATTTGGTTGAGAGATAAAACTGAAAATCAAGTACTGAAAATCAAGTGCTGGATTTTAAGTACTGAAAATTTTAACAATTGAATTTGCAATACTGAAAATAATGTTTCAAGTAGTGAAATAAACTGCATTCAATGATTATTTTCAGTAGAAATTTGTCACTTTAAAGTTTTCAGTGGGTTTTTGGCTGCCTTTTCAATTAAGTGCTACATTATCAAACTCACTGCAAAAAAATTAGTGCGGAAAGTTTTCATTTTCATTACTTAATTGGGTTATCAAACACATCCACATTGTTCAACCAGCGAAAATGGTATTTTGACTACTCAAAATGCCAACTCCTGTGGGAGATGCTATAAACCCCAAGTTCACATATCATAACTATGTGCCTATACCTGTGCAGGGTATGGTGTATTCCCTGCACCATCAGCAGTCCACCCATATGGATCGATATTCATTTGTCCTGGGCTTGTAGCCTCAAAGATACCATGAAGCTTCCTATCACTATAGTTGAATAAAAATACTGGCAAGCCAGGCTTAATGTTCCTCACATACGCAAAATGGGGTGCTGGCAAACCTATTCACAAATTCAAAGAAAGAATTTTATGAGTTTTTTGGCGCCAAAACTGCACAAAGAAGAAAAATAGCATTAGGATAAAATTGTACTAAGCAACCAGATGAGACGATGCCAACTAACCAAACAAGAGTTCGGAATAACATTCGTTGATTGTGTTATTCTTGCATCCAAATATAATTGCACCTAAATCACTCTTCCTTAAGTTTCTAGCAGGTGCACTGCAATTCATTGTCCATGAAGGTTGAGATTTTTCCTTCAATTTAAGCGTCTTTTTCTTCCGTCCCATCCTGTTAAACCCAGGAAACACATTATTGTTTAAGTCCAGAAACCAAGTAATAAATGACTCAAAGTAGGGGACATCTATCTCTTACAGTTACAGTATGTTTGGTATGAGGGAACGAAGGAGAAGGGGGGGAGGGAAGAGAGGATGGAAGAGGGTACAACCACTAATTTGGTAGGAAAAGAAGAGGGGAGGGATGCCTCTTCCCCCCAGGCCTACAAATTTCAATCCGTCTAGAAGTGGACAGATTTGAAGAGAGAAAAAGATTCCTTCATCTTTTGACTTTTTTGCCCGTTAAGAATAATACCTTTTGAATGTTCACTTCCTTCCTATTTAACCAAAAATAAAGAGGGAAGACTTCCCCTCCTCTCCCTATGGATACCTCTACCATCCACCCCCCTTCCCTTCCCTTCCATTTTTCGATCCTTCCTATGAAACATAGCATTAATAACAGCCCTCCACACAATTTCTTTGATAATCAAAATGTAGAGTGTTTAGAAATTTAGCTCAATAGTTATCAACAATATCTAGATATTAATGAAGGAAATATAGGTCAAACATTGTTCAAAAAAGCACATGGCACCATAAACACCCAGAGATCGTAAAACATGAAAATCCAAAAGCATAAGCTCACTAGCTCTAATTATTTCTGTTTTGAGAAGACATATACCCTTTTTAACATCTTGAAGCATGAAATTTCCAATAATCAATTTGTTAATTATGTTAAATCTAGTTTTAATGGCCCAAAAGTTGGAATCTCACTCCAGTGCAATGGTTAAAGCAAAAAAATTTAAATGAAGAATGTAAATAGAAGAACAAACCCATTGAATGGTTGTTACTTCCATAAAAGGACTTTCGTTTAAGTCTAAAGCGGAATACGAAATATTGCAATGCATTATCCGCATTATCAGCATTGTGCCAAGGGAGATTAAAGAAAGTCTCATACAATTTTTCAAAAAATAAATAAACAAATTGATTACTCCATAGCACATGGAAATCCAATGCAAAATCTGAATTTTTAACTAACACTAATAAATAAATAAATAAAAGAAATGCAGGGTTTAAGCCCACCAAAAAAGTTGGTCCTTGCAAAATATTACATGATAATCATCATAACAATAGAAAACACAATACAAAATGAAAACAGACTTCAAGGGAAATTCGGAGTAGCTTTGAACCAATAATCACAAAAGGCCATGGCACTACAAGATGCAAGCACTTCAAGAATATCATCTATGGCTTCCATGAAAAAAAAAATGCCATAAGCCTACTAAAACAATACATATGAATGAGTATATTCTCAAATCTCAACTCAATTTAACTCACAGTATTGACCCAAGCTAGTTGGAATTGGTTATATGAACCCTAGATTCTCCATTTTCCTCTTTCTAAAACAGCAAAACATAACTCCATGACTAAACTGACAGTCACACTAATGTACTCATTCATATATTATCATGAGCATATGATTCATATAAAAAACAGAAAAGAAAATAAACATATTATTTCAAGGAAAATTTAAAAATTAGTAATAAATCATATCGCTGGTTTTCAAACTTACTCATATTTCACAAATTATAATGAAAATAAACATCATTCAACCAACAAGTTGATCAAGTTTATATAAATTATTTATTTTATATAATTTAAAATAAAATAAAATAAAAACAATTTATATCCTCTTTTCAACTAAAACTGAAAAGAAAAAATAGCGGAAAAAAAAAAATTCAAGAAATCTAACATCACCACTGGTGATACAGTACACAGAGTAGAAAAATACAAAATCAATTATACTCCGTATCTCACTAATTGATAACTCATTTGAAGTCAAATCAAACATGCATTTCATAGGAACCGATCGAGGGAAACGCATTTGAAGCGTGATATAGAGAATGCGAACGTTACTTGGTCGAGTTCGGAGTAGTGATCGTACGTAGTATCGTACGATGAACGAACCTCAATCGACGATGTGAGAGAGAGAGAGAGAAAGAGAGAATCAGAATTTTTTTTTTTAGGGCTCTCTGTCTGACAATGTGAATTGTGAAGTGAGAAATTTCGGAAGAAATTTCGGAAGAGAGAGAGACCACAGCAAGCTTGCAAAGGCCAGCACCCCCCCCAAAACTTACCTTAAGAAGCTCATGAAAGGTGCGACAACGTATGTAATGTAGATTTATAAAGTTTGCTTTATATAAGGTGGCAATGTGTTATTGACGATTTGAAAAGACTAGATTACCCTCGAATGTGGCACACGACTAGGGGTGCAGCTCGGGCGAGCCAACCCATGGTCAACCTAGGCCCGGCCCGAAAATTACCAGGCTTGGGCCCGCGATACTTTCACCATGGGCGGGCTTAGGCAGAAAAATACAATCCCCAATTCAATTTGGACCGGGTTTGGGCAGAATTTTGCTAACCCGTGGAACCCGAGCTTGAATTCTATTTATGTATTATTTTTTACATTATATTCTAGTATTTTTTTAGTGATAATAATACACTATTAGATATTATTTTAGCACTAAATTAATGTAAGAATGTTTTTTCTCAAATCTAAACAAAAAAATAGATTTGATATCCTACATATTGTTGTTTACATACTAAAAATCAAATTGCACAAAAAAAAAATTGTAATTCGAGCTCAATTCGGGCTCGGGCTCGGACTCGGGTTGGAGAACTAATTCACAAACCGGGCTCGGGTTGACAAATTCGGATTTATGTCGGGCTTGGGCTCGGGCTTGGGCTAACTGCTTGAATTCGACCATTTGAGTCCCGCCCGAGTTGCACCCCTACACATGGCAGGGACAATGGTTTCGGACCCTTGTAATTGTGCTGTCACAGCCCGGTCCCACAATAGCGGAACCGGAGCCCGTGGCACGCCACCGAGGCTAAACCAATTCATTAATGTTCCCAAAATTAGGTTTAAAGAACACACGCAGCGGAAAAACAAAACACATTTTAAAACCAGAGGTTCAGTCGACTGCTCAGTCGACGGAAGAAGGCAGGGAGTTTTCAAAGAGGTTTAATAGCAATTCCAGTCGACTGAGACTGGGGGTCCAATCGACTGAGGCGGGGTCCAGTCAACTGAGGCGGGGTCCAGTCGACTGCTTTTGCTATAATAAGAAGCAGTAGCTAACAGAGACAAGGATCCAGTCGACTGAATCATGGGTCAGTCGACTGCTCCCCTGGCAGCAGCCCAATCTGCAGCATTCCAATCTGCAGCATTACAAGTTTAAAAGCTTTCTAACTTCAACCAAGGATCAAACACACTTCCAAAAGCACTCCAAAGTAATCTTAACTGTATTAAAGCATTACCAACCATAATTACAACATGTTATAGTCTATTACAACGTTCTAGATCCGTTCTATCATACTAAGTTAAACATGGGTTAAAACAACCAAATTCTTATTACAACATTTCTAGGATCCCAAAACTACAAGATTTACATTCAAGTTGCCTCACAAGCAAACTCCCAACCCACGTACTCACTTCTGCAATTCCTCGCCAGCATTTATACCTGCAATGGTTATTTGAATAACCACACATATTTCGATTTGTTTAAGCTAAAGCTTAGTGAATAAAACAACATATGTACATGAATGATAAACATGTCCGCATTCACATCTCTACAATTCATACTAGTCGCCGGAGACTCACGTGCCCGTCCATACTCCCAATCCGCGACTCCTCGCCAATAAGTCCACGCGAAAGGGTAAGACCCACGATTCTTCTCTTCAATCGTGCGACCTTAATGCCTATATCAGCTCCACAAAATGGCACGGTGACCACGTGCTCCTTCTGACCCAAATAAGCAACTTAACATGCTCAAATACATATCACCATACTCGCGGTAATTAAAACATATCACCGTGCTATTGAGCCTACTTATCAATATAAATGCCCAATATGAACTACACAATATATCTCTAAGAATTAATACATGCTATTCACACAAAACATGAATACATGTCAAGAAACCATTCCAAAAACATAGTTGAATCACTCACCTCCAAATAACGCTCCTATAATTCAATCTGAAGAAAACCCGTGCACAAAGAACGTGCAGAAGTCCGTCTAGTACAATTCCTATGGATCAGAATTCCATTTATCAACTTTTATGAAAAATTCTAAAAAATAACTTTTCGGAAAACTTGGCCAAACAAGCCCTAACATATATCAAAACGAAGCTCTTACCTCGAGGAGCTCGAATATGAAATCTGGAAGAAAACAAACTGACGGAAGGTCGTCGTTTGGCGTCGCAAAGCTCTAAGCAACTAAATCTCCCTCTAGCCCCCTTTTAGCCTCCTTTTGGAATTAGGTTAAGCTTATGAAAATATCTAAGTCCATCTCTATCTATATATAGGCAACACTCTCGGGGAATTACGTTTACCTCCCCACGAGTTTTCCAAACTCCTAATCAGTCTCTGAAACTTTCTACACAGCTTATTCATAGCTTTACGAGTGAAAACTCAAAATTATAAAAGTTTTCGACTAAGTTTCGTTTGGTCGCTAAAACGCGAATTTCTACATGACGTTTCCGAAGTTGCTAATTAGCCTACCAAATTAATAGCGTGTTCATTCGTTCTCACCAGGATACTAAATCTAACAACAGAAATATATTCTTAAATAGAAAATAATACAGATATTGAAATACACAGGTAAACATTTATTTTCAGATAAACATTTAAAGTGTTCCACAGTGACCGTCTCATACTCGAAGAGACTTCACAAACAATAAATCCTCAATCACAACAGTTTCAAAGGGTTCTCTAATACAGACACCCAAATCAACTCGTGAGTCAAAGCTCACCCAAACAGGTGTCATAAGACACGTCACAACACATTATCATGTATGACAATGCAATGCAAAAGCAATAACACAAATGTGGGTGTTATATGTGCTTTCTTAATCGTTGCGAGAAATAGAGTAACGCTATACTTTAATTTGAATCTCAAATTTGATTTTTAATCATCGTGTGTAAATAGGGGTATGAGTTAGAACGAAAATTAGAGTAATATTAGGCACACTTTGAAATCCACACTGAATTTGACACACAGCTTTAAATGCATGTACCTTGTGCTGCATAAGTGGTGCACAAAAAAGTGTAAAAAAAAAAATGCACACCACACAAGGTACGTGTATTTAAAGCATATGATGTCAAATTCAATGTAAATTTTAAAGTGTGCCTAGCATTACTCCAAAAATTATGATTTTGACTGATTCTGATCCACTAATATATAATTGACTTGAGTCACTTTTGTAAATTAATATGCACGCAAGCATACGAGTCGGTTATAGGTTCGTTACCTAGCGGAATAGCCCGACGGATCGCCGAACAGTGTTGTTACGAGCCCGGCGTCTTCACCCACGAACTGCTGCTCCATGTTGCCTCCGTGTACTCTCTTATGCATCGCCTAGGTCGTAGAGAACGCTTCTTGAGCCATCCCCATGACAGTCACGCGCTAGATCCCAAGCCCTTGTGGTGATAGGCTAGAGAGAGAAACCGTGGGGAGAGAGAGAGAGAGACTGCGTGAGATAGAGAGAGAGAGAGGCTCAGATTTTATGTCTCCCTTAGGTTTTCAATGTGTAATACACACACATATATATAAGCACAACGAAAACCTAACAGGCTTGGGACTCCAAAGCCCGTAACTTGGTGTCCAAGCCAGGTCTTATTGGACCCAGTCCAATAACATGTGGGTGCCCGTATGGCCCGACCACAATATGTGTTACATTTATACTAGTAGTATTGATTTTTTTCAAAAAAATTACTCCCTATGTCCCTCTTTTTGAGTCCTATATTCCATTTTGGGATGTCCCAAAATTAGTGTCCACTTTCCTAAATTGGTATACAATATTTACCCACTTTTCAAAACTACCCTTCCTTGAAATCTACACCAAGACAAAACTAAAAAAGTTATTGTAATGATTAGGGGTAATTGTAGAAAGTAGGTGTAGAATCTTTTTGTCCTCTTAATAAGTTGAGTTCCCAATGTAATAACCTGCATTTCATTTATTTGCATTTCATATTTAAATTCAATTGTATTGTTTACTTTTATTTTAATTACAATTCTTGTGTGTAGAATTTATTTCTTGCTTTATTTCATATTTGAAATTCTTGTTGGGGTCAAACTGCGATTATATGAACTTTAGCAATACCTGGGTTGAATTTCAAAGTCTGTATTTCAAAACGGTGAAAATAATTTCTTTTGACTCAAACAGCATTTTTATAAAATCGGGAAATCATTTCCTATATTAAAATGAATTTTCTGTATTTTTGTGACGAACACCGCGCCACGAAAATACCAGTTTATGTCCAAAACTGTCCGCGCTGTGCTAAATTTCCACATATTTTGGAAGTGATGTAAAGCAAGATTTGATATATGCTTTATTACCATTTATGGAAACTAATAATTGACTTAGGCCTTATTTGACAATGCATTGTGTGAGTGTGTTAACTTAAGACCATGAGTTGAATTACCCAAACAAACATATTTGCCCCCTAGTACTCTACATGACCCCTATGAATTTCTATCAGCTTCTAAACTTGTTGGAGTTTATGTATACCATACATAATCAGTGCATATATGTAAATACGTAGATGTGTGTGTGCTGTATATTATAGGTATATATGTATAATTAAAACAAATCATTTTGTTGAGTGAATTGGAATCAACTTGGGCTCCAAGTTGAGAAAGTTGCTATTTAACAAACACTCTCACACACATATCTCACAATCTGGAGATTGCAACACTAAACATAGAGAATTTCAGAGAGAAAAGAGAAAGTTGAGAGTTCATCCTACTGAAATTTTAGAGATAGAGAAGCTCAAGACTTCCATAGCCAACCTCCAATTTGACTTCTATTTTGCTATCTTTCTCAACATACACTCTATTCTCTTATCACAGTGAGTATTTCTAACTCACTCAGAATGTAATTCACTATTGATTTACTGATTTGTGTAGTTGAATTAAGAGTCACCATTGATGTATTTATGTTTGAAGTTTCATAGCATTGAAATCTATTTTTTTAAACTTAAGCAAAATCTGCTTTCTTAGATAATAATGAAAGTTTATAGTACATATAGTCTATGGTTGAAGTTTTAGAGCTTAATTTAACCTCATGAGAAAGTATATAAGGAAATTAGTTTTTGATGTCTTTTGAAATTTCATAGAATTTAAGAGCTATAGTTTGTTTTATGTTAAATTGATTGTAGATTCTTAATCCTAGTGAAAAACTAAAGAGATCCATATATAATATGATATATATACTAACAGATTTGGAAATGGGTCAAAATAGACCCTTAAACTGAAAACAGGGGAAAACCAGCGAGGAAGACGAAGCCTCTGCTTCATCTCGCGCGCGCGATCGCGCGAGCGACCCGTGCACGCGAGCTGGTGGGTTCAGGCAGACAGAAAAGTTTTATATAAGAAAAACGAAAATTAGGCAGATCGCGCGAGCGGACCGCGCGAGCGATTCACACGAGCGACCCGCGCGCGCGATCTTCCTGTACTCTGGCAGAAAGGAAAGTTTTAACAAAGAAAAGGAAAATTGGGCAGGTCGCGCGAGCAGCCCACGCGCGCGACTTCTGGCAGTTCCTAGTTTTTGCTTGTTTTGTGATAAGGAACTGCTTGGGATAAAATTTATATACTGTTTGGGAAATTTATTAAATCAAAATCTTAATTGGTTATGTTTGAACGATTAAAACGTTGTAATGTGACTTATCAATCCCCGTACGCTCGTTGTTTGTATAAATAAGTGAATTGCCTCATGTTTTAAAGTTTCATGACATACATGTGGAGTCAGTTGTACATGCATGGTGAGTGTGAATGTTGGTTAGTTTGGAAAAGAGTAATGGTCAGTGTGGCATAGTGAGTGCGGTTGAAATTGTGATGTGGACACTCCCTGGTAAGTGAGTACCAAAGTGTGTTGTGATTGAGATTGCGGTGAGGGTGTCTTTGAAATGCGACGGTGGCAAAACTAGACACTCCCTGACGACCATGGTAGCGTCAAAGTGTGTGAAGCCAAACCTGGACATTCCCTGGCACCCATGGAAGTGCTAAAGTGTGGCCTACGGACACTCCCTGATACCCGAGTCTGGATACTGCGTGAGGGTTCCTCCGGTATTTGCATGGCGGATTAGGTAGTCAAAGTGTGAGGCAATGGACACTCCCTGGTACCCCTGACCAAAGTGTGAGGCAAACTGGACATTCCCTGGCACCCCTGTGCTAAAGTGTGGCTATCGGAGTATTTCAAAGATACCGGTGTGTGATGGTGGGTTGTTGGGTTTTGTCGAGAGAAAAGAGTCGGTAAGATGAGATGGTGCATTGTTCTCATACACGGTCACATATTGTCATGCCCCGACGTAGCATAAATAAGGAAAGCGTTTAATTTCCTTTATGGACCCGTGGGTCGCGACAGTTTGAAGGATCGATTCCGTCCCAAACGTCAAACAACAAAATATAAAAAAATCAGAGCAGAGCAATCAAGGCTTATAAATTTTTTCTAACTTATTACATATTGTGACACGAGGTCAACTAAGGCACAGACCGCCTTGAAACAAAATAATAACTTAATGTTTATTACAGTCATCCTTATTACAACACCAGTTATAACTT
The DNA here is from genome assembly GCA_033977485.1 of Hydrangea macrophylla. Lineage (NCBI taxonomy): Eukaryota > Viridiplantae > Streptophyta > Magnoliopsida > Cornales > Hydrangeaceae > Hydrangea > Hydrangea macrophylla. The sequence continues at coordinate 14,211,779 of CM066999.1, read as the reverse complement.
AAAAAAAAACATATAAACTTAAAACATGTAATGAAGATAACAGATTTTCTTCACAGCCGCCGTTCTCAATTAGCGTAGTCATACGATTCCTCCTGGTTATAACCTGAAAAGCCTGAACACGAATGTTCAGGACGCATCAACGTCGTCAACTTCGAGAAGCTGGTGAGTATTAAAAACATGACTTTGAATGTAAAACATACCCATTTACAAATTCTTTCTTTTCAAGTTTTGTAAAAATCAACGGTTTCACCATAGAAAGAAATCAATTATAAACCAACGGGGAAAGTATTTAAAATGTCGTTCATTCATGAAAACATATGATCGTGTATGAGACAATGCACTACACTCATCTTACCGACTCTTTTCTCTCGACAGACATAACAACACAATACCTCACTCCAGTATCTTTGAAACACTAAGATAGCCACACTTTAGCAACGGGGCGCCAGGGAGTGTCCAATTTGCCTCACACTTTGGTCCGGGGTACCAGGGAGTGTCCATTGCCTCACACTTTGACTACCTAATCCGCCATGCAAATACCGGAGCAACCTCACGCAGTATCCAGACTCGGGTATTAGGGAGTGTCCGTAGGCCACACTTTAGCACTACCATGGGTGCCAGTGAGTGTCCAAGTTCGGCGTCACACACTTTAACGCTTCCATGGGCACCAGGGAGTGTCCATATTTGCCACCGTCGCATTTCAAAGATACCCTCGCCGCAACTTCAACCTCAACCACAACCACAACCACAACCACAACCGCAATCTCAATCTCAAACTCATACTCTTCCCACACTGACCATTACTCTTTTCCACACTGACTGACCCCCACATGCATGTACCACTGACCCCACATGAATGACATGAACTTAAACATAAGGCAAATCGCTGAATTAAAGGAACAACGTGCGTATGGGGATTGATAAGTCTTAATACACGTTCTACTCGTTCAAACCTAATCAACTAAGATCCTATTTTAATAGTTTTCCCCAAACAGAACCTTAACAGTACTTAAAAGTTGAACCAAACAGTCCCTTAACACAAAACAAACAAAAACCACAAACTGGCAGATCGCGCGCTCGAGCCGCTCGCGCGACGGGTCGCTCGCGCGTCCTGCCTATTTTTCATTTTTATATATAAACTTTTCCAACGGCCAGAAAACACAGGGCTCGCGCGCGCGGGCCGCTCGCGCGAGGGGTCGCTCGCGCGGTCCGTTCGCGCGACCCTCGCTCGCGCGCGCGAGTTCATGCAGTGTCTTCGTCTTCTTCCTCAGACTGCTCTGTTTTCAGTTTCAGGGGTCTTTTGACCCATTTTCAAATTTGAAAGTTACTAGGCCTTCTAATATATGATTTTCTTCGGTTTTTCGCAAGGATTATGAATCCACAACTAATTTAACATGAATCAAAACATATCATTCTAATTTTATGAAACACTAAAGGTTGTCAAAATTTGATTTCTAATATACTTTCTCATATGAACAAATTAGGCTCTAAAACTTCAACCATAGCATATATGATGTATAATCTTTCATAATCATCTACGAAAACGAATTTTGGTCGAGTTTGAAAAATCTTGATTTCAAGCTATGAAATTTCAAACATATAGAGAGTAGAGATTTCAAAATTAGACAAGCATAAAGAAATTAAAGCATGAATTACATTCTGAGTGAGTTCTAAATACTCACTTATGTGTAGAGAGTAGAGATTGTTGAGAGAGAGTAGCAATTAGGAAGTTCAAACCCAAGCTTTGGCTATGGGGATTAAGAGCCTTTCTCTTACAAAATTCTGTATAGTTCTCTGTGTATCTCTCCCAACTCTCTCAGTGTTTAGTTTGCAAAAATGTGCAGAAGATGTATGTGTGAGTAATGTATAAATAACCAATTCTCAACTTGGAGCCCAAGTTGATTCCAATTTACTCTACAAATGGATTTCTAATATCCTAATAATTATACACAGCAATTTAAAAGATACGTATGTGCATATTCACTGATGGTATTAGCTCAACAGTTAACCAAGGGGCCAAGTAGGTGTATAGGGGTCAAAGCAATGTTGTTTGGCAAAACAAGCTTATGGCATAACGATACACACACACACAAAGTATTCCCAAACAAGACTCTATCAAGTGATTACTTTCCATAATTGGAAATAAAGCAATTGTCCAATCAGTCACTTCCAAAATCTGTGGAAGTTCAACACAGCGTGAACAGTTTTGGACAGAAACTGGTATTTTCGTGGCGCGGTGATCACCACAAAAATACAGAAAATTTATTTTAGTGTAAGAATCGATTTTCTGGTTTTATAAAAATACTGATTGAGTTAAAAGTAAACATCTCCACCGTTTTTGAAATACAGTTTTAAAATCTAACACAGGTGTTGCTAAATTTTATAAAATTGCAGTTTGACCCCAATAAGAATTCACACATAAAATCGGCCAAGAAATAAATTTCACACATAAGAATAAAAATAAAAGCAGACAATGTATATTTAATTTTAAATATGACAATGCAATTAGATGAAAATGCAGGTTATTACACATATACGAGAATTATATCTTTTAAATAATATTGTGCTTGTTTCCTAAAATGAACTCCTTGCTTTATTATTGGATTAAATGAGAAATGTAAAGAGGTAAATGAGTATGTTTTACATTCAAAGTTATGTTTTTAATACTCACCAGCTTCTTGAAGCTGATGACGTTGATACGTCCTGGACATTCGTGTTCATGTTTTTCAAGTTATGATCAGGCTGAACACTATGACTATGCAAACTGAGAACAACTATCTGATGAAGAGTTTACTGTTATATGTTATTGAACAACTATATGTTTTTCAGGTTGAACTGTTAAGGATGACTATAATAGACACTAAGTTATTGTTTTGATTTAAGGCGGTTTGTGCCTTTAGAGACCCCGTGCTGTAATATGTAATAAGTTAGAAAAATATTTGTAAGCTTTGATTGCTCTACTCTGATTATTATTTATTGTTGTTCGACGTTTGGGACAGAATCGATCCTTCAAACTGTCGCGACCTACGGGTCCATAAAGGAAATTAAACGCTTTCCTTATTTATGCTACGTCGGGGCGTGACACCCAAATGTGGAAAAAAGGGATGGAGGGAGTAGTAAAATTCCAAAAAGATAAATTTTTTTCTTCGAAATACTTATTTCAGATCCGTTCTATCCGAAACACACCCCCTAGGTACACTGACACACAATGTAGAAAGCATACCATGATTTGAGAAATTAGTGTGGAGTAATGACATTCTTCCCAAATTCAGTTCTCAAATATTTCAACACGTCTAGTAGCATTGATCGGTAGTACCACATATCACTACATATTATACAACTAACAAAGCATTTACAGCCCAAATTTGAAATTCAAATTTATGAATGATAAATTTATTCATTATTGTGTGGTTCAATAACATGACATCCACACCAGTGGGAGATGGCTATTTGGGTAAATAAAAACCGCAAATAGTAGCTTTATTATTTGGGTAATGCTATTGTGAGAAGCTTCTCACATGAGAAGGCGAGTTTTAACCGTTGGATGAGCATCTAGTCGTAAGATTCTCTTCAGATTCCTGGGAATCTTAATGCTAGATGCTTATCTAACGGTTAAAACCTGTCTTCTCATGTGAGAAGCTTCTCACAATAACATTGCCCTTATTATTTTGCGCTGAGTGTATCGGTTTCTATTGGTCCGAATCCTTGCATAACATGAGTGACGTAGTGGACCAGCGTCATGAATAATTACAAAATAACTATAAGTGTGGTAAATTCTTAAAGTACTAGAAAATAACCCTCCATTTGAATTGAGAGAAGAGGAGAGAAGAGAAGAGAAAGGAAGAAAAGTCATTAAAAGAAGAGAATTTGGGATTTTCTCCACTGTAGTTGGATAGGCAAGTGAGGAGAGAAGAGAACATAAAAGAAATACAGCTTTCTCTCATTTGGTTACCTTTCACAAGAGAAAAGAAAAGAAAGTATTTATAACTAATTTACTCATTTCTCTTGATTGACTGTATAAGTATGACATATTCAGGGATATATATGTATTTTAAAATAATATTTATTTCTCGTATATTCTCATCTAATCTCTTCAATTTCAAGAGAAATGAAAGTTGACTCTTTTTCTCCCATTTTTCTCTTCACTTATCTTCATTTACATTCTATTATCTCCCAACTTAACTTACCAAACAAGATAAAGAGGTTTTATTTCTCTTTTATTCTCTCCACTTCTCCCAATTAAAATGGACTGTAAATAGGATTGAGGTCTTATCCGAGCTAACCGACACCAACTCCTCCATGCCTAAGGCGCAAGTTCGAATCTCACTTTCCAATGTAAAAAAAAAAAGGAAGGGTTTTTTTTTGGTGAGAAATCCCTCAAAATGAGGTACTACAAGCCAAAAAGGGGATTTTTCAATAGGTTGTTCAACAATTTTATCTGCTTTATGTTTACAAAAAAATAATTATCAATTTGAAAAATGACAACTTTAAATGGCCATAACGTGATTATATATATATATATATATATGTTATTTCATGGTTTTTTTTTCTTTGAGATTTACGTTTTGGACTTGAAAATTGTGCAAAATCAGATAATTTGGAGCATTGTTTTGAGTTTTTATCTCTTTGAACATATAATATTATCTGTTTACAAACAGATAATTTTATTTGTCTGAATTAAAAGACCATAACTTTATCACTTTTTAGTCTCTTTTGGGTGATTTTTTAATTTATTATTAAGTTTTTTTGAAAAAAAATTTATGTTATTTTTTCGAGATCTGTGCACTGGACTTTAAAATTGAAAAAAAAATTTGGGTAATTTTGAGCCTCATTTGAAGCTTTTAACTTTTTGAACAGATAAAGCTTAAATACAAAAGATATTCCTGAAGTTTGGTTCCTGTCTCAAATTGGTACTTGTAGTTTCAGTTGCATCAATTTAGTCCCGAACGTTTTTTTTTAAAATAGAAGCATTATGGTCCAATTGTCCCATTCTGTCATAAAATTTAACGAAATTCACGCACTACTATGCACAATTATGCTACCAAGCGGACGAGGAGATTGGCGGAGTTCCAGTTTTGTCCCTGAAAAGTGTAATAGTGCATAACTTGTGAGTAAATTTGGTCAACTTTTTCTCACAAAATTAGATATTTGGACCACCTTACTTCTTCTATTTAAAAATTTCAGGGACTATATTAATATAATTGAAACTACAACAATCAAAATGAGAAGTGGACCAAACTTCAAGGGTATATTTTGTAATTATTAAGCCAACAAATTAAATTTTCTGTCCGAATATCTTCCTTCTCTTTCTCCTTCATTTCATTTTCCCACCTACCAAACATGTCGTTAGCCTTGTGAGCAAGAGTTGCTGCGTGTACTGAATCAAGTAACCGTTCGGGTCAACCCGAGTCCGATAATTGTCAAAACACTCTTATCCGGCGAGAATTGTCACCGCAAACCATCTTTTCCGGCGAGTTTCAAACAAAGAACCACCGCCACAGCCACCGCCACTGCAAACCATCGATTATGCTCTCTCCGATCGACGGTGGCGTGATCGGATGCCAAGGAGCTGGACTGCGCGGCGCCACTGCCGGAGCTCCGATACCAGGGGTACCTCCGGTGATCGGTGAGCCAACGCCTGTGAGTTAGGGTAATTATGGAGAATGAGAGGAAGCGAATCGATTGATTGAAGCGTTTCCTTGTAAAATTCACACAATAGCTTGATCAATTCCATTTGGATAAAAGGTTGATTTCGACACCATTACTATTTGAATACTGCTATGCTTCCCAAATTTTAGGTCACATATATTTTTCAAAGAGCAATATTTGGGGCACTAACAACATCCACTAACACTTACTAACACACTCTATCTCTCTCCTAGTGGTACTGTGGGGTCCGCAGTGGGTCCCGCAGTACCACTAGGAGAGAGATAGAGTGTGTTAGTAAGTGTTAGTGGAAGTTGTTAGTGCCCCTAGCATTGCCCTTTTTCAAATACATGTAATAATAGTGGGCCACCTGATTTTGATTCAATAAATTTTGATCCATTATTGAAGGTGAGCCTACTGGCACATGTGGCTGTGGCAGTGGGGCCGGGCCCACCTAATTTTGATTGGGCGATTTTGAAGTCGTCCACTATTATTAAAGTGGCCTACCGCCGCATGTATTTGGGAAACATTGAGATGCAAAATTTGAGAAGGATAACATTAATCTCACTATTTAATTTATCATGCCAATTGTTATAATTTGTGAAACAGGAGAAAATATTCATTGTAAGGATGATACCACGTAATTTGTGTAACCTTACTAATATATTATATTACTGATGTGTAAGGATGTTTTCTCTAATTTTAGGGTTCTACTATGCGTGCATGGTGGTTTGGTTTGAACGCACCATGTGCATAGGAGAGAGAAAGAGAGAGATGAGGGTGGGGCCAAAACCACGGTGGTTTTGGTAGTTACAATTTTTCCTCATCATGTTACAATCTTCCTTCATCGTGGTTACAATTTTCCCTCATCGTGATTACAATCTTTCTTCATCGTGTTACAATATTTCCTCGTGGTAGTTACAAAAATCTTTCCTCATTGTGGTTTCAAAATCACCATTTTTGTCATATGTTACAAAAGAAAGATAGAAGAAGAATTGATATCTTATTCATTCACAAAGAGTATGTATATATACAAGCTAGGAAAGCCAGAAAAAGGAAACAAAGAGAAGAAAAGGAAAGAAAAGAAAAAGGAAATAGACAACTATAATAAATTACAATCAATCTATTCCTAATCAGTCCATGAAATACGTTTGACTATAATAAATATAAATATATATTCCAACACTCCCCCTCAAGCTGGAGATGGAGCAAAGATATTAATGAGACCCAGCTTGATCAAAGACGACTTCAGGAGAGAGGGACCAACAGACTTTGTAAACATATCAGCAGCTTGATTGGAAGAGGGCACAAATTCTGGGACAATGATTCCAGAACGAACTTTCTCTCTAATGAAATGAACATCCACTTCAATATGCTTAGTACGTTCATGGAGAACCGAGTCAGAAGCAAGCATAAAGGCAGACTTGTTGTCACAGAACAACGTGGATGAGCCATTAACCGGATATCCCAACTCTTTCAGAATAGAACGCACCCATAGAAGCTCACATGTTCCCTGTGCCATGGCCCGATATTCTGCCTCAGCGGAAGAACGAGAAACTACAGCTTGTTTCTTGCTTTTCCATGAGAGAAGATGATTCCCATAGAAAGTGCAGAATCCGGATGTGGACCGACGATCACTCTTAGACCCAGCATAATCAGCATCAGTGAAGCAGGACACCCCAGACTGTGTACCTGCAGAATAAAATATTCCAAGACCCGGACAAGTCTTGAGATACCGGAGTATATGATGAACAGCATCAAGATGAGATGATCGTGGAGCATGCATAAATTGACTTACAACACTGACTGCAAATGTAATGTCGGATCGAGTGTTGGTCAAGTAAATAAGACGGCCAACAAGGCGCTGATATACCGAAGCATCAGGAATAAGTTCCCCAGACTCATTAGTCAGCTTATGATTGGGATCCATAGGAGTAGAGGCAGGACGACATCCCATCATACCTGTATCTTGCAGGAGATCCAGAGTATATTTTCGTTGAGATAGTGATATACCCCGACGAGAGCGGGCAACTTCTATCCCGAGAAAGTACCGAAGAGGCCCCAAGTCCTTAACATCAAAAGATTGACTAAGGGCCTTCTTGACTTTGGTAATGCCTGGAGCATCATCCCCTGTAATAATGATATCATCAACATATACCAGAATAACAACAGACCGGCCATCAGGTCGATGATGGGTGAAACAAGTGTGATCAGAGTGGCATCGAGTGAAGCCCAAAGATAAAATGACCTCACTAAAACGGTTGAACCAAGCTCGGGGTGATTGCTTAAGACCGTATAAAGATTTTCGAAGACGACATACCTTCCCTGAATACTCCCCCTCAGCCCGAAAACCCGGAGGAGGATCCATATAAATAGTCTCATCCAAATCCCCATTCAGAAAGGCATTTTTAACATCCAATTGATGTAGGGGCCAGTTGTGAGATGCAGCCAAAGAGATTATAAGCCGAACAGATGTCAATTTGGCTACGGGAGCAAAGGTAGCGCTAAAATCCTTGCCTGGGATTTGAGTAAAGCCCTTGGCCACTAGACGTGCCTTATAGCGCTCGATAGTACCATCAGCCTGATACTTGATAGTGAAGACCCACTTACACCCAACAGTTTTCTCACCAGGGGGGAGAGACACAAGTTCCCAAGTCTGATTACGTTGAAGGGCATCCATTTCCAAGGTCATGGCAGCCACCCACTGTGGATTCTGGAGAGCTTCAGAGACAGAACGAGGGATGGATATGGAGTCAACCTGACTAAGAAAAGAGTAATAGGAATCTGAAAGTCCCTGATAAGAAACATACTGATCAATGGGATGATTAGTACTAACAGAAAAACCATAACGATTAGGAGGACGGCGAAGCCGTGTGGAATGTCTAGTAGGTAAAGGAGTAGAAGCATTACCAGATTCCGGGGAAGACCTTGGAAGTGGAGTCTGAGCAGGAGGCCGGCGAGAATACACCTGAGTAGGAGCGGTGGTAATGACCGGAGGAAGGGAGGAGGAAGTCTCTGAAGATGGTTCAAACAGAGGAACAGGACGGGGAAGCAACTCACTATCTTCAGATAAAGTAGTAGTAGAAGGAGCAGGAACAGACCGAGGACCTGCAAAAAATGGAGTATCCTCCAAAAACGTAACATCCATAGAATGATACATATGACGAGTAATCGGATCATAACACTGGTAACCTTTTGACATAGGTGAATAACCTAAGAAGATGCAGCGGACAGCCTTGTTATCTAATTTTGTTCGAGTTGGACTGCGAACTTGAACAAAGCATGTACACCCAAAGACCCGAGGTAGGATAGGAAAGAGGGTTTTGTCGGGCTGAAGAAGTTGCAGAGGTGCCTTTCCATGTAAAACACGACTTGGAGTCCGGTTAAGAAGAAAAGTGGCAGTAAGAACGGCCAGATGCCAGAAGTATTTGGGTACATTCATTCCGCACAGAAGACACCTAACAACAGACATGATGGAGCGGTTCTTTCGTTCCGCCACACCATTCTGTTCTGGAGTGTAGGGACAAGTGAGTTGCTGGAGAATACCCTGTTTATTAAGCTCAGCCCGAAACTCATTAGTAATGTATTCACGACCATTATCAGAACGTAGATTACGAACAACTGTACTAAATTGGGTCTTAACCATTTGTAAGAAGTTAGAAAACAAGGAGAAAACTTCTGATTTCTTCTTAAGCAAATAAACCCATGTACACCTAGTGTAATCATCAATGAATGTAACATAATAACGGTAACCAGAAATAGCAGTAATTTGGGAAGGGCCCCATACATCAGTATGGATAATATCAAAAGCAGACGGTGCACGATTCATGTGAGGTATGTAATGAGAACGAGTATGCTTAGATAATTCACACACCACACAATTGAATTTAAATTTCTGGCAAGCTTTATTTAATAATGGAAAAAGTTGACAAAGATAATGAAAGTTTGCATGGCCCAAGCGGGCGTGCCACAATTTTATTGACTCTAAAGAAAAACTAGAAGACTTAGAAGACTCAGGCAAAACAGACGCTTGGAGACTCGACGACGACACACTTAAACTTCCGCCAGGTGGATCACCAAAATAGTAAAGGCCATCCCGCTCATATCCCCTGCCAAAAATCTTCTTCGAAATCCGGTCCTGCAAATGACAACGATCTGGTAAGAACACAATTTCACAATTAAGAGATTTTGCAAGACGACTAACTGAAAGAAGATTATAAGGAAAGCTAGGGACATGGAGAACAGAAGATAAAGAGATACTAGAGGAGAGGCAAACATCGCCTTTACTTTTGACATAGATAGTGGACCTGTCGGCAATACGCACAGATTGGGAGATGGGAACCAAAGAGGATGAAAACAAGGACAACTTACCAGTCATATGATCACTGGCACCAGAATCCAGAATCCACGAGGGGTTGCTAGACCCAACATGAAGTGCAGTAGAAGGAGTACCTGAGGCCAAAGTAGCAGTGGGAGTGGTGCCAGAATGAGAACCTTGCTGAAGTAATGCCCCTATTTGAGATTGAAGGTGGCCCATCTGAGTCTGGAGTTGAAGGAGATCCGGAGTAGGAGTAGTTTCAACCATAGCAGCAGTACGGGATGGACCCTTTCCTTTGTTGCGGGCACCTTTCTCACGAAGTTCAGGATGGAGTTTGAAGCAGCGATCCTTAATGTGACCAAGATTACCACAGTGAGTGCAGAAAGAGCGATTACCAGATCCAGGAGGACGAGTGAATGGGCCCGTTGGGGCAGCAAGAGCCATCTGATCAGGCACTTGAGTTGGCTCAGGTACAGCCGGAGGTTGAAGCAAGCGACGACGTCTCTCATCTCCATCAATAGTAGCAAAAGCCTCAAATAAAGAAGGCATAGGGGATGTGTTTAAAATCTGAGTCCGGAGAGATTCGAACTCAGGTTTTAGACCCATCAAGAACTGGTAGGTGTGATGGCGATTGAGACGTCGGAGAGCAATAGTAGCTGCTTCAGGCAGAAATTCACTAAGAGGCTCATATTGAGCCAGTTCCTCCCAACGGGACTGAAGGTAACCAAAATAATCAGCAACTGAAAGACCTAATGTAGCCTGAGAAGCCTGTGCAACATCCCGATAAAGTTCGAAGATACGGGAATCATTGCACTCATGAGCATACATTTGAGTCAGAGAGGTCCATAGGCTGGAAACAGTATCATGAAACATGAACATATGATAAATTCGATCTTCTATAGAGTTAAATAACCACCCCAAAATGGTGCAGTTATCAATATCCCACTGAGCAAATGTAGGATCAGAGAGCGCTGGTTTGGGTACAGTGCCTAGAATCCATCCAGACTTACCTTTGCCTCCAAGATAGAGACGGAAAGAACGGGACCATGCGGCAAAGTTCCTTCCACTCAACAACACACTAGTAACCCGTTGAGCAGGGGTGTGTTGAGAAAGAGACAGATCTGGACGAGCAGGAGTAATAGGATCAGTATCTTTTCCGTCGAGAGCCATACCGGAGTGTCTGAACCCAAGAGAAAACCAACAAAAATTTGGAAAATCGAGAAGATGAAGGGCTGCCCAGAACAAGTGAAACACAGATGGGGCAACCGGAGACCAAATAAAGGTCTAAAAGAGAGATGAGAAGGAGCACTAAGGCTCTAATGCATCACAGGGATGCAGGAGGGGCCCACAGAGGGGCGGAGGACAGCGCAGAGGCTGTCGGAGAGGCACAAGGGCCTCGGTGGAGACCTGGGAAGTGCGCCGGAGCCCTGGGAGGCTTGTGGGACCCTCGGCTGGTGGTGGGGGGGCTGCGCCGAGGTGGGCTGAGGGTGGGAGATGGTGCGGCGAGCCTAGGAGAGGCTGTGGGTGGCGGCGGCTGGTGGTGGGGAGCTAGGGTTTGGTGTATTTGTTGTCGCTCTGATACCAAAAAGAAAGATAGAAGAAGAATTGATATCTTATTCATTCACAAAGAGTATGTATATATACAAGCTAGGAAAGCCAGAAAAAGGAAACAAAGAGAAGAAAAGGAAAGAAAAGAAAAAGGAAATAGACAACTATAATAAATTACAATCAATCTATTCCTAATCAGTCCATGAAATACGTTTGACTATAATAAATATAAATATATATTCCAACAATTACCTTGACTTTGTTTGAACCCATACCTTAATATTTTGTCATCAAAGTTATAATCTTTCTGCATCAGTTACAATCTTCCTTACCAAGTTGCAATTTCCCTCATCAATTTCCCACATCTCGCTCTTTCTCTCTCTTGTTAGCACGGTGTGTGCAAAACCACTGAGTGCATCTAAGAATTTTCCCTAATTTTAGGAGGCACAAATATTCAAATAATTAGATTTTTTTGGCTTGTTATACCACATCATCAAAATAACGGTTACAATGAATATTTTCTCGTGAAGCAAATAGAGAGATGATCCATAAGTAGTTAGTACTAAGAGCAGCTCCAATCCTTATCCAAAACCTGTACCAATTTAAATTTGGGTAAGCCCTCAAAAACCTCCTCCAGTCCTTGACTCAAACCATATCAAATTGAGTTTTGCTCCAATTTAAACCCAAATTGAAATAACAATTCCTACATACCCAAATTTCGTATGGGTTTGAGTAAGGATTGGAGAGGGTTTGTTTGTTTGTTTGTTTTTATTTATTTATTTTATTTTATTATTATTATTTTTTTTTACTGAAATTTGGTTTGATATGGGGTCGAGTAAGGGTTGGAGATGCTTTGAGTCAAATTCAATACCTAAATGAGGGAAACTAATAATGTTGTAAGGAAATTTGAATATGATTATTGGAGAGCCTCATATCAAATGAAGCTTTTACTAAAATTTGACAAAAAAAATTGAGTGAGGGTTGGAGATGGCCTAAGCATAAATGATGATTGTAGATTAGTTTTTAGCTTAAATTGGGCAATTGATTGGGAAAATTACTAGTTAGTTGTGCCATTTATATATTTCTTTCTTTCTCTGCTGGCTTGGATTGACTATGTTATTGTAGTGAGTGAGAAGATTTATGGCATTTTCCTGTATACAAGTCTTACATGAAGGAAAACAGTGCGGAAATTGGAGGGAATAGTATATAAAGTCAGAAATAAACTACTGAACTTTTGGATTTTGTTGTGTTGCTTCCCTTCCTATTTTCTTGAATTCAAAATTTTTTAATTTCTAATGTTATTTGACCATGGAAGAAAATTTTAGGGAAAACACTGGAATTCGTTTTCCTTCTCGTTTTTCATTTTTTTTTTTTTCGTTCTCTAAATTTGCCAACCAGACGAAGCCTAAAGAAAAAAAAAACACAGAACAAATCAGTATTAGTGGAAATAAAGATGGGTTAACTTCAGATCAGAACATGGGGTGAAAGGGAAAAGTTCCGCAATTCCCTTGAGGTTGTCATATTCTTTTCTGTCAAAATGATGGCAGCTTAAGAATAAGGGAGGTATTATTGCATATGGGACTTACTGTGGACTGAATACGCAGTCAAATAGGCTTTGGAAAACAGGACATGATTGTAATTTTCTACAACTAGTTTGTTTTGCTAATTTATTTAAGCTTATTTTTGTATAAGAAATGCTTCTTTCAATCATTTTAAGCAGCCAATTTAACCCGTCCGCGCGCTGTTGCAATTCATCACTATAACCCAAGCCTACAGACAATATCATTTCTGATTTCTCTTTCTCCTATCTATCACTATTTTACACCAACTTCAGTTCTCTCTCTCTCTCTGATCACTTTCTGAAAGAAACTTGACGAAGACTAATGCTTCTTATATACAAGAGAAACAAAAAAAAAAAAAAATGGAGGAGAAGCAGTCAAAACAAATTGTGGCTTAAGAACTAACTCTAATCCCTATAAGCCCTATCCATTGAAATATTCCATGTTGCATTAGTATCGCCTCCTGATGTTGCTGATGCACTCTGCCTCTGCATGCTATTGAGAAGCGGATCTCTATCATTAACCACGGGTCTCGCAGAGCGGTTGATTAACTTCCCACCCACTCTCTGCTGTTGAACCACCAACACCGATGACGTTCTGCCAAAATCCGACGAAGCAAGTATGTCTCCAATTACACCAAGTTCGGGACACTCGCTCCACGCGTCGAGCCCCAGTAAAAGAGGTGATTCTTGGTCGTGGTACTTTCCTACTATCATTAGGTCAAAACAATCTTCCAATCCTTTAATGGACGAAGCTAGCGCTACCCCGTCTCTCACCACCTCTTCTTGATACGAAAACCCCTCGTTCCCCAAGTTAGCTTGTCGAACTTCGTCGATCAAGTCATTGTCGTACTTTCTCTCTCTAGCGTTATCGCATCCGAAAAGGAGGAAACGAATGACAGTTAGAGCCACACTTTCATGTCTCGCCATTCGAGCACCGTAGGAGAGTGCTTCTCCATCATCTGCACCGCCGATGTAGAGTACTGCCACGTGGTATATAGATTGATTGTTAAAGATCGACAATGTGCCGGTTAGAATACCTCTGTCGATGAGGATTCCTACCGAACATGGCGCTTCGTCGAGGACTTTGCGGTTCATGGCTTGGATGGCGCGGTTCACCGAGCCGACCGAGCCATCGATTTCCCACCGCTTGTGGAATGGCGTAATCACAATGGTGGCGTTCTGGTCGAGTGCCACGCGACATACGTCGTTGTGGATCGTGTCAAAGTGTGAGATGGCGCTGAATGTTTGGACGGTGACACAGCCTTCGTTGTGGAGCTCATACTGTCGTAAGGCGTTGATGATTTGGCCGGAGGTGGAGGCACTGCTCTCTAGGGTTCGTTGTGGAGGGTGCGCTATTAGGATCGGGGTGGTCCGTCCTACAAGCTCGACAAGGAGGACAGCAATGACTCCGATGGGGCTCACTTCAGTTGCATTGGAGGCTTCAAGGAGGTTTACAACTGAAGGGACGCTGTCTTGGTTATGAATACAGACCATTATTCGCACCTCTGCATCACGCTTGGCATGTTGGATTGCCCTCCTCTGATTTGGAACTCGTTGATTGGATGGATTATAGAGGGTTTTAATCAATGGTGTTATGATTGCCGTCACTCCTATCAGGGTGATAACGCACAGAGAGAACTCTTGAGCCGTCAAAACCTGTCATTGTCAATTTCAAATCAGTATACGAAAATGTTAAGGCTCTGTTTTGGTTTGCGGGTTTAGAGAAGGAAAAGAAAAAGGCAATGAAACGGAGAAAGATAACTTTGTCCTTGCGTTTCCATTCTTGCTCAAGTAATATTAAATTTTTCAGAAGATAATTATAACTTAAGAAAATACAGAGGGAAGTGACTCAAAAGTATAAAATTGTCAATTTCTTTCTCCCCATATTTTATTTTCTTTCATATATGTTCCTTACTATTTTGTCATTAATCAAACAAAGAAAATTGTATCTCATTAGTGTTTTCCTTTCTTTTTTCTCACCAAATCCATGAGCCAAACAAAGCATAAATGCACCGGATTTAGTTACTTCTTTCTCTGTCTGGGAATGACAAAAAATGGAAAGGAATATGAGCTTGTTCACACCTCACCGGTCATCCATAAGTTGAACAGGACGAGCTCACAAATGCCTCTTGCATTCAGCATGAGTCCGACCACCAGAGCATCTCGAACGGGGATTTTGCAGTAGCGAGCTGGCAACATCACTGCTCCGATCTTTACCAGGCTCGCGAATAGAACTATAAGCCCCACGATCCAAGAAGACCGAAAATGAACTTTGAACAGGTTTGTTTGTAACCCACTGACAGTAAGAAAAGCCGGATAGAGTAACCCTGAAACGAGACTATCAAGTCTCGACACTAAGGCTGCCCCCAAAGGCGGCCCATCTGGCACCACCAAGCCTAATACCAACGGCCCCAAGACGAAATGCTGGCCGATCGTCTCGCTCAGAAATCCAATAACAAGCACACTTATGAATATAGCACATATAAACCCTTCTCCAACAGGTTTACCTTCCGGTGTCCGGCTTAAAACCCATACTATCACTGGCCGGAATACATATACGATGACTAGCAAAAATACAACTAATGTTACAATTGAGAATACGGATTTCAATATATGACCGCCTGTGGTTTCCAAGAGAGAGAGACCGACTGCTGTCAAGGAAATACCAATAACGTCACAGAACATGGATATAGAGATGGCTAGGCGGCCAAGGTCGGAATTTAGGATCTTGAGTTCGGCAAGTAGGCAAGCGATGTTTGGAAAGCCTGTTAGGCACTGCGATGCAGCTATGTATGTAATTGCCTTCGCTAGGCTAGCGTCCATGGGTAGGTACTTTTTCAAGATAATTGCTAGTAGAGTTGTGAGTGCCAATGTGATGAACATCACCGAGGTCCCGATGAGGATGGCCTTCCGTCCGGGCCGGACCATCATGCCCGGGTCCATCTTCACTCCGATCGCGAATAGGAAGAACATTAGGCCGAAGGTTGAAATTGTGTGGAAGGCCATGGCACCTCTTGGAGGGAACAATAAGGATGATATGGTGTCTTCATGGCCCAGAAGTGAAGGGCCATATATTATACCGCCCTGCTAGGCATGTACAAATGATTAATTTTTGTCATCAACACAGTTAAATAAAGATCGATAGGATAATAGAAATCCGGTTAAAAAATTTATTTGAAATTCATTAAGAGGCCTGTTTGGGCATCCTTGAATCTAGTAGTAGTATTCGTGATCTCATACAGCGTTTCTATTGAAAGATCATCGTCTTGAATGGATAAAGGGCCAACCTAATGCAGGAGGCTCCCACCATTTCCGGGTATAGGGGTAGGGTTAGATTTACGCTGCCTTACCCCTGCGTATAGAGAGCCTGTTTTCGTGATTCGAACCAGTGACCTCCAGGTCCAATGGACCAACCATCCCGTTGTGTCAGGAAAAATGCTGTTTATTTCAAAATTGAAGTTTAAAATTATGAATTTTGTCATTTTATTAAAAATATAGAAATGACCGTATTAAAAGAAAGCATGGTGAAATCTTCTATTTATTAAAACTGTTTCATTCATGAGTATATAAATTGTGAATTAGACTATTGAAATTCAAGTGACAACCAAACATGCTATAACATTTTGTTTTATGCATATACTGATCTTTTTTTTTTTAAGGGAATGCTTACAAAAATTTGGGAGACAATGCTGGATTGTCCAAGAGGTTTGAGGCAGAAATCAATCAGCATTGAGGTAATGGAAACTATGGAAAACTGTAGCAGTAGAAGTGGGGATGAAAATTGTAGAGGGTTGTGGTTCATCCAGACACCTTTGGAAGTGATGCTGCCAGGGTCTTGGCATACATAAGTAATGTTTGCTCCCATTGGTATTCTGACATGGTGTGATATAGATGACCCTGCTACCATTGCTTCTTCTGGTTTTTGCTTACTTGAGAGAGAGAGAGAGAGAGAGAGAGAGAGAGAGAGAGAGAGAGAGAGAGAGAGAGGGAAATGGAAAGAGGAGGAAGTAAATGTGAAGGCAACTATGGAGCTGCCATTGTGAGAGAGAGAGAGAGAGAGAGAGAGAGAGAGAGAGAGAGAGAGAGAGAGAGAGAGAGAGAGAGAGATTATGGGATGGTCAACCTCAAGTTGTGGAGAATAAGGTGGTTATGAGTACATGTGTTATCACCAGCATTTGTATGGATATATGGTAATATGGTAAACTTCTAATTGATGCAGGCTTTATGTGAATGATCCAAAATTCAGTTGTACATGACCTTAGTTTACACTTTATCAAGAAAATAAAGGGTTTAAAAAAAAATGGAGAGAGAGTGGAAAGCTAAGAATTTCCATGTCGCCTAGCGGATAATTTTCTGAGTAATGCAATGCTTTCCAAATTAAAATCTCAAATTTGATGTAATAAAATAAAACAGCCTCTTGCAACGGTAAGAGTTGCCGCCGTGTGACCAAAAGGTCATGGGTTCGAGTCGTGGAAACAGCCTCTTGCAAAAAAGTAGGGTGAGGCTGCGTACAATTGATCTAATGTGGTCTGACCCTTCTCCGGGCCCCGCATTGTGGGAGCTTTGGGCACCGGGCTGCCCTTTAAAAAAAAAAAAAAACAAATCTCAAATTTGATTTTCAAATTCTTTGTCAGTTGTACCACACGTAACGACATATAGTACCATCAATCACTGCCATAGTATATAGTGCAAATGTTAAACTATTTGGACACCAAATTTAAAATTCAAATTTGAGAAGCATGTCATTATTCTAATTTTTGGTTTTGGGGGGATGGTTAATTAAATGTTCATAGGTGATCACTTTGGTTTAATTAATTATTGTTCTTCTTTTTTGCTGCCTGGTTCAACTTTGTTCATATTGTCGATTATTGGCCACAGGTGGCATAAATTTGATAATTTCTAGCTTTTGAGACTCTTTCTCAGGGCCTTTGAACCTTGAATTCTGTAATACATGCTAAAATCAGTTTATTGGACATTTTATTATACTACAATCTATTTCTTTCTAACAACAAAACCAATAAAAAAAAGCTTTTCAAGTTATTAAGAAATAGAACTAACATAATCGATTTTCTATCTAGAAAAAAACGTTATCCAAATTGTTAGAAGAAAGCAAAAAATAGATAATTCCATTTGAAAAAAAAAAAAAAAACAAAAAACAAAAAACAAAAAGTGATTTTTTAAAATGAATGTTTCGAGTTCCTGTCTTTTATCTGTCAAACCCAAAACAAGCACGAAGGAATGGTCGGGAAATAAATCAGTATGGGAGAGGAGTAGGAGAAACACTGTATTTTGAGTTTTTGCAGAAATTTTAGACATAATAAGCCAAAATTAAACATAGTTGTATCTTTGCTATATTTCTTTGATAAAATCTTCTCTAACTTGGTTATGATTTTTAAAACATTTAACATAATGAACAGAAATTTTAAATAATTATTATCTTTACTATGATTCATATTTATGTGTATATATATATATATATATTTAAGTATATAGTTGATTGAATTTGTTGTATAAATAATTGAATGGAGAAATAATGATGGATGTTTTAAGGTGGATTCACCTTATCAATTTTTCTAATTCGAAAAAATTTGGGAATTAGGACCGACGACAATGTAAGTACCTTAGAGACAACTAACGTTGCTTAGCAAAAAAAAAAAAAAAAGACAAATAACATTGCTATAGAATAAAAATATTGAGAGAGAGAGAGAGAGGATAAATGTACAAGTATAGATTTTTAATGGAGTAAAATGCAATACATTTTTTTTTGCATTTTGCTATGTGAACTAAATTATATAATGGTATCGACACTAAGTACTTGATGGAATTGAGAATTCAATGAAAAAAAAAAATCATAAAAAAGATTGTAATCATATAAGATTAGAAAATTTTTAACACATTTCTATAAGGAAAAAAAATATATCATTACACTTTTCACCCCATATGCGAGACCTTTCAAGTGCAATAAAAAAATTAGCACCAAAGAGACTAATTGTTGTCACTTGATCTTCATGTGTTGTTGTTGCACCACTAGGACTGAAACTGGTTTGTTAAGATCTGGAGAAGCAAGTATGTCACCAATCACTCCTAGTTCAGGCAACTCAGTCCACTCTTTTAGACCTGACATTATCGGCGAATCCAATATGTGACGCCTTCCTACGATGATAAGGTCGTAACCATCCTCCATTGAATGAATTATCGAAGCCGTTTCTGGACCATCTTTAAGTTTTTCTTCTCTGTATACGATATTACTCTGAAGTGAACATTGAAGCCTTATTTCCTTTAAAATTTCTGTGTCAAGCATGGTCTCCCAATTTTCGTCACCCCTATCTTCTAACGCAATAAGTCGAACAACTGTTAAGTGAACTCCTGAGGATTTCGCTGTGCGCTTTGCATAAGCCAACGCCTCACGATCATCTTCGCCTCCCAAGAAAATCACAGCCATGCAGTACATAGATGAATTTGATGGAGAAGATGTTTTATTGTTTTGTATTTTACGGCGGTCAATGAGAATCCCGACTGAACAAGGGGCCATTTCGAGTACGTTTTGGTTTATATGTCTCACAACATCACTGTTCAAGATCATTTTCCCTTGGGAATTCCATTTTCTATGAAATGGAAGAATTATCAAAGACGTCAACCTGTCGAATGCTAGGGAGCAAATGTCGTGGTGCATGAACTTGGGAATGGATATTGCTGTAAAGGCTTGTACATTCGCAAAGTCGGTGTATGCTTGCCCGTAACGGTTGAAGACGTCGACGATGTATTGGGAACGAGCGCCTGCAATTGAAGACTTTTGCCCAAACCTTCAAAGTAGAAGGCAAAATCAGGCATGGCCAAATCTAATATTTGTAATACACACACACACACATACGTATCTGTATATATATATATATATGTTATATGTTATATAAATTAATACTAGGAAGTTCTTACCATGGGTCTCATATTTAGAGTAATCCCTTGATAGCTTGGGAATGAACATGGAAGGTCTTCTATTTATAGGAGAGACTTGCACACAAGTTGAATTTAATAGTCTCCTATTTATGTTAGTTTATTATTTGATTACTATTCATTGAGTAATGCTAGGTACGCCTAAACGGGACACCTAAATAATACACTTATGGAAATGGATTTCCAAAATTATTCCTTAGTTTCCAAACAAAGTTCGAATTCATTTCAAAACTGTCACAACACATCAGCAGATGGACAGTTTAGGTGCACAAAACTGGTGTACTTAGCATTTTCCTTATTCGTAATATCTTGCAGATATATGAATGCATATATCTGACTAACCTATGGTTGATAAGGAGTGGAGAGGCTCGGCCAACAAGCTCGACCAAGACGAGTGCGTAGACTGCAGTTGGAGTTTCTCTTGTACACGTGAAAGCTTCAAGTAGATTAACGGCGGCCAAAGCATCGTCTTGTCTGTGAGCGCACGCAAGTATTCGAAGCTCGTCGTTTTCTGAAGAGTGTAGAAGGTTTCTCTTTTGATAACCTGCGTATGTCCTCGAAGTGTCGTAAATGGATCTCACGATAAGCGGTATGGTTATAACCGTTACTAATACTGTAAAGGTCAGAAAGGAAAAGATTTCTCCATCGAAAGCCTGTGCTTCAATTTCAAAACAAACAAGTACAAACACATACTATATAAGTATGCAATGTTTGAAAGGGTAAATATCAGTGACCTCTCCCGAGGTACCTTAAAATATCACGTAGCCCAAAACGTTTGACATAATATCACTGGTCTCTCTTATGTTTTGTGCTTGTGTTGCATTAATCCACCCCTCTAGCCATATAATAATCCAATTGATTCTAATAATACAATTTTGAAATTTATGGTATAGGAGGTGCGTAGTCAAAAGTAAAGGATGTCAAATAAGGGCATATTTATCATTTGACAATTTTTATTTAGAATTTAGTGGGATGAGGTGCAAAACAAAGTATAAAAGACTCATACTATGTCAAATCTTTGAAACTAATTTTATACTAAGAAAAAACTCATCGGAGGTCACTGATATTTACCTTATAAACACAATTATTCGGAAAATTCGGTTGCTCAAGGCATGATTAGATTAGTAGAAGTACCTCATTTCCTCTGTTGTTGAGATAGCCAGCCAACTCAACTATGCCTTGCGAAGTCATGATTAGGGAAAGAGTGATAGCGTCTTTGATAGGCAATTTACAGTGAAACGAGGGCAAAAGAATTGCTGCAAACCTTATTGCGAAGCCAACGGTAACCAAGCACAAAAGTGTTTGAAGAAACCCGAGATTATAAACCACTAGCAAATTTGCTTTCATTCCACACAAAGTCAGCATTAACGGTGTTAAAAGCCCCGATGTGAAGGTCTCCAACCTATCAACTAGAGTGGAACCCAAAGGGGGCCCGTCTGGAATCGTCAACCCAAGTATAAAAGGACCAAACTGGTAGTGAATCCCCACAGTATCGCTTATTATGGCTGATAGTAAAACCGCAAAGGAAATGAAAATGACATAGACTCCTCTCACGGGTTTACCTTCCGGGGTGTGTCTAATGATCCATATAAACAAAGGGCGCCCGCCAAACACTATAGCCGAAACAAAACTAAGAAACAGAAGTACAGATTTTACAGCCACCAGAGTTGATGAAGTTTGATGAGCAATTCTCATGTAATTAAGTACAGCGCCAGTGACGGTACTGATCAATTCCCTGATCAGTGAAGTAGCCAATGCTAGACGACCGAGTTCCGTGTTTATGATTTTGAGATCGAGAAGAAGGCAAGCGATAACCGGAAAATAAGTATAGGTATATGTTCCCATAATGAATCCTATGGCAGGACGTTTACTGTATGGGAGTTGCGGCTCCAACATGTAATAACTAAACACTGCAGTTGTTATTAGGATTAAGGCAGATAAGACAGCTATAGTCCAAGCTTTTCTACCAGACTTCACTATCAAAGTTGGGTTCATCTTTACACCCATCAAGAACATGAAGAACATAAAACCAATTCTGGATAACAGTTGGAGCAAAAGCTCTCCTTCTGGAGGAAACAATAATGCTGTAAAGCTAGGCAGGTAGTATCCCAGAATAGTTGGACCTAGTATTATGCCGGCCTGGTTCATACCAAAAGTTAAAAAAAAAAAAAAAAAAAAGAGGTTAAATTACACTTTAGTAGAAACCAATGCCTTATATTTTTTCTAAAATTTCATTTTAGATCCACTAACACAAATTTAACACATGCCATGTTTGGCGTGCCGGATAAGTGGGTTGATTGGATAAAAATTATCCAATCCAGTGTTTGGTGCTCGCTTGGATGAGGAGTATTTTATCTCAAACACCCATTTTATCACATGGAGTATGAGATAACTCTATACCAAGGGGGGTTGGTATTAGGTGGAATAAAGGAGTTTGAGATAACTTTTTGGAGAATATATATATATATATATTTTTTTGAGAAATTTTTTTTTTCATATATATTTTTCGAATTTTTGTTTTTTTTTTTTTTTAGAATTTTTTTTTTATAATTTTTTTTTTCAAAAATTTTTTCTTCAAATTTTTTTCCCTAGATCCCCCCCACCCCCCCTTTTTTTTTGTGCTTTTTTTTTTTTTTTTTCTTCATATTTGCTTCTTTTTAAAAAAAAATTCCCCATATTTGCCATTTTTTTTTGTATTAAAAAACATAATTTAGTTATTATCTGGAACTTATATCCCGACACGACCAAACACAGGATTAGGATAAACACAGCTTATCCGACAGTTTTTATCCAGCACGTTCCAAATACAGGACAACATAACAGCTTATCCGACAGAATTACTAATCCAGTCCGATACTGCCTTATCTTGTCCAATTCGACAATTTTATCTGGCCTGCCAAACGAGGCCATAGAGTCATCCAGGTTGAAATCAATCGAGGGCTTTAAATAGCCTTAAATAAATATCATCAATTGAAGTCAATTTTTTCTCAATTTTTTCTCTATGTTCTCAATCGAAATTGATTTAAAACTCGAGATCTTTATATGATAACTAGGACAGAGGCCCGTGCAATGCACGGGTCCGTTAATATTGGAAAATTAATTAGATATTTTTATTGTTGATGCATTTAATATTAAATGTATTAAATATGCACTACTAATAAAATAAAGTTGTGAACGTAAAAGCTTCAATAATTCTGGATGGAAGCAAATATATTTTCTTCTATTTATTTTTTTTTCGTTTTCAAATCTTTGTTTAGTGTTTTCACTTCTGTTTGTTTTTAGCATTTCTCTCCTTTATTTACTTATTTTTTTTAACAATTTATTGTATGAACTATGTACAAAATAATACAACTACGTATAAACTTTATACAATAAAGTTGAGAGTAATGTTGTTTAAAAGTAATAACTTATTTTTAATATCATAACATGTGATATTTTGAAAAACCTTATCATCTTTTGTCATTTGTCTTTTTCTTTTTTGTTTATTTGCATATAAACTTCATACAATAAAGTTGAAACTGTTATTTAAAAGTAATAGCTTAGTTTTAACATTATAACACATGATATTTTGAAAAAACTAATCATATTTGTTTTTTTTTCTTTTTTTCCTTTTTATGGGAATGATATGAAATTGCATGAAATTAAAAATTTCAAAAATAAATTTATTAAAACTATTATTATTATATATTTATTATGAGCATGTAAGTAATTGTAAATTATAATTTGTCTTTTAAGTTTGCAAAGTATTTCATATATATATTTATTATGCATATGATAGAAGTGTATGTGTGTGTGTGAATTAAATTTATAGGAATGCATATGTAATAAAATATGATTGTAGATGTATTAGTAATTGTAAATTACAATTTGTCTTTTCATTTTGCAAAGCATTTCTTATATATGTATTATTATTATTATTATTATTATTATTATTATATATTTATGATGATGAATTAAATTTACTATATCTATTATTATTATATATTTATGAGGAGTATGAAATGATGTGAAATTAAATTTAAAAAGTAAACGAACGTATGTGTGTGTGAATTAAATTTATAGGTATGTGTGTATGATAAAATATGATTTTAGATATATTAGTAATTGTAAATTATAATTTGTCTTTTAACTTTGCCAAGTATTTTTTAAATATGTATTATGATTATTATTATATATTTATTATGAGTATGAAAAGATATGAAATTGGATGAAATAATAATTTTATAAAACAAATGAATTAAATTTATTAAGTGTAAATTATATGTGTGTAAAGCTTTGTTTGGAAAAAACCAAAACAAAAACCAAAGCACAAAATCGATTTGCCAAACAAGGCACCGAAATTGTTGACTTTTGATCCAATATATGTGTAAAGCATTGTTTGGGAAAAACGAAAACAAAAAAATAAAAACAAAGCACAAAATCGATTTGCCAAACAAGTTAGCCGAAATTGTTGCCTTTTGATCCATGGGTTTAGTGCCTTGTTTGGGAAAAGTGGAAACAAACAAGACAAACAAAGTCACAACTGATTTGCCAAACAAACCCTATTATTTTTGGAGTGCCTTGTTTGGTTTAAAAAAAAAACACAAACACAAATAAAGGCAAAATTCGGTTTGCCAAACAAGGCATAGCATCTCAATGTATTAGTAAAGGCCAAAATTACATATAAGGAGCAAACAATTTAAAGAATTCTAAATTAGGACAAAATTGAAATTGAAAACTACTCTAAGGCTCTTTTATAGTATAGTGTAGATGTATACAAGATGTCCTAAATCTTCGTAGTAATTTATGTAATATTTCTTTTCAAGTTTTAACCATGTCAATAATATAATGTTCCATCATTATATTTCACCGCATTCATTACGTGAAACTAATCGCCAATTGCAGGCAAGTTTTAATAATGTTCAATAAACTCCTCACACCATTCATCAAATAAATAAATAAATAAATAAATTCGACACACCAAAATAAATAAATAAGTACATAATTTAACAAGACTAAAGAAAGCAAATGTCAGTTCTTGTCAAACTTTTAACACCGTCTATTGGCCAAAGAATATCAAGAAAATACTTTTGCTCACCCAAAATTTGGTACACCAATGCTCACTCAAGCATCCTATTGGCCAATGCAGTGGGGCTCAGGATTAAACAATATTAAACAACTTTTGTTTAATCCTGGGCTCCACTGCATTGGCCAATGGGATGCTTGGGTGAGCATTAGTGTACCAAATTTTGGGTGAGAAAAAATGCTCTCGAATATCAAAACTCGAAGATGCTGAACAACAAAGTGATTTCAAATCATTTTAAGTCTTTATCAAAATTTGCATTGTTCAACAAATTTCTCTCCCCCCTCAAAAAAAAAAAAAAAAAAATAACTAAACTAAACTAAAGAAAGCAAAGGAGAACAATATATGTATATTATATTCTTGTGTGTCGAATGACCTGTTTGAAATCACTTCTCTTTGTTCAAGTCTAAACACGCTTTTGGTACACAAAACACTTATATTTAGGGCCAGATGCCTATATACAATTGCATCATTCTTTACCAATTACCATAAACCATAAGCCAAAATATCACAAATATACAATACTTAACAAGGATTACAAACACCAAGCTTCCCAACTCTAAAAAAGGACAGAAAAGCTCATATAGCAAAATTGTAATTTTTTTTACTACAAAAAACCATACTTGAAAAAATAATAAAAAAATATATATATATATAACCGTCCCGGAGGCGCTACAACCCCTCGTGTAACCCTATTGACCTGGGTATGCTAACTTGTAACTAGGCCCCCTAAGTGCAAAATTGTAGTTCCACCCCGCTTATATTGTTAACCTATTTAGATTAATAATTTAGGGCTCGCATGGTAATGTTGTGGTTTTCGGTTTTCAATTTTTATTTTTATTTTTTGTATTGATGCATGCCTCTAATTCAATACAAAAAGTGAAAACCAAAACTGAAAACCAAAAACCACAACGTTACCATATGAGCCCTTAATGTTTATGATGCGCTTTAAAATTATAAAATTACGTATTGGCAGAAGTAAGTCTAGAGGTGCTTTGATGCAAATGTGATGGAGGAAGTAGATGAGAATTATGATAAAATTTTCTAATTCGCATAGCTAGTGCTCCTATGATTTGAGTTTCTACTTGTAGTCTCTATTTCTTTCTAAACGCAAAAGTTTTTGCCCTAAAAAAAAGAAAAAAAAAATGTATCAGTACATATAAAATCAACCCTTTACAAACGTTTAAATGTCACCCTTGTAAAAAAATCCAAACTATTTAATTACCCATAAAAAATGAAAAGAAAGCAAATGAGAAATACATAGATTCTCATATATATATATGTGTGTGTGTGTGTGTTTGTTTACCATGATCTCGGAGGCAATCCGGGGTATATGAAAGCGCTTGAGCAACATAAACATAGATTGAGAGAGGAGGAACATAGTAGCTATTTGAAGTTGAAGTCGTGGCAAAGCATAATTTATAGAGCTCCTTCCTTCAGTCGGATCCCAAACGCCTGATAAATAAATCGGAGTCAAGTCGGCCTTGCAAAACTCACCGGGTCGGGCGGGCAGAATCTCGTAAGGTGGTTTCTGCCACCCCTCCATGGATGAAAAAAATAGTACTAAATCACCAAAAACCCAGAAAAGATATGCAATATATATATATAGAGAGAGAGAGAGAGAGAGAGAGAGAGAGAGAGAGAGAGAGAGAGAGAGAGAGAATGAAGAGGGTGGATTGGGGAAGAGAAAAAAAATGAAGAGGGTGGGTCAATGGTTGATAATTAATTTGGAGAGGTTTAATGAAATGGATGCATAAATGAAGAGAGAGTTTTGATATTCGAAGCTAAGAATAAACAATTACAACTAATGAACTTTTTTGACAGGTAAAAGTTTCTCTATTTAGAGCAACTCCAATGTATCCAAAATTTCAAAAAAAAAAAAAATTGGCGAAATAGATCATTTCATCCTAAAAACTATCATAATCACTTCAATGGGGATTCAAATATGAATCTATTTTGGAACTCATAGTTTAGGGACCCAAACTTACAGTTATTAGAGAAAGAAAAGTGCAGGATTAAAAAACCGTGTCTTTCAATGAACTTGAAATTGATCGGATTCTTTCTACATCCTACCCCTTAATTTTATCATTAAAACAATAGTTGGAGTGAATCAACAATTGGAATACATTAAAATATATTAAATATTTAAATAGATATTCATTTTGAATACTAAGGTTGGAATGTCTTTGGAAAAAAAAAAAACTCATTTAAGTCACCATACATTATTCAAGGATTCAAAAGGATATTTTGGATACCATTGAAGTTGTTCTTACATTTGGATCTCTAAGAGCAACTCCAATAGGGGATCTAAATGGGTATCCAAATCCAAAAAATGTTAAAATAGATCCCTTCATCCCAAAAAATGCACTCCAATGGGGGATCCAAAAGGGGATCCATTATGCACACTCATGGTTTGGGTCTCCAAACTTATAGTCTTTGGAGAGAGAAAGTGAGGGGTTGCATATTTGGTGGGATGATCCTAGCCATTGGTTTGTGAATAAAATAATATTTTTAGTGTATCCATGGTTGAGATACATCAAAAAATATTAAACAATAAAATGGAGACTAGTTTTGGGTACTATGGTTGGAGTACATGAGATTTTTTTGGTATGTAAAACACTATTCAAGTAACCAAATAGCATTTTGGATACCCAAATTTGATGACTACCCTTGAAGTTGCTCTTATAATAGCAGCGAAAATTAAGCATTTTAGGCTAGAATTTTCCTCTGAACAAAGTGTCCATGTCATACCTCATTATTTTGGGTTAAAAAAAAATGTGACACAAAAATAAATTTTTTGATAGATATGGAATGTACATGAAGAAATAACAGTGGGAGAGTTAAACCTCCCAAACCAAATATGTAAATATTGATATATATATATATATATCTATATATCTATATAATAAGCGAGAAATGTGTTTGTCTCCCCCAAGACAAAGACAAACAATGGCTGAGATTAAGTTTGGGAAGAGATAAACAATGGCTGAGATTGAGTTTGGATTTCAAAATTCAAAAATCTATATAATAAGGGAGAAAGGTATTTGTCTCCCCCCAAGACAAAGACAAACAATGACTGAGATTAAGTTTGGGAAGAGATAAACAATGGCTGAGATTGAATTTGGATTTCAAAATATAAAATTTCCCAAAATGCCCCCAGTGCTCTCTCCCTTATCTCACGCTTATGTGTCTGATAAACATTCAAAGGTTGGGATTGATTGTCAGTATGGATTTAATGGATGAGATGAGCTTGGTTTCAAAATTCTCCCCTTCTCTCTCTCTCTCTCACGTGATCGGTGGTGACCTATCCCCCTCACACACTGTGAAACACATTTTTTGAATTTCAAAACAAGATTGGGAACTCTCTCTCTAACCCTCCCTCACCACCACCACAGTCAGGACCTCCGCCTCCACCGATCACCATAGACCACTAGCTTCAGCTCCGGCCACCACAATCCGTTCCACTAAATCTCCCACCAACCCCCCCCCCCCCCCCCACCCCCCGGTCCACACAGATCTGAGTTAATGGTTTGGGTAAACTTCCAATGGATCCTACATTTTATGGTTTGGGTAAACTTTCTACATCTCTCTCTATCTCATTGATTGTTTCCTTTTTTGTCAAAGATAATGATGCATGTCCTAATTGATTAAACCAGTGATTGAGTAGCTCTCTAATTGCAGGTAAAAAGGTTACTAATCTTTTCTAGATTTCCTTCATTTACTTAGCTCAAATGTTGTGTCTGATCTATGGGTTCTTCTAGAATCTTATATGATTTTCGTTTCTTTCAATTTCTACAGCCCTTTTAAGTGTCTACAACAATTTTTTTCCTCCTTAATCCTTAGTTTGGTTGGACCTAATCTATTGCTTGGTGTTTCATATGGGTGTGTGTATAAAATTTTTGCTTCTGAAATTTTATTGAAACAAACCCATATATATACACACTTGACATTTCTAAAATTTATTTATTTTCATTGCATAAGGTATTGTGAAATAAACCCAATTGATACTTCTAGGGAAGCAAAAGTCTACGATATTTCTATGCGGGTATTGGTGGGTCACGTTTAAAGTGATCTCCCTTACTTCTCTATTTTCTCCTTCTTTGGCTACACTGATTTTTTTCTCTATTAAATTTCTAGGCTTCCTATTAATTTATTTTTGTTTCTTCAACCATGGAAGCTTATTTTCGAGTGAGAATTGATTGTTTATCTTTCATGGACAATCCATTACCCTGTCTTTCATTTTCTAGATGTTTTCTTATTTGCGAAAATTCATTGGTTTTTTTTGTTTTATACGAGTGGTTCCCTAAATAGAAGAAGTGTATGTTGTGCACAGTTACCTTTTAACACCCACATGGGAATCCTCTTAGTAAAGGTGGATAGTCACTTTTTAACAAATTGCTTTTGAGAAATTGTAATTTCAGCATCCAGTTTCCTTCTTTGAAAATGAATTGAAACTGTGTGATTTGCCCTCAAGAAAAAAATGTTGTGAATTGGGAGAAAGGTTAAGTAATGGCATGGAAGTATATATACCCAATCAATTAAATGCATGGAAGCTGGACAACGACAAAGGTATGAATTTGGATATTTCTTGAGCTTATCAGATTTTTGATTGTGGTGTTGAACTATGTGTGTGTGTGTGTGTGTGTGTTCCCTAAACAGCCCCTAAACATCCTTGAATAAACCCCTAAACAGTACACAAACAGCCCCTAATCACCCCGTGACAGCCCCTAAATAGTTTGATTCTTTTTACAAGGTTATAATTAGGTGCATTTGCCCTTGATCAGCCCCCTTTTCATCTTTTATTGCACAGAAATCAAGGAAAGTGTTACCAATTTCCGAAAGTAATTTTCTGTAACTGTTTTTTGTTTGTTCTCAGTTATCACAGTGTCCATGTTCTACTTTGTAAGACTTCCTAAGCCTGAGAATGTTATCATGGTTTTGTTTCTATTCAATTTTTTAGTTGAGTGGATAACAAGGCTTAATTGCTATTGCTCTGTGTGTGTTCTTGAGAGTAGTACATGTGTAGTGTATGGTACTCAGTTGAGTGGATAAGAATGCTTGAACACTATTTCTCTTTCTTTTCTATTTCACAACTCTTGATTGATCTTTAAGTTTATTGTCCACGTTTTGCATTTTTATGATGTTGTAGCTAATTTGCAAGATTGTTTGTATTTCAAAATTTTTATTTATGCTCTGCTTGATTTGCAGATTTAGTGAAAGAAATCGAAGGAAAAGGGTTTTAAATATATAAGGAAAACTTTCAATCGCTCAAATTTTTCCGAGAGGTGCTGTTTCTCTCCTTGGAAGGTGTGGGCCCTGAT
The DNA here is from genome assembly GCA_033977485.1 of Hydrangea macrophylla. NCBI lineage: Eukaryota > Viridiplantae > Streptophyta > Magnoliopsida > Cornales > Hydrangeaceae > Hydrangea > Hydrangea macrophylla. Next base: position 14,181,372 of record CM066999.1, on the reverse strand, counting down.
TTTCTTTCGTTGTTTTAAAAAAAGGTTTTTTGTTTGGCGCGTGTACTTTGACTTAGCGATATAACTTTCAGTTTGTACCATTTTATCAATCATGTAATCGATTTACTCAATTATATGACTATCACTCTGTTGACATTTTTAAGAATATTGGATTAAGAGTTGGAGCAAAATAAGTCACACTACTTTTTTAGTGATTTAATATACATATATGGATTGCTATGAATTTAGTTTGATACGTGTCACTTTCTCTGCCTTGATGTTACAAATTGAATGTTTACTGTTTTCAATCGTACTAACCAAACAAAGAAAAGGGTTCTACCTTAGATTGAATATCCTCTACTACACGGCTGGGTTGGTAGCACCCATACGGCTGGGTTAGGATTGCTCAGTAGTGGCTTTAGCTACGGGTTATGCCTAGTATATATATATATATACAGAGAGAGATATACCACTACGACACTACGCACCAATTAATAGGGGAAATTTTTGGTTAGAGTAATATTTAGGGAACAAATAAATCTCATAAACACTTATACTCACCGTTAATTTCTCTCTTGGGTGGCCCTGTGGGGTCCGCCACAGTGTCACCCAGGAGAGAGATATACTGTGGGTGTAAGTGTTTGTGAGACTTGTTTGTTACCATGAGGGTACCACGTGGCATGCCTACATGGTATCATGGCCGGCCCTGAAAAATTGGGGGCCTTAGGCAAACATTAAGACGGGGCCTTTTGAATAACGGGGGGCCCTGAAACGAAAATTTTTGGGTCTATTTATATATGTTTGTGGGTATAATTAAATATATTATAGTGTTGATTTGCGAGTTTTCTTCCATCATTTTTTAGAATTCGAAGATTTTGTAATTTTTAAGGTGGACTGAATTACAATAGGGCAAATCCATTTATTTTTTCCAATCTTTACTTGGACTCCATTACAATTTGTTCAACATATTATAAATAAATAAATAAATAAATTATTTTGGGCCCTACTCAGTATTTTTCGAGACCCTATTAATGAGCAAAAAATGAATAAGATTTGGTTAGGTGACCGCTTACCCGCCTATAGGCAGAGCCGGCCCTGCGTGGTATCATCCAACAAATTATAAATATACTTTTGGCTGAGGCCCACACCCAAAGGTGAGACCCCTTCATGTAGGGGTACAGGACCACACCCAAAAGTCTCTCTCTCATATGTTAGAGGGTACCACGTAAGTATAACACGTGATTCTCTCAAGGTATCCAAAAACATGGTGTATTCAACTAAACGAGTTAGGGTTGTATGTTCATATTTTTACTATGTACAGATTATGTACAACAGTACAAACCCCCTTAATTGTTTTACAATTTTTTTTCTTCAGAATTTAAATATCAAACTTTCGATAAAAAAAATATATAGAACTTCAATTTAACCCATTTTTAATACATGGGTTATAATTATACTATAATTTTTGCCATGCTTTTGAAATTTTCCCTTCTAATTTACATTCTTTTAACCCATAGCTTTTTTCTTTGTTTCCGCAGCTCTCACCAGCAACCGCGCGCCCCACACACCCCCTTCCAGCTTTCCTCCACTCCTCAACACTCAGTGACCCACAGTGTCATGACCTTGCTGAGAAGAAATGATATTACGGTTGGGGAAGATCAATCTCAGCCGTGCGATATGTTGTTTGAATTGTAGTCATAGGATTGTTTAGACTGTGTCGTTTAAGAGTCCAGTTCTTTGATTGTAAAAGCTGTTGCATTAGGGACAGGTGTCTTGCTGTGAGTGGTCAATTTGGTAGTTCGTTAATTGTAACAACCCCAGTAATTGGGTATTTCTAGCTGAGAGATTCGGTAATTCAGGCGCGCAATTTGTTAATGAGAATCTCAATTCCTTCTTTCTCTCTCCTCTCTTGTTATCCTATTTCTCTTCATCTGTAATTCTTGTTCTTCTTCAATTCTTCTTCCTAATTGCTCTGTTTTTTATTCCCCTTTCTTTCACTTGTGAATTCAATTGTGTGTGTGAATGAGTAGGAGTTTCAGTTCATTATAACTGAGATACTTACAATTGGTATCAAAGCAAGGTTCTGGGCAAATCTTTGTAATCTTCTTCTTCTTGTTCTTCATTTTCTTCGAATTAGGCTCTCTTATCTCTTTTCTTTCATCCTCTTCATTCCTCTGTAGTTTCTTGAAGAATTGACCTACCTAGGGTTAATTTCGGACCCAAATTGGTACAAATCCTGCAAATTCATTTTCTCACTTCTCTCTCATCTACGCTCTTTAAAAATCTGCAGAAATTTATTGCTCAGTTCAGTTCTTTCAATTGATTCATAAGTTTTTTGCAAAAATGCCGAATTGGGAATTTACATGCGATTGCATTATTGCAAAGTTAGATTACATTTTCTGGTGTTCCAAAGATAAATGTTCATACGGAATAAAGAGACAAATGTCAGGCCCACTTTTATTTCACAAGGGTCTGATTCTGTGTATAAGTATAAGGCTAGATTTGAGGAATGGAAATCAGTAGTTTGGGCAAGAGAATTGGATGTTCCTGAGAGTTACTTTGTATCTGTCTTCATGAGTGGGTTGAGGGAAGAAATCAGAGTATTGGTATAGGTATTAGATCCCCAAAGCGTGTCACATGCATGGGCCATAGCTGGGCTGCAAGAGAGTTACCTTGAGTCCTTTAACAAGAATTCCTCATCAACTTCATTGCAGAAATCTGACCAAATTGGGCAGAAATTCAATGACGAATGGGCAATGAAAAATGGGGAAAATGGTGACCCAATTGAGCAGGAAATTATGGGGGAAAAAGTACCCAAGAATGTGTTTCCTGCTATGAATTCAATTCCGGCAGAAATGGATACCAAAACAGTCATTCGAAAGGACAAGAAAATGAGTTGTCCTATTGAAACCCATTTGACTTTTGAATCTCTGCAAAATAAGCAAGAAAATGGGTTTGCATGACCTTCAAATTCTGAGCCAATGTGTGCTTTTATTATTGAGCAGAAACTTGAAAAGAAAATGGTATCACAAGTTGGGTCTTTGCACAGTTGTTGTTCTGCAGAAATGGATGTTAACAAATCCATTCAAGAGTTGGCTTTGGTCATTGAAGGTGCAGAAAGGAAGCAACATCATACTGGAAAAGATATACTTGAAGAAATTCACTCATCCAAACTGGGTCACCATTCTATGGGAAATGAAGATGCTTGTGTAGTGGATGTTGGAAATGTAAGGGATGTCTACATAGGGAAACTGGACCAACACACTACCAAAATGGTTTTAGGACAATGGATCAAAGACATCTTGAAAGGCTTCCCCAAATTAAAGTTTGGGGTCAGAAATGGGTTCAACTAATTAGGAGTAGCTCAGGTCACACTTGTCTGGCTTAGAGGCCCTGATCTAGGTGGGACAAGGTTAGGTCCCTTGTCCTTGCCTTCGCAATTTCATCCTTGGGGGCAAGGATGTTTTGAACAGAGGGGTATTTGTCATGACCCTGCTGAGAAGAAATGATATTACTGTTGGGGAAGATCAATCTCAGCCGTGCGATATGTTGTTTGAATTGTAGTCGTAGGATTGTTTAGACTGTGTCGTTTAAGAGTCCAGTTCTTTGATTGTAAAAACTGTTGCATTAGGGACAGGTGTCTTGCTGTGAGTGGTCAATTTGGTAGTTAGTTAATTGTAACAACCCCAGTAATTGGGTATTTATAGTTGAGAGATTCGCTAATTCAGGCGCGCAATTCGTCAATGAGAATCTCAATTCCTTATTTCTCTCTCCTCTCTTGTTATCCTATTTCTCTTCATATGTAATTCTTGTTCTTCCTCAATTCTTCTTCCTAATTGCTCTGTTTTCTCTTTAATTCCCCTTTCTTTCACTTGTGAATTCAATTGTGTGTGTGAATCAGTAGGAGTTTCAGTTCATTATAACTGAGATACTTACACACAACTCCTCCCTCTCCTTGGCAGCCTCCTTCCCTCTTCCCCTTTTCCCTCTTTTTGTCCCAAATTTAATTAAGGCCTTGTTTGGTTCCTTCTCATTCCTCTATGAAGTTCTTCCCCTTCAAGATTGTTTCTGTGTACTTTCCCCATATCTGAAGATGTTTTCTTGCAGATCCGGTATTGTCCTGTCCAGAGTTAGGACATCTAAGTTTTCTCCTCGAGAAAAGCGGCAACCGTGACCTCCTACCCGTCCAGGGTTGTACTCTAGTTTTATGGTGGATGGGGGTTTCATAGCTTTCAAGCATATGGGTATAAACTCTCCTTGGTTGTCTCTCTTAGGTGCATGGGGACGTGTTCCTGTGTTTTCCTTTTTTTCTTTTCCACATAAGGAGGGGATCTTGTCCCTCACTTGCTTTTATGTTATTTTTTGCCAAAGGCTATCCATGTGTTGTAGGATAGTCCTTTTTTATTTCCTGTACTTGTATTTGGTTTAATGATATGAATTGTTATTGTAACAAAAAAAAAACCATAGCTTCACTCAAGTGTTTTTTTCTGAAAATTTTCAAAATTTTCGGATTTTTTTTTTCCTGAATGAGCTATTTCCGATCCATTTCAGCCGAAAACACACACCTACTTAATCCCCATGTGGGGTTTTTTTGAGAGAAATCTTGGTAGTTTTCACTTTAGTCCGTAAACGCAAGGAGATTAAGTGTCCACTTTTGAATCACAAGGGGTAAAGTAAAAATAGGGGGGGGGGGGGGATTATAATTAACCCAACTTTTTTTTTCCTCCAAACTTAATTTGATAATTTATAATAGTTTTTAGTACAAAACTAACGGTTTCTATTTATTTGCATTTATAAAGAGGTTAAGTGCGAATTGTTAAACTATAAGAGATAAAACGAAACAAAGCCTCCACAATAGGGTACCACATATGTATTTGAGTAATATTTGGGGCACTAACAATTTCCACTAACACTTACTAATACACTCTATCTCTCTCCTAGTGGTACTGTGGGGCTAGTGCCCCACAGTACCACTAGGAGAGAGATAGAGTGTATTAGTAAGTGTTTGTGCCCCTAGCATTGCCCATGAATTGCTCCACAGTACCACTAGGAGAGAGATAGAGTGTATTAGTAAGTGTTAGTGCCCCTAGCATTGCCCATGAATACTCTTTTTCAAAAAAAAAAAAAAAAAAACTGGTTAAAAAAGAAAAAGTCATATTGTTCTTGAATCTTTGTTGGTGTGCTTTGCTAGGCCGTGTAGATATTTAACACCTCTCCCTCTCTCCAGGGCCGGCCCTGCCTATAGGCGGGGTAGGCAGTTGCCTATGGTCCCACATTTTGTTTATATTTTGTTCTTTAAAAGGGTCTCGAAAAATACTGAGTAGGGCCCACAATAAAAGTTTTATCTATAATATGTTGAACCAATTATAAAATAGTCGAAGCAAATACTGAAAATAAATAAATAATTGTATGTGCCTCATTATAATCCAACCCACCCTAAATATTTAAACTAATAGTACTTATCTTCTCGCTTTTTTGTTTAACTCAATCTAAATTATTTTAGGTTGGATCAAGCTTTATAAATTATTATCATAGATAAGCTCTTAACAATTATTATCAATGAAAAGTAATAATATGAACACATGTGGAATTACAAAAGGCCAAAGAGGCTAGTGAAAGGAGAAGAAAATCATAATCAATACATACAATAAGGATTACAATTACTAAACCCCTGAATTCTAAAAAATGACAAAAAAAAAACTCACAAATCAACACTATAAGGTTTATAACATGTTTGATATAGAAATTATACACGCAAACATGTATAAAATGACCCAAAAATTTTCGCTTCGGGGGCGTTACTCCCGAACCCTCGTTGTTTAAAGCGCCCTGGCTTTCAATGTTCGCTTAGAGTCCCCAATTTGTCAGGACCGGCCCTGCCTCTCTCCCTCTCTCTAATTTGTTTCCTCCTTACAGTCATATTGTTCCATTTTGCCGCTCATGAGATATGATCCAATATACTTTTGTTCTTTTTTTTTTCCTCCCTTTTTTTTTTAATAAATTTTATTGGGTGCATAACTTTGTATGCAGGGATTGTACTGCAAAAATGATAGAAATATATATGGATTGACTAGATTGACATGAAAACAAAAAGTAACTCAACATTGCTATTGGTGGGATCACTTCAATACTATTGGTGGATCCAGTACTGTCACATGTGTTTGAAAACTATTTGGAAAACAAAATTTTACAAACTAAAATCAAGTCTATAGGTAGTCACAACTAGCTAGCTCAACTCATGTGTTGTTGTTGTATCACCAAAACTGAAACTGGTTTATCAATATCAGGAGAAGCAAGTATGTCACCGATCACTCCTAGCTCAGGCAACTCAGTCCACTCTTTTAGACCAGACATTATCGGCGAATCCAAACTGTGACGCCTTCCTACGATGATAAGGTCATAACCATCCTCCATTGAATGAATTATCGAAGCCGTTTCTGGCCCATCTTTCAACCTTTCCTCTCTATACACTATATTACTCTGGAGTGAACACAAAAGCCTTATTTCTTTCAAAACTTCAGTGTCAAGCATGGTCCTCCAATTGTCCTCACCCGTCTCTTCGCTCTCTTCTAATATTGCAATAAGCCGAACAACTGTTAAGTGAACTCTCAAGGATTTTGCTGTGCGTTTTGCATAAGCCAAGGCCTCGCGATCATCTTCACCTCCAATGAACACAACGGCCACATGATATACAGATAAATTTGATCGAGAAGATGTCGCTGTATTTTTTATTTTGCGACGGTCAATAAGAATGCCTACTGAACAAGGGGCCATCTCTAGTACATTTTGATTTATAGTCCTCACAATGTCATTGCTCACGAACATTTTCCCCTGAGAATTCCATTTTCTATGAAATGGAAGTATTATCAGGGAAGCCAACCTGTCGAATGCGAGGGAACAAATGTCGTGGTGCATAAACTTGGGAATGGATATTGCAGTGAAGGCTTGTACATTCTTCGCGAAACCAACATATTCCTGCTCGTATTGATTGAACACGTCGATGATGTGTTGGGAGCGAGCCCCTGCAACAGAAGTCTTCTGGCCGAACCTATGGTTGATTAGGAGCGGAGAAGCTCTACCGACAAGTTCCACCAAGACGAGTGCATAGATTGAGGTTGGAGTTTCTTTAGTCGGGGCGGAAGCCTCTAGTAACTTAATGGCGGCCAAAGCATCATCTTGTCTATGGGCACATGCAAGTATTCGAAGCTCATCATTTTCTGAAGAATGTAGAATGTTTCTCTTTTGGTAGCCTGCGTATGTCCTTGATGTGTCGTAGATGGATCTCACAAGGAGCGGCATGGTTAAAGCCGATAGTAATACTGCAAAAGTCATCCAGGAAAAGACTTCTCCATCGAAAAGCTGCGTGTGATTCAATTTCAAAACAATTAAGTAGATGGACATAAATAAATATTAAGTATATGCTATTGATCTATGTAAGCCGCTAGTAAAATAATAGTGACACATCCTCTAAGGTTTGCCTTTATTTCAGTTAGCCTTAATTTAACGTTTTGCATAATGTTACTAATATCCATTAATTTTTGAGTTTGTTTTGCATTTCACCTCACCGACGGCGACTACATAATTCCCCAACACTTACCAAAAAAAAAAAAAAAAAAACCACAGGCATTCAAAAGTAAGAAATGTCAAATAAGGAAATATTCATCTGATGGAAAATATTATATAAAAGGTTGATGGATTTGAAAAATCTATTGCGCTATTTATAGTCCTCTTAGGGGCATTACATATATAGCTGGTGGAGTGATGTCCAGCACAAATACAAAAGATAACGACAGTAGTGATATTATGCAAAATATTTGGTACTAACTGATACTAAGGCAAATTTCATGGGAGGTCATTAATATCCCATATATATATATATAGATATATATATATATATATGTATGTATATATGTATTAGAAGGGATCCCTCACTTTAATAAAGTGATGACTTCTAATCCTGATCGTCGGATCTCATTTACTGTACAGTAAATTTCACTTTTACTGTAATGATTAAATGAACTCTGACAATCAGGATCAGAAGTCCTCATTTTAAGAAAATGAAGCATCCCTCATTAGAAGTTCTCTGTATATATATATATATATGTGTGTGTGTGCGTGCGCGCGTGTGTGCGTGATGTAGGACGAAAATTGGGTAAGCTCGCCCGAGCGAGATTGACATTGAAAGAATCGCCCGTGCGAAGTGAAGACGGACAATTGAAGCAGTATTAGTTGGTTTAAGAAATATTTCTTTTCTTTTACTTTTATTTTCTTATTTTCGTTTTTTTTAGGTTTATAGGGGTTTATTTGCATGTTTTTGAATAGTTTGAGGAGTTTACATGATAAATTTAAGGGTAAAATAGATATAAGGACAGTTTTTTATAATTATGTTAGTTTAAGGAATATGTTGCCCTACAAGTTAGGAGTGTTTTTAGAATGTTATAACTTTGAAAACCAAGTTATACAAGGTGTTTAATTAATTAGGTAGTCAAAGATAAAAATGTATTTGCTTTTATTTTTTAATAGGATTAGATTTGTTAGCAGTGGCGGATGTAGGGAGGGGGGACGGCAAGGAGGGGCAATGGTCCCCTCAACTTTTCCAAATTACCAAAATAGCACATACAACCCCACCCAACATATATTGATTTGCCTCAAAATATAAATTTCTTATGTAGTATGTTGGCCTAATTATAATTCAACCCACCAAAAAAGTTTAATAAAAACCATTATATATACTCCCTCCGTCCCATAATAAGTGTCCACTTCCATTTTGCACATTGTTTAAGAAAGTTGTATTATATTAGTTTTTTTGGTTCATTAAATGGTCACTTTCTAATTTTATCCTTAGATGTGATGGGTGTTTGACTTTTTGTTTGTTTTGAGATCACAAATAAATGCTACTTTGTCGTTATTACAGTATAAGGGTAGTTTTGGAAGCAAGTAAAATCTATATGCCAATTTAAGAAAGTGGACACTTATTGTGGGACATCCAAAAAAGGAAATGTGGACATTTATTATGGGACGGAGGGAGTAATATTTTGGCTTAATTGTAATATAGAACATCCTAAAATATAAGGTACAACTACATTTCCTTTTCACTTACTAGATTAGCTCCACCCAAATTGTTTCACTATCATTTCACATTTAGTAAATTACAATTTGTAATAATCCTTATTATCAAAGATAGTGATAGCCTATATGCAAGGGTACCACAAAATAGACCCAAAAAATCGTCTCGAGGGCACAGCCTCCGAACCCCCAATCATTAAACTAAGCCTCTTGAGCATTGCCCTCCCAAACGATAAATCCTAGATCCGCCACTGTTTGGTTAGCTTATAAATAGAGGGTATGTAATCCTTCTAAATTACATTCACTTTTTATCAATTTGATCAATAAAATACTTTATTTTCTCTCTCGATTCCAAGGTTGTTCTACAAGGATTTCAACGTCTGTCCACGATTTCGTGCTGCGTCAATATATATGAGTTTTTGAAAAAAAAATATTTTAATTTGTTAAACGACTAGATAGTAATTAGAAGTACCTCATTTTGCCTACTGCTGTGGTACCTGGCCATCTCAACAACACCTTGAGTACTCATGATGAGGGAAAGAGCAACAGCATCTTTGAGAGGCAATTTGCAATGAAATGAGGGCAAAAGAATTGCTGCAAACTTTATTGCAACACCAAGGATAACCACAATCACTAGTATTTCAAAAAACCCAATATTGTAAATCACTCCCAAATTTGTTTTCAAACCACATAAAGTCACCAACATGGGGGTTAAAAGTCCTGAAGTGAAAGTCTCCAACCTATCTACCAAAGTAGACCCCAAAGGTGGCCCATCTGGAATAGTCAATCCAAGTATAAAAGGACCAAATGAGTAATCAATCCCAACATTATCACTCAATATGGCTGATAATAAAACTCCAAATGAAATAAAAGTTATGTAAACTCCTCTCACTTGTTTCCCTTCTGGTGTCTGTCTAATGATCCATAAGAAAAACGGACGCCCGCCAACCACTATAAGCGTAACTAAACATAGACAACAGAATACGGATTTTATAGCCACCAAAATCGACGAAGTTTGATTAGCAATTCTCATGTAATTTATTACGGTTGCTGCAATGGTATTGATCAATTCCCTAATCAATGTGGTTGCCATGGCTAATCGACCGAGCTCTGTGTTTATGATTTTGAGATCCACAAGGAGGCAAGCGATAACCGGAAATGGAGTTAAAGTATATGTTCCAATTGTGAATTTTATGGCGGGGTATTTACTAGGCGGGACTATTCTTCCAACAAATTCAGAAGCCGTCAAGCCGATTAATATAAGGATAATGGTCGAACAGACGGCTATCGTCCACGCCTTTCGACCTGATTTCACTATCAAAGTTGGATTCATCTTTACACCGATCAAAAACATGAAGAACATAAACCCGATCGTCGATAACAATTGGATCAAAAGATCTCCTTCTGCAGGAAACAATGTTCTTGACATGCTAGGGAAGAGGCTTCCCAAAATAGTTGGACCTAGTATTATACCAGCCTGCATGTTTTGAGACCAAAGTAAAAAATTTATTAGAACTTCATTTGCAACAATGTAGAGAAGAAAAAGAAAGAATGATCATATTTATTTTGGTACCCTATTTTTAATTTAGACACTCTATTATAATTTGTATCACATACGGCCATCATTTTCAAATTAATTTAATCATGAGTAATTGATAACGAGTATGATGATTGAGGGCCTAAAATGTCCTTGAATAAATACCCTTTAATTGACCTCACAAAAAATAGATATAAGTAGTTATGAAATTCTTGTTCTGTTAAATTTAACAGATTACTAACGATGCACTTTAGTTGAAAGTATAAGAGAGTTAGTTTCACAAATAAAAATACACGAAATCACGGGAAAAACAACCTTAAGTACATGGGGGTGTAAGTGTAATTCTCCCTTCTTTTTAACAAAGTGAATTATATAATGTTACATCATTATGTTGCACCCCCTTCATTGTGTGATGCTAATAATTAACCAACTGCAAATGTTTTAAATGGTCAACAGATTTCAAAGAAAAAGCATAAAGTTAAAGAACAAATGAGAGCCGTAGGGAGTAAGAAGGGAACATTTAAGTTGTCTGTGTGTATATACATAGTTATGTATATGTAATAAGGATAAACACTATTTTAGTATTGTATAATTTTAGCGGAGTTTCATTTGGACCCTGCATTTCCAAATATTACTTTGGTATCTCAAATTTCCAAATGGTGCCCATTTAAGACCTAAATTGTTGTAAATGCATGGTCAAAAGTGACACATTTTGAAACTTGAGGGACCAAAGTGATTAGTTTCAAAATGTAGGGTCCAAAGTGAAACTCCGCAAAAACTATATGACATTAAAATGTTATTTACCCTATGCATAAATATAAATAAGTCATTTGTTTGTTCAAAGAAAATGGGGAAAATTTACTTTTCACCCCTATAGTTTGGGGATTGTAACACTTTGGTCTCTGCATTTTTAATTTTGATGCGTTAGACCCTAAAATTTCATTAGTGCACCAATCTAGTCCAATCTTCACTTTTCGTCCAAAAATTAATGGAAAAATGCAAAAAATAAATAAATAGATAGTAAATTCTGTTGTAAATCTTGTCAAAATTTTAAAACTCGACGTTCTAAAAATTTCTAAATATTATGACAAAATCTATTTTGTGCCTTTAAATTTCATCTGGTCCCAAAATAGCCTTAAAATCTTAATCATGTTACTATCTCAATCTTCTTTGAAATATTGACGAAAAGTACTCACATGACTAGCACATGACAATCGTCGAAGGATATTTTAGGGATTCCATAATTGATTATTTTTTTTTTTTGCCCCTAAATTTTTATCTGAGCTGCCTGCACTTTGGTTCATAATGTTTGAAAAAAGAGACAAAATGGGGTCACGACACTTGACCATAATTCAAGAGTGTTTGACATTCAATATGAATTTCTGTGGTTGCATCAAATCTAGCATTCCAAATTGTTTAATCATTTTCAACAGTCACAAGATTTGACTCATCGTCTTCAAATGTGATTGGAACCGACTTCAAATGCTTTTGAACAGTGGACATGAGTTGCAGTCACATTGCATTTTTTCTGTCAATTTCTCAAACTTTAGGACCAAAGTGAAATCTAAGAGACAGTTTAGGGTGAGAAATACAATTTATCTTTGTGAAATACCTCAAATTCCATTATTTAACGGTCATGGGATACTTTACTTTAGTTTTTCAAACATGGAAGGTTAACAATGCAAGGTGGTTGGAAGTTTGATGACTAACGTGCAACCAATGAAACAGTAGGGACCAAACTGCATATTGGTGAATAGTTCAAGGGTGAAAAATACAATTTATCCAAGTATTTAACACCCACAAAATGGTTAATTACATATACAGCCCATATGGTTAGCGTGTCTGTCAATTTGCCCCCTGTAGTTTCAAACGTGTCAGATACCCCATGTGGTTTGAAGTCTTTAGACCAGTGTGCAACTATTTGTAAATTTGTTAATTTAACGGTAGAAAACCTCCTATATAGAGGGTGTGCCTGAAAATTACATTAACCATAGGGGTTGTACCTATAATTAAATCAAGAATAAAAATGCTCAGACCTTTTTCTTATTAAATTAAACGGATTTAATAATAGTTGCACAATAGTCCAAACCACATAGAGTATTAGTGACACATTTAAAATTACACGAGAAATCCTAAAAAAATGCACTAATCACATGGGTGCATTTGTAGTTATCAGTACAATTATAAAGAAAAAGGGAGGGGTACCAATATTATTTTCTAAGTTCTCTATAATTACAGTTAAACCAATATATTTTATTTTCTTAAAATAATATTAGAAGAGTATAAAATGTCCAATCAATTAAAAAAAAAAAAAAACTACTTCAACAAATGGGAAAAAACTGTCTAAACTAATTTGTTAAAAAAAAAAACAGTCTAAAAAACAAACAAACTGGCATACCCACGCGGAGTGTGTGGTCCTATTCTAGTTTTTATTAAAAAAAAAGTTACATACATTTACCACCATGTGATTAGGACCATTTCACTTTACTCATTTATGGTTCAACACTTATCATGTCCTTCGGTTATGACTGAAATGAAATATATACTTGTCAATGTTGTCGTTACAAGGTAAAAGTCAACACCATCAAAATTTGTACTTAACACACAACAACGTGAGTCTGTGTCTAACTTTTGAATCATAAGGGATAAAAGTGAAAATTGACTTAACCAACAGAATAACATATATTTAAAACCAAGATTTATTTTTCTTTAATAACTTTAGATTAATGTTATGCTTCGTAAGTATTAAATTTGAATTCCAAATACATGTGACAATGAGACCACTTCAGCATCTTTCAATCAAAATACAATCACATTGCCATACGTATTTGGAAAGCATATCAAATTCAATTCAGAGTGCATTTTTGCTCACCCCAAAATTACTCACCCAAGTCTCCCATGACTAATACAGTGGAATTCATGACTTTTTACCATTAATTAATCATCAGTCCCACTACATTAACCAATAGACGAGTTGGATGAGCAATTTTGGGTGAGAAAAAATGTATTCATTCAAAAATTAGGAAGCATTAGCATTACTCATATCTTTAACGCAAGAATTTGAAAGCAAAATTAGAAATATAGAGAATATACATCCTGGGGTATGGCCCCTTTTTTTGGATTGAATTAACCTATTTCCGAAAAAATATATGTATATATATATGTGTGTGTGTGTGAGTGTATATGTGTATTATAATTTATATGTATATATACCGTGATCTCGGAGACAAGCCGGGGCAACTGAAAGCGCTTGAGCAACATATGGAGAGATTGGGAGAGAATAAACATAACAGCTATTTGTAGCTGAAGTCTGGGCAAAGCAAAATCTATAACACTTTTCCCATTTGGCACATTCCAAAAGCCCGGTGAATGAAACGGAGTCGAGTCGGCCTCGCATACCTCACCGGGTCGGGCTGGCAGTATCTCGTAAAGAGGCTTCTGCCTTTCCTCCATGGATGACCCCTCTTTAAGCCTTGTTCAATGTCAATATGAGAAATAGTAGCACTAAATCACCAAACTAAGGTCCAAAACCAGAGAAATCTAGAGAGAGAGAGACAGAGAGAGTGAGCCATGAGTGGGTTAATAGGTTCATTCCTAATTTTGGAGGGGATAGTAAAATGGATGGACAAAGGGGCTTAGTTAGTGGTTACCATAGAAAATTTTGACTAAAAGCTAAGAATAAACAAAAAAACTAAATAAATATAATTAGTGACTCCTGTTTCACAGGTAAAAGTTTTTTTTTTTTTTTTTCAAATTGGTCCAAAAATAGTAATGTAATTTAGGATAAAAGATTTGTTATATTGACATGGTGTCACATTCCAATTGAATTCATCAATTCATCCAAAGAGAAATGATTGGAGAAAACTTGCAATTTCTAATATGTTGAATAAATTCATCTTTTCTTTTCCTAAATTCTGGAAATTTTAAATTGCATTTCCTCCGGAATGGAGAATCTATGTTGATTTAATGAATGACTAAGCTCCCCAAAATAGAAATGAAACTATTAAAGTTCAATTCAAGAGATGACCAAATATGTTTACAGAATGTGGTGAGTGGAAAAGAAAAAAAGAGAACACAAAAATATTTTCTTCCATTGTACAAATTTGCTTCTCTAATGCTTGAATATTACTAGGGAAAATAGGAAGGGACAGAAAAAAAAAAAAAAAAAATAGAGGAAAGAATTACAAAAATATTTTGAAAATTTTAAAACTTTTGTTACATTTAAGCATGGAATATAGTTTACCTTTCATCCTTTTAATAAATCTCAAACCAAACAAAGAAAAGCCCTATCCATGATCAAGATTTGCACTTTGTATTCCATTTTTGGCCTGGGCTTAATTGGGTATCTAAGCCCAGTTATTGTTCTGCAGTGCCTATCCCATTGGGCTTGATAAACTACTTTAACTCCAGGCTTGGCAAGTAATTGGGCCGAGAAAAGGCCAGTCTATACTAGTACAACATTTAAAGTGAACATTAGGTTATAAGGATTTGATTTTATTTAACGGAAACAAAAAACAAAAAAAATAACAAAAAAATAAAAAATAAAGAAGGGTAAATTGTCCTAATGGAGTAAAGTCAAAATATAAGTACCTACCTCCATTGTGGTATTAAAGCTTGCACAAACCTCTCTTGAAATTTTCAAATATAAGTGATATGAAAGTATCTTTATTTCGAATGGTAAATTTGTCCTTTTTATAATGTATTAATTTTTTGCACTGACATATCATATTTATTTTATCAACTGTTAGATACATATCACAAATCATAATATCAACCACAAAGTACAACATTTAAAGCACAAGATCTCACATTTAAAGCACATTGTACATAGCATTACAGGTGCCTTGTCCTTAAATGTGGTGCCATGTGCTTTAAATGTGGTATTTGTGTAGTTGGTGTTGTGGTTTGTGATGTGTGTCTAGCATTACTCTTTATTTTATGGGATATATCATACTCTTGCATGCATTATTAATATTGTTACAATAATGCTAGAGGCACTGAAGTGCACCGACAACATGTACCGAAATAAGGTGATCCCCACACTTTTAAACCCAAATAATGGTTTGGGCGGGTCATAAGAAACTCATTTCGATGCTTCATTTTTAAACCCAAATCAAAGCTAGACCTTTCTCTCTCCTCAGCAATACAACTGAGTAGCTTAATTTCAAACCTGTTTGGTGGTCTCCCGCCTAAAATGGTCACTGGAGTTGTATTGTTGAGGAGAGAGAAAGGTCTAGCTTTGATTTGGGTTTAAAATGAAGCACCGAAGTGGGTTTCTCATGACCTGCCCAAACCATTATTTGGGTTTAAAAGTGTGGAGATCACCTTATTTCGATACATGTTGTCGGTGCACTTCGGTGCCTTCAGCATTATTCATATTGTTAAGAGTTTCAGCAATGACAGGTTAGTGTACTTTTGTATACCACAAGAGAAGCCCTGTATTTTGATCTCCCCTTAGAGAAGTTCGGAATAATTAACTTGCACATTGAACATATTTTGGCAAACTAGGCAAAATAGTTGATGAGTAATTTTTTGGATACAACTTTCATACAACTTTCACACAACCTCCTAAAAAATGTGTCTATCTCTCTCTTGTATCACGGTGGGGTCCAGTGACATCACAGGAGAGAGATAGACACATCTTTTTAGGAGGTTGTATGAAAGTTGTCACCAAAAAATGAGTAATGCTACACACACTCTGAAAAGTACACCAAAATGCACAATCTTGTTTACAAAGGTTGGACCTTGTGCTGAAAAGTTTGCACACACTGCACACCCCCTTTTGTGTGTGCAGGCTTTTCAGCACAAGGTTCAACCTTTTAAAGCAAAGTTGTGCATTTTGGTGTACTTTTCAGAGTGTGTCTAGCATTGTTGCCAAAAAATTACTCATAGTTGATTAACATCTCTCTCTCTCTCTCTCTCTCTCTCTCTCTCTCTCTCAGTGTGTGTGTGTTTGTGTGGAAAAGGTCATTGTTTAGTAGCAATCCCACTCATGCAAGATTTTGAATTAAAATTGTACCCTAAAATTTTCTAATATTTTACATTTAGGCCCACCCCTCAACTTATGTTTACATCTCCCAAAGGGATCCAAGACCCAATTTAGTGTCATCAACTATATGTATATTAATATACATGTATATATAACTCAAAGAAAATGCGCCTAGAATTTTGAAAATTACCCTTTTAGCGTGAGAATTGTATGCGTTTTAGAAGTAGGCTCCCCCAGAATTTTGAAAGACACTATATTATAAGCATATCGCCAGTTATGTATAAATAGACCCCAAAAAAATTATCTAGCTCGCGGGCACTGCCCTCAAACCCCCACATAGCTTACGCCACTCGACCAAAATTTCTGGCTCCGCCCCTATATACATGCATGCATACATACATACATACATACATAAATACGGACCATGCATACATACATACATACATACATACATACATATATATATACACACACCATATATACATACATATTTGTATACATATATACATAGATACTTGTATACATCTATGAGGTGGGTTTAGTATTGTGAGCTTAGATCTTAGGTTTTTGGAATAAATTGATTTTGGGTTTAAATCTTAAGAACAAATTAGTTTTTGGAGCAAATTCAATTTGGGTTTAAATTTTTTATTTTTTGAACAAATTCATATTCATATATATATATATATATATGTATGTCCATATATTATGTATGTATTTGTATATCTATATCTATATCTGTATATACACACACATACAGTAGAGAGAGGAGAGAGAGATGTGTGTGTAAATTAGTAAAATGATAAACAAAGTAAGGGTACAATAGTAAACTCATGGTAGAGGGGAGGTCTGTGTAATTTTACCAAACCTCAAGGGAGGTCCGTGTAACTAACCCCATAAATTTTGTTGATTAGGAAACAATTTACATTATAGATAAGTCTTTCTCTTCTTTTATTTGTTTTCTTAAAGAAATTGTTTTACACTTGTAGTATACATTTTGTTGTGGGACCGCTGAGTGATGATGGAAAATCTCTTATCAAATGATTTGCGTGCCTTTTTCAACGTTATTCTTCACAAGTTTGAAGAATTGATCTGTGTTTAGAGAGAATATGCTCTCCAACTTGAAGAGTCATGGGTGACCATTATAGTGATCGTGAATACAATTTTTCAAGAGGCCGTGAAAAATTTAAAACGGTTAAAAGTGGTAAATGATGTCTCTACAAATCAAGAGATCGGTCTCCTTGACCATCTTGGTTCTATGCTGTCTAACCCACTTTGGGGGGCAAGGCGGCGGATAAATGATTGTTAGTGATAAGCCAATAATTTCTATTTTGGCTAATGCTCCCCCCCCCCCCCCCCCCCCCCCCTAGTGTTAGTGACGACAAGAAGGTGGTTGGGGGGCAAGTTTCATATAGGCCGAGTAATTTATTTCGACCCCCCCAAATTTATTTAAAATAAACAACTCCTTTTGATGAGAGCAACCACCGAGGAGTTGTTCAATTTTTTTGGCATTATTGCCAAAGAAGCCAATTAATTATGGGAATTGCTATGTACACCCGTGTATTTGCTATGTACACCCAAATTCTTTCATTCTAATCAATTTTCTTCTAAAAAAATTTATTTTTGTAAAGGTGAGCGGTGTACATAGCAAAATTAGCGGTGTACATAGCAATTCCCTTAATTATTTGGCTTTTGTAAAATTAAATCCTCTTTGGGTTTGTGGAGCCCATGAAAAATGGAATTTTGTTTGGTGGAGTTTTCTACAAGATTATTATTATTATAAAAAAAATAATAATAAACAAGAGAGAATATTGACCGAAATTTAAATACTAATTTCAGTCTTGTGTATATATCGGACTGCAGAAGGCCGATTTATAAGTTTGGTATTCTCGAAAGGGTGGGCTCGATCTTGTAATGGAATGCATTCACGGAATGAGAAGCTATATGCCACATCTTCTTGCATCAGCGATGTAATTGGAATCCATGGAAAGTCGACAAGTGCTTTATACTGATTTTATTTGAAAAATGGATAATAAGTCCACGAAGTTTGGGTGTACTGATCAATGTGCACAATTAATTGTACACATGGAAAAATCAAAAGACTTCATCATAGCTACATGTCACAATGCTAAGTCACAATTAACTTGCATACAAGATAATATTAGGCGTCAATAGCATATGGGGTCCAAGCATTGTTCAGTCATTACCACGAAACTAATTTGACAAATTTGGTCATCGATCTACCCTGCTTTTTGAGGCCGATGTCACCTATGTATAACTTGGTAAATTTTGGTTATGGCCCACAATTCAGTCAGATGACTGCATGTGTACAGTCACCAAAATCGGCCTATGTTAAATATGGCCCACAATTCAGTCAGATGACTGCATGTGTACAGTCACCAATATCGGCCTATGTTAAATAAAATCGGTCTTCAACTTTTTGGAAAGTTGTGGCTTATGACTCGACGTTGATGGAGTAAATTTAAAATCCACAATGCTACAAGATGGTACATCAGTCTGCTCAAGGCCGGTCTCACCTGTCTCACTTAGTGAAGTTTTGGTGTTGGCCCCCACATTCCAGTCAACAGGGTACACGTGGCCGCAAAAATCAATCCCACAAAAATTGGTCAATTGTATACATGGTTCTTCAAAAATTACATTTCATTTCATTTTCAAAGAACAAGGGGGGCATTGTCTACACCCTAATATCAAAAAATATATTTTTATATTATGACCAGTTATTTATTTTTGCAAGTGGCAAGTTAAAGCTTCTAGTAGTGCGTGGCAATTATCTAGTAGTGGGGAAGTTACCAACTTAGTGGAGAAGTTGCAATATTGGGAAATTATTCTCAACATCTATAAAAGGAAGACAATTGACAACATTCAAGCTTGCTCCCACAACGCCAAACAGTCCCTTGCGGCTTAAAGTAGTCCTAGTACTGTTTGTTAATTTGTTCATCCTTTGCTTTCGTTTTCTTTCTAGCCGTGAATGCCTTCTTTGTTTTCTTTCAATTTCTTTTGTGCAGTTACATGTACTCAAGTCCAAAGCAAAGCCTTTGGCACTTTTGTATTGTTTTTTGTGTAATGATGTCATTTTTCTAATAGAGTTTCTAGTATAATGCATAGTTGGCAATCTATTGTAAGGCCAATTTCCATTTTAGTTTAATTGCATTTCTTACCTTCATCACTTAAATAAATTGCTCGCATCAGAGTGGTTGGACCTTAAGGAAAGGGTCATCCCTACTTCCCAAACATCTCTTAATCCGTATCAAACAACCCTTAGGGATCGTTCTGGTTACACGTTTGGGTCTTCGTACAAAGCCCCTGGCACGCCCGGTCACGGATTAATTTTTAGCCAAAATAATTTGGCATGCCCGGTGGGACAGCCGAGTGATGTTTCTTGAAGCATGGTAACAATTTTACAATGGTCAAATTCGTTGGCGTAATGAGGCCATTGACCGAATTCAAAATAAAATTTAACGTTTCAACAACGATAAATTTAGAATTTGGGACAATTTATGGCAACAAGTAGTTGTGCATCCATGGAATTCGCTTTATCAGCATAATTGTGAAGCACGCCGATATGATGATAAAATTAGTCATCTCTATGATGAGATTGATCGTCTTAAGGCCGACATACAATTTTTTAGCCATGAAATCGGCCTTCTTAAAGCCTCAAGTGGAGTTAACAATCCACCTCCCGGGGGCAAGATAATTTTATGTCTATGGACAATTTTTTAAGCAACAAGTGGATAGAGGAACCGAGTAGTAAATCGGATTCACTGCTCGAGAAAGACAAGCAAGCAGTGATTATTGATTCATGTGAGCGCCTTGAAAAAGTGTTCAATGAAATAATCCGTATTCAGAAAGATATGCTCTCCAACTTGAAGAGACATGGACAACCATGATAGCGGTCATGAATACAACTTTACAAGAGGCTGCGAAAAAATTTGAACGGCCAAAAGTGGCCAATGACACCTCTACAAATCCAGAGATCGGTCTCCTTGACCATCTTGGTTCTACGCCGTCTAACCCACTCAGGGGGCAAGGTGGCAAAGAAATGATTATTAGTGATAAGCCGATAATTTCCATTTCGGCTAATGCTCCTCCCGCTATTGTTGGTGATGACGAGCAGGCGGTTAGGGGGCAAGTTCCACATAGGCTGAGCAATTTTATTTCAGCCCCCGAATTGATTAAAAATAAACCACCCCTTTTGAGGAGAGCAACCACAGAGAAGTTGTTCAATTTTTTTTTGGCATTATTATAAAAAATAACTTACACAAGGAGCCATTAATTATTTAGCTTTTGTAGATTTAAAGCCCCATTGGCTTTGTGCAGCTCATCAAAAATGGAGTTCAATTTTTTGGATTTTTCTGCGTCTGTGGATGGCCTAAAGGGCAGACGACTCGAGAATGGGTCAAGAACTCCAAATCTGGTGTACAAGGGAAGTAGATCTAACAACCTAAAGGGTAGGTCGTATAAGGTTCGAGAAGAAACACAACACTCACTCAAGACTCCCTCAGGAACTCCCGCTCGGTCAATCTGTCCTAGCGTACCCCCGAACTGAAAGAAATGAAAAAACCGAAGGAAGAAGAAATCCCAAGCTCGTACTAACCCAAGTGGGTTCGCTCCCTCCAGCTTAGTCCAAGAAAAGAAGAAGAGAATGAAGAACTGAAGACGGGAAGGGAAGACTTACAAAAGTTATCGCAGAAAAGAACTCGGGAACCTTGCTCGGGAATCTTGGATGCTCTCAAAACCGTTTGGTAAATCCTCTTACTTGGCAGCAGATACTGGAGAGAAGGCCGAGTGTTCCTTATATAGGAATAGCGGAAGGTCCAGATCTATCAGATCCGACGGCTCAGGAGTTCTCCCGCCAAGAGTTGCCGACAGCTGTCACCTTGGGCACGTGAAGGGCCGCCTCAAAAGACACGCGCATTGAATGCGTGACGTGACAGTCCGGTTACCACGCAACTGTTCGGTTACATCTGAACCGACTCCGCTGGATCCCGACTAGGCCAATTATCCCCTGATACGTGACAATACCCCACGCCCGAGCTCCTACCTTACCGGTCGGTTACTACACCGAGGGGCCATGGTGTGGGCCCCCATCCCGAGCATCATTCTCGGACCACTTCCGGACGGTTTCCCAAGAGCTACTTATTTTTGACTCCTCACACGATGGCACATCCGGTCAATTCCGAAAATGGGGGGCAGCGTATGCCCAAAATAATCTAGCCAGGAGAGCGCCACGTCACCCAGAGGAGCCGGTTATTCCGGTTAGGGCGCACCCCATGTGGCCAAGCATTCCCGAGGTATTCAAGCAAATCGCTCGGTCACATCAACGGGCCGGGTATTGACAATCACAAACAACACAATTGATGCAAAGTAAGGCGGCCTCAGAGGACCTTTTCATTAATTGAAATATTTTGTACATTGGGGGGCAGTTTAGTGGCTTCCCCGGTAAAAAAAAAAAAAAAAAACAACAAAAGAGGGTCTTCAGGTCCCCTTGCCCTTCAGAGCTTTGACTTCCTCTTCCATGGCAGCCATCCTGGCCACCAGCTCCTTTATAATAAGCTCCAGAGCGTGAAAGTCCACCTCCCGCATGACAGAGTCCGTCTGCAGAAGAGCACTTTGCTTTTCCACCGCCTGCAGACGATCTTCCAGATTACCGAGGGAGAGGCCTGTCCAGGAGCTGGGCATATGAAGGCCGGCGTGTGCTTCCGACCGACTCCTTTTTGGTGGGGGTTGAGATTCCTCCTCAACCTCCTTTTCCTTACCCTTCCTGGTAGGGCCTGGTGGCGGACCTGTATCCCCAGACGAGGTTGAATCAGAGCTGGTGGATAGAGCGATTGGCCCTTTAGGTGGGGCGGCCCCTCTCATGGCATGCAGACCGGAAGCCATGGACCGGGTATAGCGGCGCGACCCGGAAGCCGCCGCAACAGGAGCTGCAACAAGAATGTCACCACCGACCTCACCAGCTGGTTCCCTGATCAAATCAGAAAAACTGAGGCCGGCCTCAACCGCTCGACTGATCGCCTCCATATCAGCCACAGCAGAGGTGATGTCACGAAAAGAGGCAAAGGACCTCTTGTACAGTTCAGGGTCAAATGCCGCAGGGAGGTACATAGAGGAGTCCACCAACCAGTTACCAGAGACAATGACCCAAGGGTATTGACGCCAGTTCTTGTTGGGGAAGTCCAGATCTCGGACGAGATGGTTTCCTTCCGCTCCGGTGCGTAGGTAAGGATCCCCGCGGTCGATGCTCAAGAGATAGCACCTGGCGACGTCCACAGAGCGGAGGCAAATCCCGAGTCGCTCATTCAGTGCTGATATGCCCTAGAGAAGGCAGGCGAGATTTGGACGGCACTTGTTCAATGGAAAGTGTAATCCCTGTAAGAGATCACAGAAAGAAGCGAAGAAAGGGAAGCGTAGCCCTACTATTAGCAACAGATAACTGCTAATAATGACCGAGGGTAAGGCCACCTCCTCTCCTTCGGCGTAGGGACGGATCCCGACGTCATCCGGGATCTCGCAGTCCTTCCTGAAAGCGATTATTCCTTCGTTGGAAGTCAGATCGACGTGAGAGGCCATGGGGAGAAGCCCATATTGTAAAGAGGAAGAGGAAAGGAGCTCAGGAATATTTTACTCTCAGAGACCGCTCGGTATATTCAATCCCCAAGTAGCAGGCACATATGGAGTGAAAAGGTGCTCCTTATATAGAAATCTTGGACGGCTCAGATCGAAACTGATCAAACGGCTCATATGTTTTCCCGCCGGAATTGTTGTTTCAGCCACGTGGGGCGTCACCTCGAAAGACGTGAGCATTAAATATCCGATGGGATGGTTCGGTTGCCACGTAAATGGTTCGGTTGCTCCTAGGCTGGCGCCGTTGGATCCTGACCAGGCCAGTGATTAGTGGACACGTGGCATGGGAAGAGCTCGGGCTCATATGGTCACCGTTCGGTCTGTATCCCGGTCGATCACTCTAGCCGGTCCTGTCCCTGGCAGAATCCCGGTCTATTACCGAACGGTTTACCGGACGCAGTCTTAATTTTCAAACTTCATCTGATGGAGCATCGCATCCACTTCGAAAATGGGGAGCAACTGGTATGTCCAGAAATATTCTGTTAAGGCCAAACCGCCACGTCAGCAGAATGGCCCGGACTATCCGGAAGGGGAGCTTGCGGTCAGCGCCCCTGAGATCAACAGGTGGCACCGCTCGGGATGCTTGCGCAGCCCGGGCGTGTAGTGCGGCAACTTGCCAGGAGGTGCAGATCATTCTCGAGCTGTCCAGCAGTTTCCTAAATCAACTACAAGCCTGCAAAAGGAGATATGACAGTTTTCTAAACCACTTAGGAAACTCCCCTAAAATCATGTAAATCTATCGTGATTAGATTAGGCTTCCTAATCTAATCAACTTACCATGTAGGGGTGGAATCTTGCATCTATAAAAGAGCCCACCTATCTTGTCAATGGGGGATCCGATCATTATTCTCTAGCTTACAAGCCTAAACAGAGAACTCACCTTCAAACGCATATACCCGGCCGGTATTACTGGTAGTGTCGCCCCAATTATTGGCTCACCAGGCCCGCCGGTGATCTGTTAGTGAGAGCGCACAGACGCAACCGTGGACGTAGGTCACCTTGTTAACGGGTGCGAACCACATACAAATTATTCTTGCCATATTTTCTCTTAAAACCTTTCTTACCAGTTTTGGGCATCATCATATATATATATAAAGGTATTGACTGAATTTCAAAACTAAATTCAGACTTGAATTAGTCGGACTAACAAGTCGATATGATATGAAAAGTAATGAATTTGTGGTAGGCCTTACGATCAGACAGGACTGACCATTTCCTTGTATGGCCCATCACTTTAGTCTTGGGATGGCTTGAAAGCAAGTTCAATTATTGAATAACCATGGGGCCTACTCTGAGTTTTGATGTTATGACATCATGCTGGGCCGGCTCAATGACCAAGCACTTTAGCCTCCCCACGTGTGGTGGGTCATCTACAATTGTACAAATGGTGGGTCCATGTGCAGTGATAGTTATGTTTCAAGACTGATATCGGGCTCATAGGCCGATGTGAAAAAATGAATTAAAGAATGCTTTGGCCTACCATTTTGATGATGGCTGGAGAGCAAGTGCATTTACTAACCACGGGGTCCATAACTTTCAATTCTATTCTACATGGATCAGGACTTGACCACAAAGAGGTCTGCCCTTTTAAGACCGTTATTGAACAAAGAAAAATTAGTCTTCTAGATTTTGGGAATTGTGGCTTATGACTTGAAGCCCGATGCAGTACAAGATCGATTATTTAAAATCCATGATACTACAAGTGGGTTCATCGGTCTGCACAAGGCCGATATTATCAGTCTGACTTTCAGATGTATTGGTGATAGCCTTCATTCCAGTCAAAATTGATCTTTGAGGCCGATAATGACCACAAAAATCAGTCCGTTTGTATACATGGTTCTTCAAAAATTGCATTTCATTTCATTTTCAAAGAACCAGTGGGGCATTGTTTACACCCTAATATTAAAAATATATTTCTATATTTGACCAGTTATATTTTGTGTAAGTGGGGAAGTTACCAACTTAGTGGAGTACCAACTTAGTAGTAAAGTAATCTACTTGGTGGAGAAGTTGTATTAGTGGGGAGTATCATGGACATGGAAGTTACATCCATCACCTACAAATACACAATGGCAATCATCATTCAAGCTTGCTACACAACGCCACACAGCCCCCTGCGGCTCAAAACAGTCCACTGCTCACTGATATTTTCCTTTTCAAATTGGATTCCATGTAATTGAGTCCATTCAAGTCACTGATCACTAGTGTTTGCTTTGTTTTTTTTTTTCCTCTACTTTTTCCTTTCTAGTCCCTGTATTTAGTTGCACTATTTAGGATTACAGTTTGTTCAATGAATATGTGTTCCAAAAGCTTTGGTTCTTGCTTATTACTCGTTTGATTAAATTTTATGTGCTTTATCCGTTTTATCACTCAACTAAATTGCTCGCATCAGAGTGGTTGAAGGGTCATCCTACTTCCCAACATCGCTTGATCCATCTCAAACAATGATTAGAGATAGTTTTGGTTACATGTTTGGATCTTCGTACAAAGCCCCAGGCACGCCCGATCACATCATTAATTTTTAGCCAAAACAAGAGGGCACTACCAAAGTATAGATTTATATTTGAATTGACAACATGAGCGAATGGAGTGAAGGAAAAGGAGGCTCAAGTCCCCCTTATTTATGAGAAATTGTAGATTTGCACTAAAAAAAATTTACACTTAAGCCCCTCTAAAAATTATAAAAGTCTCCTTTGACATTATAAAATTGTCGTTTTAAGACCCCTCTCTCTCTCCTATATTTTTGTGCTAATTCCCCCTCCCTCATGTTTTTGTGATGATTTTTATAGCATTAGTGTATATCATCTACAAAAAAATATGTATAAATAGGTCTATTTTTTTTTCAAGGGCACACTAGCCTCTATTAAACCCCTGAATTGATTTTCTAGATGGCCCTTCATAGACAAGATTGGCATGAAAACAAAAGTAAACCCAACACTATTTTTGGTCACTATCTTCTTTTGATAACATCAACATGACACCATTTGGGCGGTGCCTATCAAACATAATTGCACCCAATTGGACTTATTGGCTAAAAAATAAAAAAGAGAGAGAACCCCCAAAAGAAAAAGCACTTTTAGTAGATTTTTTGTTGAACAGATCCTTTAGAGTTATTATGACATACCTAATGAGAAAATTTACAAATTTTTGAGGGCAAATTTTGGATTCGAAAGAAAAATTTTTCAAAATCAAAAGTGGCATCTCAATCAAGATATATTTCCCACAATGGTGTTGATAAGGTACCTAATAGCCACTTTGTTTGGATGTTAATAAGCACTCATACATGCCATTGCGGATTTTGGTCATGACTCATGTATCATGATGCTGAAAACCTTTATTCTTTATTAGTTAATCCAATTGGGTAGAGTTAAGATTAAGTTTTCTTTGATCATTTAGTGTAGTGGTTTCGTTGTTTATACCATAAATTATAATTGCACTACTATATAATAATAATAACATTATTATTATTATTATTATTATTATTATTATAAGCTCTTTTGGCTTGCCATGGAAGCTATTTGTGGCTT
Organism: Hydrangea macrophylla; assembly: GCA_033977485.1. Lineage (NCBI taxonomy): Eukaryota > Viridiplantae > Streptophyta > Magnoliopsida > Cornales > Hydrangeaceae > Hydrangea > Hydrangea macrophylla. Next base: position 14,154,632 of record CM066999.1, on the reverse strand, counting down.
AACTTGCTGGACACTTGGCATCATAGGAATATATCAAAGATGGTTAATTGAAGATCAATGGTGATAATGAAGATGGAAGTTGCTTGAAGACACTTGTCATCGTAGGAGTATCTTCCACTAATTAGTAGTTGTAGGAATTTGAATTATTAGTTATTGAAGTTGGAGAAAAATGTAATTCAAATTTGAATAGTTAGTTATGTAATTCATCTATAAATAGATGTTTTGTACTCCTTGTAATGGGTCCTTGACCAACAACAAACATTTCAACATTATGTAATTCTTTTCATTTGGCCAACATGGCTATTACTTTACTTTACATTAGTTTAGTTTTAGTTTAGTATTCCTTCAATGCTTTACTTTCTTTTAATGCAATTCTTAGGAGTAGTTATAGAATAGTTCAATCACTTCGAAGGTATCCTTCGAACTCTCTTCTTCTTCTTCTCCTTTTTCTTTTTAGTTTTCTAGTTCATCTCACACGAAAAAGTCTTTTTAATTAAGGCATCGAACGTCACCACAATTTGCTTGGTGAGGCGCAGTTTGGATATCACACACATTGGCAACTTACTTGCCTAGCTCGCTCGCACATATCAAGAATTAGAACGAGAGCATTTTTCTCACCCATTGCTCACTCAGGCCTTCACAGAGTGGCATTTGTCCCATTCTAGTAATTATGTTAAAAATAAAATGACAAAATAGAAATAGAATGGGACACATGTCATCTAGTAAAAGACTGGATGAGCAATAATTAGCAAAAATGCTTCCCATTAGAACAAGACATGGAAATAGTTTTTCCAGTAAGATAATTGGGATAAGGTATCACAAATTGGATTGTTTTATCTATGCCTCCAACTTGAAGGAAATATTAGAGAAAATTGAGAAAAATATGTATATATTGACGTTGAAATTTGAATACCAAATTCAAGGAATCAAAGCACAAAAAGAATAAATTATAGGGTGACACCATTTTTAGGCAATGTTTTGGATGCTCGGAATAATTATGTATATTCCTAACTAGGCTCAACATTCCTTTGGTCTTCCTCTTTTGCTTTTATTTGAAGATAAGAAGACCTACTTTTGAAAAATACTAATTGATACACAAGATATCAATACTTGCTTATTCTTTAATTTTGGGGATTACGACAATAAATGAAATATTAATTTTTACTGATTTTTTAACGAATTTTGGATGCTCACAATTGGAGTGGACATTCCCAACTTGAAAATCAGCTCTCTCTCTCTCTCTGTAAAAAGACATGGGGAGAATATGCTTCTTAGGGAGTATATATTACAATTTCTATTAGATATAACTTCTTCCAAAATAACAAAAAGACGTGTTCTTGTCATATTCTTACATGTCACCTTCCTCAATTTTTGACACATTTTCCCTTAAGCTCTCATATGCACAAATATTTATTTATTTATTTATTTTTATTTTTTGGGTGAAATTAATTAAGTTTAAGATCTCCTATGTAATTACTCTCTTTCTCATTGATACAATTTTTTTAAAGCTTTTTTCGTTACAAAGGAAATGTGGTAACAAAATTAAATAACAATATGCAACATTCAAAAATTTCCCTTTCTGTATTAAAAATGAGAATACGGTAGCAAAATTGAACATTGGAAAGCTATCAAGTTAGGATTTTTTTTTTCAGGGACTAGACTAATGAATCAGGGTCCGTTTGATAAAACTGTACTGAAAATTTTAAGCGATTGAATTTGTAATACTAAAAACAGTGTTTCATGTAATAAAATAGACTGCATTCAATGATTATTTTCAGTAGAATTTTATCACTTAAAGTTTTCAGTGAGTTTTTGACTGCTTTTTCAATTAAGTGGTCCATTATCAAACGCCCTCAGGAAAAAAAAAAAGTATTGAAAATTTTCATTTTTATCATTTAATTGGATTATCAAACACACCCTTAAACTTTTTATTTTTTTTACTAAGGCTGAAGAGTTAGATTTACTAATGAGAAACAATATTCTAAACTGGAGATGACTTGGGTACCCAAACATGGTTTTGTTGTATGTACAACAAAACAATTGTCAACCATTGGATCCTTTCTTCCCATGCTCCCAGCCCTACACGTGTAAGATAACTTTAAGACCAAAACCAAGAATGGTTTTGCACACAACCCAATCCCTTTGTCTCTCATTACCCCTCAACAGGTAGCCAACCCACCCACCCACTTTTACTCTCATACCTCCAGTCTCTCTTACGTCATGTTTCGGATGACCATAAAAGGTAAACAAGTTTAGTTCCTTCATCATAAATATGTGTTCCATGACCATAAAATATTTGTTCCATGACCATACACTTTTGTTTCGGATTTCTAAGTTTTGTTCCTAAGTAAGTAAATCTAGTTTATTCATCATAAATATTTGTTTCATGACCAGAAAATTTTATTTCTTCATAAAAAAAAAATTTGTTCTATGAGCATAAACTTTTGTTCTAGATTTCTAAATTTTGTGCGGCAACCATAAAGTTTTGTTTTATCATCATAAATATTTCTTTCCATGATCAGAAAGTTTTTGTTCTATAGTCACTAAGTTTTGTTTCTTCATCCAAAATATTTGTTTCATGATTGGAGAGTTTTGTTCCATGGTCACTAAATTTTGTTCTTAAAGTATGCAAGTCTAGTTCTTTCATCTCAAATGTTTGTTCTATGCTAGAAATTGTTGTTCTATGATCCCTTAGTTTAGTTCTTTCATCCCAGATATTTGTTTCATAGTCAATTAATTATGTTCCTTCATCATAAATATTTATGACAACTCCTTCATGATTCGATAACTCTCCATATTCCTTATGACCAATAACTCTCCAAATTCCTTATGACCTTTGTTCTTCTGCATCAATGTTGTTTTCATCTCCACCTACAGAGTAATGAAACCCACCAAATGAGTCTAAATTTACAAAATTATTTCATAACCATAAAGGATTGTTTCGTAATCATAAAATATTTGTTTCATAATCTAAAAGAACCTACAATTTTTGGAACAAACTTGTATGGTCAGGGAACAACTTATGATGATGAAGGAACAAAGTTTCAGAAGTAAGTTCTTAATTTTAAATTTTGTAAGTTTATGGTCATTGAACAACTTATGATAATAAAGGAACAAAGTTTTAGAAGTAAGTTCTAATTTATAAATTTATTTCATAACCATAAATGATTGTTTTGTAATCATAAACTATTTGTTTCAGAATCTAAGAGAACTTACAATTTTTTGAACAAACTTGTGTGGTCAGAGAACAACTTATGGCGATGAAGGAATTTGTTTCATAAGTAAGTTCTGAATTTACAAATTTGTTTCATAACCATAAAGCATTGTTTCGTAATCATAAAATATTTTTTTTAGAATCTAAGAGAACCTACAATTTTTGGAACAAACTTGTATAGTCAGGGAAGACCTGTAGATGCACCTGTGTAAAAGAGTGATAAGATCGTAGTGCTTGGAATGGTTAGAGGGAGAGGCAAACCTAGACTGATCTGGGAGTATGTAGTGCAACAAGATATGAATATAAATAATTTAGATGAGCTTATAGCTCTTGATTGTGCATAATGGAGAAAAATGATTCATACAGACAATTGATTTGAAGTTGTTTAGACATAAAAATGATCTAATGAGTTAAAAAAAATGTAGCATGAGTTTTAGCTTGGAAGAGTTTTATTTGTCATGCAGTGGTTGAATCTCGAAGCCAAGCCTTGGATATGTATATTTGTCACAACATTTCGTTGTATATGCCATTGACATAAACGATGGTGTGATAAAGGGAGAATCTGCTGAATTGTTCTACGCATTGCCTTGTCTCCATCTGTTACAACAGACATAGGCCTCTTACCTTTCATTACTTGAATGAATGTCTCCAAAACCCAACGACTCAGTTATTAGGTTATCCCATGTTACCACCTGATACGCCCAAAATTGGCTCTATCCTATGACCGAGCGGTTCTACTCAGTGGCCGACCTCTATCTTAACCAAATCATGCACAGTTCCTTGGACAAACATCAGTCCGAGCGGTTTGGTCTACCCGAGACATCCCGAGCGGTATATGCCCGAAGCCCGACCAACAGGTCGGTAAGACTGCGCAGGGATAGCTCACCTAGGACCCGGGACATGATCTAGAATATTCCAGACAGTTTCCTACTCAAGCTATAAGACTACTGTAAAGTGCAAACTAAACCAATTAGGAAACCCCCACAATTAATGCCAATCAACTCTTAATTGGATTATATTTTCTTATCTATGTACGAGTAGGTCTCTTGCATCTATAAAAGAGACCACTTGTAATACCCTGTATTTTGGTATATTAATAAGACCCGGTATTTCATTTCTATACTCGTATAAACTTTCTCTTCCTTTTGGTAAATTTTGATACCAATCGATTGATAAGTTTCCCAATCGATTGACATTTTTTTATATACCAATCGATTGATAAGTATCCCAATCGATTGACATTCAACCGACTAAAAGTGATGACGTGTCATTATCCCAATCGATTGCCATTTATTCCAATCGATTGACATTGTTTCCAATCGATTGACTACAAATATCTGTTGCCAATCGATTGACTTGTGTCCCAATCGATTGACATAACCTGAGACAAGTTTTCTTCTTTCCTTCAGCTTTAAACGTGTGGCACCCCCATATCTCTATATATATGTCTCATTTATTGGCCTTGGGGCTATTTTCAGACCATTGAGAGAGAGAGAGAGACATACTCTTGAGATATATACATACATATATCTATATATCTACATATATACACACTCTATACACACACTCACTGCCTTAGCAGCTGGGAGAGAGAAGAGGGAAAAACAGAAAGAAGAAGAAAGAAGAAAGGAGGAGACAGAGAGGGAAGACAGAGACAGAGAAGAGGAGAAAGAGAGAAAGCTTGGAGGTTTCAAGCTTAACACATCCAAACGCACCCTAGGTGAGTTTCTAACTCACTTGGTCCCTTTATGTGAGGTTTATGCAAGTTATTATGAAGCTTAGATGGGTTAAATGCTTGTAGTTTACGTTTATATATGCTGTTTTATAATCTGCTGGAGAAGACGTAGTGCCAATCGATTGACATAATCTCAATCGATTGACATCAGTTGTATCCCAATCGATTGAATAGGATTTCAATCGATTGACACTTTTCAGATACCAATCGATTGACATGTTCTCAATCGATTGACATGATTTTGATACCAATCGATTGAACTTAGTCCCAATCGATTGACATGATTTTGATACCAATCGATTGAACTTAGTCCCAATCGATTGACATGATCAGAACATGGATTCCTTTGCCTATTTATTATATAAGAGGTTTAGTTGTTCGATTTCTGATTCGGAATTTCCATTATGCGACTATGGGGTAGACAGGAGTAATGTGACACCAAAGATTTATGGATAATGAATAAAAAGTAATATGAAGACGTGGGTGACGTGTTGTTTCTGATATGAATTTGATGTCCGTTTTCTTTTAATCCAAGTAGTCAGGCCACATTGGGAATTTGTCATGTGTCGATGTAGAATGGAACGTAAGTAGGTTTGGTAAGTTCTGGGGATGGTACGTGGATGGACGATTGGTCATGATATGCTCTTAAAAGCGGTAAACCGGATACATGGTTCTTAAAACGGTGAGCTGGACCAAGAAGTCTTAAGATAGACTGGATGATCTGTGATATGCTCTTAAAAGCGGTGAACAGGACCATTGTTCTTAAAAGCGGTGAGCTGGGATCACTAGTAGATGACGTTGAGTCGTGGCAATAGATTGATATGCCTTGTTCGAAATGTTATATCCCTGAAATGCGGTGAACAGGACCATTGTTCTTAAAAGCTGGGGACAGACTGACGTGGAGTCCATGACATGCGGTGAGCAGGATATATTGCTCTTAAAAGCGATGGACAGAATAAGGGTGTATCCCTAGAGTTAAACGATTGAGTCTGTTCATGGAAATCAGAGTCTGTTGAGTTCGGTATTTGAGTAACAAGACGATAAGGGTCGGTTTACAAGAATGAATAGAGGAACAAGATAATGTTATCCTTATAATAAGATGTTAACTCGTATTTTCATAAGCTCGTGTTTACTTCAGATAATTGGTACCTCGTTAGTTTATGCTCACTCAGCTCTCAGTAAGCTGACGGCCTTTTATTGCCTGGACTTTCCCCGTCCAGAATATCCTGCCCCTTATTTTGCAGGTAATGACCAGTACACTGATGAGTGTTATCCAGAGGAAGGCCCCACCGATGACGGTTACGCCAGTAAGGATTATCCTTATGCCAGTTGAAGACTGAAGATGTTATAATTAGATTTCTTTTTGGTTGTTCTGTTAAACCTTTTGTTAGCGGGTACTTAGGCATTTGTTGTCTTCAGACCTGTTGTGATCCTGTGGACCATACTCTGATATTTTGTAATAGTTAGCACTGTGTGTTATTCTCAGTTGTCTTTTTGGACTAGTACGGCGTGGTGTGGATTATTAGTGACTTTCACCTGTCATTCCTTATGGACCCATAAAGGAAATTTATTTTTCTCTATTTATGCTGCTCCGGGGCGTGACACCACTCACCCCCATAATGGGGGATGGATCAACTTCTAGTCTACATAGCACCCCTATAGCAATCTCATCGTGCCCGGCCGACCTACGGTAGCTCCAAACTGTTGTTGGTTCACTACACGTCCCCGACTTTTTACAGTATAGTGAACGTGCTCAGACACACCCGTGGAGTAAAGGAGTAATGAGTAATGAGTCCCTCAAGGAATTCACCGACCAGTTTAATCAAGAGAAGCTCGGGATCTATGATCTTGATGAAACCGTCGCCATTACAGCCTTCTGTTCAGGTGTTCAACACACCAAGTGCGCCGTGTCATTCCACAGATGGAGACGTGTTCAGGATCTATGATCTTGATGAAACTTTCTGTCACTAATTTTTTTGGGTGAAACCAAAATTCTTATACACGCCCGACTGGCATACGATTAAGTCCATAATCTTGCTTGGTTTGATTCCAACGGCACACATCGAACTCACTTGCGCTTTATCTGGAAAATTTACTTTGCGATGTGACCACAGGAAGGGTACGCAAGGCGGTGCTGCTAGAAAACGATTATGATTTTTAACAAAATCTACCACCTCATATTTTGATCCATTCTTCATCAATCGGATACGGAGCGGGGTAGTACATCCAATCTCTAGTAAGTGCCCGTGGCTCTCTCAGTCTGTCTTTAAATGATGTTGTTGTCTAAAACCCACTTTAGAACAGTACCATCTTCTAGAGAGAACCATACCTTCATTGTTAAAACTTCTATCTTTTATGGTCAGGGAACAACTTATGATGATGGAAAACAAATTTTCAGAAGTATGTTCGTAACAATAATATTTGTTTCATAACGATAATATTTGTTACATAATCATAAATTTTTGTTTCAGAATCTAAGAGTACCTATAATTTATGGAACAAACATTAATGGTCCGGAAACAACTTATACTGATGAAAAAACAAAAATTCAGAAGTAAGTACTTAATTTAAAATTTTGTTTCATAACCATAAATATTTGTTTCATGATCATAAAATATTTGTTTCAGAATCTAAGAGTACCTATAATTTATGGAACAAACATTTATGGTCCGGAAACAACTTATACTGATGAAGAAACGAAAATTCAGAAGTAAGTACTTAATTTAAAATTTTGTTTCATAACCATAAATATTTGTTTCATGATCATAAAATATTTGTTTCAGAATCTAAGAGTACCTATAATTTATGGAACAAACATTTATGGTCCGGAAACAACTTATACTGATGAAGAAACAAAAACTCAGAAGTAAGTACTTAATTTAAAATTTTGTTTCATTACCATAAATATTTGTTTCATGATCGTAAATTATTTGTTTCAGAATCTAAGAGTACCTATAATTTCTGGAACAAACATTTATGGTCCGAAAACAACTTATACTGATGAAGAAACAAAAATTCAGAAGTAAGTACTTAATTTAAAATTTTGTTTCATAACCATAAATATTTGTTTCATGATCATAAAATATTTGTTTCAGAATCTAAGAGTACCTATAATTTATGGAACAAACATTTATGGTCCGGAAACAACTTATACTGGTGAAGAAACAAAAATTCAGAAGTAAGTACTTAATTTAAAATTTTGTTTCATAACCATAAATATTTGTTTCATGATCGTAAATTATTTGTTTCAGAATCTAAGAGTACCTATAATTTATGGAACAAACATTTATGGTCCGGAAACAACTTATACTGATGAAGAAACGAAAATTCAGAAGTAAGTACTTAATTTAAAATTTTGTCTCATAACCATAAATATTTGTTTCATGATCATAAAATATTTGTTTCAGAATCTAAGAGTACATATAATTTATGGAACAAACATTTATGGTCCGGAAACAACTTATACTGATGAAGAAACAAAGTTTCAGATGTAAGTTCTTAATTCAAAATTTTGTTCCATAACCATATACGATTGTTTTATAATCATAAATATTTGTTTCAGAATCTAACAGAAATTACAATTTTTTGAACAAACTTTTATGGTCACGAAACAACTTATGATGATTAAGAAACAAAGTTTCAGAAGTGAGTTCTTAATTCAAATTTTGTTCCATAACCATATGTAATTGTTTCGTAATCTTAAATATTTGTTTCATAATCTAACAGAAATTACAATTTTTCGAACAAACTTTTATGGTCACGAAACAACTTATGATGATGAAGAAACAAAGTTTCAAAAGTAAGTTTTTAATTCAAAAGTTTGTTCCATAACCATATATGATTGTTTCGTAATCATAAATATTTGTTTCAGAATCTAACAGAACCTACAATTGTTTGAACAAACGTTTATGGCCACGAAACAACTTATGATGATGAAGAAACAAAGTTTCAGAAGTAAGTTTTAAATTCAAAATTTTGTTCTATAACCATATATGATTGTTTCATAATCATAAATATTTATTTCAGAATCTAACAGAACCTACAATTTTTTGAACAAACTTTTATGGTTAAGAAACAACTTATGATGATGATGGAACAACGTTTCAGTAGTAAGTTCAGAATTTAGCTTGGAAGAGTTTTATTTGAGGGAGCTATGGCTGAAGCCATCATAAATCATTACCAGCTATAGGGATTAAGCTTGTTCATTCACCTTGAATATTTGCTCCATGATCACTAAGTTTTGTTCATTCATCAAAAATATTTGTTCCATGATCACACTAAGTTTTTTTCATTCATCAAAAGTATTTGTTGATGATTACTAAGTTTTGTTCTGTGGTAGAAAAGTTTTGTTTTTTCATCTTAAAACATTTGTTTCATAACCATAAACTTTTCTTTCAGATTTCTAAGTTTTGTTCATAAGGTAAGCAAGTCTAGTTCTTTCATCATAAAAATTTGTTCTATGATTAGAAAGTTTTGTTCCATGATCACTAAGTTTTTTCTTTTTCCTCCTAAATATTTGTTCCACGATCATTAAGTTTTGTTCTAAGGTAGAAAAGTTTTGTTTCTTTGTCATAAAATATCTGTTTCATTACTATAAACTTTTGTTCTAGATTTCTAAGTTTTGTTTATTACCAAACTCGATTGTTGGGTTATTAAGTATAATTGAATGGTGATTAATGCAAACCTTAATAGGAGTAAACTATTAATTAATCAAAACTGTACAAAAATATTAGACATTATCTTTAAATTGTACAACATTTTATAATAAATTACAATCTTGATAATGCTTAGCACCAAAAAAAAAAAATTTCAATGGAACAAAGCTTAAGGCATAGAATAAACATTATTGAGCAAAGAATAATAATTCGTGGTCAAGGAACAAACATAAGCTACAGGGAACAAAAGTTAGTGAGAAAGGAACAATTATTTATTTATTAAGTCTAGTTCTTTTATTATAAATGTTTGTTCCTTCTTACCATAAACTTTTGTTCCAGATTTCTATGTTTTGTTTCTAAATATTTGTTGCATTGAGTACAAAACTTGGTTGGGTTATTAAATATAATTGAATGTTGATTAATGAAAACCTTAGTGGGAGTAAACAATTAATCCATCATAATTGTACAAAATTATTAGACAAGGTTAATAAATAAATAAATAAATAAATAAAAATCCACTGGATCAAACTCTTAAGTTATAGAACAAATATTATTGACCAAGGAACAATAATCCATGACTTTGAAGACATAAAACAAATATTGCTGACCAAGGAACAATAATCTGTGGTCAAGGAACAAATACATTGTATACATAACCAACCGGTTATCACAGGTTGCTGCACATTTAATGCATCTCAGAAAACATTAAATGCACAACATCTTTTGACTTTACTCCACTTGTCCTCCAATCAATGATTGACAAGTGTTATAGTGGTATGTTGTATATACAACAAAACCACCTTGTGGTACCGAAGTGATCTCCTTATAAACTTGTTAAATACTGCGCAAAAAGTTACTATGTCAGAAAGGTTAAAGCACATTACATTGATCCTCCATAGAAGTAAGGATCCTTGGTAGCAAGAAAGGTGCTATCTACCTGGCAGTACCAATTGTGGCTGACAGCACATCAACTTTCGTATTAAAAAAAAAAAAGTTGCAGTAATTGGTGTGTTGTGAAGCCACAATTAGTGTTGCCGGGTTTGACACTACCTTCGTGGATGTCGTGGGTCCAAATCCTCCCATAGATGAATTTCTAAATAGATGGTTTCCGTTAATATTTGAAAACTATAATGACCTCTCCTTTCAGATAGAAAACCCTAACTACATCATCGGACGATGCAAAAGACTATTTGTATAATTTTTATTTTAAATAGAAATTCAGAACAATTAAAATAAATGGCAAAAATAAAATATGCTCGAATTGTCGGTTGATAAGAGGTAAAAAATAAAATACAAATCATGACTTTTATTAGATTTTTTCGTAGTTTAAAGTTTTTAACAAAAAAAATTAAACTTTCTTGGTCAAGTAAGTGTCGACTATTAGAAGAGAGTTTATACCCAAATCTCAAGGAAGTTCGGTCTAATTTTCAGACATATCCTTGCACCTTGTTGTTGTAATTACCTATAAATTAATATCAACTCAATTAAGTAAGGTTACGCTGCATAATTTTGTTAAAAGATGATTATAGATCTAACCTCATGTGCAGATATTTTTTGTTCACCAAGAATAATCTTCTGAAGAAAAGAAATTGTTCTAAATAGTGTGATATTTGTATTATTGATTTTTTGATACACTGGAGTTTGTGTCTCACTTAAAAATACTGGAGTAAGTTGTCACGCCTCGACGTAGCATAAATAAGGAAAGCGTTTAATTTCCTTTATGGACTCGTAGGTCGCGACAGTTTGAAGGATCAATTCCGTCCCAAACGTCGAACAACAATAAACAATAATCAGAGCAGAGCAATCAAGGCTTACAAATATTTTACTAACTTATTACATCTTACGATACGGGGTCCACTAAGGCACAGACCGCCTTAAAACAGAACAATAACTTATCATCTATTACAGTCATCCTTATTACAAAACCAGTTCATATCTATAACTTAAAATATGCGATGACGATAACAGTTTCTCTTCCAAAAGCAGCCGATCTCAAATAGCATAGTCATAAGATTCCTCCTGATTATAACCTGAAAAGCCTGAACACGAATGTCCAGGACGCATCAACGTCGTCAGCTTCGAGAAGCTGGTGAGTATTAAAAACATAACTTTAAATGTAAAACATACTCATTTACAAATTTTTTCTTTTCAAGTTTGTAAAAATCAACGGTTTCACCATGGAAAGAAATCAATTATAAAACAACGGAGAAAGTATTTAAAAGCCGATCATTCATTAAAACATATGAACATGTATGAGACAATGCACCACACTCATCTTACCGACTCTTTTCTCTCGACAAACACAACAACCCACTATCTCACTCCAGTATCTTTGAAACACTAAGGTAGCCACACTTTAGCAACGGGGTGCCAGGGAATGTCCAGTTTGCCTCACACTTTGGTCCGGGGTACCAGGGAGTGTCCAATGCCTCACACTTTGAATACCTAAACCGTCATGCAAATACCGGAGGAACCCTCACGCAGTATCCAGACTCGGGTATCAGGGAGTGTCCGTAGGCCACACTTTAGCACTACCATGGGTGCCAAGGAGTGTCCAAGTTTGGCGTCACACACTTTAACGCTACCATGGGCGCCAGGGAGTGTCCAAATTGGCCACCATCGCATTACAAAGATACTCTCACCGCAACCTCAACACGTCACACTTTGGTACACCATAACTAGGGAGTGTCCACCACACAATCTCAATCTCAATTTCATACTCTTTCCACACTGACCATTACTCTTTTCCACACTGACTGACACCCACATGCATGTACTACTGACTCCACATGTATGTCATGAAATTTAAACATAAAGGAATTCGCCGAATTAAAGGAACAACGTACGTACGGGGATCGATAAGTCATAAGACATTGTTTTAATCTTTTCCAACATAACCAATAGTATTCTGTTTTAATAAAATTCCCAAACAGAACCTTAACAGTGCTTTAAAATTAATCCAAACAGTCCCTTATACAAAAACACACAAAAACCAAAAACTGCCAGAAGTCGCTCGCGCGATGTGCCCATTTTTCATTTTATTATAAAAACCTTTCTTTCTGCCTGAAATTAGCCACCTCACTCACGCGGCTCGCTCGCGCGAAAGGTATCTCGTGCGACCTTCGCTCGCGCACGCGGCTCGCTCGCGCGAAAGGTATCTCGCGCGCCCCTCGCTCGCGCGGTCTGCCTATTTTTCATTTTCTTTATAAAACCTTTTCTGTCTGCCTGAACCCACTCGGCTTGCTCGCGCGAAAGGTCACTCGCGCGGGCCGCTCGCGCGATCGTGGCGCGAGATGAAGCAGAGGCTTCATCTTCTTCGTGGAGAATGCCCTGTTTCAGATTTTCAGGGGTCTTTTGACCCATTTTCAAAACTGAATTTAACTAAGCCTTATAATATATGTTTCTCTTTGTTTTTCAATGAGGATTAAGAATCCATAACAAATTTTACATGAATCAATCTATAACTCAAGAATTTTATGAAAAACTAAAAGACCACAAAACTAATTTTCTTATATACTTTTTAATATGAATGAGTTAAGCTTCAAAACTTTAACCATAGACTTTACATACTGTAATCTATCATAATTATCTAATAAAACGAAATTTGGTTAAGTTTGGAAAATCTCTATTTTTGAGCTTCAAACTTTCATACGAAAATCAACCATGTTGTTCTTTAATTTAGACTGAACTAGTAGGAATTTAGGATGAGATTACATTCTAGGTGAGTTTAGAATACTCACCGGTAATATAGATAGAAGAAATTGGTTGAGAAAGAATCTAATTGCAAGCTTGAAAGCTATGGTGATGTGCTTCTCTCTCTATAATATTTTCAGTAATAAGAACTCTCAAGCTCTCTCTCTCAACTCTCTGAAATTGTATTCTCCAGAATGTGTTTAATGAGAGAGAGTGTGAATATATAGAACTCACAACTTGGGCACCAAGTTGTGTAATGTAATCTTCACTCTACTAATTCATTTTAGTTAAATCAAACCAATTACATAGCACAAAATCAAATGTATAAACACAGATATACACATCACATAACTCTACAGATTAGCTAAGGGACACTATAGGTTCCTAGGGGTCAAGATGAGGTGTTTGGGAATTTAGACTTGTGGCATAAGAATTACACATACACTACAAGCATTGCCAAACAAGGCCAAAGCAATCATTAGTTGCCATAAATAGAAATAAAGTGTATGTCCAATCACACTTTACATCACTTCCAAAATCTGTGGAAGTTTAGCACAGCGTGGACAGTTTTGGAAGTAAATTGGTATTTTCGGGGCGCGGTGATCACCACAAAAATACAGAAAATTCATTTTAACGTAAGAAATGGTTTTCTGGTTTTATAAATATACAACTTGAATTAAAAGAAAACATTTCCACCGTTTTGAAATACAGTTTTGAAATTTATCACAGGCGTTGCTAAATTTTTACAAAATCGCATTTTGACCCCAAAAGAATTAAAATGTACAATAGGATAGGGTATAAGGTTACAAAACACAACCATTGAAATAAAATGAACATAGATAATACAAATTAAATATGAAAATGCAAATTAAATTTACATGAAATGCAGGGTGTTACATAAGTAGTTCTCTATTTTCATTTTTTTTATTAATCATTTGGCGTAGTGATCTCGTGTGAGAACATAAGTGTCATGGTCGGGGAGAGGATTGTAAGTGTGACATGAAGAGCCTTTTTATCAAATAGGCTAAGTAATTGTTCAGTGGTTCTCTATTATATTAACACAACGTTGATTTCGGAAAGAAAAAAAATCAAATAAAAATGAGACTTTGCTCTAAATCTAATCCTCTTTTAAACATTCTCAAACACGCCTTGGAGGATAAATTGAGGAGAAAATTATTAGCCATTCACATGAAAACATTTTTATTCCATAGGGAATATACCTGAAAGAACAGAGAGAACCAAGAAGAAACTCAGAGAAAACAAGAATTCATTTCTATTCAACTTGTCTTTACAATACATTCACACATCTATATATTGACAGCTCTAAGCTTAACGGAATTAGTTAGAAAAACTACCTAACCAATTAATGGGAATTGATCCTCTGAGATTGTAGATCCATGTGGTACAATGGACTCGAGCTCTTGGCCAATTACATTGCTATTACCCTCCCTCAAACTCATGGCATGAAGAGCCAAGAGTTTGTCCCAAAAATATAAAAATTTGGCAGAAGGTAAGGGTTTAGTAAAAACATCAGCAAGTTGTTCCTGAGTTGGAATGTACTCGATACTGAGAGCCTTTCTGGTGACCTGTTCTCGAACATAGTGAAAGTCAATTTCAATGTGTTTTGTTCTGGCATGAAACACAGGATTAGAGGCCAGAGCCATTGCAGAAATGTTATCACAAAAAATTTTGGGGCTGTCAGTCAGAAAAAGACCAAGATCATGACATAAAATCTTTAACCAAGACACTTCTGCAGCTGTGATAGCGAGAGCTTTGTATTTAGCTTCGGTGGACGACTGTGCCACAGTTTGTTGCTTCTTAGCTCCCCAATTAATAGGATTCTTACCCATGCAAACCAGAAAACCAGTACTAGATCTTCTATCAAGAACATCTCCTGCCCAGTCCGCATCAGCATAGGCTGTGAGGGTGAGATCACCAGAAGTGTAGTGAAGGCCCAAGGTAGAAGTACCTTGAAGATATCGAAGAATGCGTTTGACAAGAGATAGATGAGCGTCTGTGGGATTATGCATGAACTGACAAGCAAGGTTTACTGGGAAGGAAATATCAGGCCTGGTAAACGTTAAATATTGCAAAACCCCAACAAGACTGCGGTAGTGGGTTGGATCAGAAAGAGGTGTGCCATCAGTCTTGCAGACCTTTAATGAAGAAGCACAAGGAGTCTTGACAGGTTTGGAATTAGACATGTTAGCTTTGACCAGAACATCTTTAAGATACTTTTCTTGTTTAATATAAAGATCATTAGCTGTGTGGGTAACTTCAAGACCCAGAAAATAGCTGAGACAACCAAGATCTTTCATGTCAAAAACTGAGTGAAGATTAGAGACAAGGGCCTGAATAGAAGAGGGATTGTTTCCGGTGATGATAATATCATCAACATAAAGTAGAAGAATAGTAATAGAAGAGCCATTGTGATGAACAAAGGGAGAATGGTCAGCAGTAGACTGTTTGAAATGAAGGGACACAATATGAGAAGTAAACTTTTCAAACCAAGCTCGAGGAGCTTGTTTAAGACCGTAGAGAGATTTATGAAGTTTACAAACATGATGAGGAAATGAAGGATCAATGAAGCCCGGAGGTTGGGTCATATAGACCTCTTCCTTAAGGGTGCCATGAAGAAAGGCATTCTTCATGTCAAGTTGGCGAGAAGTCCAGCCAAAAGAAGCTGCAAGAGCATGAACAAGGCGAACAGTAGTTGGCTTGACTACTGGACTGAAAGTTTCTGTGTAATCAATACCAGCCTCTTGGTGAAAGCCCTTAGCAACTAGTATGACCTTGTGCCTAGAGATGGAGCCATCAGCATTGTGTTTCAACTTAAAAACCCACTTGCACCCAACCAAGTTTTTGTTGGAAGGAAGGGGAACTAAGGACCAGGTGCCTTGTTTATAGAGAGTTGAGAATTCGTCAGCCATAGCTACTCTCCACGCAGGATATTTTTTTGCAATGGTGAATGAGGTTGGTTTAATGGGTTCAGTGGACGAAGAAAGAAAAGTCTTTTTCTTGGAGATACCGACTTTGGATCGAGTGACCATGGAGTGTTGATTAGAGGGAAGTGGAACAAGAGTAGGTCGAGAAACTGGAGGAGCAGAAGTTGAAGACACTGAAGGGACAGATGTTGATGAAACAGAGTGTAAAGGAGTTGGAGATGAAAGGGAAGATGATGAAGGAGGTGGTTGAGTAGAGATAGGTGGTAAAGAATCCAAAACCGTTGAGGGAAGAAGAGGAGATGGAGAGGATTGAGAAGAAACTGATGGAGGGAAATATGAGGGAACAGTTCCCAAAACAGACTCAGTAGGTTGCAGCCAAGAAGAGGAATCAAAGGAAGTGTGATTGATGGAGGAAGACATGGGAAAAGTGGTTTCATCAAATACAACATGTCTGGAAATATGGATTTTCTTAGTCAAGGGATCAAAACAAAAAAAGCCTTTGTACTGAGAGGGATAACCAATGAAGACACATCTTGCACTTTTGGGTTGGAGCTTGTGAGAATTGTAATGTCTGAGATAAGGATAGCACAAACAACCAAAAGTTTTTAAATTTGAGTAGAGAGGAGTAGAACCAAAAAGAACTTCATATGGTGTTTTGTATGAGAGTTGTTTACTAGGAAGCCTGTTGATAAGATAGGATACTGTGGTAAAGGCAAAGGACCAGAGATTTAGGGGTAAAGAGGCCTTCAGCATTAATGTGAGTCCAGTTTCCACTAAGTGTCTATGTTTTCTCTCTGCCACCCCATTTTGTTGGGGTGTTTTGGGACAACTTAGTTGGTGTTGAATGCCCTTGGAGCTAAGAAAATCATGAAATGGATTGCTATTAAATTCCCCTCCTCCATCAGTTCTCAAAATTTTAAAAGAGGTGGTAAGAAGATTTTCCACATATTCTTGAAATTTACAAAACACAGAATGTACTTCAGACTTTAGTTTCAAAGGAAAAGTCCATGTAAACTTACTAAAATCATCAGTAAAGGACACATAGTAATTGAAACCAGTGAGTGAAGTGATTGGGGCAGGACCCCATAAATCACTGTGAACAAGCTGTAATGGTGCTGTGGAAACATGTATGGAAAGAGAAAATGGTAATCTGGTCATTTTACCAAAGATACAAGATTCACATAAGTGTGAAGGAGTGCTATTTGAATAGGAAACTAAAGCAGGCTGAAAAGAAATAGCCTTCTGCAGAACTTTATTGGAGGGATGACCCATCCTATCATGCCACTGTTGGTTCAGAACTTTCTGACCAAGGTTGGCAGTCTGTTTTATTGACTTTGTGGGGCTTGTAGAGTGAAAACTTGAAGTAGATTGACATGATACAAGTTGGAGAGGATACAGGCCATTCTTGCTAGGTCCTTGATAGAGGATCTGGCCTGTAGATTTGTCCTGTATCTGAAAAAAGTTAGCTTCAAAGATGAATTTGCAATTAAGTTCTTGGCAAAGCTGATGAACAGAAAGCAGATTAGAAGCAATGGAAGGGACATGAAGGACATTTTGCAGATGTAAAATAGACTGTTTAGTAGGAAGAAAAGTGCTTCCAGTATGAGATATGGACAAACCTTCACCATTACCAATGGCAATGGTGTCATTCCCTTGATATTCAGATGTGAAGTTGAGGTTGGACAGATCTGCAGTGATATCGTTGGTGGCTCCAGAATCAGTGATCCACTGATCATTGTTTGAGAAGGAATTTGTTGCAGCAGCCATAGCTGTGAGTTGTGAAGGAGGATGTTTGCCTTGATAAGCATGGTCCATCCTGTGATAGCAATCAACGGCAGAGTGACCAGGTTTGTTGCAGATCTGACAAGATATGAAAGGCCGAGGATTGTAAGGTCGTGGAGAAAAACCAGAAGAAAATCCAGATGATGAAGAAGGTGTATGTGGATTAAGGTTCTGAAAGTTTCGTCCTCCTGAGTAATTGTTTCTTCCACCCCTTCCAAATTTACCACGACCTCTTCCTCTGTTGCCTCGACCAAATGAGAAATTATTGTTGAATTTTGGCGATTGCTGATTAGTGGAAGCAGTCATAGCAGAAGCAAACTGAGTGTTGGAACTTTGTTTGAGAGAAGCTCCGAGAGATAGTTCTTCGGCTTTAAGGAGATTGTGAAGTTCTTCAAGATTTATAGGTTGAGCTCTTGTTCTGATTGATGTCTTGAATGCATTGAAATCATACGGAAGGCCATTCAGAGTATGGATTAAAATGTCTTCATCTTCTATAACCACACCAACACCTAACAGATTATCTCTAATCTCTTTGATTCTTTGAACATAAGTATCAATCGAGTCGCTTCCTTTAGACACAGTGTGTAGATTGGACTTTAATTGCAGAATGTTAGATCTTGAAGAAGATGAGTACCTGCGCTCAAGAGCTAGCCAGATTTCTCGAGAGGTAATATAGCCAATCACATATGAAATTGCAGATGAAGATAAGGTAGCATTCAAAAGAGTCATAAGAGCTTGATCATTCGCAATCCATTGATGAAAATTTGGATTGATTTCTTGATCATTGACTCCATCTGTAGATTGTATATATTGATCTAGACAAGAAATTGTACCATCAACATATCCTATTAGATGATGTGCTCTTAGTATCGCAGAGATTTGGAATCTCCATGGAGCATAGTTCGTTGAATCTAGTCTGACAGAGATGGGATTACAGATATTTGACAAGAAAAAAATTGGAGATTGATGATGAATTGATTGAGAATTATTTGCAGATACAGAGGTACTGGAGGTTGAAGATGAAGTGGTCGCCATGGATGTAGACGGAGGTCTCATTCACAACTCTGATACCATGAAAGAACAGAGAGAACCAAGAAGAAACTCAGAGAAAACAAGAATTCATTTCTATTCAACTTGTCTTTACAATACATTCACACATCTATATATTGACAGCTCTAAGCTTAACGAAATTAGTTAGAGAAACTGCCTAACTAATTGCTGGGAATTGATCCTCTGAGATTGTAGATCCATGTGGTACAATGGACTCGAGCTCTTGGCCAATTACATTGCTATTAAATATACCATACAACAAACACAGGAAATAAAAACCTATATGGACTCTCCATTATGTTCCTCTAAAACCCACAAAATACAACCAAACACTCCCTTATAAAAATACAGTAAAAACTGAAAAATACAGGAAAACTCAAAACTAAAAACACTATCCTCTCTCTCTCTCTTACACACACACACACAATCTGCAGCCCATACCAATCACATGCTTCAGCAGATTGTACACTGTAATTTAGTGCTACGATATTATATAACTATTAGATCGGACGGTTATCATAATGCCAGCACAAGACCCGGATAGACTTTCTGACCCAACCCGACCCGATAAACTACTTTCCCAAACGGACGGACAATGATGTGATGAGAAATTGGACGGTGAAGATTGGTCTGTGTTCCTGAATCGGGTCGCAGACTCACAGTCAGTGACGTGTTAAAAAACTCTCTAACTTGGGTAATTATCCCATCCGTGATGGTCCACGCATGGACCCAAGTGATCGAATGGTCGTGGTCGCAGCCCTCAACGAGAACCGTCGATCCGAATGCGGTTAATATATATTTTTTTTGGTAAAAAAGAAAGAGAACAAAAAAATTAGCTTCTACATTGGAAGCAAGTGTCAGAAAGATCAGCCATAAATGGCATACATAGCTCCCGAGGGGAAGAGTCTAACGAAACAAAAGGGTTATCTTGGTTCACCCAAGATTAGCTAAAGTATCCTCACAGCGGTTTCCTTCCCTTTTAAAATGGGAGATAGTTCTATGACATCTAGATAAAAGAAACTTGCAATCCTTAATAATAGACTTGAGGGGGTGGTTGTCTTCATCCTTCCGAAGTAAATGGCCGGCGTCTAAAGAATCAGTTTCTACCCCAATCAATAACTGAATGCGGTTATTGATTGGGGTACGAATTCGAAGTGGCCGTCGTCTGACGTGGCAGCGCCAGTGAGGAGGTACATCATAAACTAGTGGGAGTGGGGGCCATGGAGTCGCCACTCGATGTCAGGGGCTAGAAGCTCGTGGACAGTGTCGACATGTCGAGAGCTCAGGGCTTCATAGAGGGTGAGGACCACCCCTTTGTTTTTGGAATCTTCCAGAATTTCTTATGAGTTAGCCAGTTCTGGCAGGACAAGGGTGGTGGAAGGAAGGTGAAAATGAAGAGAGAGAGAGAGAGAGAGAGAGAGAGAGAGTTTACTCTTAGTACTATAAGTAATTTACCCAGTTGGCCGTTGGTAATCCGTTCCACTTTTATTCTTGATTGTGTTTAAGCATGCTAGGGTTTGCTACTTTGCTATATTTTGCAACACTCTAATCATATTACTATGTTTCAAATATATTTTTATTGTTAATGGACTTCTTATTGTAGATTTTTTTTTTTTAGTTTTTAAAATTGATACATAAATTGGTAAATGGAGTTGGAGTGAGATGGAGTGGAATGTTGAGATTTACGCAGCGGAATTAAACGAGCACACAATGAAAAGAAATATAACAAGGGAAAAAGAAAAGAAAACACACAAGAGAATTCTACATGGTTCGGCAAAACCCTGCTTACGTCCACACCCAAGAGATTTTCCTTTATTATTGAGAATAAATTGGTACAAATCACTTGTTGAATTAAATAACATAACCCAACACACAAACCCTTGTACTCACTCACTCAATACCCCAAAGAAAAAAAATCTCTCCACATTATTTTCTTTCTCTCACACTTAACTAGCCGAATGTAACCTCTCCATAATATATATATATATATTACGCATACATATGATATACATAGCCTAGACAAGAAGTCCATGTTAATCACGTACACTTTCCATATTGATAAGTTTACAACTATCCAAATGGATGACAATACCCAACTGATAGTAATTCATTGCTTGCATATATCTTGTCCAACAAGATACCACTTAGAGTTCAAACTCTCCATGCATGCATGCAACTGGACAAGCACAAATGCTTGTCATGGTGTGGACCCCAACAATCTCCACCTCCATACCATGAGAAAAAGAAATATCCCACCTTGAACAATCCGTCAAGATGCCCAAACCATTGGCCTAAAAAAATCCCAGTTACACATACCGAATCAATATAATCACAAATTGATTCACCACGGCCAATGACATCTGTAACTGTCTTCCATTAATATTACTCATTAATGTCGGAGTAGGGTCTTGATCCACCCCCTCCACCACCAGTAGTATTTTTTTCCTCACCATCGTCTGCTCCTTGGAAACTTGTCACCCGTGTCTTCGCCTCCACCGCAAAAGAAACACGCCTAGGGTACCCTTTTTCCTGTGCAGTGTTTCCAAACACCAATCGAGTTTTTCTTCATTGTACTTCCAATCAGACGATACAACCCACCACACTTTTCTCCCTTCATAAGAACCATGTAGCCACGTGTGATCTTCATGGCTCCACCTGTAGCAGAATACCTGCACCCCATGGAATCCATCTGGCTCAGTGATAATAGATTTTTCGCATCTTTGGGACATATCTCACACCACCCAAAGTACGAACCACTCCAACGAACATTTTAATTCTATCCATCCCAATACCCATAATTTTGCACGAGGACCCGTCACCCAATGACACATTTCCCAAATTACCTTTTTGGAACTCATTAAAATATTCCCTCCTGAAGCATATATGGTTTGTACAACCAGAATCCAAAATCCAATCATCACGAGAAATAGTGTGCAAACCTTCAAAGATTGTGAGGACATCTCCATCATCTCCCAATAAAACCAAAGAATTTTCACCATCACCATCTTTTCCACCATCGTCCTTCCCTTTACATTGAGGACAATATTTCTTGATATGACCAATTCTTTGCACAGATAGCATTGGACTTCTTTTCATCTAGAACTAGATCCAATCCTGCTGCTACCGTCAGATCTATCTTTCGTCCTTCCCCGATTCCCACTTGCTACAGCCAAAGTAGCTTCATGTTTACCCTCATTAGTTGTCTTTTTATGAGTGTCGTGGGACACTAGTGAAGCCTCCACCTGCTCCAAAACCACTATATCTTTACCATACAACAACGCAATCACGAGGTAGTCATATGAATCTAGAAGAGAGGTAAGAAGTAGGAGAGCTTTATCTTCTTGCTCAATCTTGACATCAACTTTCCGCAGTTGATCCAAATACCCGTTGAACACACTCATGTGTTCCATGAGATCCCCGCCTTCTTCCATCTTCAGCCGGTACAACTGTCGCTTCAGATGCAATTTGTTAGTCAAACTCTTGGCCATATAGAGTTTTTCCAACTTTTCCCACAAGCCTGACGCATAATCTTTATCCATAACATTATTGATAATGTTATCAGCAATACAGAGTCGGATCGTGCTAACACACCGCAACTCCAACTCCTCTCACTCGTCATCTTTCATGGCCTCCGGCTTTCCATAATTTCCCTTCAAAGCCTTGTTGCACAAGAATGTCTTTTAATCTTCTCTGCCAGAGAGTAAAACTGCCCTTTCCATTAAACTGTTCCATCGTAAATTGTGAGTTGATCATCGCTTCATGGTGAATTGACTAGCACACTGAACCTTGGCTCTGATACCACTTGTTGAGATTTACGCAGCGGAATTTAACGAGCACACAATGAAAAGAAATATAACAAGGGGAAAAAAAAAAAGAAAACACACAAGAGAAATCTACGTGGTTCGGCAAAACCCTGCCTACATCCACACCCAAGAGATTTTCCTTTACTATTGAGAATAAATTGGTACAAATCACTTGTTGAATTAAATCACATAACCCAATACACAAACCCTTGTACTCACTCACTCAATACCCCAAAGAAAAAAAATCTCTCCACAATATTTTCTTTCTCTCACACTTAACTAGCCGAATGTAACCTCTCCATAATATATATATATATATATATATTACACATACATATGATATACACGGCCTAGACTAGGAATCCATGTTAATCACGTGTACTTTCCATATTGATAAGTTTGCAACTATCCAATTGGATGACAATACCCAACTGATTGTAATTCATTGCTTGCATATATCTTGTCCAACAAGATATCACTTAGATTTCAAACTCTCCATGCATGCATGCATGCAACCGGCCAAGCACAAATGCTTATCATGGTGTGGACCCCAACATGGAATAGGAGTGGGCAAACTTAGATGGTATAGGAGTTAGTATGCTTCATGAGTAGGAGTGGAGTGGAGTGGAGTCGGAGTCGGAGTGGCCATATATATAAGCGGAGTGGAGTATAAAAATGGCAACTCCTACTCCACTCCGCCTTGTTGCCATTCTTAGGGAAGGGAATTGCCGATGGTGTGGTTCTATATGTTGTGAGATTTAGCCATTTAGGTGGTCTTATATAGAAATAGGGGACGACAAAATGGTCTTTTTGCTTTTAATTAAATTGTAAAAAATGTTAGGCACACAATACATTTTTCAACACATTCCACAACAGGGCTTTAAATGTGTTGTACCCTGTGCTGTTTGAATTTTTCACACTTTTCTATGCACCACTTACACAGTACATGATACATGTATTTAAAGCTCTATTGTGGAATGTGTTGTGTGCTTAGCATTGCTGTTAAATTGTAAGAGTTATTGTAATTAACGTGTTATTTTTTTTAAGGGAATTGATTTTGGCACTTCAAAAGTTACCATTGGCACTCCATGCAGTGCATTAACTGCATGGTACTATATGCATTGGATGTGGTACTATAGTGTGCCAATGGTAACTTTTGGAGTGCCAAAATCAATTCCCTTTTTTAATTAACGTGTTAGTTAGTCCCATGGTAGACTGGTAGTGCTTACTTCTTAGTCAGATCGAATACTTTGCTTGACCAATAGCACGTTCCACTCTATTATTTGGGGGTCCTCACTTGTTAGAGAAATTATTCGGTGAGCCAGTCACACCACGTGGTGACACCCCAATTATATATTGTCATGGTGTACATGACGAAGTTCTTAACCAAATCATGTCTCCAATTTTAGGGAAAAAAAATTGGGGACTCCGGATCCTGGGTAGCCATTGTGGGCAGCACCAATGTGGCCACTTGTAGGACCCAACAGTTAAGCAGCAAACTGTGTTATTAAACATAATTGCACCTAATTGGACTTATTGGCCAAAATATATAAAAAATAATAATAAAAAAAAGAGAGAACCCCCCCAAAAGAAAAGGCACTTTTAGTAGATTTTTTGTTGAACAGGTCCTTTAGAGTTATTATGACATACCTAATCAGAAAATTTACAACTTTTTGAGGGCAAATTTTGGATTCTAAAGATAAAAATCTTTCAATATCTTGACATGAAGTGGCATTCTAATCAACATATAATCCCTACAATGGTGTTGATAAGGTACCTAATAGCCACTATCTTTGTCTTTTTTTTTTGGATACTAATAGCCACTTTCATTGGATGGTAATAAGAACTCATATATTCCCTTGCAGATTGGTCATGTTATCATGATCGTGAAAAACCTTCTTAATCAGTAATCCAATTGGGTAAAGCCCTAGAGTTAGGTTAAGTTTTCTTTGATAGTTTGGTATATATAGTGGTCTCGTGCGGGAACATAAGTGTTCGAGATTGGGGGAGAGAGAGACAGGAGCGAGGTTCGAAACTCAATAATGAGCGTGACATGAAGCGTCATTAAGTAATGCTATAGTCACCGAACTGCATCAAAATTTTGGATTGAATTCGGTGGTCCCCACACTTTTCAACTTAGTTAATTGTTTGGGTCGGATCTTTTTAACCCATTTTCATCGACCCTTTCTCTATCTTCTCAACCTAAATCACAGTGCATCATCTACGCCCAAAAGCCATAGTCTTTGCAAAAAGTTTAGAGAGAGAGAGAGAGAGGGTTGACGAAAATGGAAGATGGGTTATCTGTGACTGCGACGCCAGACTATGAGCCATTAAGGGAGCTTTTTAGGCACCACATAGAGTCGTTCGATCATGTAGTGGAGTACAATTTGGAGACTATGCTCATGAACGTGAAGCCTGTTGAAGTCTATGACCCAATTTCCAAGCGAATGTTGAGAAATATCCTTTTTCATTCAGTCAATTGTTCACTGTGTAATTTTTATGTTTGGTTTCTGGGAAAATGTAGGAAAAGAAGAAAAAAAAAATAGTTTTTTTTTGTTTGTTTTGGGGGGGGGGGGGGGGGGGGGGGGGGGGGGGGGGGGATTGAATTTGCTATCTTGTTTGGTTAATTTCCTTAGGGGTGCTCACGAGTCCGGTGAGTCGGGTTAGGCCCTCACCCGCTCATCCATCCGAACATAGTCGGGTTTGCCCTCCTGCCACCCGTCATCTACTCATTTTGTCGGATGCACCCAACTTGTCGGGTGGTCGGGTGAGTCTGGTCGAGTCTTGAAACCCGACTGTCTCATTTGTCTCAATTAAACAATTGCTTTACACATAACTTTGTCTACATTTTCTTTATTTATTTTTACTTTGAATGACTTTGTCTACATAGTCATGTCATGTGCTACCCAAAGCTCTGACGAAACAAAAAATAAAAACATAGCCATGTACTAGTTTGATGGTTTTAATGTTTTTATATCTCCACTAGTGACATATATATTTTATTGATATAATACATTTTTTAAAGACTATATAATACATAATACATATACAGATATAAGTATATTACATATATACATATATTATTTTAAGACTATATAATACATAATGCATATACTAATATAAGCATATTACATATATTTTTTTTAAAAAAATTAAGTGTGTTTCGAGTTGGGTCGGGTGAACCGGGTTTCCACCCCCCTAGACCTGTGACTCCACCCAAAATTATCGGGTTTTCACCCCAAGACTCGTGACTCCACCCACATTGTTTAAAAATAAAAAATAAGATTACGAGTGAGTCGGGTGGTCGGGTGAGTTGGGTGGGGGCGGATTTTGAGCAGCCCTAAATTTCTTTTTTGGGTCATTACATGCATCTTTGGGTTTATCAAAGAAAGTGAAATTAAAGAGAGTGCTTGTAGGTTTATCAAAGAAAGTGAAATTAAAGAGAGGGTTTGTGGGTTAATTTCCTTTTTGGGTCATTTTCATGCCTCTTTGTGATTTTTCTGTTTGGGTGCTGAGAAAATGTAGAAAAAGAAACGAAAATGTTTTTTTTTTATAATTTTTTTATTTTTTATTTTTAACGTTTTTCTCTCTTGTTTGTTTAATTATGAAAATTTCATCAGAGCCTTTAAAATTTTATGAACTTTGGTCACCCCATCCTCCTCTACATTCTTGATGAATACATTCTTGCAATCAAAATCCAATGACCCTACAGTGGATCTGTTAGATCATTTGGGATATAAATTTGGGATTTGGATTTGGGAATCATATTTTATACAAATACAATATGTGTTGCTTCCAATGTTACATATCTCACTTTAAAATAAGTCATTTTGTGTCAAACACACCCTTAGTCAAGAAATCAATAGATTAGAAAGTTATTATACATGGATTAGGTTGATTCTCATAGCAAGAAACTCTAAATTAGAATAAGACAAGGCAATAGTTTTTCCAATAAAGAGTATCGTGCTAGGAGTACTAATACCATTTTTGACGTGTGGATTCGCTAAAAACCTAGCTATCATGCTAGGAACGGTGTTCTTTGACACACACAAAAAAATAGACGAATGTTTGAAAATCGTATTAATAATATGAATGTTGAATGCCTTCGAAGGCTTACAAACCCTTTCTTTATTGGCTAAGAAACATAATCCTATAAGAAAATATATACAAATTCGTTTTTATTTCTGACTACCAAATTGACACCTTGTATAAATTGGAAACCAAGTTATAACTAGGGGTGTAAAAAAAAAAGGCTTGGCCTAGGCCTAAGGTAGGCCAGCCCGACCCCTAGCATCCCGGGTAGGGCAAGGGCCTATCTCCTGAAGCCCAAGCCTGGCCCGAGGCTCGACCCAACCAAAGCCCAGCCCGAAGCCCATAGAAGCCCGACTAAAAGCTTCCCAACAATAAAAATGTAACACTCGTACCCAGAAAAAGGGTTAATCAACATGTTAATATGCATTAATACATATGATTAGTGTATATAATGGATTAAGGGGAGGCTTTGGACTCGCCCATGAAAAAGTCCCCAGTGTGGAGAGACAGGTAATGAAGTGGGACCCGGTGAAAGGCCCAGATAATAAAAATTTGCATTTACATGTTAGATGCATTTTATATGATTACATGAATATATGTTTAAGTCGTTTTCATATTATATTGTTATATATTAGCTTTTAGTACCAGTTTGGGTACCCATTTAAGGGTATGATTGAAAATAATTCATAAATAGTAGGTGCGTTAGCAACTTCATAAAATAATTGGTACCACTGGGACTCATACAAGACTTAGACGAACACCCATTTAGATAATTGGGTAATTAATGGAATTAATGTTTAGGGGTTTCATAATTGAATTTGGAAACTTAGGGAGCTGAATGGAAAATTAGAAGAAGACAAGTGTCCTTTTCTCTCAATAAACAAAAGACATTTTGTCACGCCCCGGAGTAAGCCAAAAATAGGGAAAATAAAAATTTTCCTTTATGGGTCCGTAGACACGTGACTAGTTTGTAAATCATCCTGTCCTTCTAACTCCGTACCGTGCAATCATAAGGGAAAAGCTAGAGCATAAGCATGATCTAAACTTATCAGAGTATAAATACAGCAGCGGAAATTAAACAAGAGTTACAATAACTTCAATCCTAATACAAGAGGCCATACTAAACAATTTACATAAGCTTAAAAACTTGAGAATCTGTCTATCAGATCTTGGGCAAGGCTTTATTCTCCTTGGCTCCACGGCACTGCATCCTGGACTCTTCTATCTACCTCCAAACCTGCAACACTCTGGGCATACGAATGCCCAGGGCGTAACATGCCGTCAGCCTTGGAACAAGGCTGAGTGAGAGTTTCAACCGCACAATAATCAATAAATACAAAACATCTCTCTACTCACGTCATAGTTTAGTACCTTAAGGTATGGTTAGTCTCTTATCAAAAGACGCATTCTCACCACGGACATAGCAGAGATCTCAACAAGAAAAGGTAGACAGATAAATATAATATCATAGAATACATTCTCCTTATTTAATCCTCGTGCGTGCAAATGCATGACCAATGTGACTTACTCCCAACTCTTTTCAAAGACACTTGCTTTTCAAAACAGATACTTTTCAAAACCATTTCATTTTAAAACCAAAACTTTCCAAACCAAATCATGTCGAACAAAACCATTTTACTCATCAATTCATTCTCATCATTCATTTTCTCTTTCTCATCCCTTGATAGGCCACCAGAAGTCTTCACGGCGCACACTATCTGTAAACAATAGAACTGGCACATGGGACGTCTTCAACCATGTGTATACTTTCACCGGTCATCTACACGGCTGAAAAGTATATTAGAGCACTAGCCGGACGTCTTCAACGATACATGGGACGTCTTCAACCACGTATGCGCATCACCGGACGTCTTCAACGGCGAGAGGTGCACTAGGAACCCTAACCGTTCATGTCCACCCGGCTCGTCAGCCGTTGATCCATCGGATCTAGAAATCACATCTCTTTCACATTCTCATATCTCATCATACACCTCTCTTTCTTATACAATGCATGCTAACACATGTCATGAAATGCAAGTGAGTCCACTACCGATACCTATATGCAAAACCACTTTCATTCTCTTTAATATTAACATAGCATGCGTTATTTAACCCAGTTAACAATCATCGTAAAATGTGCTTTTAACCGTTAGCAGCAGAAATATAACATGTAAAATATGGATCACATAACGTGGATTTGATACCAATAATCATATAGATAAAACCCTTTACATGCTCACGTATGCGATAGCACTACCATAACATGCTTTGCATAGTCTTACAATTATTGGAATACATGTGGCATCATAAATTAGCATTTTACTTATACAAAACATCATACATGTAACTTTTAAACATCTTATATTAATCTTATTAGGATTAGAGTGAGGTTAGGAAACTCACCTCGAGTCACCGATCCTCGAAAAGCAGATAATCGTCAAGTTCTACAACAATAAACAGAATAAATAATAATAAAGAGTGAGTGCAACTCCAGGGGCAAAATGGTAATTTTACCAAATGGGGTCATAAACCCCAAGGTAGTGATCTACGTGTCAATCTAAGCCCAACGCCATTGACTAGACTCAAATCGGAGTCCGTCGCGTTTTACGAGGTAATATGAGGGGCTTACTGCACTAATGTGGACCCTAAAAGACAGGCTGTATTTTTGACTGAGTCGAAAAGTCACCAAACTTTAATAGAATGTTCTAGACATTCATCTAAGACTTTGGGAACTGACCGCGTAATTTTCGGAGTTCTAGATTAATTATTATGAATTATTGAAGATAATATATACTAGAAAATACCCGAAACGGGATTTAAATACATAACTATAATTATACAAAGAAATCAGTACTTAGAAGTATTTTTATTAAATACTAGATATTGAAATACACTACCAGTATTTATCTCATAATTTTCGGAGCTCGTTTGGTATTTTTAATAAGTAATATACTCATAAAATAGCTCCTTATTAATTATTAAAAATGTTGGACTATAATATTATAGCTTTAAAACTTACATTATGTAATAAAATAGTCCCAGGGTCATTACCCTAATTTTCTAGAATTTATAAATATATATAGGTATTTATTAACTATTTATTTTAATATAAAACTAATTCTTATTATTTATTAACATTAGATAAATAATAAGAATAATATACAATGTATACAATATATTGACAAAATATGAAAACATTATTCCACATAATATTTCAGAATATTAAAATATAATTTTTGGCATTTTAAAGCTATTTTTTAAAATAATTTAAACCATTTAAAACCATTTATAACTTATTAATAACTATTTATTAATATACAAGGCATAATAAATAATACACATATTTATTAACCTTTATTAACAGAATATTTAAAATATTAAATATTGTTAAATCAGGTTATTTAGCTGTTAATCATGGTTAACAGAATAATTATTGATATAAGAGAAACTAATTAGTTATTAATAATCATAATAATAATAATAATAAACCCACAGACCCGACGGGTCAACCCGGACCGATCCGAGACTAAACGGGTAATCCGTTTACACACACAAAGAAACCCAACTGGGCTGGTCTGTTGAGTCACACCCGACCCGACCCAGACTCAAATGGAGTATCCATTTACACACTCACGCAAACCCACGCCAAAAACCCATTCGGGTTGGACCAACCCGAACCCGAGACCCATACTCACTCACAACCTAATCCTACCCGCTAACCCGAACCAGGATCGTACCCGTAACCAACTACCCTCACGAATAGACCCTAATCAAATACCCAACCCGACCCGACCGAATCCTAAACGGACTACCCATTAATACTCATATCTAGACCCAACTTGTTTACCCAAACCGAACCCGAACTGAACCCATTTACACTAACAAACTAACTCAACCCGATAACCCAAACTCTGATCCAAATCAGACCATACCCTAATACATTCACAGACACAACATGACCCATCCCCAACCCGAAACCTGACCCGAAGCCAGCCCGATGTCAAAACGACGTCGTGCTACTTAAAAAGACCCACGGGTTATTTAAACCCAACCCGGCCCGCTACCCTAACCCACTAACACACTCATCCTAACCCTACCCAGACCCGACCCGAGCCCGGGTCTTATAACCCGAAACCTAAACGAGTTTCTTCTTCTTCGGCGAGACAGGGCCGCCGGAGAATCGGGGCTCGTCGGAAAAACTTTGAGAGCTCGTTTCTCTGTCGTCTCTCCATGAAAATTCATGAAACCAACGGGAAAGTCACCGGAATGGGGTCCTCTATTACATACTAGGAGCTGGGAAAATAGTCTATTCGTTTTGGGTACCTACGGTGAGATTTTTCTTTTGGCCATTAATGAGAATAATGGCCTGCATGGCATTCCAAACGGGGTCTAAACTAAAAGCTGCTCTTAGGAGGTCTATCTGGGTCCAAGAAGGTTTGTTTGGTGTAATAAAAAAAAAGTTTTGGTAATGGTTTCAAAATCAAGCTCGATTATGGAGCTTCAATGGCCGCCGAGGCTCACAGTGAGCCTTAAGCTCTGCTTGGGGCCTTGCATGTAGGTCTGGGGGTGTCTAGGGGACATGCAAAGGGTACATATTTGAAATAGGGGTAGGGTTTACCTCAAGGGATCTCTGATCTCTCCTTCTCTCTCTCCGGTCTCTTCTTTCCCTCTCCTCTGTGTCTCTGCATCTCATTTCACCTTCTCCAATCTTTCTGCATGTGTGTGCTTGTTAGTGACGCTGAGACAGAGAGGTTACAGAGAGGGGGTGTATGGGTATGAACAATGTATGGGGGTGTGTTTATGTATTCTCTTCACCAAACACTCTCTGTAATCTCGGGTTGCCCTCTACTCTCTCTATACCATTTGTGCGTATGAGTATGCTATGGGCAGCAAGCTTATGAGGGTGAGGGTGGAGTGTATTTATAGATAAAGGAGGTGGAGGAGGGGCATAAGTGTCCAAACACTTGGGGTGTACAAAATATACATGTATAGGTGTTTGTGTGTCCAAGGGTAGATTGGGGTGGGGTCCACATAACCTCCAAGTGGTAGTGTGGGTAGCACTCTTGGTTAAATACATTATGGCATGAGCCAGTGTTCCAATAGGTATGCACTACTGTGAAATGAATCACAATTATAAATTGTGTAGGTACGGGGCTGTGTACGTGCCTAAGTAAAAGTCATTCTTTAAGTTCTTAATAGAAATATAAGTCGAGGGTACGTCTATTCTAACAGGTACTGGGTTAGAAATATTTTTGTCGTTGAGACGTTAACTAAAGGATTCTAGTACAGGGGTTCCTACTTAGGGTTTCCTAATGGACCTTCTGTAACCGTCATCAAGGTGACGTCACTATTTTTCTAAATCCTACGTGGAATTTCTGGGGAAAATTAGGGTGCTACACATTTACAGAAATTTGATAGGAATTGAAGAAGAAAATAGAGCTGACGAGATTACGATATGCTGATGTCCACTATTCGTCATTTCATCACCGTTTGTCGTCCAATTCGTGAACCAAAGCCGTATTCGGACTCATGGAGGTGAGACAGTTGTTTCTATACCTCTCTTTTACGTGTTAATCATCAGATTTTGGTAGCCATTATAATCGGTGACACGCAGTTGCTAAAAACTTGTAGGAATCACTCCGGAGTAGGATTTGGGCAAGAATCGTTAAGGAATTCACTTGTTTGGGGTAAAATCTATAAGAGGTGAGTGACTCTAATCCATAAGTTGAATGTAAAATTATGTTTAATGTGTTAATTCTTATGTTGGTATGTTGAATTCTTATAGAGTAATGCATGGATATAGAATTGGGAATATTAACATGTGTATTTATGTGGGTCTTGTTGGATTACTTTTAATTGGAAGCTTAATATGTGCTAAATTGTGTATGAATTACTATGTTGATATGATTATGTGCTTACATGAATGTATGGGTTGAAGGAAGCCTTTTGTTAGTCCACCGTGGATTTACTCCATAATAAGGAGACGTGGAAAGCCCAATCTGTGTAAGAGTACTCACCACTTAACTGTGTAAAGATGTGTGGGTGAGGACCCAGCTGTGGAAGGGTATGTGAAAGGGTAAGAAATAGAGGTGCTATATGCACATAAATGAAAAAGGCAAGAGCGACGTCACGGTGAATTGATATTTGGTCTTTTGGAGACTAAATGATATGTTAATTGTTGACTTGTGTATTGAATATGACATTACACTCATACATATGATTAGCTTTACTCACTAAGCGAAAGCTTAAACAAATGTTATTTTCTATTGTGGTTATTGAATAACCACCGCAGGTACAGTACGGGAGGAGGAAAAGAAATTACTAGCACGACGGGTTGGGCGTGGGTGTTGTAAGATGGGTTGATATGTTCCTATGTAAATAGTTGGGAGTTTGGATTGCAGTGCTTTAATAGTGATGTTAGTACTTTTGTTGTAACCATGAAACTTAAATCCTTTAACTTGTAATTTGGTAGTTTTGAGGTTAAACTTGGAGGACTTGTGTAAATTTCCATGTTACAGTTGGTTCTGTACAAGTCAATGTGTTGGACATTGTCGGCAAGTCCGGATGCATGTCGCAACCATTTTGGACAAGTTATATACAATGTTTTGGAATGTTTTTCTAGGAAAAGTTCTTATAGTTACGTTGTTTGAGCAAAAGATGTGTTTCTATGGTTTGTTGTAACTCAATTGAGGTTTAAGTTCATGTTTTGATTGTTGGGAAAACTTGGATTTGTGTTTAGAAATGTTTAAAGTATGGTTGTAAATGAGTTTGGGATGTTCTCCTAAGTCCCATGAAGTTTGGTTTTGATTTGGTATGTTTTTAGACTTGAAAGGGTAAATATCAACTGTCTCCCCTGAGGTTTAGCTTAAATACACATACTGTCACAGCCCGGTCCCACAATAGCGGAACCGGAGCCCGTGGCACGCCACCGAGGCTAAACCAATTCATTAACGTTCCCAAAATTAGATTTGAAGAACCCACGCAGCGGAAAAACAAAACACATTTTCAAACCAGAGGTTCAGTCGACTGCTTAGTCGACTGCTCAGTCGACGGAGGAAGGCAGGGAATTTAATAGCAATTACAGTCAACTAAGGCTAGGGGGTCCAGTCGACTGAGGCGGGGTCCAGTCGACTGCTTTTGCTGAAATAAGAAGCAGTAGCTAGCAAACACAGGGGTTCAGTCGACTGAACACAGGACCAGTCGACTGCTCCCCTGACAGCAGCCCCAATCTGCAGAATTTAAGTTTAAAAGCTTTCTAACTATCACCAATGATCAACCACTCAATCCAAACTCAATCCAAAGTAATCTTAACTATATTAAAACATTTCTAAAGCAGGATTACAACATGTTACTAGCTATTACAACGGTTTAAAATCCATTCAATCATACGAAGTTAAACATACGTTAAAACAAGAAAAAGGTCTTATTACAATATCCTATTGTCCCAAACTACAAAGTTAACATTTAAGTTGCCTTCTAAGAGAACTCCCAACCCACGTACTCACTTCTGCGATTCCTCGCCAACATTTACACCTGAAATGGTTATTTGAATAACCACACATATTTCGATTTGTTTAAGCTAAAGCTTAGTGAATAAATCAACATATGTACATGAATGATAAACATGTCCGCATTCACATCTCTACATTTCATACTAGTCGCCGGAGACTCATGTGCCCGTCCATACTCCCAATCCGCGACTCCTCGCCAATAAGTCCACGCGAAAGGGTAAGACCCACGATTCTTCTCTTCAATCGTGTGACCTTAATGCCTATATCGGCTCCACAAAATGGCACGGTGACCACGTGCTCCTTCTGACCCAAATAAGCAACTTAACATGCTCAAATACATATCACCATGCTCGCGGTAATCAAAACATATCACCGTGCTATTGAGCCTACTTATCAATATAAATGCCCAATATGAACTACACAATATATCTCTAAGAATTAATACATGCTATTCAAACATAACATGAATACATGCCAAGAAATCATTCCAAAACATAGTTGAATCACTCACCTCCGAATAACGCTCCTATAATTCAATCTGAAGAAAACCCGTGCACAAAGAACGTGCAGAAGTCCGTCTAGTACAATTCCTATGGATCAAAATTCCATTTATCAACTTTTATGAAAAATTCTAGAAAATAACTTTTCGGAAAACTTAGTCAAACAAGCCCTAACATATATTAAAACGAAGCTCTTACCTCGAGGAGTTCGAATATGCAATATGGGAGAAAACAGACTGACGGAAGGTCGTCGTTTGGCGTCGCAAAGCTCTAAGCAACTAAATCTCCCTCTAGCCCCCCCCCCCCCCCCCCCCCCCTTTGGCCTCCTTTTGGAATTTTAGGTTAAGACTTGGAAAATATCCCAACCATCTCTATCTATATATAGGCAAAACTATTGGGAATTACGTTTACCTCCCCACGAGTTTTCCAAACTCCTAATTAGTCTCTGAAACTTTCTATACAGCTTATTCACAGCTTTACGAGTGAAACCTCAAAATTATAAAAGTTTTCGACTAAGTTTCGTTTGGTCGCTAAAACGCGAATTTCTATATGACGTTTCCGAAGTTGCTAATTAGCCTACCAAATTAATAGCGTGTTCATTCGTCCTCACCAGGATACTAAATCTAACAACAGAAATAAATTCTAAAACAGAAAATAATACAGATATTGAAATACACAGGTAAACATTTATTTTCAGATAAACATTTAAAATGTTCTACAGTGACCGTCTCATACTCGGAGAGACTTCACAAACAATAAATCCTCAATCACAACAGTTTCAAAGGGTTCTCTAATACAGACACCCAAATCAACTCGTGAGTCAAAACTCACTCAACCATGTGTCATAAGACACGCCACATCACATTATCATGCATGACAATGTAATTCAAATGAAATAACACAAATGTGGGTGTTATACATACCTCCCCTCACGTTTCAGGAATCTCACTTACCTCCCTTATTTTTAAATTTTAGTATCAGTCCCCCCCCCCCCCCCCTTAACAAATTGTTAGAATATTTAAGGGAATCTAACACTAAAATTTAGAAATAAGGGAGGTAAATGAGATTCCTGAAACGTGAGGGGAGGTATGTGTATTAAGGCCAAATCTCAGGGAGGTAGGTAATATTTACCTGACTTGAAAACAAGGTTTTTTAGCAGTAGAATTAAGTTCTGCAGAACCCGGATTGATTCGATTTAAAGGGCGGATCGATCAGGACTTCTGGAGGGACATTTTGCTAAAAAACAGCAAATCGGATCGATCCGGGTATAAAGGTATCGATCTACATACAAATATGTTGCATGTCGACTTTTACAGAAACATGCATAACTCTTTTTAAAAAACTCAAATTTGCGCGCCATTTTTTGCATTGGAACTGGGACTCAAAAATATTTTGATGTAAAATTTGACCATATTTTATTTATGACCATTTTGCCCTTGGGGCTATTTTGTCAGAGCAAGGTCATTTTATGTTGTTTAATTCACGTCTTTCTTAGGGATTTACATGTTTTCTTTGCTAATTAATGTATAAGGGCACTTACAGTATTGTTAATTAAAGATAATTAATGCATAAGATGGTTTAAGGTGGGGATATGAACCCACATGTGAAAAGGGTGTTCAAATGCGGACAAGATGAAAGTCTTGTGATAAGTAGGACTTGTATAAAAGTGAGGCCCAATATAATTTTCATTTTGATGTCATTACATGCTTATATGATGTTTTATGATAGATAAAGGGGACCAGTTTGGGTACCTATGTGAGGGCATATTTGAAAATGGTTCACAATTGGTAGGTTTTACAGCAACCTCAAATTATATGTGAGACCACGTTTGGAACCCATGCGGGACTTAGATTAAATCCATTTAGAAAAGATGGGTAGTTAACACAATTAGCATGGGGGTTTCATAATAAACACTTAGAAAAGTTGGGGGATGTAAATGAAAATTTGGAGAAAAGAGATGTATATCTCTTGGAATAGGTTGATGATGACTCATTAGAGTAATTTACAACATATTGAGAGTGAGAGATGCGTAGAGAAGGGGAGAACAAAAATGATGTGGGTTTTCGCCGAACATTTGATGCAGTTCCTTCGCCATTCGACGTCGGATTCACGAACCGAGACCATATTCGGACTCGTGGAGATAAGAGGATCATATGCACATCCTTCGTTTTTCATTATTGGTAACATTTTTTTGACGACCATTCTTGGTTGTTAGAAATTAATGTATCAAAATCATGTAGGATTAACTCTAGAACAAGAATTGGGCAAGATCCTAGCTTAGAGTTGGATTTAGGAGCAAATTGACTAAGAATCGAAGATGTGAGTGTTCTAATCCCAAAATTGGATGTTTACATATGATAATGTAATAATTGTTAGCAAATATTGCTTAATTCATGGTTACATGGTTAAAGGATGAATTTGTTGAAAGGCATGTCAATGCTGTGATTTGCTATGTTTATATGCTAAGTTGCTTATATGCTTATGTGGATCAAAGGAAGTCAAGTAGTGGCCACAATTTATAGGTCCCATATGTAAGGGATAAAAAGACCCTCAAGAGTGGGGCATGGTGACGACCACAATAAAATGACAGTGACGCCTTCAGGGTCACAAGTGTGAAAGAGACACTATATGCGACAAAAAGAGTGAGGAAGATCCGAGGTTAGAAGGACCCGGGGGTGGTGGCTGGAGTTACTTGACTTTCTGGAGATCATTTTGTTGATGTTTATGATAATTATTGCATTTACATGTTGAGCATTCCAATAGATTAGTTCTCTCACTAAGCGAAAAGCTTAAACGAAAATGTATTTTTTGTTGTGGTTTTTGAATAACCACCGCAAGTACGGAATGGGAAGAGGAGAGGAAATGACCGACACGTTGGGTTTGGGCTTGGGAGTTGTAAATATGGGTGGTTATGTCTATATGCTTAGATGGTTTAGTTTCTAATGTAACTTATGTACTTGAAAATGTTGGGACAACTTGAGTTTTGGTAAAGCTTGTAATATTTCAAGTCTAAATTGTATTGGTTGTCTTATGGGATGGGTTGCACTTTGTAAACCCCAAAATGTATGTGTGTCGATGGAGGACTTAGAAGTTGAGGAGTTATTGCCAAAATTTTATCCTTGGAACTTTTGTTGTAATAGTTGTTCATGTGTTAAGTGAGAAGATGGGAAAAGAATCATTTTTGTGTCTTTAATTGGAAATTTATGAGTAAAGGAATGAGTAGCTTTGGGGGATGATGTTTGAAACTCTTATGATGGTTAGTTATGGTGTGGAGACTCTTAGAAATGTTTTTGAGATGGGTTTTTGATGTTTCTATATGACTTAATTGGTTTGGTTTAGATATGATTTAACTTGGGAAAAATAGAGTTTTTAGCAGTAGGAACCCCTATTTGCAGAATTGGATCGATCCGGGCCTCTTCGGGGACATTCTATTGGATTTTTGCAAATCGAATCGATCTGGGTTTTGTGGGCAGATCGATCCGCCCCTGTATTTCACAATCGTCGGCCTTTACAGAAACGAATATAACTCTTTCTAGAAAATTTGGATTTGCACGATGTTTTTTGCGTTGGAACTGGGACTCGAATACCTATCTTTTGATATAAAATTTGGCTGTACTTTATTTATGACCATTTTATCCTTGGGGTTTTATATGTTAAGGAAGTTCTTTTATGTTGTCTAATTCATGCTTTCTAATCATTTGAGATTGATTTTGTGTCTTGGATTGTTACACATGTCCTAAACTGCCCGAGGTGGGTTGGGGTGTGACAATTTTTGGTATCAGAGCAATAGGTTAGAGCCTTGGGGACGAGTGACGAATACGACGTGTAAAAAGCATAAAATGATGCATAGTTATGAAGATCATGCATACATGTTTACTCAGCATGCTTAAAAATTGTTTAGCATGCATAACATGTTATCTATGGTAACGTGATGTCAATGATTATATGAATGTCATGCTTAATTGTCTGGTGGTAATGGATTCGGGAAAAGGACAAACATCATCATCTAAAGAGAAATGGGTGAAAAGTGTTGTAGAGATAATAATGGGAACAGGGAAAGGGGCACAAGGAACTCCAAATTTAGAGGTAAGAATGGAACCGCCAATCACAGAAGAGCTTCCAAAGGAGTCTCGACAACAACAAAAACTTGAGGAATTAAGGAAAAGTAAAGGTAGGATTAAAATGGCAAATGTGGGGAGTTCCAAGGTAAGTGGTGTTCCGAAGGTAAAGAAGTCGTGCTGTATAATGTGCAAAAAGCAACATTGGGGAGTATCTTATTTGCTATGCTTGTAGGCAACTTAGGCACCTTGCGAAGAGTTGTCCTCATAGGGGTACAAGTATTAGGGTTAATTGTTTTGGATGTGAACAATAGGGCCATCGAGAGCAAGATTGTCCTAATAAACAACAAGAAGGTCCAAGCTTTCCGACACCTAAGACTACCTCGGGATCTATTCAACCGCCAATGGGGGGAGAGCAACAGGAAGATAGGAATTCGTAACTAATGTTTACGTCACCACGAATAACAGGTAACATGTAGGGTTACTTATTTATTTGTTTATAATCAATGTAAGTACTTCTGATTCTGAAAGAACTATCTATTGGTTGTATCGTAACGATCGTTGAATGATCAAATGTATTATTGAGGATCTTGGGAGGTTGATATTTTAATTGGGGGTATATGTGATTGATTCTGGCATATCAGGGGTAAATGATGTGAGCATAATACAAGACCGTTAGCAGTGGTTATAGTAATGTTCTTGAATGCATAGATGGGTATGGATGGGTCACAAATCTCTAATTGTAGAGTTGACCGTGTAATGATTGGGTACTGAGTTAAATAGAGTTTTATTTTCAAGACAGTCAATATGATGTTGTAATTCGATATCGTGAAAAGAGTTAGAATTTGTTGGCTAACTGAGGAGAAGTTGTTAAAGTTTCTACGAGTGATTCATGTACACCAAGAAAATGTGGTATAAGGGTTATATAATATTGTTAACCATGGGATGGTGTTGATAACTACTCAATGCTCGAGAAGACATTGGTTATGACATGATTGCCAATCAGGTATATATGCTACATGATAATGTGTAAAAGGTGAGTATTGAATCGAACAAGCTTCTATTTCTAAGAAGTTGATGTAATGTGATTATTTTGTATTATGACAGTCGTTGAAGTTTGTCGAATAGTGAAAAGGAACTGTCATAAGTTTTATGTGTTTATTTAAATATGACCAAACGTTCGATTAAATGTGAAAATGTTTTGATTGTGAATGAATTCTCGAATTTATCATGTGAATACTTACTGAATAACTCATCTAGTAGAGGAAGATTGAGCTACAAAGGGCTAGAACTATAGTTAACACTTTGGGTAGTGTATTAAAGGGGTTATTGGAATTACTATAAAAACTCAAATAGAACAATTAGATTGGGTATTGAGAATTGGGATTGAATGAAGCTACGGTTGAGAACATATATCAAATAGAGAGTGAATAAAATTGTTGACTAATCTTAGGGATGTCAGTACTTTTTTGACCAAGATCCGAGAATGGTTAATGAAAAATTAAGGTAATGGATATTATGAGGATTTTGGTAAAAACCATAACAGGCGATGATGGTAATAATATTTAAGGTAACCAGAGTACCCTCGTGACTATTGATGCTATGAACTGAATATCTGATATGTACTGCGATGAACTTGTGATAGTGTTGCAGTTTGACTGTCCATTTTGATATCAGGAGATTTTATTTGTGGCAGATGTTTGTGTTATAAGACTAGGTTATGTTGTGACAAAGTATGATAATGAAATCTTCAATGCTTTGCAACGATTAAAACTTTGTAAAAAGAGAGGAAATGGTAGAAAACTTGAGAGTGATAATAATCAGGGTCAATTAGTCTTAGCTCCCCACTTACATACTTTTTAAGTGAGACATTCAGCCCGTAATTTAGTTTTCAAAAAGGTCTAAAAAAATTTAATGGACAAAAATAGCCCCCGACATTACATCATGCGCATTGGTGCACGTCGTCCACATGAGCGGCCTTTGTTCAAAATATTGCTCACTTTATGCCACAGCTACATTATTCAGTTAGAGGTAAATTAATTTTGTAGTTAATTAGATTTTAGTCAATGTTTTGTACTAAATTTAAAAGTTAATTTACTACTTTTTCAAAATTGAAAAAATATCAATAATAATTAAAAAAATTTAAAAAGTCATCAACAAAATTAAGAAAATATTAACTTTTGAAAAGTTGATTCATATTTCAGTCTACTTAAATGTTTGCACTTCATAAATATGTGAAATTTCACATAATTTCACATAACAATAGTGATGGAGAAGCATCAAGATTACCACACTCTCTTTTACACTCTCTACCTTGGACCGAAATTTCACACTAAAAAAGATTGTGTGAAATTTCGCATAACTTTTTCAGGAGAAACAATGAGACAACTCTCTCCTTCTTATATTCTCTATCTTTCTGGAATAAAATTTCACACTGAAAATAGTTGTGTGAAATTTCACGTAACTTTTTCTAGACAAACAGTGAGACAACTCTCTCCATCTTATACTCATTATCTTTTTAGAATGAAATTTCACACTGAAAGATAATTGTGTGAAATTTCACATGACTTTTTCTTTTCATAAATTTCACATAGCTAATTGTATGAGATTTCACATAGTTAGTTATGTGAATTTCGCATAAATTTTTTCTTTTCACAAATTTCACACTATTTCACATAGATAGTTGTATGAAATTTCACACTAAAAAATAAATAAATAAATAAAATTATATGAAATTTCACATAACTTCAAAGAAAGTTTCTGAAAATTCTAAGAAGTCCATAAAATTTCTATAGAAAAAGTTTGTGAAACTTCACATAACTTTACAAAACAAAAATTCACATCAGAAAGTGATCATTGGTCAATAGCTTAAAAATCATCAAACTAACTTGTGAGTTTTCAATGTCAATTGCTTCATTCAAGTAACAAAAAACTCAAAGGACCAATGCTATATGTGTTGCTAAGTAGAGACAAATTTAGGAATCATAATATTACTCTTACAACATATAATATTATGTGAAATAACACTGAAGTACCATCATTGACATTAAATTTTATAAAATTAAATTAAAAATAGTGGTGTGAAATTCACTATTTCTTTTTCTTTTTCTTTTTCTTTTTGGTCAAAGTGAAATTCACTACAACGTCTGAAATTTCACATTAAAAAAGTATGTGATCCATGAAGTACCACCGCGGGTATGAAATTCTAATTAAAAAAAAAGTTATGTGAAATTTCACATAAAAAAGTATGTGCAATTTCACAATCCAACAAGTATTGTTGTGGGTACGCAATTATGAGCAAAAAGTTATGTGAAATTTTACATTAAAAAATTATGTGAAATTTCACATTAAAAAAATCCTATTAGACCTTCAGCTTTGTCTTCTTCCCTTCTACAACCCAAATCTCCTCTGTTCTTTCTTCCCTTCCTCCTCTAATGACCCACTAGTCAGATTCAAAAGCCCCCGCAAATCGCTCATAACTATGAATTTTCACATAAAGTTGACATAAAATTTTCCAAAAGAGTCTCATTTTTTTTTTTTTTTGTACAGAATTTGTTAGGTAAAAATTTTGAAGAATGTAAAGACAAAAATGTAGATGAAGCTTCAATTTATAATTTGATCCAAAAGCACATACATCAACTATTTCCCATAATTGTTATGTGAATTTTCATATAGTTTTTTCTGCATAAATTTCACGTACCAAATGTTCAAATTGAAGACAGCTTGGAGAGAGAGACAGACAGAGAGAGAGAGAGAGGGGGGGGGGGGGGGGGGGGGTGTTGTGCAGTGGACTCGAATATCGCCAAGCATTTTGACTAAATTGATAGATTCAATGACAAACAAAGTCCAAACAACTTCTATTCCAAATTGATGCTCCACCAACCACCACAAAAACACATGGTTTTGTAGGTGAAAAAGTGACTGACCCAAATTCCTATTAAAAGCACCCAAACACTACCATAAGTTCTACTATTCTAGACCAAACTTCATCTTCTACCTCTAGACCTGCAAGTACTCATTAAACTAGGGTTTAGATGTGTAACCGAGGGAATTGGATAACCCCTCAAATTGGACCACCATTGCAGACCATTAAATTGATCCATTAGGAAACCTCAATCTGCAAAAGTAGTAGAACCTGCTGGAATTCCCATCACCGACCTAGTTTTTACTAATCTAAATGGTCAGATTGCAGTCACTTTTTTCTCTCTCTATATATCAGTCACTCCATAAGCAAAACAATGTAGCTTCAAATTAAGGTTGCCGGTGGCCACAATCCTCGATGCCGATGGCAATTTCGGTAGACTTCTTCTTCCATTTTGATGTGACTTACCTACAAAAATCTCTCTCTGTTTTCAGTCAATGCAAACTTCTAGGGATATTTTGGTCCAGAATTAGTAAATCAAGTCGTGTATGTGGTTAAGTTTTATTGTGAAGGAGTGTTGGAACAAAATAAAAAAGGGGATAGATTTTAAGTTCATATGATTCAATTGAGGGCTTTATCACTAAAATTCTATAATAATCATGGTTGAAGAACAAGTTTGGATATTGATTCAGGATATGTATAAACATTTTTGAGAAATAAAAAAAAATTGAGTTGTGAAGGCAATGACCTTAACTAGATTGATTAGCATTGTCACGCCCCGGAGTAGCAGAAATTAGGAGGAATTTAAAATTTTCCTTTCTGGGTCCGTAAGCTATGACTAGTTACATTAACTAATTGTCCACAACACACTAGATAACAAAAGAATGACTTAAGCGGAAGCATAAACTAAATATATACATTAAAAGGTTACTAACTATTACATCAGAGTTTGTGATTTCAAAAGATAAAATAACGAAAGAGATTAAGGCATTGGATGCCGTTTACATCTTTACATGTAAGGACAAAAGAAAGTGTAAGATCGTTAAGGGAAGGCGTGTGACGCCAATTTACAACTTAGTATAACTGGACAAAAATCTATAAGGGACAATTAAGTCTTCTTCCTTGAAGTTGCGCCTCTAACTGGCATAGCCGTAACCTTCATCGTTGTAGGCCTCCCCTTCGAAGGCTTCCTCTTCATAGGCTTCTTCCAGGTAGTCATATCCTGTGAAGCCTAGACGTGGGAATGTCCAGGGCGTACTATGCCGTTAGCTTTAATAAAAGCTAAGTGAGCGTCCTAACTGAACACTCTTAATAAAAACACGTATCCAAAAGTACATAGCGAATAGTTATGACCGTTGAATGAATTATATTGAGACCGTGCGTGAACTATGCATCATCGATATATTCGACTTCACTCGACTTAACATCTGACTCACTTGACTTTGTTACATTACCAGTGTAACGCCGTTGGCTTAGAGTGACTCGCCCAGTGGGTCGAGCTATGGTTACTTTACTATCGTTGTTTGCCTCTCCGTGGCTATAGTAGTAATCTCGCTTTACAAGCTAACCAAGT
The DNA here is from genome assembly GCA_033977485.1 of Hydrangea macrophylla. Classification (NCBI taxonomy): domain Eukaryota; kingdom Viridiplantae; phylum Streptophyta; class Magnoliopsida; order Cornales; family Hydrangeaceae; genus Hydrangea; species Hydrangea macrophylla. The sequence continues at coordinate 14,110,219 of CM066999.1, read as the reverse complement.
ACTCTAGGTCCCCGGGACCTTGCCTTATGAATATCGTCGCCGATTTGCGAAACGGTTACTTTACTATCGTTGGTCGTCACGACCGCAGCAGTAATCTCGCCTTACAGGTTAACCGTGTTTATTCATTTCTCGATTTGTTCTTATCAACATGGTTACTTTGCTATCGTGTTTGCCTCTCCGTGGCCATAGTAGCAACTTCGCCGACATGCGATCCTGTAATTCCATTTGGTAGTACCGACTCACTACATATCAACTTTTGGACCTCCACGGTCGACTACACATATTTTCAAATGCATATGGACTTGGTCTCCGCGACCGTCCGACTCTATACCCGTACACGTCGACTTGACGTTACGACACTGACTTCTACATGAGATGTTTCATATGACATGCACGAGGTACAAGTTAATTAAACAGGTGCTAATCTTGAAATATAGTACGAGTCCTAAGCTTGTAGTACAACACGTTAAAGCATGAGGTAAATCATCTGATAATAATAAACAATAATAATAATAATAGTAATAATAATAATAATAATAATAATAATAATAATAATAATAATAATAATAATAATAATATAAATAACAAACAGAATAATAATAAATCAGACATTAATATGTTTGGGTACAACCCATTGAAGCATGAGGTTTGTTGGACAATAATAATAATTATAATATTATTATTCACGGAATAATATAGACATTAATATGTTTGTGGTACAACATATTAAAGCAAGAGGTTTATTCAAAATAAATAATAATAATAAGAACAATAGTAATAGTAGTGACGATATAACACGGACATTAATTTGGTACAATATATTATACATGAGTTCTAACCCGATTAAATAATAATAATAATAATAATAATAATAATAATAATAATAATAATAATAATATTCACGGAATTGCCTTATGGACATAAACCTTTGGGGTACATATGTAAACATGAGATTTACTGGGCTATAATAATAATTAATAATAATAATAATAACGGAACACATAACACGGGCATTAGTCTGGTACCACTGGTTTAAGTATGGTATCAACCAGAAATTACTAACAAGATAATAATAATAAAAACAGACTGATAATACGGGCCTAGGTTAGGGACACCACATATTAAGCACAATATTTTCTATAATAATAATAACAAAATGAAGATAATACAGGTATTAATCTTATACCAAGTGAGTTAGGAACTCACCGTAGGGTCGGGGTCGCAGTGTAGCTCGGGGGTGAGCTTTCCTTCTCTTCTTTCTCTAACTCTCTCGGACTCCTCTCTCTTTATTTCTATTTTCTTTGTTTCTTACTCTATGTCTTTGGATAACCAATGAAATGAGGGGGGTTGGGGTCTCTTAACTACATGTATATATAGAGCACACACACACGGACTTACCTAATATGTATACATGTAATATATATACACATGCACTTAACACTACACCTCACCCTTATTACCACTACCACACATAAACACCAGCTACACACACTACACACTGCACACATATATGATATATTTATGCTACACACTACACACTACATGCACTACACTACACAACACAAATACAACACCATACCACATGCATGCACACACACTCATTACCACCACTGTCACACGCCACACATTACCACACACACACTGCACACACCATAGTCACTCACTCACTCACTCTCTCGGCACACACACTAGCTCACATGCACATGTGTAAGGGGTGGTTAAAGGAGGTAAGGGGGTAGAGTGTTGGGGTGGTGAAGGTGGTTGGAGGGTGTAAGGGAGGCATGGGTGGTGTAAGGGGGGTGGTTAGTTACTTCCCAAAACTTATGGAATGTGACCGATGTGATTGATGTGACATGTCTCGTTAAGCGCGCATGCATAGAATTTTGTGCAAACACAGGTATTTTTATAGGTTCCCGTGTAAATCTCAGTCCGGGTCTAAATATAGTCCGAGTAAAAACGTGTTGATACTAAAACTATAATATAAACTATAACACTGGTAAAGTCATGACACTAAAATTAGAAGCTACAGTTTATAAATACAGTCCAAATTAGAATTTACATTAATAAAATAAAAAGAAAATTAAAGGTATTACAATATCCACCTCCTATAAAAGATTTCGTCCCCGAAATCTGAGCTAGCTAGTCACTAAACAAGGCTGGGAACTTCTCTCGCATTTCTGATTCTAACTCCCAGGTAGCTTCGCGCTCGTCATGGTGTCTCCACTAGACTTTCACGAGAGGGATTTCCTTAGTCCTCAATTTCCTGACTCCTCGATCCAGAATTCGAATTGGTCCTTCAGTATAAGTCAGGTTGTTGTTCACCTTGATGTCTGTGAAGTCAATCTCATGTGATGGATCATGTATAACCTTCCTTAGCATGCTGATATGAAATACATTGTGTACTCCTGACATCTTGGGCAGCAGGGCAAGTCTATAGGCAACTCTTCCCACGCGCTCTAAAATTTCAAACAGTCCAATGTAGCGCGATGACAACTTTCCTCGTTTCTGTCCGAATTTGAAATGCCTCGCACCGGAGATACTTTGAGAAGTGCGTGATCTCCAACACTGAACTCCAATTCCTTGCGGTGCTTATCTGCATAGCTCTTCTGTCTACTATGTGCTGCTTTCATCTTTTCTTTCACGATGTTGATCTTTTCGTTCGTTTCTCGAACCATTTCTGGTCCCAACAGTTTGTGTCTCTAACCTCAGTCCAGCACAACGGTGATCGACACGGTCTTCCATACAAAGCTTCAAAAGGTGCCATCCCGATGCTAGAATGATAACTATTGTTGTAAGCAAATTCTACCAATGGTAGGTGCGTCTCCCAAGAACTCTCAAAGTCTATGGCACAAGCTCGAAGCATGTCTTCCATTACTTGGTTGACTCGTTCTGTTTGTCCATCGGTTTGGGGATGAAATGCTGAACTTAACTTTAATGAAGTTCCCATTGCTGCTTGCAAGCTTTCCCAAAATCCTGATGTAAAACGAGAATCATGATCTGATACAATTGATATGGGCACTCCGTGTAGTCGTACAACTTGTTGTAAGTACATCCTGCTCATCTTCTCAACCGGGTACGTCATATTGTAGGCGATGAAATGAGATGATTTGGTGAGTCGGTCCACGATCACCCAAATAGCGTTATGATTCTGTTGTGACCTGGGCATTCCTACAACGAAGTCCATAGTAATGTGTTCCCATTTCCATCCAGGAACTAGTAGTGGTTGTAGTAATCCTGCTGGCCTCTGGTGTTCTGCTTTGACTTGTTTGCAGGTTAAACATTTGGATATGTGATCCGCTACCTCTCTTTTCATTCCTTCCCACCAGAAGTTCCTCTTTAAGTCCTTATACATCTTTGTTCCTCCAGGGTGTATTGTCATTCTTGACTTGTGTGCTTCGCTCAGTATGTCTTTCCTTAAATTTTCCTCATTAGGCACACAAAGTCTATTACGACATCTAAATCCTCCGTTTGCTCCAATGCTCCATTCTGTTGGGTCCTTTGCCAATGCTTTCTCAAACCATTGACGAAGTCCTACGTCCTTTCCCTGAGCTTCAAGGATGCTATTGATGAGTGTTGGTTGAACTACGAGACATCCGAGAAGTCATCCCTCACCAGATTCTGTGATTTGAAAGTTATATTCAGCTAGTGTTTCCAATACTCTCCACTCTTTAACCATAAGAGATGATATGATCAGGTTGCGGGGTTTTCGGCTTAGTGCGTCGGCAACTACGTTTGCTTTACCAGGGTGGTATTGCAAAGTGAAATCGTAATCCTTCAACAATTTCATCCAACATCGTTGCCTCATGTTCAGCTCCTTTTGAGAGAACAAGTATCTCAAACTCTTGTGATCTGAAAATAGGTCAAACTTCTCTCCATAAAGGTAATGTCTCCAAATCTTGAGAGCGAAAACAATTACAGCTAGTTCGAGGTCGTGCGTAGGGTAGTTCATTTCGTGTGGTTTCAGTTGTCATGATCCATATGCTATCACTCTTCTGTCCTGCATGAGCACACATCCAAGTCCTAGGAGTGATGCGTCGATATAAATGGTGAACTGCTCACCACTCTTCGGTATCGCAAGCACTGGCCCTGAGGTCAATCTTTTCTTCAGCTCTTGAAATGCGCATTCATACTTGTCCGTCCATTCGTACTTCACATCTTTCCTTGTCAGATTGGTCAAAGGGGATGCTGTCTTAGAGAATCCTTCAACGAATCTTCTGTAGTATCTGGCTAGACCAAGGAAACTTCTAACTTTGGTTGCAGTGTTTGGCCTATTCCAATTCAGAACAGCATCTGTCTTCGTTGAATCTACAACTATCCCATCCTGTGAAACAGTGTGACCCAAGAACTTGACTTCCTTTAGCCAAAATTCACACTTGCTGAACTCGCGTACAAGTGGTTGTCTCAAAGCGTCTGTAGTGCGATCCTCACATGTTCTTTGTGTTCCTCATTGGTCTTTGAGTAGATTAGGATATCATCTATGAACACAATCACGAATCGATCCAAGTAGGGCCTGAACACCCTATTCATTTAATCCATGAATACAGCTGGGGCGTTCGTTAGTCCAAACGGCATGACCAGGAATTCATAGTGCCCATATCTCGTCCTAAAGGCTGTCTTTGATACGTCCTCAAGTTGAACCAGTAGTTGGTGATATCCGAATCATAGATCTATCTTGGAAAAGGTCGTCGCTCCATGTAATTGATCGAATAGATCGTCGATTCTGGGGAATGAGTATCGGTTCTTAATTGTGACCTTGTTCAACTCTCTGTAGTCGATACAGAGCCGAAGTGTTCCATCCTTCTTCTTAACGAATAGCACCGACGATCCCCAAGGCGACGTGCTTGGTCGAACGAATCCAAGATCTTCAAGTTCCTGGACTTGCTTCTTTAATTCTTGCATTTCCGTCGGGGCCATCCGATACGGGGTCTTGGATATTGGTAGGGTACCGGATACCAACTCAATACAAAAGTCGATCTCTCTCTTGGGTGGTAGTACTGAGATGTCCTTAAATACGTCCTCAAAGTCTTGGACTACGGGGATTTGTGCAATCGGGATTTCTGAACTTACGCTTCCAAGAGTAACTAGACAGCTGGTGAGAAAGGTGTCACATAATGGATCACATTGGAATCTGAATGGCTGGCTTTTGGGTATCGAAAAAGTAATAGACTTGCTAACACAGTCTAATTTGGCATGGTATTTTGTATGCCAATCGATTCCTAATATTAAGTCGAATTCCTTCATTGACAGAACTATCAGATCAACAGGGAGGTTCTGATCTCCCAAGTTCAAAGTGCAGTCCTTACACACTTTTCCCAACTTAATGTTCACTCCTAAGGGGGACATAATGTTCAAAGCTACATCAAGCGCCTGGGGTACTAAACCCAATCATTGTACAATCTTAATAGCAATGAAAGAGTTGGAAGCACCAATATCAAATAAAGCTTTAACTTGACTGTTAAACAATGTGAGGGTACCTTCCATATTCTGTTGTTCTCCTTCATCGAATCCGGCTTCCTCCAGAATAATGGCATTCAGGCGGGCTTTCTTGGGTTGACCTTGAGTAGATGCTCCGTAGTATCTGTCTCGAGGTGCTCGACAATTCTTGGATATGTGGCCCTTTTTACCACAATTGTAGCAGACGGTGTCCTCTCGGCTTTTCCTTGGAGCTCGGCAGTCCTTGGACCTGTGTTCAGGTTTTCCACAATTGAAGCATCCATCGTTATAGGCTCCAGTGGCGGCAGGTGGTCCTATTAGGGGTTGTGCTTGGGGTACAGCTGGTTGGTTCTGGGGGAACGTGACTTGTGGCTTCCTTTCTCCAGTCCAATTACGTTTATTCCCTTGGAATTTTGTTGGGGGTCTCGATCCTTGGTTACCTTGATTGCTCCTGAATAGTGGTCGGTTCCCAAAACGTCCTCGTTCTCGACCATTGATTTTTTCATGTGCGATTGCCATGCTTACCATGGCTTTGAAGGTCAGGCTTTGATTGTTGAGAGTCATACGTTGAAGTGGTAGCGAGAGGCCTTGGTAGTACTGTCAATTTTTCTTCTCTGGGGTGTCAATCATGTGGCGGGCAAAGCGGGACAATCGTTCGAACTGCACTGTGTATTCTCTTAGGATTCGATTTCCCTGTGTCAGATCGATGAACTCTCTCTCCTTCTTGTTCCTCTCTGTCTGAAAATAATTCTCCAGGAACAGCTTTTTGAATGTAGCCCAGGTCATCCTTCGTACTGCCACTTCTCCTACAGTTGCTTTCTCCGATTCCCACCAATCGACTGTGGCGTATGTCAACTAGAAGGTCGCCAGTCGACGCTTCTCAATCTCCGTACATCCCAGTGTGTCAAAGATCGACTCCATTTCCCGGAGCCATTGTTCCGCTTTCCAGGGCTCGGCATCACTGTCAAACTTCTCAGGACAGAAATGACAGAAACGTTCTACCACTCTATCCTCTACAGGTCTCGGAGGTGGTGCGGGGTTGTTGCCATTATTCGTGTTGTTATTCACATTGTTGATGCATTCTAGCCTTCACACAAAGGCCTCAAATAGGCCAGTAGGATCAACAGCTGTGGGTGCTGGGGGTGGGGCCTCAATCTACTCAACTGAACGATTACGAGTGGGTCTTCCTGCCATAGTGATCCGTGTGTCGGTGTACCTACATAAACATCTATTGGTTACTATTAGCACACACGCACTCATCTACAAGTTATTAATGCAGCAATGTACATTGAGATATGATATTTAACGAGGTAGTAAAATTTTTAAAAAATATCAAGATCATTGGAACACAACATATATCAAAAGATAGTTTTCATTCATAGTTAGAGGTTACAGAGCCGATTTACATCATCTAGGATGCATGGATTACAAAATTGGGAATATTACCCTAACACATGCATCGTACAAAAGAAAAGGTTGCTAACCCGAGCTAATACATATATACACATAATAGTGGGGCTATCAGCCCATTCTAATACATCACTCCTAGACACTAAGGCTTATGAGCCCTAATCCAACTCTTGCGGATATTACGAGTCTTGTTCCAATAGTCACCATCATCATCAGACTCGGGAGGTGGACCATCATCTCCATTAGTGATTTCCTCTGGTGGGACCCAATCAAGGTATGCGTCGAACTCATCCTCCTCATCATCCTCATCATCGTCGACCTCACCTACTATCCTAAAATGCCACCAAGGAAGCGGGCCTATCATTTGGGGTACTGGGGCTTCCTCAATGTCAACTTCCTCGATAATTGGCTCATCTTTCCCTACTAGCTCTTCCTCCACTGGCTCTTCCTCCACTGGCTCGTCCTCTACTAGCTCGTCCTCCACTGGCTCGTCCTCTACTAGCTTGTCCTCCACTGGCTCATCTTCTATGGGTTCATTCTCTACAGGCTCCTCATCTGGCTCATCCTCATCTATATATATATATAAGATATATAAAATAAAAAGAGAACAGAGAGAGAGAAGAAAAGAAAGAGTTCTAATATATATATATATATATATAAGGAGAAAGTGAAAAAAAAAAAGGAATTTTGAAAAAAGTCTTGAAAAAGAAAAAAAAAGAAATAAAAGGATATATGGGAATGTATACCATGCATATGGGTACATTTTAATAAAGTACATTGCAAATATAAGTATGTTAGTATATACTTTATTAGAAAAATTAGGTTTATGACAATATGTATGTTGAAAATTAAAAAGAGGGCAAAATTCTATTAGCCCCGGCACGCGGGAAAGCCGGCGGCACTCAAAGGCTGGACGTGGAAGGTCCAGCGGCATGAAAAGCCGTTAGCGGTTAAGCTAAGTGAGGGTCCCCTTAAGGTTACCACCACTTAAGGTACGTTATTCTTCATCTCACTTATTTCTCGAAACCATATCTCATTCATCATTTCTTATTCTCGATACTATGCCTTGTTCTCCTTTTCTCATTCTCAAAACCATGTCTTATTTAAACCCAATCATTCCCTTTGAAACTTAACCCAGAACTGAACTGAAGAGATCCTTGAGGTCATAGAGGTAACCTCTCAATCCTTGGTAGAATTAGGTAAATTCAATCACAAGTTCATAGTTCTAGGAACTTTACACATTTTCAAAACCTCTCTTCCTACCCCATTTCATCACACACCACTTAGAGCTTGTGATTGAATCTCATAACATTTCATTAATTTGGGTCCAAAATCGAGCTTTGGATTTATGAATAAAAGAGTATTGACTTGAAATTTTCAAATAACCTTTGATTTCATTTCTTTTGTTTATATTCTTCTCATAGGACCTATGAGATCTTCAATATCTCATTAGATTTCTTTGAGTTTGATCATCTAGTTCCCTATGATCCTATGATTTATATGGGGATTAAAGTGAATCATGGTCATCTCTATATATAGTTGGTTGGATTCAAATCTTAACTTATGACTTGATCTCCCTATTAGGAATCCTATAGAATCCATGGTATATTCCATAGAGATTTGAGTAAATTTAAGTCGCAATAAGTCTCCAAGGATCATTAATTTGAGAGGAGAATAGTATATCATGGTTCTAAAATTCCTCAAGGATCATATGTTTGAGAGAGGATTTAGATGAAAGTTTTCATAGTTTGTTTGTTGAAATCAAGAGAACTTGAATATTCAAGAGTTCATAAGATTGAGTAAGACCTTAGGATTCTCTTGTTGTGAGATCTATGATGGGAATCTATTAAGGCTAAGTCTATGAATCTCTTCATGTTTAATTATCTATTCCAATAAGCATGATCATACTTGATCCTAGTTCTCTCTAGAATCATGGATTAAGTTTGATTCAAAATATGAACATCAATTTAACAAAGGTGCAGTGAATCCATAAACCAATTGTGATCAAAGATTTTCTATAGGATCATGGTTCATTGGAATTGGATGAGACCAATTGGAGGATGTTCATAACCCATTTAAGTACTTCTGTAATTTTTGTTTTGATGAAATTCCATGTCTAAGATGGTTTGGTCTTATGATTTCAAAACATGCAACTCTCTGTCCAAAATTTTAGAACAGTAAGTCCGTTTTGAAATTAATAAATAAGAACCTTAATAGAGTTTCCCGGGTCTCTAATAATTTTTTCTAAGTACCTTAATGTGTTAAGAAGATACCCTAAAAAGATCTACGTGTTTCTCATTTTTTTTTTACTATTTTTAGAAAATCGTACAAGATCTCTGGACAGAGAGTTGCAGATTCCTGAGTGATGTCTGGTGTTTTCCATATTCCCAGAGATCTAACCGTTCAAACATTGATTTTCTTTTTGGGTTATAAACTAGACTCACAGAGGCATATCATATCGAAAAATCATTAAATCCACCCGTTGGAAGTATGGTTTATCTACCTTTTAAAATCTGGTCTGCTCTCTGTAATTTGGGAAAATCAGTCACTGTTTTGTCTAATCTCATTGATTTTAACTTAGATGGTTTCCTAATGTCTTGGAACCCAAATTATGTTTTGAATAATGATAATTTAGCTCAAATCCAGACGCTAAGCGATCCAAATTGGTGAATAAATTCATATCTCACTCTTGTTCATAATCATTCATTCATCCATGTACATTGATACTTATGATTAGGGTTAGTTATTGGATAAAGTTGGAGTTAGTTGAACCTAATTGAACATAACCTTGGATTCCTTATGATTATGTCGAGATTATAGTACCCCTATATGGACATTACATTGGTTCCTAGTTGAGGCTTGTATATCTATTAAGGTGCTATGGCTCTAACTAATCAAAAGGAATTCATAATTTTGTCAATTCTTTCCATGCTTGATAGATCTAAGCTAGATATTTAGGATTGATTATTTGATGTCATATTATTGTGTGAAGCATGTGGACTAACCCTTGTTTTGTAGCGCTTTGGAGGTATAACTTCTCGTCTCTTCTCTAGTTTATTTCATCTGTTGATTTTATTGATTTTTGACTTCATGCGCGACACCTTAGCTTAGGTCTTGCCTTATGTGTATATGTGATTAGAGACATTTTTCCTAGGATTTCTATTCTTTGTATGCATTGCACGTTTCCCATTTCGCGTCTGGATCCCGGGTAAGTTCTCTAGTTCCTTATTTGCATATTATATTGCTTGCTATCTGAACTACGTGGCTTATGAATGATATTTTATCGTTAGCAATTTTGCACCCTTTTGACATGCTTGTGATATATATACTTTTATATATGCATTAGTTGAGGGTGTGCTTAGATTATTAATTCGATTAAATAGGATGATGAGTAGAGGCCTATCACGAGATAGGATGAAAGGGGGTGTTTTAGTCCGCTGGGCTCCTTCCCCTTTCATTCCATAATCCCCGGACCCAGATTATCTTTGGTTTCGCAAAAGATCGGTTGCTTTTAAAAAAATGGTTTCTTAATTTTCCTAAAAAAAAATTAAGTGGCGACTCTTTTGAATTTGAAATTTGAAAATTGTTTTAAAAGAAACAAAAGTGGGCCCAAATGCCGGTATCCACAATAAGATGGTTTAAGGTGGGGATATAAACCCACATATGAAAAGGGTGTTCAAATGCGGACACGGATAAAAGTTCTGTGCTAAGTAGGACTGGTATAGAAGTGGGGCCCAATGAGGGTCTAGTTAAAATAATTGCATTTTGATGTCATTATATGCTTATTTGAGTACTTATTTTGATGTCATTATATGCTGGTATTGTGTTTTTTTTTTTTTCGAAAAAGGGGACCAGTTTGAGTACCCATGTGAGGGCGTATTTGAAAATGGTTCATAATTGATAGGTTTTACAGCAACCTCATAATATTTGTGGGACCATGTTTGGGACCTACGCGAGACTTAGATTAAATCCATTTAGAAAAGATGGGTAGTCAACACAATTAACGTGGGGGTTTCACAATAAACACTTGGAAAAGTTAGGGGAGGTAAATGAAAATTTGGAGAAAAGAGATGTATATCTCTTGGAAGAGGTTGATGATGACTCATTAAACTCATTTACAACAGATTGAGAGTGTGAGACACGTAGAGAAGGGGAGAACAAAAACGATGGGGGTTTTCGTCGAACGTTTGATGTTGTTCCTTCGCCGTTCGATGTCGGATTCACGAACCGAAACCATATTCGGACACATGGAGGTAAGAGGATCACATGCACATCCTTTGTTTTCATTTTTGGTAACGTTTTTTCGACGACCGTTCTTGGGTGTTAGAAATTGATGTATCAAAATTATGTAGGATTAACTCTAGAATAAGAATTGGGCAAGATTCTAGCTTGGAGTTGGATTTTAGGAGCAAATTGGCTAAGAATCAAAGATGTGAGTGTTCTAATCCCAAAATTGGGTGTTTAGATATGATAATGTAGCAATTGTTAGTAAATATTGCTTAACTCATGCTTATATGGTTAAATGATGATGAATTTGTTGAAAAGCATGTCAATGGTATGATTTGTTATACTTATATGCTAATTTGCTTATATGCTTATGTGGATCAAAGGAAGTCAAGTAGTGGCCACCATTTATAGATCCCATATGTATGGGATAAACAGACCCTCAAGAGTGGGGCATGGTAACTACCACAATGAAATGACGGTGGCGCCTTTGGGGTTACAAGTGTGAAACAGACGCTATATACGACAAAAGAGTGAGGAAAATCCGGGGTGAGAAGGATCCAGGGGTGGTGGTTGGAGTTACTTGACTTTTCGAAGATCATTTTGTTGATGTTTATGATAATTGTTGCATTACATGTTGAGCATTCCAATAGCATGATTAGTTCTTTCACTAAGCGAAAGCTTAAACGAAAATATGTTTTCTATTGTGGTTATTGAATAACCATCGCAGGTACGGAACGGGAAGAGGAGAGGATATGACCAGCACATCGGGTTTGGGCTTGGGAGTTGTAAATATGGGTGGTTATGTCTATATGCTTAGATGGTTTAGTTTCTAATGTAACTTTTGTACTTGAAAATGTTGGGACAACTTAAGTTTTGGTAAAGCTTGTAATATGTCAAAGTCTAAATTGTATTGGTTGTGTCTTACGGGGTTGGTTGCACTTTGTAAACCCCAAAATGTATGTGTGTCAATGGAAGACTTAGAAGTTGAGGAGTTATTGCCAAAATTTTATCCTTGGAACTCTTGTTGTAGTAATTGTTCATGTGTTAAGTGAAAAGATGGGAAAAGAAGCATTTTTGTGTCAATAATTGGAATTTTATGAGTGTGAAGGAATGAGTAGCTTTCTAAATGCTTGGTGTTGATGTTTGAAACTCTTATGATGTTTAGTTATGGTGTGGAGACTCTTAGAAATGTTTTTGAGATGGTTTTTGATATTTCCTATGACTTGGTTTGGTTTGGATATGATTTAACTTGGGAAAACAGAGTTTTTAGCAGTAGAAACCCCTCTTTGCAGAATTGGATCGATTCGGGCTTTAAGGGAGATCGATCTAGGCCTTTTTCAGGGACATTCTGCTAGATTTTTGCAAATCCAATCGATTCAGGTTTTGTGGGAAGATCCTGTATTTCACAACCGTCGGCTTTTACGGAAACAGACATTACTCTTTCTAGAAAATTCGGATTCGTATGCCGTTTTTTGCATTGGAACCGGGACTCAAAGATTTTGATGTAAAATTTGGCTATACTTTATTAATGACTATTTTACCCTTGTGATTTTTTTTGTGTCAAGTTCTTTTATATTATCTAATTCATGCTTTCTAGTAATTTGAGGTTGATTTTGTATCTTGGATTTGTTACATGTGTCCTAAACCGTCCGAGGCGGGTTAGGGTGTGACAATTGTTACACGTGTCCTAATTCGCCTGAGGCTAGTTGGGGTGTGACAAATAAAAATGTCACACCCCAACCCTCCTCGGACGGATTAGGACACATGTGACAATGCCAAGACACCAAATCACATCCTCTAACTACTAAGGAAAATGTGTATTAGACATCATAAAAGAACTTTGTTAAGAAAAAACAATCCCAAGGGCAAAATGGTCATATAGAAATGACCGTCTCACCTCCACGAATCCAAATACGGCTTTGGTTTGCGAATTGGATGACTAACGATGACAGAACGACAAAATTATGATGTCGGAGACCCCTTGTCTTTTCTTTCTCTTCGTCGAGCTCTCTCTCTCTCTCCCTCTAATTTCTGTTTAATTGTGAGAGTCTACACCCTCTTGACACATGCATCTTACATGCAATGTGTTGTCAACACTTTTTTCATTTCTTTCATTTATACCCCCGATAGTTTCCAACTTCTTATTATGAAATTCCTCAAACATTCTATTAATTACCTAATTACTTAAGTGAGTATTTGTCACGTGGTCTCAAAAATTTTGTGATATTGCTATTGTACCTACTAATTATGCACATTTTGCTAAAAACGCCCTTATTTGGATAATCAAATTGATATCGGAAGCTAACACGTTAATCACTATAACATGAAAGCTTTTAAACATATTTTCAATTAATCATATAAATTCATCTAGCATTTAAATGCAAATTATATTGTTTGAGCCCTTCACTTGATCCCACCTCAATACCTGTCCCAACTAACAATGGACTTCTCCAACTATGTTCTTCACTGAACACTTTTCACTAGTAGTGAGTAGTGAGTCCAAGCCCCATCTTAAACAAGCATATACACTAATTAGAACAATTAATGCATATTAACATATTAATTAACCATTTTTTCGGATACGGGTGTTACAAAAAATATTGACCATTTTCAAGTATTAAAAATATGAAAAATTGCTATATTGAAAGTTATGTCTAACCTATAAAAAAAATAGTTACATATATAATAGTATTTATACCATTTTTTGAACAAATTTAAAATGCTCCCTTAGACTCTACTTTAGGGCATAGGACCAGGCCTGCATTGTGAACTCTTAGGTCTGGTACGAGTTTGATCCGGCGCGAAAAGAGACATGAGTCCGTGGGCCAAAGCCCAACCCGATCAATGCCGGGTCAGGCGGGCCATTTTAACATCCCTAGTAATAACATTCTAGAAAGACTCATAATTAATATGATAACTTATTATGATTTAAATTTACCATCTGGACTCTTGAAAATAGCGTAAAACATGGAAATAAATCCAATCAAATAAAAAAAATGAATATTACAAAATAAGAAATAAATAAAATATACGTTAATGTGCTCCTACATCAGTATTGGGATAAGGTATCACAATTAGTTGGATTGTGTTATCTATGCCTCCAACTTGAAGGACATCTTATAGAAAGTTGGGAAAAATACGTATATATTGATGTTGAAATTTGAATAGCAAATTCAAGGATTCAAAAGCACAAAAAAGAATAAATTTTAAGTCGACACCATTTTTAAGCAATATTTTGATGCTCGGAAAATATTCCTTACTTGGCTCAACATTCCTTTGGTCTCTCTTTTGCTTTTATTTGAAGACAAGAAGACCTATATTTGAAAGTACTAGTAAATACAAGATATCAATCCTTGTTTATTCCGACCTATAGGTTAATATCACCTATTATTCTTGAGGTTTGACTTGAGAATATTTATCTCTCTCTCGCGGTTTTTATTAGTCATAACAATCTTCACTTCTGTTGATTGAATATTGCTTGATTTATAAAAATATACCTAAACTACAGTTACCCAACTTTTAAACGATTGAATGGAACTTAGCTAGCATATACACCCATCTCTTCCTCTTTCAATTGAAAATTACATAAGTTTGAAAACTATTTATATGAGAAGACGTTAAGTAAAATAAAAAATAAAAAATCGTAATTTTAGAAGAAAAAAAAATGTGAATATAGGAATCGTCAAATATTGAAAAAAAAATTCACATTGGTGAAAATTTCAAAACATTTTGAAGAACTACGAAAATAGTTCAAAAGATTTCAGTAAATTTTTTTTTTTGTAGAATCGTGAAAATTGTAAAATTCGTAATTACCTAGCAGATGAACTCTTTAAACATTTTGTAAATACTCTCAGTTAATTTCTTCATTAATTTTGACAGCTAGATTGTAATTTTACCAAAACCGAGGGAAAATGTTATTTCAAACGTGAGGGGAGTAACAGTTCTTTAGTCAAACCTCAAGGGTGGTAGGTGAAACCATGAGATCATTTTTGATCACTCGTTGCTTGTCTAGTCTCCGCTGGGTGACATGTATTCCATTTTATTGTCATTTTGCCCTCATATATTATTCACGTAATTATTGGAATGAGACATATATCACCCAATAAAGTCGCAAAGTGAGCACAAATGCCCTATATATATATATATATATCACTCTCTCACTCACACTGTCACATACCAAAAAGACATGGGGGAGAATATGCTTTTTATATGGTGTATATTACAATTTCTAGATCTAACTTTTTCCAAAACCAACATAAAAAAACAAAAACAAAAATGACACGTGTTCTTGTCCAAATTCTCACATTTCACCCTCAAATTTTGACACATTTTCCCTTAAGCTCTCCTATGTACAAATATACATATATATATATATATATATATATAAATTTCTGGGTGAAATTTAAGTATAAGATCCTGTGTAATTCCTCTCTCTCATTGATACAATTTTTTTTATAGCTTTTTTCACTTCAAAGGAAATATAGTAACAAAATTAAATAACAATTTTTCATGTTGAATGATTAGAATATGCAACATTCAAAACTTCCCCTTTTTGCATTAAAAGAAGAGAATATGGTAAGAAAATGGGATAATTAAAAATCAGTCAACTATTTGTTGACAAATACAAAGTCAGTCACCTACTTTTTCAAAATAAAAAGGTAATCATTTTAAAACTAAAAATTCAAAAATCAGTCAACTTTTGATCAATTTTTAAAATGAAAAATTAAAAAATTGCATTTACCTCCTATCTTCTTCCTCACCACCACCAGCCACCAGCCGCCGCCGCCGCCACCACCCCCACCATACCACGACCACTAGCTGTCGCCACCACCCCCACCACACCACCACTACCACTACCACCACCATCACCACACCACCACAACCTCTCTCTCTCTCTATATATATATACAAACACGAGTATATATATATATATATATATAATATGGTCACCACCACCCCAACCTCTCTCTATATCTTATTTCTCTTCTCACCACCACCACTGGCCTCCTCCCTCATCCACCCCCGCTAAAGCAAAAAAAAAATTTGCAGGTTGGAGTAACTCTCCAAACAACAGGAGCAACTCACCAAACGTATCGGGAGCAACTCACCAAACGTAAGGAGCAACTCACTAAACCTGGTTTGGTGAGTTGCTTCTTACGTTTGGTGAGTTGCTTCCGATACGTTTGGTGAGTTGCACCTGTCGTTCGGACAGTTGCTCCAACCTGTAATTTTTTTTTCCCCTGCTTTGGTGGGGGTGGATGAAGGAGGAGGCCCGTGGTGGTGGCTGGTGGTGGTGAGAAGAGAAGGAAGAGATAGAGAGAGGTTGGGGTGGTGCCATGGTGGTGGCCATATATTATATATATATACTCATGTATGTATATATAGAGAGAGAGAGAGGTTGTGGTCGGAGTGGTGGTCGTGGTCGTGATGTGGTGGTGGTTGGTAGTGGTGGTGGTGGTGGTGGTGGTCCTGGTGCGGTGGCCGGCCATGGTGGTGGTGGTGGTAGTGGTGTGGTGTGGTGGTGGTCGTGGTCGTGGTCGTGGTCATGGTCATGGTGGCTGGTGGTGGTCGTGGTGTGGTGGGGGTAGTGGTGGTGGCCGGTGGTGGCGACTGGTGGTGGTGGTAATGGGTGGTGGTGGTGAGGAAGAAGATGAGAGGGGGTAAATGTAATTTTTTTATTTTTTTATTTCAAAAAAATCAAAAGTTGATCTCTTTTTAATTTGTAAAGATGAATTTGATTTCCTTTCAATCTAAATAAAGTAGGTGACTGACATCTAAATTTTTATAAAAAGTTGACTGATGGAGTATCTAATAATCCCGAAGAAAATTGAACATTGGCAAGCTGTCAGTTATGTTTTTTTTTCAGAGGCTAGACTGATGAGTTAGTCTTTTCTTAGAGTAAAAATTAGGACACACTTAAATATATAATTTTTAGGACACAACCCAAGAGATGATTTGGGATACAATCCAAGAGACGAGTAAAATGAGTTTCCTCTCTTGGGTTGTGTTCCAAAAATTGTATTTTTAGGTGTGTCCCAAGTATTACCCCTTTTCTTAAGCTGAAGAGTTTGATTTACTAATGATGCTAATGAGAAACATTACTAATAAATAATGTTTGAAAAATTATCATGTCTACGCCAATATTTTGAAAACTACAATGACCTCACCTGTCAGATAGAAAACCATAACTACATTTTTTATTTATTTATTTTAATCGAAAGTCATAACAATTAAAATAAATGCTAGAAATAAAATATGCTCTAAGTTTTGATAGATAAGAGGGAAAAAAATCATGGGGTTTTACTAGATTTTTTTGTAGTTTAAAAATTTTAACAAAAAAACACTTGGTCAATTAACTGTTAGAAATACCCCAAATCTCAAACGATATCAGTCAAAATTTCAGATATCCCTGCACCTTGTCATTGTAATTACCTATAAAAATTAATATCAACTCAATTAAGTGAGGTTACGCTGCACAATTTAGTAGAAAGTTGATTATAGATCTAGCCTCATGTCCAGATATTTTTTGTTCACCAACATTAATTTTCTCAATTCAAAACAATGTGGTGTTTGTATTATTTATCAATTTTTTTATTATTATTACATTGGAGTTTGTGTCTCGCGTAAGAAGACTGCAATAAGTGGTTTTCTATTAAATTAACACAATATTGATTTTGGGAAGAAAAAAAAATATCTAAAATAAATACTCCTTCCGTCCCATAATAAGTGTCCACGTTTCTTTTTTTAGATGTCTCACAATAAGTGTCCACTTTCCTAAAGTGGTATATAGTTTTTACTTACTTTCCAAAACTACCCTTATAATAAAGACAAAGTAGTATTTATTTGTGGTCTCAAAACAAGCAAAAAGTCAAACATCCATCACATCTAAGGGTAAAATTGAAAAGTGATCCTTTAAAGAACCAAAAAAACTAATATAATATAACTTTCTTAAACAATGTGCAAAATAGAAGTGGACACTTATTATGGGACGGTGGGAGTAAAAATAAAATTGAGACTTTTGGTTGAATGATCCTTTTTAAAATAATCTCAAAACAACCCTTAAAAGGATAAATTAAGAAGTAGAAATTTTTACAAGCCAATCACATGAAAACATATTTATTCCATAGCGAAAATACCATATAACAGACACAGTAGGAAATAATAACCAATATGGACTCTCCATTTATGGACCTCTCAAAATACAACCAAACACTCCCTTAAACTAAAAACACACAGTAAAAAGTGAAAATACAATAAAACCCAGAACTAAAAGAAAACACACACACACACACTATCTTCAGCCCATACCAAATCACATGCTTCAGCAGGTTGTACTCTGTAATTCAGTAAGAATAATGATTGGGGCACAAAAGGATACAAAAAACTTCCACAAAATGAGTGGAAAGTCTATGTGGCACAGTGGGACCCACCAGCAATTAATGGAAACAATGCTTAATTGCTGGCGGGTCCCAGTGTGCCACATAGACTTTCCACTCATTTTGTGGAAGTTCTTTGTATCTTTTGGTGCCCCTAGCATTGTTGATTCAGTAACGCGATACTATATTACTATCCGATCAGACTACAATGCCAGCACTAGACCCGGAACTGATTTTCCGACCCGACCCGATAAGCTGCTCTCCCAAATGGACGGGCAATGAAGCGATGAGAAATTGGACGGTGAAGATTGGTCTGTGTTCCCGAATCGGGTCACAGTCAGTGACGTGTTAAAATACTCTCTAACCTGGGTAATTATCCCATCCGCGACGGTCCATGCGTGGACCCAAGAGATCGAACGGTCGTGGTCGCAGCCCTCGACGAGAACCGTCGATCCGAAGGCAGTGATTGATTGGGGTGCGAATTCGAAGTGATCGTCGTCTGACTTGGCAACGCCAGTGAGGAGGCGCATCATAAACTGGTGGGAGTGGGGGCCATGGAACCACCACTCGATGTCGGGGGCTAGAAGCTTGTGGACAGTGTCGACGTGTCGAGAGCTCAGGACAAGGGTGGTGGAAAAGGAAGGTGAAAATGTAGAGAGAGAGAGAGAGAGAGAGAGAGAGAAGGAGGGAAGGGAAATGGCGAAATAGTGAGGTTCTATATGTGGTGAGATCTAGGAGGTCTTATATAGAAATAGGGGAGGACAAAGTGGTCTTTTTGCTTTTAATTTTTTAATTAAATTGTTAGTTATTGTAAGTAAATTTTTTTTTTTTTTTTTTTGTTGCTGAAAATTTTAATTGTTAAGCACACAACACATTCTATAATATGACTTTAACTGTATGTACCATGTACTATATAAGTGGTGCATAAAAAATATAAAAAAATTCAAATAATACATGATACAACATATTTAAATCCCTATTACAGAATATGTTAGTGAAATATACTGTGCCTAATATTTTTCAATTTTAATTAATGTGTTAATAAATTAGCCCTATGGTAGTGCTTAGTCATCGAATACTTTGCTGGACGAGTAACACGTGTCTCTCTATTATTTTGGGTCCTCACTTGTCAGAGAATTATTTGGTGAGCCTGTCACACCACATGGTGTGACATAATATTTGGATGATCGAAAATGTGTATAGAATTTGTATATCGAAAAATCGTGGTCATTTATTTTGATAGCCCCTATACAAAAGTGCATAGAGTCTACTAAAATGAATGGTCCTGATTTTTCGGTGCACAAATTTTGCAGGTGCACAAATTTTGCAGGATCACAGTAGACTTATGACAAAGTAGTTAACCAAATCTTGTCTCCCAATTGTTAGAAAACAAAAAAAATTGGGGGCCTGCATATGTTGGGCAATCATTGTGGTAGCACTCATTTGGCCACTTGCAGGATCACATTTTTTTTTTTTTTTTTTTTGCATTTTGAAAAAATAAAAAATTAAATTTGTGATCCTGCAAGTGGTCACGTGGGTGCTGCCTAGGATCCAAATTCAAAATTGGGTATCACGGTGATAATAATGATGAAATTTCCTAACAGTCTATCAATGTAATCCAAAAACCTCAATCGTAATAGAGACTTTATAAATAGTGATGTGGTATTGTTTACAATAATTTCTGGTGTAGTGTGTGCTGGGCGTGCCAAAGTCCACGTGGACTCAACGAGGTTATGAGAACCTAAACTGACTTCTAATACAAACGACTATTGTTAGATAACAAGTGTTGGGTCTTAGCTCTACTCTGATGTAAGTAAGCAATTACAAATGGAAACTGAAAAGGAAACAAAACAAACACTGGAATTCAGAATACCTCCACGGACATCATCATCTTCATTGATTGAAGTCAAGTAATAATTGCAAACACTCGAACATATAATGAGAACTCATGAATCACTCAAGAACAAAAGCAATATTGTTATGAGGAGAAACTAAAGTCTGTTAGAGCAGAAGTGGCGTGTGTGTTAGCCCCCTTCAAATGTTACACTACCTGCCCTATTTATAGAATTTGAATGAAAAACTGCTTATGTTAGTGGGGTAAATGTGTAGTGGTCCCTTATTTTTAGGAACAAACTAAGCTACTGCCCCCACTCTTTACGCCATGATCACCTTTCACCATCTATTTGATGTTCCCACTTCTGCCACATTCCTCTTCATGTAACTGCTTCTCTTCCAGCTCAGCATAATCCGAAACACATATTCTTTCTCCATGCCAACTGCTTTAAAGCCTTGTGAACAGACCCTGGTTGACCAATTTCAATCTTCCCTGAGTAGCTTGATCCTTGTTGGTTGATGGACCTCGGCCTTATTCTCCGTAGGGAGGCTACTAGCGTCCATCGGTCTCTTTTGTCCGATGTTTTCTTACTTACTTGATTGCTTACCAATTATTTCCCAAGCCCGATATTACATCTTCTTTATAAGCTCCTTTTGGTCTCTGCTGTAGGACCTTCCTGGCTGGACATCGGTCTCATTTGACTGATTCTAATACTACCATTGCAACTACCGTGCAACCTTGGCCTTGCTTGTTCAGACTGAGGTATCTCATGAAGATCCAGTATCATCCTATCTTCGGTCTTAACCCCGATATTCACCGACTGGCTGTATGCTTACTACCTGCCACTAGCTCTGATATCGGTCTTTCCTCTGTAATCGGCCTTCCTCCCTGTTCATCTACCTATCTACTGGTGATGACGTCATCAAGCCACGTGATTGTCATGTGCCTTGGTCAAATCCAAATTAGGGTGTAAACAGGTATCCCCGTTGCAACTTATATTTACTCTAATTTTAGGTGCCAGAAACTGTGTCCACCTACTTCTTGAGGCCACATGTCCTCAACCCTGTAATTAGGGTGTTACATCACATCATGATAACGTAGTGTTGCCAAAGAAAATAGTAGAAAAATTAGGAAGAAAATGAAAAATAGTGAGAAATTAATTAAAAATTTAGATTTTGTAAGTCACTTTCATCTCTTATTTCTCAAGTTTAATGTTTAAACATTTTGAACTTCTAATGTTACTAAAGCATGTAGAAAGACACGTAGAAATTGTTTTCCTTTTCTTTTCACGATCGCAAACTAGAAAGAGTGTAAGGGTGTTTTGGTGTGTCTGCCCTAGACCGTCTTCAAGACTGTATGGTTGAGTTCTAGTATTAGTAGAGTCTATGTGAATTCAATAATGCTAGGCATACACACTGTTACACATACTTTTGTACACACTATGCTTTAAATGCATGTACCTTGTGTTGTTTGCATTTTTTACACTTTTCTATGCACCACTTATACAACACAGGATACATGCATTTAAAGTTGAATATGCAAAATTGTGTGCAAAATTGTGTATGTCTAGTAGTGCTCATCTGAATTTGACTTGAAAAACCTGGTGTTATTCCCAAATTATGTTGGAGTTGTCCTAACAAAAACAATCAAATTATTTACGGCTTAAAAATATGAAATCATCCTAATCTGATAGCAATTTGTTCAATCGATTCATACATGTATGCATAGACATCATATACACGCGCATTAATGTAACATATTTGGACAGGGGATCTTGTTCTAGTTGTTGAGTGTCTTGAAGCTCTTGTACAAATTTAAGCCGAGCTAATAATTTCTAACTAAAGTTGGGTTAAAATTGAAAATTAAGTATTAAATTTTTAGTATTAAAATTTTTAAGTTATTGAATTTGCATTATTGATAACAATGTCTAAAGTATTGAAATATATTACATTTATTGATTTTTTTTTTCTAGAGTAATGCTCGGTACACCTAAAATTTACACCTAAAAAGTACACCTGTTGATGTTGCAATGACAATTTGAAATAAAGTCTATCTATATGTACCACTTATTGTTAGGTAGTATTACTCTTTTTTTCTATAATTTTTTTTTACTTAAAGTTTTCAATAAATTTTTAAATGTATTTTTTTTTAGTGAAGTGGTACATTAACAAACACACTAAAAAATAATAATAATAATAATAATAATAAATTACTATAACTTATCATTTCGCTTAATTAGAATTATCAAAAAACCCAAAATCCCTATCTAAATTCATAAAAGCTTTCCCCAAGTCGTCATCGCCATACCTACCATCAGACCAAGTGTATGCTGAGTACATTATTTTTCTATGATCATAAAGTGGAAACCCACTTTGATGTCATCTTGTGAATTTTCATAACTTTTTGGTGAGCAAGTTGGAATAAAGTCTAAGTTTTCGGTTCTTGGTGGGGGAAAAAAAATCACATGTATTATTACACCTTAAGCAATCTAAACCTCCCAAAAGTAGTCAGTAAAACTCTTCTTCTTCTTTTTTTCTTTTTTTTTTTGAGAAAATAAAACTATCTTGATTGTTAAAAAAACACAATGTCTATTATATCAATGCTTGAGTTCACCCTCTTTTTAAAAGCTTAAAACCTTATGAGATCCGTTGGCTAAGCGTGTTTAGGCTTAGTTTGGCCCCCATGTGGCTTTTTAAAAGGAGCTTATGAAATTTACTACTAAGTTGTTTGATAATTTAGTACTAGTGACACACTACTCTTCAAAAATATATCATGAAACCAAAAAGCCACATTGAGCTTTTAAAAGCTCCATTCTAGAGCTTTTAAAAGCTCCTCCAAAAAAGCCCTAAGTTCAATTTTTACAAAGCGCATAAACTAGTTACCAAATGAATTAACATGAAATTGTGCTTTAAAAAAGGAGAAGCACCAAAAGGGGGGCCAAACTAAGCCTTAGTTGTTTTAAGTAATGACATTATTGAAAACGTATTAAGATTTTTGTATACATATGTTTAAAGCATGTGTATTAAGGTGTATATAACATGTATATATATATATATATATACACACATACACACTAAGAGTACATGCTACGTTTCTCTTATTTTGACTTCTAAATACTTTGTCAAGTTTATCGCGTGAAATAATATGTGATACTACCGACCATTATCTTAACATATGATACAACTCTTAAACCATTTCATATTAAATGGCATATTATATGCACTAATAGTCTTCAACTATGTTTTCTGTCCACATGAACCACCAGTAGGACCACTAGTCCCCCTTCTAAGAAAAAAAAATGACACGTTTCCTTTTATTGTATTAGTACCACATTCTCCAAATAGAGTAGAGATTGGAACACACACATTCACACAACTTTTGAGTAAACACAAGAAAGAGATAGACACATTACTTGAGTTGTATTCCAAAAACGGAAATGCTAGATGCACAAAAAAAAGTGCACAATGAAATGCACAATTAGCTTAAAATTGTTGGACTTCGTGCTGAAAAGTTTGTACACACAAAAAGACAAAAAAAAAAGAACTGTACAGCTTTTTCAGCACGAGATCCAACAAATTAAAACAGGTTGTGCATTTCGTTGTGCACTTTTTTTATGCATCTAGCATTACTCTTCCAAAAATTGTGTTAATGGTTGTATCCC
This sequence comes from Hydrangea macrophylla, assembly GCA_033977485.1. Taxonomy (NCBI): domain Eukaryota; kingdom Viridiplantae; phylum Streptophyta; class Magnoliopsida; order Cornales; family Hydrangeaceae; genus Hydrangea; species Hydrangea macrophylla. Next base: position 14,086,278 of record CM066999.1, on the reverse strand, counting down.
AAGTATTCAAATATGTTTTTATTCTCTTGGAGTCCAAATCAAGAGAAAATATTCACATAAAAACAAAAATGGGTATTATACTCTCACATGCAGAAACCATTCCACAAAACTTTATTTTGCACTAAAATGACAATGGGTTGTTACTTTTTCCTTCGGTGCTCATCAACTTGACTAAGGGTCTGTTTGATAAAATTGATTTTAAGTGTTGAATTTTAAGTATTAAAAATTTTAATTGATTGAATTTTTAATACTGAAAACAGTGTTTCAAGTACTGAAATAGAATGCATTCAATGATTATTTTCAATAGAAAATTTTCAATTAAAGTTTTCAACAGATTTGTGGTTAGTTTTTCAATTAAGTAGTATTTTATCAAACACACTGAAAATAATTAAGTGCTGAAAATTTTCATTCTCACCACTTAATTAGGTCTAAGTTCTTCACATTTTAGCCAATGATAAGTACCATTGTCACCAAACTATTCCAAAAATCCAATTGTAAACTTCCAAATTAGTCAAATTGAATTTGAATCAAAGCAGAGGTTCTAACAGATGATGATAATGGTTTTAAATTGACAGTTACTCTCTGTCGCCCTCTCTGGGGTGCAACCCCGTCTTTGCAAGTGAAGAGTTAAATTAGCGTACTGACATAACAAAGTACAAGAGCGAGCTCCAATGAAATGGACCTAATCCTAGAGTGCAACATAACACCTAGAACCATAGCTTGGATACCATGTTAAGTTAACAGTTACTCTAAAAACTTAAGCTTTTAGAAAATTGACCCAATAATGTATATTAAGCTTTAAAAATAATAGTGTATGAAGAAGGTGGAAGATTGTTCTTATATTCATGGCTAAAATGTATTTAACCTTTCACCCAAGAGGTTACCAAAAAAACCTCCCCTTCCCAAACAACTCAATTTAGAATTTCACAAATGCAAGATCCGGAATGGTAGATATACGCAGACTTACCCGAAAATACTGTTTTAGCTTTTCAAACCTGTAACGCACATGACAAAACAGAGAAAACTTGCCGTTTGCCGTAGCCCACCCTCAACCTCACACGGTAAATTCTACATCTAAGAGCATCTCCAACCACATTACTTAAAAATTATCTAATTTTTAGCCAAAATAGCTAAAAAGCTATTTTAGCTAATCAGTTTTAAGCCCCCAACTCCAACCATGTTCTCTATTATAGGGAGCTTTGAATTATTATATTAATTTTTTATACAAAAGTAAAAAATTTTAATGCACTCTCTCTCCTTAAATGAATATGATGAGTATTATGTTTTATTATTTTACTTATGGGTAATTACCCATATTCACACTCTCTCTCCTCAAATATAGAGAACCAAAAAGAGGCTCTCCAAAATAGAGAACCATTTGGAGAACCCATTGGAGCTCCAAAAATCCACTTTGATTCCCTATAATAGCTATAAATTGAATATGGGTAATGTGGTTGGAGTTGCTCTAATGATTTTGGTTATGAACATTGAATAGTAAGTAATATGCAAAGCACTCTTTTCACAAATCTGAGTTGCGGAATTCGATTTTGTCCACAGAATTCAATAGTTCTCATAAGGACTAATTACATATACACCTCATGTACTTAGCCCGTTTTTCACTTATTAGTCCCCTGTACTTCAAATCGTGTCACTAATACCCCTAAACTATAGACTAAAGCGAAACGGTTAGCATGTTTGAGTCATTTCTCTAATTTTATGCTACTTCACAACAATAATTCGAAGAAAAAAAAAACATTAATTTATAATGTTGTTTAAGCGTGGAAAAAAAAGAAAAGGAAAATACAAGAAAATTAGTTTTCCTTTTTGTTTTCCTTTCTCATTTCTTTTTCTTCTCCGATTCTGCAAACCAAACAGAGCCTAATGTTCGTGAGAAAGGATTTCTCTACAACTAAACACAGTCCTAGTCATCCCACCACAAAAATTTAACTAAATAAGTGGCTTCTTAACTACTCACTACCAATTTACAAAACATAAGATCACTAAATTCAATCAAATTTACTTATTTCTTCCAAATCTCTGGTTCCTTTCTGACATATAAGTTCACATGTGAGCCACACTTACGAAACCGAAGCTAAAATCACTTTACAACAAATCCAAACATATAATTAACACTCAATAAGTACACACGAAAAAACAGTGAATATTAGCATAATGAGACACAACCACCCAGTAAAAACCAATGACTAAAAGGAAATGCATATAGAGCATCACAAAAGAAGAGAGAGATATACTCAAGTAAGATCATCCTCCTCTAGTTCTTTTGCCTTCACTGCTTCCTTTACTCTCAACAAAAGGGTTGTCTTCCAAGCATCCTGCGGAGGATAAAAGTAAGGAAATTGGAAATTTTCATTATTGATCTGTACAAGCATATCCAAAAATCTCAATTTAAGCAGAAAGAAAAAGCATAACTTTTTAACGGAAGAACAGGTCCCATCTCATTTAGATCATTAAACACATACAAGTTTGGTAGAAATGAGAAATATATCAAAACCCAACAAGAAAAACGATCAGATATCCAAAAGATCAAACAAGGGAAGATAAATATAAATTAACAAAGTCAAACGAGAGTCCAAAGCAATATTGTATGCTCAAAGCCTTAAAGAATACAATTTCTTGTCAACCTCTTATTTTTTGGTACCTACGCATACTGGTCTATGTTGCATGTGGCAATACCATCAGAAACTTTCCTACACTTAAGTGCCACTTCTAACTTTTTACCAGTACCTACATCTCTTCTTGTATTGCCACTCATTGTTCCTAACATCCTACTTGCAGCTACACCCATTCCCTCAGTTGCAGACTTGCAGGTTCAATATCACTGAAATATTGTTTCCCTTAACTCCATGATTAGAGGACGGTGTGTTTATTTTATTTTATTTTTTGGTCTTTTTTTTGGTGGGGGGCACTGTTTTATGTTTGTTTTAGGGAAATAGGAAAGTTTAGGAAGATGGTACAATGACAGTCAAAGACATTGCTACATTACTAAGGGAGGACTTGCATGGCAAGCCTAAAGCGCACAACCTTTTTCACACACACAGAACCAAACCACTCAAAACCTTTTAAACGTAGAAAAAGCTAAAAGTTTAATTATGTGATGAGTCTAAAATCTAATTGTTAATCATCTGCAAATATCAAAAAATTCAATCTGTCCCTGGTTCATGGTTTTCCTAATGCAATAAAGTTAAAGAGACTGCGTGTTTCTCACCAAAAACAAAAGTGTGTTTTGGATGACATTAGTAATGCAGAGTAAAAATTCCACACCAATTTTCATTCTTCTCGGAACCATTTCATGCGCGAAGCACTATATATTTTTATGTGTTTCAGCCCAAAAGTATATTATTTTGCAATTAGGCAATAGCGGCACAGATTGGAACCGCTAACTAACTTTTTCTTTCATTGATATCTCAATCATTTTACAAGTGGTTACAGTCTCAATAATGCATCGTGTAATAGAGTAGAAACATAGAAAAGAAAAAACAGAAATGGCTTCCTGTTCTTTCATTTAGGAACGAATTCATATTTGTTCATCTTATCTGCATATTAATACCTCCATACTTTGGCTTCTATAATTTCAAAATGATAGTATAGTCTGTCATATTTCCCAAACATCAATCCCTCCCTAAACGGCAAAACTATAGAGTAAAGCGATATTTCCCTCTACAAACGAACCAACTGTTCATGGGCAGCAGTGTTCTAAAAATCGGCCTAGGCCGGCGCCTAGGCGCTAGGCAGTGTCCCGCCGCCTGGATTTTCTTTTAGGCGTTTGGAAAATCGCCCAACATATTAGATGGGGGTTTAGGCAAGATTAGGCGGGTGTCGCGGGTCTAGGTGGGGCTAGGCGGGTCTAGGTAGGCTAGTGTGAGATTGTAATTTTGTTAAAATAAGACGGGAAACAAATTATTCTCACGGTTACGTCTAAAATTAGTGTATATATATACACTTAATGTTTAAGTTAATTATTAATAGATCCCTAACAGCTTTTTAATATTAAAAACTCTCATATTGTTTACTTACTTCGAAAAAATCTTTATATAGATCTATTATTTGGACCCCAAATCTATAATTATTCTTAAATAACACCACATAACTGGTATATATATCTATTATATAATTAATTTTATTGAAGAAAAAAAAAATCTGCCTAGGCCCCTAGGCACTAGGGCCCCCCAGCCACCCGACTAGCGCCTAGCGATTTTTAGAACATTGCACGGAAGTCTTCCCTCTCCAGCTGCAGTGTGTCAGTGAAGTTGTTTCAGCAGCCATTATATTATAAATACCCAAACCACTAACGAAAGAGGGGAAAAAGCAGGGAGACAAAAATGTAGGCAATTGATTATGAGGAAGGTTTCAAGAAGGTTACTCCTAACAACTGATTTATTGTAAATGAATTACGCTTGGGCCCCATAGCGATGAGTTCCCCTACAACCCCAGTTTGTCCCTCCTTAATAAGGCCTTACAATGATCTGATCCTATAAACCTCTGGTACAACAAGAATTTGTTCCCAGCAAAGAGATTCCGATCTCTGTATAGGAACAAAAGAAATGAATTTCTCAATTACAATCAACGGAAAGATCTAAGTGCAAATAAAAAATAAAAAAAATTATCCTCAACCTCCTTTTACCACGTGTTCTTGGGGAAAGTAAGACTCATGTAAGATAAAATCTAAACAAACATCAGTGGGAAATAACCAGATCAGAAGTTCAATAGAGTATTAAATTGGATGAAAAATTAAGTTTACCAGTGGGGTCATGCTGTCAAATTCCTTCAGAGCATCAGTAAACTTTGCAAGATCTTCCTCATCAATTGCAGCAGCCAAATCCTGCCATAAAAGAGCAATTCTCTAAGTAAACTAAGTTACTTTTCAAGAGACCAGTGTAGAACCATCATGTTTTACAAGTTATAACATACTGAGAGTAATCTGTACTCGCGTGTTCCAGAAAAAGTTGGATCCAGATCCTACAAATGCAAATGCAATATTACATGTAACCAAATCCATAAAGTGAAAAACTTGAGATGCGGTATAGGAGCCAAACTCAAACCTGATATCTCTCTAATGCATTCGTAATTGCCACAACATCACCTTTACAGAGTTGGCAAATGCCAGCATTTAGGAGATGCCCTTTAACTCCATACTTAAGCAAGTTATTGTTCAGGGATTGCCGCGCTATCTCTTCATAAATTTCAACCGCTTTCTGATATCTGGAACAAAATTGCTAAGCATATTAGATGCATGTCAACAGATTTCAATATAAGCCCTATCTTGCATAAATTAAAAGATATTGTAATGCCTGACTTAGATAAATTATATTGTTATAGGCTTCACAATGTTACATCTGAATAGCACTTCCTTACAAATTACTATCAGGGTTCATTCCCCCACTTTAAAGTACAAAACTAAGCAATGGATAATCCCACTTCAAATTTCTAGCCCCATTTAATGTGAACACAACAATAAAAGAAAGAAAAAAATTGTAACTATAACAACACAAACAGAAAGGATGGCCACAATTTCATACATGAACTGGTTGCTGGCAGTATCAGAACAGATCCTACCATACTCCAATATAAAGAGCAGCAACCAGAACGCTAAGGAAGTTCTGTAATGCCACACCAATATTTCTAATCCTAACAGTCAGCAACTAATTCCTACTTGTGTTGTCCATGCGTGGCCAAAACTATACGCAGAGGGGTGTGTAACTTCTGTACATTATCAATTGGGTATATATATATAGAGTAATACTTGGGACACAACCAAAAGACACAACCTTGTGACACAACCTCCATTTTGTGTCTATCTCTCTCCTAGTGGTCCTAGTGGGTACTGTGGGGTCCACTGGCACTGTGAGGCCCGTCAGGAGAGAGATAGACACAAAATGAAGGTTGTGTCCCAAGGTTGTGTCTTTTGGTTGTGTCCCAAGTATTACTCATATATATATATATATAGAGAGAGAGAGAGAGTATATGAATACAATTTACTGGTGATCTGATCTGCATTGTTCAAATATAGTAGCGTTATGGCAAAATGAATTCTAATATATATATATATATATAGAGAGAGAGAGAGAGAGAGAGTATATGAATACAATTTATTGGTGATCTGATCTGCATTGTTCAAATATAGTAGCGTTATGGCAAAATGAATTCTAACACAGGTAATCCAAGATGCGAATGGTATGCAAATACGTAGACAACATTGGATTCATCCATAAATGATGTTATATAACTATGGCATTAAGTGCTCGTTTGGGATAGGTTTTCAAGGCCCAACAGCTGTGGCAGATTAGATTAGAGCTACAATTTGGAGCTTTTAAAATAATCTCTTATTTCAAAAGGTTATTAACTTATTATGATAAAAGCTGACCAAAACGGGCTCTAAAGGTACACAGATAAGGCAGTTTAAAACAGATGGTAGTACGGTACATGCATAGCAGAGAGATAAAATGTAGTGCAGACACCATGCAACCTTACAATGGACATATCTCTACAATTAGTGACAAGCTTACTGTGCCAGTTGAGCAGCAAACTGTGCTATTTTCTGTTTGCACTGATTTGCAGCAGTATTAACTTCTTCGCTTAGGAAAAGATCGGCTGCTCTTTCATAGTAAACAATAGCCTGCTCAAAGTTTTGTTCAGCCTCATAAAGTTCAGCAATTTCCTGCACATAAGGAAAGTAATTTCAATAGTATAGGACGCTCAAATAAGAATTTCAGAAACCCGAGATTAAAAAAAAAATTATGACCTGTAACCGATCTTAATAAGGTATAATAATTTACTACAGTCTTAAGAAAAAACAATCTTTACTGAAAAACTTGTATAGATTATACCTTGTAGTATCTTGCAGACATATTCAGCCTTCCAATATCCAGAAACAGATTCACTGCTTGCTCTAGGCAAGATATGGACTCTGCAAAGCATTCAATGTTAACAAAGACATAATTTGTCTAGCATTCGAAAATTCGAAGAGAAAAGGGTTAAAAAAAAAAAAAAAAAAACAATTCATGTGATGCTGGTTGGGGAAGTGCAACAAAAGTAAAAGAAAACAAAAATACTGTAAAGGTACTACTTGAGCACCCATTTAAAATAATTTACTTACCACCAATCTACCAATATAACTTTAAACAAATAGCAAGACATAATATATCCCAACGACCTCTCGCACAAGAATAAATCATATACGGAATTCAAAATCATATATACCTTTAGTACTTGTCTTCTTATAGCTATGAGCAGCCTCAGCATATGCATTTGCAGCTTCATGTTTGCTATCCAACTGTAAGTGGAACTGTGTCATAAAATCTCATACAAAATAAGATTGGGAAACGATAAAATTTAACAATAAAGCACATACCTTTATATGACAGTTTGCTAACTTCACATATGCAGCTCCAGCTTTATCAACTACACAACAAACAAGAATGTTGGTGACTCTAGTTTGCAACATTTGTCTAAATTCTTTGATTAGTGTGATCCTCTAGTACTGAAAAGGTGGTGGAGATAATCCCGAAATAATATAATGTAGCTTCCAAAGCATTAAGCTAACTGATCGCCTGTCAACTAACAATCTTACATTTTATTTTATACTCCAAAATGTGGTAAACTAAGGAGTGCACAAGCTCATCAATAAGTACATCTCTTTGAATTTCAATGCAACTATTTAACTAGTTGTAAATTAATAAAGCCTCCTGATAGAATTATCAGAATGCAAGGTTAAGGATAGTGGGAGGTGCTGTGGCAATGTTGTAATCCACTAGATACTTCACCATAAGGATGGATTTGTATATATTCATACATACGCACATATACATGAATAATATACATACATATATATATATATATAGGTTATACATGGATTGATACAATTCATAACCAAACTCGCCCCCTCAAGCAGCATGCATTCAAATGTCTTTTTCAATAAAAGAATTCACAGATGAAAAATGATAAATATACATACATACATATAGAGCATTGAAATTCGTAATCTCAGTGCAACAATGGTAAAGACAGTAGCCCAAAGTGTAAAACACACACGCAAACAACAAAAAAGTTAACATTACTTTACAAATTCCAAAGAAAATCCAAACAAATGCACTCAATCAAATAACCATTCCTACCCAAAAAAAAAAAAAAAAAAATCACCATTCCGATCCATCCCATCAGAAACCAATCGAAATAAACCCTAAATCAAATCAAACCCCACAAAACAACAATTACCCAGAAAAAAATACCCATTTTTTCTGAATCGCATTAAAAAAAAAAGGGTCACAAAACCCACAAACGATCAAAAGATTAAAGTGTGAATTTACATGATTTGGCGACTTTGAATGAAGTGGCGGCTTTCTCGAACAAATCGGCGGCGTCTTCGTATTTGGAACCAAACAGGCCCCATCCGTTGAGCTTCTTCTCTGCTTTCTTCTCGAAATCTTCGCCTCTCGCTACTTGATCGGCCATCGTTTTTGGGTCTTCGTTTCAGAGAACGGTGGTTGAAGAAGAAATTATATGAACTGTGAATGGAAAAATTTGCAAATAAAGAGAAAAGTTCAAAAGGAATATAGTATTGACAAGTTTTGATAATCCAAGGAGTAAAAAAAGGGGGTAAATTATATAGACACCCTCTCAATATTGTAATTTTTCACTAACATCCCCTAAACTAAAAATTTAACAAAATGATTCCTCAGCTATTAGTTTTTTCTCAAATTAACCCCTTCAAATACTCCACACACAAATAATTGAAGGGATTAATTTGTTGAATTTTTTAGTTTAGGAGTATTATTACAAACAAAATTTAGTTTAGAGGTCTTATTAAAAAAATGTAATACAAGAGGGCTGTCTATATAATTTACCCAAAAAAATTTTGAGAAAGAAGCACACGTTTTCTCATGACTGTTGTTGATGGCGGCTTTTCAAATGGGCTGACACGTGGCAATAAATTGGGTTTGGGTTTGGCTTTGGGTTTGGACTTAATCAATTTTTTTTTTTTTTTTTTTTTAAAGGAGCGTTTTATTCCAGGAGAAATGTCAATGGAAATAATATCATCATCAACGAGAGACTGAAAACAAAAAGGAACATTCGCATGAAAAATCAAAAAATGTTTGTGGGTCTTGGCATGACGCGCGAGCTCATGAGCGACTTTGTTTCCATTTCTCTTCACGTGTGACATCGAAAAAGAGTCCAATCCATTCAGAACCAATTTTGTTTCCTCAATCAAATGTCCATAAGGGGTGAGACACATCTCTGTAGACTTCAAGTGAGCAATAATAACTTGTGCATCAGACTTCACCTCAAAAGCAGTAAAACCCACTTTAACCGCCTCATCCACCGCCTTTAAAACCGCCATAGCTTCCATTGTCGATGCATCCAAACAACCATGAAAAAATAAGGACAAGCCAAACATCACATTACCTCTAAAGTCTCGAATAATGGCACCGATGCCCCCACCCAAAACATCTGCAAAACAGGCACCATCCACATTGAGTTTAAGAGTGTGTGGAGATGGCAGCTTCCACCGAACCATGGTGGTCGGCCTCATCACAGCCTCCACACGATTAGCCTCCATTAACTCAGTCGAGAATTGGTAACAAAAACAACCACCTTATCAGCCGTTGCGGTGACACCCTCAAACAAAGCCTTGTTACGATGGGTCCAGATTGACCAAGCAGTGATAAGAAACTTAGCCACCCGATCCAAATCTTCCTCGGCCAAAACATCATCGAACCAATCACTGAATTGCACCATCCTACCTCGGGTAACAGTGGCTAAGCATATGGGAAACCATCTCCAACTCCCCACATTTAAAGCATCTTTAATCAACCGACACTCATTTCCTTTCCAGATTCTTCGAGCATGGAAGTATATCTTTCAAGGCATCCCAACCAAAACACCTAACCTTTGTGGGAACTAGGAGCTTATTCAAATCTAATTGATATTATAGATGTCACAAATCCAGCGTGCATGTGCCGTATGTAATCACTAGAAATTGTCCTTGCTCATAGACACTGTCTAAAAAATAAATAAATAAATAAACCTAAATTAATTATAATTTTAAAATATTACTTTAATGATAATAATGTTTACATATATATTTAATTTAGAGAAAAAGAGAGTGTTGAGAGAGAGAGGGTATGGTGTGTATACAGAGTGGGCAGAGAAATGCAAAAGGTGTCAAAAGTGTGGGAAGCTTCAAATTTTACAAAACTTAAATTAAAAAAAGTGGTGAAGAGTGGGAACAATTTTGGACCTTTAAATGATATAACACTAATCAAGGCTTCAAAGTGTTCTGATAATCAAAGACATTCCTCCTATGTTATACTATAACAACATATATGTATTTTTATAGTGTGTGTGGGTGAGAGAGATAGAGAGAGAGAGATTGAAATCCTAAGTGGATTTTTTTTGGGTCAATTGACTCGAAAATCCTTCAAGGCCTAACTCTTTGGACTCGATCCTGCAGAATAAATCCAGGGGTTGTAGGTGTACCCTATTTACCTCCCGCACATCAATTAATGAAGGGCTTAATTAAATTCGAACACAAGGACTTGGGATAATATACCCCAAGACTCTTCGACTTGGGCACACCTTTTACACCTCGTTTGTTTCTCAGGATTAATGAGGGATAGTGAGGTATTGGATTAATAGTTTCATTTAATTAAATAGTTCAGTGTTTGACAAGACCACTTTGCCCGGGACTAATTGTCCATTTTAAAATAATAGTCCCCCATATGGGGGACTAAGTTATACCATGGGGGAGGTGGTATTATTAATCCCGAAACTATCAATTAAATGAGACTAATTGTCTAATCTCCCCCTCTGCCATCCAAACAAGGCCTTAGTGGTAAATCTTAACCGGATTAGATTTGCACGGAACCAATTTATTCCATTTTAAGTCCTAACAAAAATGCTTGAAAAGGACTCCGTATAAAGAAAAGAAGAGACTATGTGAAGAGCATCTTCAAGATCAGGCAAATGGACTGAGGGTAAAAATTGTACTCCAAGAGGAGATGCAAATGGGTAGGCAAAATGCATGTGGTTTAAATGAGTTTGGCAAATTTGCTTACTCTTGGAAGGGAGAGAAAGTGCCATAAATTGAGAGAAAGATTCTAACTATTGAATTGCAATTAAAATAATAGTTTAAGGATATCTATAGTTGGATTTACTTTGCTGCTGCTGTGTACAGTAGTGGATATAGGGGCTGGTTACCCCTAGCTTTTAGAAAATTGCACTTCTATACATGTAGTTTAAGAAAATTTCAAATTTTATTAAGCTTTGCCCCACCAAAATAAGTGAACTTTTTATATACCCCCCCCCCCCCCCCCACCCCCAAAAAAAAAAAAAAAAGTTAGGCTAAAAAAAAAAGGATTTTATATGTAATATGTTGGCCCAATTATACTCCATTATCCAAAAAAAAAAAAAAACTCTTACTCCAATATATATAATATATTGGCCTAATTACAAATAGACCCAAAAAAATCTGCATCGGGGGCATAGCCCCCCTAGTCGAGATTTCTGGATCCGCCACTAATTGTGCACTACATTTGGAGAGAAAGGAATTATCGAATCTTTCAAGCAAGAAGTTTTGGATGTTTTTACTCTGCAAGGACTTATTTTCTCCCATATTCGAGCTAAAGTTTTGGTTTCAAAGTGGACTTGTATTAGATGGAATCTACCTAAGGATTAATTGGGTGGTTGGCTTGTGCTGTTTTGGATTTGATTGGTTTCTGATGGTCTGGTGGCAGTTTTGCCCTGGTGATTCTTTTCTTCTTCTTTTTTTTTTTTCCTTTTGTTTTTGTGCTTGTTTTCTTTCTGAGCTTTGCTTGTAAACTGGTTGTAATGGTGTTGTGGAGAGCTTTGCTCTGTGTTGAATAAATGTTCATTTTCCGAAGGGAAAAAATGTTTGTTCCTTTCTATTAGGAAAATAAATTGCCTATTGCTTTGACAAAAACTGTTGGAGTGCATTTGATGTGAAGAGCCATTTGGATATAAGTCAGAACCACAATCCAAGCAGTCAAAATTCCATTTTGAGTACTAAAATGCACCATCAAGGGAAGGGGACCAAAGGTAAAAGACCTTAGCAAGGTGACTACTAGGTCTTGAGTTCAAGTCCCCCTCCATTTTGGGTGTATAGGAGGTATTAACGATGGGCCCACTGCAACAAGTTTAAAAAGAAAAACAATAATGATAGGGATATACACCAAATAACACACTGTGCTTTAAATGCATGTACCCTGTGCTGTTTGAATTGAATTTTTCACACCCTGTGCTGTTTGAGTTGAATTTTTTTAAATGCATATATGATAGGGATATACACCAAACAACACATTGTGCTTTAAATGCATGTATCCGTGCTGTTTGAATTGAATTTTTTACACCCTGTGCTGTTTGAGTTGAATTTTTTTAAAGCACAGTGTGTCGTTTGGTGTATATCCCTATCATTTAAAAAAAAAAAACTCATATGCCAATTCCATGTTAGAAATGATCCAATGATCAAGAGGATTTTCTACTACTGTTGTAGTTTTTCATTTTTTTTTTTAATGTTACTAGGATAGAGGCACGTGCAATGCACGGGTCTGTCAAAATTGGAAAATAAATTAGATGTATTTATTGTTGATGCATTTATAATTTTGTCACTTGAAAAAAATTAAATCAAACAATACCAAATCCTACAAAAATAAAATCAAACAACATTAAATCCTAAATGTATTAAATATGTACTACTAACAAAATAAAGTTGTAAACGTAAAAACTTCAATAATCCTGGATGGATGCAAATATATTTTCTTATCTTTATTTTTTTTTTCGTTTCCAAAATTTTTTTAGTGTTTTCACTTCTGTTTGTTTTAGCATTTCTCTCCTTTAATTAATTTATTTTTTTAACCACAATTTATTGTATGAACTATGTACAAAATAATACAATTACTTATAAACTTTATACAATAAAGTTGAGAGTAATGTTGTTTAAAAGTAATAACTTATTTTTAATATCATAACACGTGATGTTTTGAAAAACATTATCATCTTTTTGTCTTTTGTCTTTTTTGTTTAATTACATACAAACTTCATACAACAAAATTGAAAGTGTTATTTAAAAGTAATAACTTAGTTTTAACATTATACTACATGATATTTTGAAAAAACTAATCATATTTGTCCACCCCCCCCCCCCCCCCCCTTTTATGGGAATGATATGAAATTGCATGAAATTATAAATTTCAAAAACAAATTAATTAAATTTATTAAAACTATTATTATTATAGATTTATTATGAGTATGTAAGTAATTGTAAATTATAATCTGTCTTTTAAGTTTGCAAAGTATTTGATATATTTATTATGCATAAGATAGAAGTATATGTGTGTGTGTGAATTAGAATTATAGGAATGCGTACGTAATAAAATATGATTGTAGATGTATTAGTAATTGTAAATTATAATTTGTCTTTTCACTTTGCAAAGTATTTCTTATATATGTGTTATTATTATTATTATTATTATTATTATGTATTTATGATGATGAATTAAATTTATTATATCTATTATTATAATATATTTATGAGGAGTATGAAATGATATGAATTAAATTTAAAAAGCAAACGAATGTATGTGTGTGTGAATTAAATTTATAGGTATGTGTGTGTAATAAAATATGATTTTAGATGTATTAGTTGATACGCCCAAACTTATGGGCAGTTTCCTACTCAAGCTAGAAGACTAATGGAAAGTGCATCTATTTCCTAATCTAATTGGGAAACCCCCACAATTGATGTCAATCAATCCTAATGCAATTAGGAAACTTACTTGATTGGTGTCAATCACACCCTAATAGGATTATATTTCCTTATTCATGTACGAGTAGGTCGCTTACATCTATAAAAGAGACCTCTCACCCCCCATTGAAGGGGCGACCAACTCTTTTGTCTACACAGCACCTCTACAAAATTCATCATTATACGCATACACCCGGCCGGTATTACTGGTAGTGCCGCCCCTCTTTGTTGGCTCACCAGGCCCGCCGGTGATCTGCTAGTGAACGTGCTCAGACACACCCGTGGACGTAGGTACCTTCATTAACAGGGCCGAATCACATACAAAAAATAGTCTCTCACACTCTCTCTCTCTCTTTCTCTCCCCTAAATTGCTTTACTTTACTGTTACCAATTTTTGGCATCATCAGTTTGGCGCCGTCTGTGGGAACCGACAATTCTTCTCATCAACAAATTCTTGACTGATCAATATGCCACCCAAGAAGGGTAAGAAGGCTGCACAGCAGTCCGACCGGGATGTTCCTTCGGCCCCGGCGTCGACTGCAGCAGTCCTGACCTCTGAGCAAATCACCGCAACCCTCACACAACTCTTGGAGGGCCAGCGTCAAATCCAGCAACAGATCGAAGCACTGCTAGCCCAGCAAAGCAATCCTCCAGTGGCCGGGAAACGACCCCGGAACATTGCGTACGGTCGAGAACCGATCTTGACCAGACAACGGTCCCGAGCCAACCCGTCCCATGTTGAGGATGCCAGAGACATCAACAGTGAGGGTGCTGCTCGAGAGAAAAGGCAAGAGCATATGGCCCGGGAATCAGTCCATGGTCACTCGGTCAAGAGCCAAGTTGTCCCTAGGCGAATGTTTACCTGGAGTTATAGCCGAGCCCGATCCCAGAGGACAGCACCCTGCCATGAAGAAGCCTCTTCCACCAACCCGACCAGCTCCTCAGATACCGGTCGGGAAGGAGTGGAAGCCCGAATCAAGTACTTACAGAAGCAGATCGACGGAGTGGCCGAAAAGCTTGGTCAAAACCGTGTTCCGAATCAAGCCAATACCGAGATAGAGTCACCATTCTCCAGCCAGATCATGAAGTTCTCTATCCCGCGCGAATTTAAGCAGCCTCGGCTAGATTCATACAACGGCTCGAGAAGTCCGATCGACTACGTCCGGACCTATAAGGCTCAGATGGCCCTAGCCACCAACTCCGATGAGCTACACTGCCTACCTTTTCCCAGCACTTTGAAAGGCCCGGCCATGCAGTGGTTCTACTCCTTGGAGCCCCGATCGGTCTGCAGTTTCAAACAACTCAGCAAGCAGTTCATCAACCAGTTCGCCGATATGCATGAGCGGCCAAAGCCAGACATGCAGTTACTAACAGTCAGACAACGGAATAATGAGTCCCTCAAGGAGTTCACCGACCGGTTCAACCAACAGAAGCTTCAAATCCGCAATCTGAACGAGACAATTGCCATCCTAGCCTTCTGCTCGGGAGTTCAACACCAAGTGCGCCGCGTCGTTCCACAAAAACCGACCGGAAACTTTGGTTGAGCTCTCTGAGAGGGTTAGAAAATACATCGACATTGAAGAGTTTTTGATGACCAAATGCACCGGGCAAGAAAGCAACGAGTCTTCCAGAAGTAAGCGAAAGCGAGATCAGCCCGGGAGTTCTTACAGTTCTTCCAGTTCACAGGGATCTGAGTCCGGCAATCCCGACCCGACCACCGGTTCACAGCAGTCTGGGTCAGGCAGCCCCGGCCGGATCTCCAGCTCACAACAGGCATGGTTCGACAGTCCCGACCCGACCTCCAGTTCACATCGGTCAGGATCAAGCAGTTCCAGTTTTGCCTCCAGCACATAAAAATTAGGAGCCCGACGATCCTGATCCGACCCCCTGTCTCCATCATTCTAGATGAGCCCGACTACAATGGTACTTGCCTGATCACTACCTGAGGCTCCACCGAATGTCAGAGAGCTCATCCAAAGACCTCGGGCCTAACCCCGAGGCATATAAAAAGACCTCGGGCCTAACCCCGAGGCACTAAAAAGACCTCGGGCTCCGAACCCAGGCACCAAAGACCTTGGGGTCACGCCCAAGGCACCAGCTTCGCTTAGGTCCAACCGACGATGGGGGCAAACCCCCTAGGTGGCTGATGATGGCAAGCTTCAAAAGACCCTGCAACCACCATGTTCCAGGTCGGTTACCTACAGGTCATAGCCTCTTTAAGACCCTCGTCTTAGCGAAAGCTTGGGGGGTAAGATGGCGTAGTGAACTAAACAGGTAATCACACTGGGTATCTACAGGCCTCGCGGATAACCAAGTCAAAATCTTGGACAATCCGAGCACCTACAGTACTCAGAGACATTAACTTCTCTTAGGTCCAGACCGACGATAGAGGTGACTAAAATCTCTTAGGTTGGCCGACGATAGAGGAGCAAAAGGACCCTAAAGCAACGTGATTTAGGTCGGCTCCGCCAACATGGTCAAGCTCTTCTCCCAACAGCCTTGACGAAGGCTGGCCGGGCGAAAGACAACCATCCTGGGGAGCTAACAGTAAAAAGGACCCTAGAGCAATACGCTCTAGGTCGGCTTTTCCAACATGGTAAAATCCTTCTACCCATAGTCTTGACGAAGGTTTACGGGTAGAAGATAACCATCCTGGGAGCTAACTCAAGCAAAAAGACTCCGAAGTAGGCCGAGTCTCAACTCTCGGTCGCTTCCCGAGCATTCAAAGACTCCGAATTAGGCCGGGTCTCAACTCCCGGTCAGTTCCCGAGCACCTAAAGGTCCCGAGCTAGGCAGGGTCTCAACTCTCAGCCAGTTCCCGAGGACTCACCAGGCTCAGAAGCCCCGAGGCAGCTTCCTCAAGCACTCAGACAGTGGCAAGTGGCATCAACTAATTTCCAAACTTGCCCCGATATAGCATCTGGCCAATCTTGGAAATGGGGGGCAGCTGATACACCCAAACTTATGGGCAGTTTCCTACTCAAGCTAGAAGACTAATGGAAAGTGCATTTATTTCCTAATCTAATTGGGAAACCCCCACAATTGATGTCAATCAATCCTAATGCAATTAGGAAACTTACTTGATTGGTGTCAATCACACCCTAATAGGATTATATTTCCTTATTCATGTACGAGTAGGTCTCTTACATATATAAAAGAGACCTCTCACCCCCCATTGAAGGGGCGACCAACTCTTTTGTCTACACAGCACCTCTACAAAATTCATCATTATACGCATACACCCGGCCGGTATTACTGGTAGTGCCGCCCCTCTTTGTTGGCTCACCAGGCCCGCCGGTGATCTGCTAGTGAACGTGCTCAGACACACCCGTGGAGGTAGGTACCTTCATTAACAGGGCCGAACCACATACAAAAAATAGTCTCTCACTCTCTCTCTCTCTCTCCCCTAAATTGCTTTACTTTACTGTTACCAATTTTTGGCATCATCATTAGTAATTATAAATTACAATTTGTCTTTTAACTTTGCCAAGTATTTTTTATACATGTATTATGATTATTATTATATATTTATTATGCGTATAAAACAACAATGATATGGATACACAGCAAACGACACACTGTGCTTTAAATGCATGTACCAGTACTGTTTGAATTTTTCACACTTTTCTGTGCATCACTTACACAGCACATGGTACATGCATTTAAAGTTGATGTGTCGTTTAGTGTGTCATTTGGTGTGTATCGCTATCATTTTTTAGTATGAAAATGTCACAGCCCGGTCCCACAATAGCGGAACCGGAACCCGTGGCACGCCACCGAGGCTAAACCAATTCATTAACGTTCCCAAAATTAGGTTTGAAGAACACACGCAGCGGAAAAACAAAACATATTTTCAAAAGCAGAGGTTCAGTCGACTGGGTCGGGACCCTCAGTCGGCTGAAGTAAGCAGAACAAAAAAAAACACATTAACCTTCAGAGGTCCAGTCGACTGAGGCAGGGCCCAGTCGACTGCTTCTACCAAAATAAGGAAAGAAAACTGGACTGCACTGTCCCGTCGACTGCCCCGTCGACTGCTTTTACCATACTAAGGGAAAAATAGTTAACTGCACTGCCCCGTCGACTGCCCCGTCGACTGCTCCTCTGACAGCAGCCAAAACTGCTGAATTTCAAGTTTAAAAGCTTTCTAACTTTCACCAATGATCAACCACTCCATCCAAAACTCAACCCAAAGTAATCCTAGCTATATTAAAATATTTCTAAAGCAGAATTACAACATGTCACTAACTATTACAACGGTTTAAAATCCATTCTAACATACCAAATTAAACATGGTTAAAACACCCAATTTCTTATTACAACATTCCTATTATCCCAAAACTACAAGATTAACATTTCAAGTTGCCTTCCAAGCGAACTCCCAACCCACGTACTCACTTCTGCGATTCATCGCCAGCATTAACACCTGTAATGGTTATTTGAATAACCACACATATTTCGATTTGTTTAAGCTAAAGCTTAGTGAATAAAACAACATATATACATGAATGATAAACATGTCCGCATTCACATCTCTACATTTCATACTAGTCGCCGGAGACTCATGTGCCCGTCCATACTCCCAATCCGCGACTCCTCGCCAATAAGTCCACACGAAAGGGTAAGACCCACGATTCTTCTCTTCAATCGTGCGACCTTAATGCCTATATCGGCTCCACAAAATGGCACGGTGACCACGTGCTCCTTCTGACCCAAATAAGCAACTTAACATGCTCAATTACATATCACCATGCTCGCGGTAATTAATACATATCACCGTGCTATTGAGCCTACTTATCAATATAAATGCCCAATATGAACTACACCAGATATCTCTATGAATTAATATATGTTATTCAAACATAACATGAATACATGCCAAGAAATCATTCCAAAACATAGTTGAATCACTCACCTCCAAATAACGCTCCTATAATTCAATCTGAAGAAAACCCGTGCACAAAGAACGTGCAGAAGTCCGTCTAGTACAATTCCTATGGATCAGAATTCCATTTATCAACTTTTATGAAAAATTCTAGAAAATAACTTTTCGGAAAACTTAGCCAAACAGGCCCTAACATATATCAAAAACGAAGCTCTTACCTCGAGGAGCTCGAATATGAAATCTGGGAGAAAACAGACTGACAGAAGGTCGTTGTTTGGCGTCGCAAAGCTCTAAGCTTCAAAATCCCCCTCTAGCCCCCTTTTGGCCTCCTCTTGAATTTAGGTCAAGACTTATAAAAAATATCTCATCCATCTCTATCTATATATAGGCAACTCTTTTGGAAATTACGTTTACCTCCCCACAAGTTTTCAAAACTCCTAATCAGTCTCTGAAACTTTCTACACAGCTAATTCATAGCTTTACGAGTGAAACTTCAAAATTATAAAAGTTTTCGATTAAGTTTCGTTTGGTTGCCAAAACGCGAATTTCTACATGACGTTTTCGAAGTTGCTAATTAGCCTACCAATTAATAGCGTGTTCATTCGTTCTCACCAGGATACTAAATCTAACAACAGAAATAAATTCTAAAACAGAAAATAATACAGATATTGAAATATACAGGTAAACATTTATTTTCAGATAAACATTTAAAATGTTCCACAGTGACCGTCTCATACTCGGAGAGACGTCACAACAATAAATCCTCAATCACAATAGTTTCAAAGGGTTCTCTAATACAAACACCCAAATTAACTCGTGAGTCAAAATTCACTCAACCATGTGTCATAAGACACGCCACATCACATTATCATGCATGACAATAAAATGCAAAAGCAATAACACGAATGTGGGTGTTATAGAAAAGATATGAAATTGTATGAAATAATAATTTTATAAAACAAATTAATTATATTTATTAAGTGTAAATTATATATGTGTAAAGCCTTATTTGGGAATAACCAAAACAAAAAAACCAAAAACCAAAGTACAAAATCGATTTGCCAAACAAGGCACCAAAATTGTTGACTTTTGATCCAATATATGTGTGTAAAGCATTGTTTGGGAAAAACGAAAACAAATAAACAAAAATAAAGCACAAAATCGGTTTGCCAAACAAAGTAGCCGAAATTGTTGACTTTTGATCCATGAGTTTAGTGCCTTGTTTGGGAAAAAGTGGAAACAAACAAGACAAACAAAGCCACAACTGATTTGCCAAACAAACCCTATTAGTTTTTGAGTGCCTTGTTTGGGTTTAAAAAAAAACACAAACACAAATAAAGGCAAAATTCGGTTTGCCAAACAAGGCATAGCATCTCAATGTATGAGTAAAGACAAAATTACATATAAGGAGCAAACAATTTAAAGAATTCCAAATTAGGACAAAATTGAAATTGAAATCATTATTAGGCTCTTTTATAATATAGCGTAGAAGTTGGCTTAAGAAATATGATTTGAGCCCATACAGTCCACCCAAAATATAATTTTTCCAAAAATCTTATGCGCACAAAATCATAGTCCTAACTCTGTAATGTTAACTCAGAGAGTAGAAACGAGACAATGAAAAACTGTTATGCTAATTCTAATCTTTTTTTTTTTTTTTTGTAGAGTTCCTTTATTTGTGTGGTGTATGTATAAAGATATACATACACTTTGTTAGAGGCCTCTTTACCTTTTATTGGTGGCGGATTCAAGATTAATGGCTACGTTCTACGGGTATGCATAAGACTCAAGAGACTTAGAATGAATGGTGGTCCGGGGGTAATTCTCCTGAAGCAAAATATGTTTAATCTATTTTGTAGTGCCCTTGTGTGCAGATTATCATAATTTTTTATAATCAGGACTGGTTGCAAATCTAATTTGGGGATGATAGTGAAATAATTTGGGCAATGGCAAACTAGTCAGTGAGAAGAAAGTGTGGTGATTCCAAATATTTAAGATGTTCGATACTACAATTAGGCTAATAAGAGTAAAACTTAGGACACAACCAAAAGACACAACCTTGGGATACAACCTCTATTTTGTGTCTATCCCTCTCCTAGTGGTCCTAGTGGGTACTGTGAGGTCCACTGGCACTGTGGGGCCCGTCAGGAGAGAGATAGACACAAAATGAAGGTTGTGTCCCAAGTATTACTCGGCTAATAAATTACATATAATGATTTTTGTTTACATTTTGTGTGGGTTGGATGATAATTAGACTAACACATTACATATATCAAATTTGTGTTTTGAGGCAAACTTATAAATTTTGGGGGGACAGTAGGATTTACACTTTTTTTTTTTGGGAGGGCCAATGTTAATAGGGGGCAAACTGGTTTTCCCAATTGAGTTTTGAGGCTGTTCACATTAAAGGGAAAAACAATACCCTTTCTGACTTCTTGTCAGACCATCTCCAATGCTAAATGCTATTTTTGTCATGCCAAACCTATATTTTGGCATTGCTGCACTACTAAAATGTTATATTTTAGCATATGTGCTCCAATGGTATATGTCAAATGAAATGCTATTTCTTTCTTTGTATTGGACAAATTTAAGGTATTGCCTCGCTGGTATGCCAAATTATAACATAGTCCTCCAAAAACACATCTCCAATGGTGTGCCAAAAGTCATGCCAAATTATAGCAATGCCAAAGGTCATGCCAAATTTGGCACAGGATATAGCATTGCTATAATTTGGCATGAGTTTTGGCATGTCATTGGAGGGGTTTTTTGTAGGTCATGCTATAATTTGGCAATAGCATGAGGTATAGTATGCCCATTGGAGATGGTCTCACGACTCAAAAAGGAGATAAATCCCATTTCTACTCCATTCTTCCCTCTTATTGGAGCTTTTGAACAGGGGGGAATCATCTGGTTTCTCTGCCACTCCTCTAGAACAGGAAAATCTGACAAGCCTATTTCTGTCATAGCCTTCTTTGATACAGGAGCATCTGTCTCTATCATCAATCCATCTATTCTCCCCAGATCACATTGGCAGACATGTTTTAAACCCTTCAAGGCTGCAAATGGAGAA
The DNA here is from genome assembly GCA_033977485.1 of Hydrangea macrophylla. Lineage (NCBI taxonomy): Eukaryota > Viridiplantae > Streptophyta > Magnoliopsida > Cornales > Hydrangeaceae > Hydrangea > Hydrangea macrophylla. Next base: position 14,064,549 of record CM066999.1, on the reverse strand, counting down.
AATTTCATGATCACTCTCCTCAGTAAACCAATCATCATTCAGTTGTTCCCAGGATATTCCATAAAGCATTGTGTTTATGGATCAGAACTTTCGGGGAAAGATCTTTTAATTGGTTTTGACGTACTTCAATCACTCACAAAAGTTACATGGATTCTCAAGGGGCTCAGATACAAGAATTTCTTCCTACCATGGACCTCAACCTAATCTATTCACCCTTGAAGCTTTTCTCCCAATCCAATAAGAGATCATTAAGAACTCTTGTGCAGAAACCCATTCTGAATTCCTTACCAGATGTCTCCATCCATTGTGGACCAACCCAGATTTCTTCATCTCTCTTCCTTTCAAAAAGAATGAAGATATCAATCCAACCAAAGACAGCCACCAAGGAATGAATCCAGAACATTACCAACTTGCCTTGGCAGAAGTGGCCAAACTATAGGAAGAAGGTCTTATTGAAAACACTACTTCCCAGTGGGCATGTGAGGCTTTCTATGTAAATAAAATAGCAGAACAAGTTCGTGAAAAACTTCGCCTTGTCATCAATTACCAACCCCTCAATCATTTTCTCCATGATGACAAGTTCCCTCTTCCGCGTCGGCACAATCTTCTTGCTCACTTAACCCAAGCCCAGATATTTTCAAAGTTTGACCTCAAGGCTAGTTTCTGGCAACTTGGAATCCATCCAGAAGAAAGACCCATGTCATCAATGTAGATTAATGAGGAAGAGGCTTCGGCCATAGCCCCCTCAAATAAAACTCTTCCAAGCTAAAACTCATGCTACTTTTCTTTAACTCATTATGTCCTTTTTATGCCTAAACAACTTCAAATTTCTATAACTTTTGTTCTATAAGTCTGTTTTTCGTAAAATTTGATGTTTTGGAATCAGCAAACAAAAAGTAAGAAATTATGATTGTTTAACTTAATATTATCCGTCAAAACAGATTATATCATCTATTTTGACAGATAAAATAAAAAAAGGAGGTTCTAAATTACTTTCTTTTCTACAATTTTTAACTCCAATGCATAGATCTCGAGGAAATACATGAAATAAATAAATATATATATAAAAGGTCACCCAAAAGGCTAAAAAAATTGCGTGAGTTATGCTGGTTTAAAGTTGACAGATATATAACCTTAGCCATTTTTCTGTTCCAGGAGGGGATTTTCACCAAATTCAAAACTAGCGAGGGACTTTATAAAAAATAGCCAACTCGTGTAGATTTTTTACTATAACACTTAATTTTAAGGGGTCTATGACCAAATATCTATTGATTAAATTGAAATTTTAGGGCACGTGAAACAAGGACCAAACTTAATTCAACCCATTTCAATAATTCCAAACACACCCTTATGTTTTAGAAATATCGCCACTAAGTAGCTCGGCAAACTGTGTCTCTCTCTCTTAGGCTTAGTTTGGCCCCCATTGTGGTGCTTCTCCTTTTTTTAAAGCACAATTTCATGTTAATTCATTTGGTAACTAGTTTATGAGCTTTGCAAAAATTGAACTATCGGCTTTTTTGGGGGAGCTTTTAAAAGCTCTAGAATGGAGCTTTTAAAAGCTCAAGGTTGCTTTTTGGTTTTATGATGTCTTTTTGAAGAGTAGTGTGTCACTTGTATAAAATTTATCAAACAATTTAGTACCAAATTTCATAAGCTCCTTTTAAAAAGTCACATGGGGCCTTTTAAAGGAGAAGCACCAAAATGGGGGCCAAACTAAGCCTAAGCCTAAGAGTGTTGCACGCTTGTCTCTCGAGCTCCACAATGAACATAAACCCATAAATGATGAGTCAAGAAATTCTCCAAAATCGGAAGAATATTAGAGAAAATTTTTATGGTAGAGCAGCCAATTAAGATTTCTTTTTCTGTTTTGAAGAACTTAAATTCTACTTGGATAATAATACTTAGGCTCTGTTTGGTTCATGGATTTAGCGAGGGTAAAGAAAGGAATACACTAAGGAAAATGCCACCCACACCCACAAGATAATGCACACCAAACACCAGCCATGAAAGAAAAACGCATGCCCAAAACAAACACACAAGAAGAGAACTCGGCAAGAATGACACACACACACACACTCCCAACCACCCACACAGGGATGAGTTAGAACCCTACACATAGTGGCACTTGTCTACCAACAACCGATTTTGCCAAGGAGTTGGCTAAATTTTTTCCCCTCTAAAGTTTTGATCAATAAGAACCTCATTAATTTCATTAAAAACAGAGTTAAATTTCCATAACTTTAAATGTCTATCTTTAACCCAAGGCACAACCACCATCGAATATTTTAGATTTCCTTCTCCACACATACAACAGTTTCTCAAAATCTCGTAAAATGTTAATTTTTTGTTGATAAGAAGGAAATATTAAAACGTGTGTAGATATATATATATATATATATATATGTTTGTGTAAGTGTGATAACATGTGGCTTTGTCAAACAACAGGTACCTTAGAGGAACCATAGTGGACACTTTAAGTGCCACTTTTGTGTCAGACGTTATGAATAGAGTAGTAATAACGCTTGCACTGGACAAGCTAAAGCATGAATTCCATTGTCAGATTTTAAAACACCTCCAATAGTGACCAGCAACTTAACACGCTGAATTGGCAAAAAAATCAATTAAATAATGAACGTTATAAAGAAAAAATTTAAATTTTTGACCGTTAAAACTCTAACAAACCAATTGTTACCGTTGGCTACTTGGCATTTTATATTTCTAAGAAAATTTGGTCATGACTTAACATCCATAGTGACCTCTTTGGTATAGGTTGTCAGACTTTAAAAAAAAATGACAATAAATATCCATGTGGTGATTTAGTGATCTCTTTAGTGAGTTCACTTTAGCATCTCTATAATAGATGCTCTTATTGTGGACTCCTTAAAACTAGCACCAAACTCAGAAAAAGACAATGACATTATAGCACACTTAGAAAGCTAGGAATACCATTCATATATATATGATCTCACCAGTTACCTGTATCAATGTTCCTTCCCAAAAAAGATCTCACCAATTCTATAATAACCAACTATATCTGTTGACTCAATTCGGCTCTTTTCTAAGATATAGACAAAATCAAAGCATGTTGAGTCAAAATTGATATACTCAGCCTTAGGAAAGGAATATAATAGCAAAACAGAGACTATACCCATACTATCTGATATAACCAAGTATATAGTACCTATGCATTTTGTAATTAAACTAGAATATAAAACTCAGACATAATTGAAACCTAGTATGTATATCCATCAACAAAATTAAGGGTTAGGAAGAGAATTCTCTCAGCTACTGTTGATTGTAGCCCATCATGTGATCCTTTGTCCCAGTTTCATTGCCACTGTTACCTCCTTCCCATGGCTTGTCACCCTCTCCATAAAATGTATTTATATATAGAAAATAAGCATTTATACATATACATATGAAATAAGTGGAGGCAATCATAGAGCAACTCTAGCAAGCTAGTCAAAATACAATTTTTGTAATAAAAAAAAAACCAGCAAGATTCTCAAAACCAAAACTCCTAATTATATGGCTAGCTGAAACAGAGGATAACTATAAAGTTGGCCTACCTCCAAATTTCACCAGTCACATTCTCTCCAAATGTCAATTAATCCCCAATTTCAATAGAGGGTGTTCAAATTGATTTTCCAAAAAGTCATTAATTAAAATAGTGCAGGGGAATTTTAGCTAGTTATATTAGTGTAGCTCATATTACATATCTAATTATATAAAAAGTAGGGTAATGCTAAACCCACACCCAAATTTCATACCCATCAATCCACACTTTGATGTGGATCAATGAGGTATGGATCCCACGGTCTCTTTCCTCTCCCCATTGATCCACGTCAGGGTGATAATGAATGAACATGATATTTGGGTGTGGGTCTAGCATTACCCTAAAAAGAAAGACTTGAGTTTACTGTAGATTACTATTCATTTTACAAGGATTGTACTACTATGCCCCTTATATACTTTATTATACACTAGGCCATGATGGCATTTAGAGAGTTCATGTTGGTTTTTTTTGGTACTTCAAAACTCACTCCTTTCGTAGGTTCCTCCGTCCACGTATCTCCGTTGTAGAACTCTTATTTATACATGTCAAACTCTTTTTTACACGTGTACTATATCCAGAGCTCTACGCAATCTGTTGTCGGCGAGAAACATAGAGCTATTTCACTATTTCTTAGTTTCTTCTTGGGTGTAGCTATGGCAAGGGTTATGTTGCAAAATTGCACACCTAGATCCCAAAACCAAGGCCCATCTTCTATGTTTTCCCTACAAGCCATCCAGCAGTAAAGGGTTAGGAAGCACTCCCTCCCCCATTAATCTCTACTCGTAACGCATTATCTGTTCACTATCAAGCAGCCGAGTTCCTCTCTTTTTCTCTGTATGTACAATTTTGTTCATGTATATCTTCTTACACATATATTTATACATATACGTATACAGGAATTCTCAGGAAAGGGCGCCCTCTCTTTATTAAAGAGAGGGCCTCTGTTTTGGATGTCGGATCGTGTTTAAAAACTATGAAATGACAAAACTGCCCTTAATGAAAACACGATCCGACAGCCAATACAGAAGACCTCTCTTTAATAAAAAGAGGGCGCCCTTTTTAGAGCCTAACTGTATACGTATATATATATATAATCTCTTATTTTGTTGTTAAAATTCAAAAATGGAATTTCACTTGTTTTCTTTGTGCGAACACCGCAATTGCATTCATTAAATTCCTATAGGCATGTTGAAATCTCATGGAATGTTGAAGCACACTCTATTTTTAAAAGCATCTTTGTCAGCAATATTGAGAACTCTAGCCAAAGGTTGAGAGTAGAAATTTAGGGTTTTATTACTACTTGAGTTTCTACGATTTTAGGCTGCTAATTAGGGCTTAATCTCATATTTAGCTTTGCTAAGTTTTCATTGTGAGGTCTTGAAAAATGGGTTTGAGTCGATTTGTAAGTGGTCAATCCCTTGATTAAGTTTTTTGGGAATTGTGGGTTCTCGGAATATGCTTGTGAAGTGTTTGATGAAAGTCCTGTGAGAGATGTTGTGATTTGGAACAGAATTAGAAATGCGTAATTAAAGTGTGAATATGGAAGTGTAGGACCATGTATAATAGTTTTGGTTATGAAGTGCCTTTCCCTTTGTTTTGTATTCTTTTTTGGTCAATTATTTACTCTCATTAGACCAGTTTGTTGGATAGAAACAAGGAGGATTTATCGGAAGAGCAGCCAAGAATTACCATGTTGATTTGTTGAGTTGCAAGAGCTGAGTGAAAAAGTGAAGCAAATCTTGAATGAACAAATTAATTTTCATGCTAAGGAGGGTTTCAATGGTAGATGTTCGTCCTGTGATAAATCTCCAATATGGTGGGTTAGAGACTTCTATTTATCTTCTCTATCTTCAATGAATATTCTAAGAAAACATTTGTTGATTAATCTATGGTTGTGGAACTAGGGCTTTCTAAGTCAGAATTGAATTAGCATTCCAATAGCTTATTTGGATTCCAATAATTCATTTTTAAAAGTTTAGACTCTATATGGATGGGTTTTTCGTAAAGGTTTTTGTTGTGCAATTTCTTAAAATGAAAAGGTTAAGAGCCATTTATTAACCTCTCTCCTGAAAAATCAAATATGAGAAAATTTGCAAGGGATTATTTCTTTTTATTGTTCTTCAACCAACTCTTCTTAATTCATATGGATAACCTCTTTCTTTGCTTAATTTGTAATTCCAGAATGTTGCTATCTCATGTGTGGACTCAGAGCTTCACAATTATTGCTGCAAGTTTAAAGTACTCATTTAAAGGTAGATTTCTATAGGTTGCAACTGATCTTCAAGTGTAGCAAAGTTATGTGAGTAAGTCTGCAGAGCGAATATAGCAAAGGTTGTAAATATGGCTCAATCAAATTGCAATTTTTCTGTAATGTGGGTTATTCTTTGGATGAAAAGTTCAATTCAATGATTTCACTACTCTGTTTCTCTCTTTTTTGTTATGAGGCTTGATGTACCATTATATGATTAACTAGAAAGTATACATTCTCAAGCAATTTGCTAACAACATTATATTGTTCTTACAAAACCCAAATTTAGAATCTTTTTTTTTTTTTATCAAAAGTTGGGAATTGAATGTGGTACCACCACCAAATGTAAACATGGTTCGATTGGTTCTGTAGTGTTTTTTTTATTGATTGCCATTGATTCAACTTATCAAACGTTCTTTCATTTCTGGAAAAGTTCATGGTGCATTATTGTCAATGTGTGAATACCAACACTGAACTTTACAGAGTGTTTGTGTTTGTCTTTTTCATTATTATTTTTTGATTCTTCAATACCTATGTGTGATATGGTGTTAGATTTGTGTTTGTATGACCTTTTCTCTTTTATTTGCATCCTATTACTTACTGAATAATTGATATGCTTATTTACTGTTTTATTCCCACAATTCAGTTTTCTCTGATTAGGTGAGTTGGGTAATAATTGATGTAAAATAATTGTTGAGATTATGTTCTGACAAGCTAATAAATTGTATGTTAATAGGGTCTAATGTTAAAATATATAACAAAGTAAACTCTGTCGGTTATTTTATTTTATTTTATTTTATTTTTTACAATAGTTTTGTTATAGTTTTAGAGTTAAAACCAGTTTTTATTACTCATTTTAGAACCATTTTTTTTCTCAGTGGCCTCGGGCACGGACAATACCTAGTACATATACATATGAAATAAGTAGAGGCAATCATAGAGCAGCTCTAGCAAGCTAGTCAAAATATAATTTTGGTCAAAAAAGCCAGCAAGATTCTCAAAACCAAAACTCCTAATTGTATGGCTAGCTAAAATAGAGGATAACTATAAAGTTAACCCGCCTTCGAATTTCATGAGTCATATTCTCTCCAAATTTCAGTTAACCCCCAATTTCAATGATTGAAAAATTAGGGAAGTAAAATGGCTAATTTAAATAGAGGGTGTTCAAATTGATTTCTCGAAAAGTCAGTAATTAAAATAGAGCAGGAGAATTTTAGCTAGTTACATTGGTGTAGCTCATATTACATATGCTATATATATGAGAAGGTTAAAGCATATCCAGTACTTAAAGAGTATATCCAACCCAAATAACAAAATTTGATATCGCAAATTTGTCATTTGCTATATCAAAGTTTGCCCCCAATCCTGAATAGTAAATCTACTTTCTGTATTTATCCTTTTCATTAAGAACAATGCTACACATACTCTGAAATGCACTATGAAATGCACACCAAGGACTTCTTAGCAATTTTTAAAAATTTTGTAGAATCCACTTTTAATCCCACCTAAAAATTTTGTAGGACCCATTTTTAATCTCACCTAAATAAAAAAATAAAAGAAAAAAAGAAGTTTTTTTTGTCCCAAAGAGTTATCTCAAACTTCTAATCCCACATAATACCCCCCCCCCCCCCCCCCCCCCCCCCCCCCCCCCTTATAGATTAGAGTTATTGCACTCTCCATGGAATAAAAATCTAGTTCAAAACTATTTTATTCTGCCCAATGGAGCCACCAAACATCGGATATGATAAAAGTTATATGCCTTTTATCTTGACCACCCAAAAGGTTTAGGGGTTGTGTTATGATAATTAAATTAGGGAATTTCTCTCTGTCCGAAAAAAATAAAAATAAAAATAAAAATAAATAAAAATAAAATGAAAACTTTAAGGAACTTTTACTATGCTGTAGATAGTTTTCCATGGACTTGTACAGAATGCTCGGAACTCCCTAAACTTAAAAAAAAAATCCAAAAAATCTCTAGAGTTTTGTAGAGACTTGTACAAAAGATTATAAGTAGGGTGACCTTCTAGAAAGATTAATTTATTAGGATATCCAAAACTTCTAAAATATTATCACGAGTTTCTATTCTATTAGATGATCGTCCCTTATATAAATCCCGACCATTAACCGTACTAACTATTATTTATAAGTAGGGTTGCCTTCATCAAATTATTCAAGAATTATAAAATTTCTCAAGAAAAAAACTACACTTCGTACAATTATGCAAATTATTGACCGACTAGTAAAAAGTACATATAATATTATCATGAAACCTTACTTCAGAGGCCTCAAGTGAAACCCCTATATGATCAATTCACAACCGTGTATGACAGGGAGAAGATTGTAAACTAAAATGTTGGAAGAGTTAGTATTTTGAATCTGAGAAGATGGCTATTAGATAACATGGTTTTTGTCACTGCAATCTTCTATCCTTTTTTTTCCCTTTTCACAACCGTGTATGACAGGGAGAAGATTGTAAACTAAAATGTTGGAAGAGTTAGTATTTTGAATCTGAGAAGATGGCTATTGGATAACATGGTTTTTGTCACTGCAATCTTCTATCCTTTTTTTTCCCTTTCTAATCAGGTATTTGTTGAAGTACGTGGTCATAGTCCATACTTCGATGGAACTGCACATCACTTTAATCATGAAAATGTAGCGGATCACATTCCTGCTGGGTTAACACATATATTTGCATATATGGCCATACAATTTGTAAACCGAGATCAACGTCCACACGTACGTGTGCATATTTTCCTAACTTTTGTCCTTGAGGTCTATTTTTAGGTTGAGATCAGTTGACTTATTGGACAATTAGTGGTGCAAGTATAGTTCTTATATTTTATAGGGGATGGTATAGATATTTACTTCTTTGGGATTTTTTTGTGTACCGACTTTTGCTAACCCTTTTGATAGCTTATTTGTACAAGAATGTTGTATCTGACACTAGGCCCTGTGTTGCATTTTAACAAATCATGTACAAGCACATAATTCACCTATTGATGCAGACTGTGATAAATATTACACAGCCCACAATACAATTCCAAGATAAATTATTTTCAACCTTCAACTCAAATAAGCAATTAAAGGTTTCCACTTAGGCTTTCTTTAGGTCATGAATTTAGTTAGTGGGGGAAAGAAAAAGTAAACACAAATGAAAACACTTTGTATTTCGTTATAAAAGGAAAACAACGGGAAAAATGACAAATAAAATAAAATTAATGTTAAGTGTGGTTTCCTTATGCTCCTCTTGATTCATTTCTATGATTGAAAAACTCTTATTTTCTAGTAGTATTAATCGTGGGGAGCAAACACTAGAGAATTAGCTTTTTATTTTACCTTTTTCTTTCCATTTTCTTTTCCTTCTCTAAATTCATGGACCAAAGTCACCAAACGGAGTCTCAAACAGATTGTAATATTGATAAATGGGCAGTTGATATTTGATAATTTGGGGAACTACACAGTTGAAGACATGCCCTTCTAAGTATCTATAAATAAGCTCCACAAACTCAGGACATACCGTGTTATCTTTTCCAACTGTTTCTTTTTCGGGTTTAAAACATCTTTGACTTTACTTCGTATTTAGACAAAAATAATCATATTTGTATATCAATAACTTAGAGCCAAACGGAAACCATATTTTTGTAAATAGAAAATGTGAATAAATCTAAAACCTTTCTAGAAATCATCCTGTCAAAAGATTTTAAGAATATTTGACACGACTTGAAATGTGTTCTCTGAAGAGTACGTCCAAGTGTAGACGGTCGCGTCGCGTTAAAACCGGTAAGACCGGGTCGAATCCCAAAGGACGGAAAATAAAGGCAGTAAACTCTAGATTGAATCCTAAAATGAAATAAAAGATGATTTCTTTAAGATGGGGGTTGCTAACAATCCTATAAAGTAAATAAAAGAAACAAGATAAAGTGAAGCGTTAACTTAACTAGATAGAATTAAAAACCGTGATATGAAATTAAATATGAAAAAGAATTGGGAACATGTGAGTCCACAAAGTACCAGCCACTACCATGATTTAACAAAAACAAACAGCTGGGGTTTTGTCCTTAGAGTATTCCTTATTTCGAAGAAATGATTAAGTTAAGCATTCTAGACACTAAGTATGTAAATCTTGCATACTCAGTGGTTTGTTTACCTAACTTATTTATGAAGGACTGAAATAAAAAGTTAATTAAAGCCATGAACAATAACTAACAAATTGAGTATGAAATATTTAATGTGTTTGTTATGAATGTTCACTGGGTTAATTAATCAAAAGAACTCTTATTTCAAAATCAGATTGCAATTTGAACTAGAAAGATCGAATTGGACTTAGTTTCTGAAACAAAAGTTACTGGAATACAAAAAGGAGTCAACCCAAGTCATGCACATATCAATCGATTGGTTTCTGTATCCAATCGATTGACATTGACTCTTTCACAGAATCATGGCAGTGGGCTGGGAACAATGTTTCTTCACATTATTCCCAACCAGGATCTACTCAAACATGTTTAATCCAATATAAATAGAAATATTTCGAAGAAGATTATAATTAAAAGGCATGGATTAAACTTTAAAACAAGAAATTTCAAAAATCAAATACAAATCAAACCAAGGTAATATAGCTTATTGTTTCACAATATCTAAAACAGCACAACAAAAAGGAAAATAACCTGAACTCCAACTGAATTCGTAAATACAAAAATCTTGAACTTGAGCTTTGTTCTTAATCTGAGAAAACCATGGAAAATCCTACAAAAACCATACAAAATGAGCTAACCCCCTATCCTCTTCACTCCCCCTGTATATAATGTCCAGTTTATGGGTTAAAAGGTGTCCAGGTTCACTCCATAACGGCTGGTCGTCGCCTGATTGCTGAAATCTTGCTCCATTAACATAGACTGTTTCCAGTTTAAGTCAATCGATTGACACATATCTCAATCGATTGATAAAAAGTTCAATCGATTGGTAAAAACATCAATCGATTGATCATGAAATTATGTCAATCGATTGATATTATGTCAATCGATTGGTATCAAGACTTCATCAATTTGTTTCCTGAGTTATCCCTTTCAACTTATTATTCATTTTAACTTCAGAACCTGCATTCAAAGAGCTAAACACAACAACATACCACGAAAAATACATCATTGTGTAAAGAAACGAATTAAAACACAAGTGCAGGTAACACTAGAGAAATGGAGTTAAGTCCAGTCAGTTTTTACTCCTTATCGAGCTAATATTAAGCTAATATCAGCTCTCATCAATAGTACATCTTCAAAAAGAAAATGAAGTGGCGGCTTTCTCGAACAAATCGGCGGCGTCTTCGTATTTGGAACCAAACAGGCCCCATCCGTTGAGCTTCTTCTCTGCTTTCTTCTCGAAATCTTCGCCTCTCGCTACTTGATCGGCCATCGTTTTTGGGTCTTCGTTTCAGAGAACGGTGGTTGAAGAAGAAATTATATGAACTGTGTGAATCGAAAAAATGCAAATAAAGAGAAAAGTTCAAAAGGAATATACTATTGACAAGTTTTGATAATCCAAGGAGGAAAAAAAAGGGTAAATTGCATAGACACCCCTGAGTATTGTAATTTTTCACTAACACCCCCTAAACTAAAAATTTAACACAATGATCCCTAAGCTATTAGTTTTTTTCTCAAATTAACCCCTTTAAATACCCCTCACACAAATAGTTGAAGGTATGTAATTTGTTGGATTTTTTTTAAGTTTAGGGGTATTATTACAAACAAAATTAGGTTAGAGGTCTTATTAAAAAAAATGAATACAAGAGGGCTGTCTATATAATTTACCAAAAAAAATGAGAGAAGCACACGTTTTCTCATGACTTTTGTTGATGCCTGATGGCTGCTTTTCAGATGGGCTGACCCGTGGCAATGAATTAGGTTTGGGTTTGGGTTTAGGTTTGGACTTATTCAAATCTTTTCTTTTCTTTTCTTTTTTTTTTTTCCGATAAAAGGAGCATTTCATTCAATTAGAAATGTCGATGGAAATAACATCATCATCAACGAGAGACTGAAAACAAAAAGGAACATCCGCATGAAAAATCAAAGAATCTTTGTGGGTCTTGGCATGACGCGCGAGCTCATGAGCAACTTTGTTTCCATTTCTCTTCACTTGTGACATCAAAAAAGAGTCCAATCCATTCAGAACCAATTTTGTTTCCTACATCAAATGTCCATAAAAGATGAGTGTGAGACACACCTACGTAGACTTCAAGTGAGCAATAATAACTAATGCATTAGACTCCACCTCAAAAGCAGTAAAACCCACTTTAACCGCCTCATCTGCCGCCTTTAAAGCCGCCATAGCTTCCATTGTCGATGCATCCAAACAACCATGAAAAACTAAGGACAAGCCAAACATCACATTACCTCTAAAGTCTCGGATTATGGCACCAATGCCCCCACCTGAAACATCCGCAAAACAGGCACCATCCACATTGAGTTTAAGAGTGTGTTGAGATGGCGCTTCCACCTAACCATGGTGGTCGGCCTCATCACAACCTCTACACGATTAGCCTCTATTAACTCAGTCGAGAATTGGCTAACAAGAAAAACCACCTTATCAGTCGTTGCGGTGACACCCTCAAACAAAGCCTTGTTACGATGGGTCTAGATTGACCAAGCAGTGATAAGAAATTTAGCCACTCGATCCAAATCTTACCTCGCGAAAACATCATCGAACCAATCACCAAATTGCACCATCCTACCCCGGGTAACAAGGCAATGAGAAAATAATTGGCCCCAAACCATCCTTGCAAACCAACAGTGGCTAAGCACATGGGAAACCTGTCACACCCCAATTTTTAGACAACCAAATACCCATTCAATAATATCCCAACCAGTATTTAATTGCCCAAAAATCTGAGAGTGAAAAACAATCAACTTGTCACACATTTGAAATAGTAAACTTTGCTGAAAAATGTTCTTCTTTAAAATAATTCACAAACTTTAAGTAACAAAAAAAAACAATCATTTTCATTGAGATCTCCATGATAAAATTCTAAATTACAATTTACAATAATAAAGAAAATTATGTTGCCATAACAAAATAAGAAATCCACATTTTTACAAAACTTGAATCAGAGCTACTACAATCGTCCCATAACCCCAAAATAATAAAATACAACATGGCCCACAATGCCAAGAAATAAATAAATCAAGATCACGAAGCAAAATAAATAACAATTAAAATCCACTCGTAGATCTCTGAATCACAAAATTTACTCCAACCGCTAACACGAACTATTCCTGAAAGTAAGGACCCGGCTACGCTCCACGAAGAACGCACCCGGTGATAAAATCACACAGGTCAGTACACACGGTACTGGTGTGAGTTAAATAAATACATAATAACGAAGTCTTAGGGATAACACACAGTTCCTTAGAATACCACATAGCAAAATAAGAAATTATCGGGCAAGAGAGTAGTTCCACTCACACTTCAGGACAAGCGGTAGTTTCCTTCCATGTGGTGGCGATGAGGTCTCACCCGAAAAATTTAAATAAATTCCACTTACTACCTTACCATTCCAAAATATAGTGAGTCAACCCTGCATAAAAGTTAGTGGACCCACCATCCTGTACATAGAATATATTACATAGAAAAATGAAATAGAAACTATCACAAACCAAGCAAACAAGTCCGTAAACAACATTTCCACATTCTAACTTAAACGTCGCATTCATTATTCCAAACTTATCAGTCTTATGAAATACTCCATTGTCATTATTTAGTAGCCTTTAATTATCTTTGTGTTCCTTAGGTTCACCACTTGGCCACCCTCCATGGTACATCCCACACATATATCCCATGTGTACCCGGACATACTACCAACACCCACTCCGGTGCCAGTTTGGTTGGGGTATCAACCAAACCAGGTATACACAACGGACGGCTGGTCAATATGTCAAGACGTCTATACAATATAAGCCGAGCATAAGGCTTAGGCCAGCTTGATCACGAAGCCACTGGCAAAAAGTACACTCAACAAGTCTTAAGCCAACTTGATCACGAAGCCACTGGCAAAAGAGTGCGAGCTACCAAAAACAATAACACAACAACGGGAAGCGGTGAACACTAAAGAACTATGTTCCAATTATCACTTATCATTCGGATTATCCCAATAATTGTGAATTTCACGTTTATCACATAGTTCCGTCTTATCATCCAATCACATCTCTAACTTTTAGATGTATTCCAATTTCTTACAATAAAGGGTTTTATCAATTAACCCATAACAATTCTTCCCTCAATAATTTCCAATCAAATTACAAGATCCCCAATCTACTATTCAACGTATCTAATTTACTCATTTTTATCAAAATGACCACACAATAAGATCAGTTATTTCAGGTACAATAACCTCAACCCAACATTCAATATCAGCCTACATGAAACCCATAATAAAAATTCAAATTATCATATCGTAAAGTATTATAACAATCGTTCCACAATATTTTCATCGGACTCAACGTTAATGACTATCACCCATTTTTTTTTATATCTCAACGTTATATGAGAATTCATGTATCTCTAAATAATTTTCGTTAAGTCATACGAACGAATAAAAAAAAAACACAACGAATCATATTTCTCCAATTTCGTATATTTTAATATACTAAAAACTGCTACTGAAATCTTCAATTTCTGCTCAAACGGTGCAGAATCAGGAAAAACTCCATTAGACGAAAAGTGTGCAGAATTACGTTTTACACAAGTCACGCGGACAGAATGTTCAAATTCAAAGCCACGATTTTACAATAATTTTCTAAAGTTTCTGCAACTGTGGTAATTAAAAAAACGAATTTCACATATATTTCTTAATTACCATGAATATTTCATATAGGGTTTTATCAAACTAACTATTCACCTAACCCTTTCGAATACCCTAATATCATAATCACAAAGTCACACGAAGGGGAAAGAAAATATCTAGATTACTTCAACAATAACAATGTGTATCCATTACAAAGATTTAACTCTAACAATTAAATTAAACATATACTAATTTAATTTACTTCCATATACATATATACATACGTGTATATATATATATATACTCGGATACACAAAATTTAACTCACCTCGTTGATCAAAAATCGACATCCACGAATGCTCCGCGATTCCCCACGTGCCCACGAACCCGAGATCATTCTCCTTTCTTCTTCTTCTTCTTCTTCTTCTTCTTCTTCTTCTTCTCTCTCTCTCTCTCTCTCTCTCTCTCTCTCTCTCTCTCACACACACACACACACACACGTCTGTTCTCTCTTTGGGTGGCTAGGGTTAATGATATAAGTATATATGTACTACACACATAGTATACTATATACATACACAACATATACAAACAACTTATATATACATATCAAATTCCGTTTTTTGTCTAATGGGCTCACAAAAGAGACTCATGTGGGCCCAAAATGCAGTACAAAGTGTTAAAATGAGTAGCCCAATGGGTATCCATGACCCCGGTACTAAGTTTTAATGTTAATTACATTATTTAACACATCCGCGGGTCTGTAAATACTATATAACAAAAATACATATCAACCATTCACTTTTTTTTTTTAACAAATATAAATTAATAAAATATAACTCCCAAACTAAACGCGCCCACTCATGATTTAATTTATATGTCCACAAAACACCAAAAATTTTCCAAACACATGTCTTACATAGGCACACTCATATAATATTGCTAACTGAAAATAATAAAGAAAATAATTATTTACATAGAAATTTTTGGGTTGTTACAAAACCGTCTCCAACTCCCCACACCGAAAGCATCTTGAATCAACCGACACTCCTTTCCTTTCCAGATTAATCGACCATGGAAGCATATCTTTCAAGGCAGCCCAAACAAAACACCTAACCTTTGTGGGAACCGGGAGCTTATTCAAATCTAATTAATATTATAGATGTCACAAATCCAACGTGCATGTGCCGTATGTAATTAATAGACATTGCCCTTGCTCATAGACATTGTCTAAAAAAATAAATAAATAAATAAACCTAAATTAATTATAATTTTAAAATATTACTTTAATGATAAAAATGTTCACATACATATTTAATTTAGAGAAAAAGTGAGTGTTGAGAGAGAGGGTATGGTATGTACAGAGAGAGGGCAGAGAAATGCAAAAGATGTCAAAAGTGTGGGAAGCTTCAAATTTTACAAAACTAAATTTAAAAAAGTGGTGAAGAGTGGGAACAATTTTGGATCTTTAAATGATATAACACAAATCAAGGGTTCAAAGTGATCTAATAATCAAAGATATTCCTCCTTTGTTATACTATAACAATATATATGTTGGAAATATTTCATCTTCAAAACTGTTGGAAATATTTCCTAGGTATAACTGAAAACAGAAACAGATTCTGAATATAACTAATGGAAACAGTAAAATTACACTTTGACAGAAACAGAAAATAAACAGGAAAAATCAAACCGAGGCCTGTGATTTTTATTCACAGTTTCCTTAAAACAGATTCGCCGCCTCACCGGATGTGCTTGAGGAAATCGTCAGCGTCTGTCTCCCAGGATACAGCGGCTTCTAGCAGTAGTACTTGCACAACGTACAACTACTCCGGCAAACTTTTTATGCTTCGTGCTCTCTCAAGAAACCAAGGACAGTATATGACAGTAGAAGAAGACTTTGTAATTTCGTATATCTAGACTGAGGGAAAGCTGTGATATATATAGGATAGTCATATGCCTTTCCATTTTCTGTAACTTCAATCTGTTCATATCTTGCAACAGTTTAGAAATCCCAAAGGTTTCTGCAATGCAAAACATGTGCAGAAATCCCAAGGGTCTCTCTTTACATATTGGAAAAAACTAAACTTGAGGGGTGTAAAAAGAAAAATTCTGTGCGGGCCGCACCCGCACCCACGACCCGACCCGGCCGGCCGGTCGGACGGACGGCGGCGGCGGCGCGCGTGTGTGGAGTAAACCCAAAGGGCCTTAGGTCCTCCCCCTTCCACAAAATTGGGTACCCCTTGGGGCCCAAACCCAAAACATGAAGTAGCCTTATAAATACACTATAGGCTACTTCTAGTTTTCCTATGTGGGACAAGGCAAGTTGTGAACCTCTTTCATTTCAACAACTCCTTGTATGGGGCAACCTTTAACCATTAATTTCTCATTCACCCATCAATATTTTTGGACATGTGAATATCCAAACTTCATCTCCTCATGGAGGAGAACACAAATCCATAAGGACCCCACTTAAACTCTAAGTGGGTCCCACTTTTATTAGCCCTTAAACATGGCCAAACATACATATTTATCCAACAATCCCCCACATGAATGAAATTAACCGAAACGATGTGAGACAGTGACTCGACAAGAGAGAGAGCACAACGGATCACTCCTGCAAAGGATAGGTAGCTTTTGGCTTTGAACCTTCCCTTGTGACAATCTATTAGATTTACTGGCTGACCAGTGAACGTATAGTCTTGAACTGATTGCCATTAGTGTAAACAACCAACAGACATCACACAGGAGCTTTCCAAACATAGTTTAGTTCTTACACTTGTGTTCATTTTGGCCTTGAACACTCGCCTGGTTCAGTGAATGTTTATCAAAGAATTTCGCCTTTCTCAAATTCTTTTAGAAGCGGCCCCACTTCACATTCACATAGGTGACTATTTAGAGTATCCTGATATACTCCGCTTGGTTATACCAACGCACATAGTCATTAAAAGCTAAGCTTACCCTTACACCATGCAGGTATCACTGTTGAATCATAGAAATGGGTAGAAGAACATTTCTTCTCAGTGATTCTCTTAAGGTACATGAAATTAGGTTGTCCCTTTGAACCTAGATCTTGGGATCTCCAGTCAATTAGGTTGGGTTTCCATTCCATTCCCTTGTAACGTCATAGGCTTTAGTCCCATTCCTCTAGATGATTTATTAACTAACTCTCGATTTAAGCCTTTGGTTAGCGGATCTGCAATATTGTCCTTTGACTTTACATAGTCAATTGTGACAATCCCACTTGAGAGTAGTTGTTTAATGGTATTGTGTCTACGACGAATATGTCTAGACTTACCATTATACATATTACTTTGTGCCCTTCCAATAGCAGATTGGCTATCGCAGTGTATGCAAATAGCTGGCACAGGTTTTGACCATCTAGGAATATCTTCTACAAAATGGCGAAGCCATTCAGCCTCTTCAGCTGTCTTGTCTAGCGCAATGAATTCAGATTCCATTGTCGATCTAGCAATACAAGTTTGTTTTGAAGATTTCCATGATACAGCTGCACCACCAAGTGTGAAAACATATCCACTTGTAGATTTTGAATCTTTCATATCGGATATCCAGTTTGCATCACTGTATCCTTCCAATACAGCTGGATATCTCATGTAGTGCAATCCCTGATCACGTGTATATCGTAAGTACCGCAGTACCCTTACTATCCCTTTCCAGTGTTCAGCACTGGGATTACTAGTATATCTACTTAGTCTACTAACAGAATAAGCAATGTCAGGCCTTGTACAACTCATTAAGTACATCAAACTTCCTATCACTTGAGAATATTCTAGTTGAGAAACACACTCACCAGTATTCTTAGATAGGTGTAGACTTAAGTCCACAGGCGTCCTGGCTATACTAGTATCAGACTTGTTGAACTTCTCTAGGATCTTGTCTACATAATGTGACTGTGACAGAACAAGTCCATTATTATTTCTAGAGATTTTGATGCCCAATATAACATCAGCAAGTCCCATATCTTTCATGTCAAATTTAGAATTCAACATTTTCTTAGTGGATTTAATGATTTTATCATTACTACCCACTATGAGCATGTCATCAACATAAAGACATAGGATGACATAGCCTTCAATCGTGTCTTTGACATAAACACATTTATCACACTCATTGATTTTAAACCCACTAGAGAGTTTAGCTTGGTCAAATTTTTCATGCCATTGTTTTGGAGCTTGCTTTAAGCCATACAATGATTTGACAAGCTTACACACTTTATTTTCTTGCCCTGGAGCAGAAAATCCTTCAGGTTGTTCCATGTAGATTTCTTCATTCAAATCTCCATTAAGGAAGGCAGTCTTAACATCCATTTGATGTATTTCGAGACCTCGCAACGCTGCGATTGCAATAATCATACGAATGGATGTTATTCTCGTAACAGGAGAATACGTATCAAAGTAGTCTAGACCCTCCTTTTGTCTATACCCTTTGATTACAAGCCTTGCTTTATACTTATCAATAGTACCATCTGTCTTCATTTTCTTTTTAAAAATCCATTTGTAGCCCAATGGCTTACAACCAGGAGGAAGATCTACCAGTTCCCAAGTATGGTTTTGTAGGATAGAATCAATTTCACTCTTAATTGCTTCTTTCCACAATGGACCATCTGGTGATCTAATAGCTTCATTATAGCTTTGGGGCTCACTTTCTATAACATAAGTTAGAAAGTCTGGACCAAAAGATTTTGAGGTTCTAGCTCGTTTCCCACGTCTAGGCTCAATATCAGCATTTTCTTCTTGGTTTTTACTAGTTTCCCCAATAGTCTCAAATGTGTGTTTTTTAGAACTATATTCCTCTTTACAAGGAAATATATTCTCAAAGAAAGACGCATTTCTAGACTCCATGATCGTGTTCTTGTGTATATCTGGATTTTCAGATTTATGTACAAGGAACCGATACGCACTACTATTATGTGCATAGCCAATAAATAAACAATCAATAGTTTTTGGACCTATCCTTTCTTTCTTAGGAGTAGGTACAAGAACTTTTGCAAGACACCCCCACATTCGTAAGAACTTGTAGAAAGATTTTCGACCATTCCATTGTTTATACGGGGTTTGATCAACTTTCTTTCGAGGTACCTTATTTAAAATATAATTTGCGGAGAGAATTGCCTCCCCCCACAAGTTCTGTGGCAATCCAGAACTTATTAACATAACATTCATCATTTCTTTTAAGGTACGATTTTTCCTTTCAGCAACTCCATTTGATGGAGGTGAATAAGGTGCGGTGGTTTGGTGAATAATTCCATTTTGTGCACAAAACTCACCATATGGTGCTACATATTCACCACCCCTATCACTTCTCAACACCTTAATCTTTTTACTTAGTTGATTCTCAACCTCTGTCTTGTATAGAATGAACTTTTCCAAAGCTTCATCCTTACTTTTTAGCAAATACACATAACAATATTTAGTGCAATCATCTGTCACACCCGTTTCAATAATTTCATGGTTTTAATATGCATATCCAGATTTTGTGGATTATCAATGTAAATTGATAATGGTGGATTGAGGTTGACTGTGGTCAACGGTAAGGTGTCAGTGAGGACACGGGAACATGGAAGTTCATACTGCATGATCATGAGTAAATGGCATTTATATGACTTAAATGTTATTTGACCTTATCTGGTATTTCTGTGAATAGTAATTATACCTGTGTAGTATAATTCTGGTGATATTTGATATTAGTATATCATTTTGAGAACTGTGGTGAGAACGTGAGTGATACGTTAATTAAAAAGGTAGGTTGTGTAGAGATTCCACAGAATATAGTTTTCGGACGTTAATTTTGGACCCAAACGAGACTTAGTCGAAAACTTTTGAAATTTATAGTTTTCACTCGTAAAGTTATAAAAGGGACGTGTGCGACGTTTCACGGATTAATTAGAAGTTTGAGAAACTTGCGGGGAGGTAAACGTAATTTCTAGAACGTTTGTCTATATATAGATGAGGATGAGATTGAAATCTCATCCAAACTTGCCAAATATCTAGAGATAGAGGAGAGAGAAGGGAGATTTGTTTCTCCGGGCTTTACGACGCCGATCGACGACCGTCCGTCCGTCAGATTTTCTCCAGACTTCAGATTTGAACTCGTGGAGGTAAGATCTACGTTTTGATGCTACTTAGGCCGCGTTTGGCCAAGTTTTGTAAAAATATTAATTCTAGACTTTTGGGAAAAATCAGGTAAAACTCGTAGGAATCGCGTATAATTTGAAATCTGACGATTATTTAGCACCCTAGACGATCCTTCAAAGTTTGAAGAGATTCGGACGAGGTATGAATTCTAGATCTATGAATTATATGGATTTTCATGTTTTGGACATCACTTTTGATATTCTTGGATCCGGGCGAAATTCGTGTATTAGTTAGGCCCGTTAATTATGCACGTGAAATTATGATAAAAGCACGTATAACTGTTTATGTGAGCATGTTATGTGTCTACTTGGGTCAAAAGGGAGTTTGGTGCAAATTCATCCGGGGTAAGCTCCTCGAACCTTGAGGATTGTGATCTTGTTGGAATTGGAAATTATGGTTGTGTCTGGATTGGAGGTGGGCCCAACCAGTACTCGGTACCTGGTATGGAGGAAGGCCCAACCAGTGTACGAGATGCGTGGGAGAGGTGGGCCTCCTACGGCATCGACCGGATGAATGCGTACCACTCACCCTAGAGACTATTTCTATGCGTTTTAGATGCTTAAACCATGAATTGTCATATAAGCATGCATTTAGAATTGTACGCTCAGCATATAGCTAAGCAGTGGAGATGTACTCCATTGCAGGTAAGAAGAAGGACAAGAAGAAGTGTGTGGAGTGAGGACGATGAACGCCGGGGAAATCACCTTGTACATGTTTTGTTTTAAATCCTAAACTGGTGTAAGGATTAGAGATTCGTAGTATGTTGTAATATAATCTGAACTTAGATTTAGTACTTGTAATCCCTAGTAAACGCGCTTGTAATTATGTTCTGGAATGATGGAATAGAGTGGATATATGTTGGTTTGGAAATTAGGAGAACCCTGATTTGTAAAGCTGCAGTTTTAAGCTTTGCTGATAGGAATCAGTCAACTGGTTTTTGATCCAGTCGACTGGATCACTGTGTTGTATTGGGTTCTGCTTGTTTCGTCTGAGGTTCAGTCGACTGGGTTGAAGAAAACAGTCGACTGGATGGGGCTTCAAACCTTGGCATTCTGCTAGTTAAGGTACCAGTCGACTGGACGTATTCAGTCGACTGAAAAATTTAGGCACCAGTCGACTGGGTCCCCGACACAGTCGACTGGATGGGCTGTAGTGTTTTAAAAACCTCTTGGTTGGAAATCACTAGTCGACCGGACCCTCGATCAGTCGACTGGTCCCCTGTTTTCAAAAACTGTTTTCTTTTGAAAGGATCCAAATAGCCAAAACTTTTTATAACTCTAATTTCAGTGGATTTTTACAAACTCAGAGGGTAATGTTCCCTAAGTTTTAAATTACCCAGGGTTGTTTTAAAGTTCTTTCCGCTGCGTATAGTTAGGTGTTGTTTGGATGAGCCTTGGTGGCGTGCCACGTGTCCTATTTCCACGCGTAGTGGGATGGGTCGTGACATTTATTGGTATCAGAGCTATAGGTAACAAAACTTTGGGAACGTTCGACGACGAGTGGAGTGTTGAGGGAATTGTCACATGTTCTCAATTACATTCATACATCTTAGAGATGTTTGATGCATATGGATGTTGGTTCACATACATGATATTGTTATTGTTGTACATGCATAGTGTTTATGCATTGCGAACTACAGGACTGTAATCATGAGTGACGAAGAGCGGGAACTATCGCCACACACTCGACGTATGAATGAGATGGCGGAAATGATGGGAAACATGGGAGAAATGATACGGAATATAGCAGAACGGTTGCCTCCAATAGCTCCATTGGAGCCAGAGCCGATAGTAGTAGTTCATGCGCCTGAGAATAGGGGTATGAGATCGATATCTGAACAATTTTCGAGGAATAAACCAATGGAATTTCATGGGACGCCTGATACAACATTGGCAGAACATTGGGTCATGGACATGGAGAGAATTTTTCGATCTATTCCAATGACAGATAGGGAAAAGATTGAGAATACAAGTGACGTACTGAGGGGTGAAGTCCAGAACTGGTGGGTGAATGTCCTAGATCAAGGAGCACCTATTACTTGGGAAGGGTTTAAGGCAGAGTTCAATCGCCGTTTCTTTCCGCGAGCCACCTACAATGCAAAGAAGAGAGAGTTTGATAACTTGAAGCAGGGAGATATGACTGTAACCGAATATACTTCCCAGTACAACGCTTTGTTGAGATTTGGAAAGGGGTCTATGCCAGAAGAGGAAGATAGGGCAAGAAAATTTGAAGAGGGATTAAGGGATAATATCCGGTTGAGAGTAGAGACCTACGAACATTCTACTGTGGCAGCAGTACAACAGACGGCGCTTGTAGCCGAAAGTGGAATAGAAAGATCGAGACAAAATCACCAAGGAAAGCGAAGTCATGAGGGTGGTGACCGAAGTCAGGGGGGATCTTTTAAGAAGTCGTTTTCACGAGGCTCTAGTTCTAGTTTTAATGATTCCAGGAGAATACCAAGTAACATACCGTTGTGTTCACTTTGTAACCGACCACACACCGGTCGATGTTTTCTGACCAACTTTCAGAACAAATCTACAGGGGGAAACAGTGTGAGTTCTGCGACCTATCCACAACTCAAGTGCTTTGATTGTGGTACCTTGGGACACCGAGCGAAAGATTGCCCAAAGAAGCATTTTCAACAAGGGGCAAGTTCTATGGCTTCTAG
This sequence comes from Hydrangea macrophylla, assembly GCA_033977485.1. NCBI lineage: Eukaryota > Viridiplantae > Streptophyta > Magnoliopsida > Cornales > Hydrangeaceae > Hydrangea > Hydrangea macrophylla. Next base: position 14,041,152 of record CM066999.1, on the reverse strand, counting down.
TGGTTCGAAGCCTAAGCAATCTAGTGATGGGGGGCAAAGGACAGAGCAACGTCAGGGAAGATCATTCCAGATGAACCCTGGAGAAGTGGCTGCTACTGATACAGTGGTCTCAGGTATGGTGCTTGTATGTTCGCACTTAGCACGCATACTCGTTGATTCGGGATCTACACATTCGTTTGTATCTTATAACTTTGTTGAACATTTGAATGTTAAGTCCGCGCCACTAGGATATGATTTATCCATTGCCGTGCCACTTAGTAAATCAGTAGTGACATCTACTACATATAAAGACTGTGAGATCATACTAGGCAAGAAGTTAATGACCGTAGACCTTATACCGATTGTGGTGAACCATTTCGATGTGATTCTAGGAATGGATTGGTTAGCCCTTAACCAAGCTACGATAGATTGTGAATGGAAAGAAGTTAATTTTCGATCACCGGTACATGGGGACTTTTGTTTCCAAGGGAGTGGGGTTACACCGCCGCCGTATCTGATTTCAGCTATCCGAGCGGGGAAGGTATTGAAAAAGGGATGTCAAGGATTCCTATGTTCAGTGACTGACGTCTCAGCGACCGAAGTAAAAGTAGAAGACATTCTGATAGTACGAGAATATCCAGATGTATTCCCCGATGACTTACCAGACGTTCTGATTGAGAGGGAAATGGAATTCACTATTGAAGTTATGCCAAACTCAAGACCCGTATCAAAGGCACCGTATAGAATGGCACCAATGGAATTGAAGGAACTAAAACTTCAACTACAAGAGTTACTTGACAAGGGTTTCATTCGACCAAGTATTTCGCCATGGGGAGCTCCAGTGTTGTTCGTAAAGAAGAAAGATGGTTCGATGCGTATGTGCGTTGACTACCGAGAGTTGAACAAGTTGACAATCAAGAACAAGTATCCACTACCGAGAATTGATGACCTATTTGATCAACTTCGTGGGGCTCAAGTATTTTCGAAGATAGACCTGAGATCGGGTTATCATCAGTTGAAAGTGAAGGCCGAAGATGTTGAGAAAACAACTTTTAGAACGCGTTATGGACACTATGAGTTCTTAGTTATGCCATTTGGAGTTACCAATGCACCAGCCGCGTTCATGGATCTTATGAATCGAGTATTCAAGGATTATTTGGATGACTTTGTGATTGTATTCATTGACGATATCCTTATCTACTCACTGGGTGAGATAGAACACGAAAATCACTTGAGGTTGATACTGCAGAGATTGCGAGAGAAGCAATTATTTGGTAAATTCAAGAAATGTGAATTTTGGTTGTCTAGTATTACTTTTCTTGGTCACGTGATTGACAAGAATGGAGTATCAGTCGATCCTCACAAAGTATAAGTTGTATCTAATTGGCAGAGGCCGACATCCGTATCTGAAATTCGAAGTTTCTTGGGATTAGCGGGATACTACCGCCGTTTTATTGAACATTTCTCAAAGATTTCTTTACCTATGACAAGGTTGATGAGGAAAGGAGTTACGTTTGAATGGAGTCAGGAGTGTGAAGACAGTTTTCAAGAATTGAAAGCACGACTAACAAGAGCACCTATTCTGACAATACCATCAGGAACCGAGGGGTTTGTGATCTATAGTGATGCGTCGTATCAAGGATTGGGATGTGTGTTGATGCAAGGTGGTAAAGTAATTGCATACGCTTCGAGACAGTTAAAGACACATGAGGTTAATTATCCGACTCATGATCTTGAATTAGCCGCAGTAATTCATGCTTTGAAAATATGGAGACATTACTTGTATGGAGAAAAGTGTGAGATATTCACGGACCACAAGAGTTTGAAATATATTTTCACCCGACGGGATTTGAATATGAGACAGCGAAGATGGTTGGAGTTGATGAAGGATTACGATCTTTCGATTGAGTACCATCCGGGAAAGGCGAATGTAGTAGCCGATGCATTAAGCCGGAAGAAGCCGAGGAATTTAGCCGACGAGCTAACACAATGAAAAGAATTGGTAAAGGAGATGGAACGATTAGAGTTGGATGTAATTCCAGAGACTAGTGGTGGTTTAATAATGGCGATCATTGCACACCCAGATATTATCGATGAGATCAAAAAGGAACAATTTAACGATGTCTATTTATGCAAAATGAGAGATGAGATATCTTTGGGGAAACGACTTGGTTTTGTGTTGGAACAAGGAATTCTGAAGTTGGAGAATCGATTATGTGTACCGAACGTGAAAGACTTGAAAGAGAGAATTCTAGAAGAAGCTCATAGTACAAAATATTCAGTGCACCCGGGAAGTAATAAGATGTACAGAAACCTGAGGGAAAACTTATGGTGGAAGGGTATGAAGCGTGAAGTCGCTAAGTTTGTATCTGAATGTTCGGCATGTCAACAGGTCAAAGCAGAGAGACAAGTACCTGCGGGGTTATTACAACCATTATCAGTGTCAGAATGGAAATGGGACGAGATCACAATGGACTTTGTTTCAGGATTTCCCCGATCATTCAATAAGAATGATAAGATTTGGGTTATAGTTGACCGATTAACCAAGTCAGCTCATTTTCTACCGATCAACACGACTAAACCGTCCAAATTGGCAGAATTGTATGTGAAAGAGATTGTAAGACTACATGGAGTTCCAGCTGTGATTGTATCCGATCGTGATAGTAGTTTTACGTCAAGGTTTTGGGGAAGTTTGCAAAAAGCTATGGGTACGAAGTTAAGTTTCAGTACCGCATTTCATCCTCAGACCGACGGACAGTCAGAGCGTACGATTCAGACCCTGGAAGATATGTTGAGATTGTGTGTATTAGACTTTGGAAATGATTGGGAGCACCATTTGCCGTTAATTGAATTTGCTTATAACAACGGATTTAAGTCAAGTATCGGTATGGCACCGTATGAAGCTTTATATGGGCGTAAATGTCGATCACCGGTTTGTTGGACCGAAGTTGGGGAAAGAAGATTGTTAGGACCTGAATTAATACAGGTGACTACTGAGAAGGTGAAGTTAATTCAAGAGCGACTTAAGGTAGCTCAGAGCCGTTATAAGAGCTATGCGGACTCGAAACGACGACCAATGAATTTTGAAGTTGGAGAGTTGGTATACTTACGAGTATCGCCTTCGAAAGGTATCGTACGATTTGGAAAGAGAGGAAAACTCAATCCGAGATTCATAGGACCTTTTGAGATCCTAGAGAGAGTAGGTCCAGTAGCCTACCGATTGGCATTGTCATCAGAGTTGGAACATGTGCACAATGTATTTCACGTATCGATGTTGAGGATGTGTATGACTGATACGAGTAAAATCATTTTACCTGAACCGTTGCAGATTCAGGGGGACTTGACTTATGTGGAACATCCTGTAGAGATCTTGGATCGCAAAGAACAAGTTCTGAGAACCAATACTATTCCAATGGTGAAAGTACTATGGCGTAGTCACACTGTTGAAGAGGCTACGTGTGAAAATGAGGAAGACATGCGGAATGAGTATCCGTACCTGTTCGACGTATGAGGTATAAGTTTGGGGACAAACTTCCTTTTTGGAGAGAAGAGTTGTCACACCCGTTTCAATAATTTCATGGTTTTAATATGCATATCCAGATTTTGTGGATTATCAATGTAAATTGATAATGGTGGATTGAGGTTGACTGTGGTCAACGGTAAGGTGTCAGTGAGGACACGGGAACATGGAAGTTCATACTGCATAATCATGAGTAAATGGCATTTATATGACTTAAATGTTATTTGACCTTATCTGGTATTTCTGTGAATAGTAATTATACCTGTGTAGTATAATTCTGGTGATATTTGATATTAGTATATCATTTTGAGAACTGTGGTGAGAACGTGAGTGATACGTTAATTAAAAAGGTAGGTTGTGTAGAGATTCCACAGAATATAGTTTTCGGACGTTAATTTTGGACCCAAACGAGACTTAGTCGAAAACTTTTGAAATTTATAGTTTTCACTCGTAAAGTTATAAAAGGGACGTGTGCGACGTTTCACGGATTAATTAGAAGTTTGAGAAACTTGCGGGGAGGTAAACGTAATTTCTAGAACGTTTGTCTATATATAGATGAGGATGAGATTGAAATCTCATCCAAACTTGCCAAATATCTAGAGATAGAGGAGAGAGAAGGGAGATTTGTTTCTCCGGGCTTTACGACGCCGATCGACGACCGTCCGTCCGTCAGATTTTCTCCAGACTTCAGATTTGAACTCGTGGAGGTAAGATCTACGTTTTGATGCTACTTAGGCCGCTTTTGGCCAAGTTTTGTAAAAATATTAATTCTAGACTTTTGGGAAAAATCAGGTAAAACTCGTAAGAATCGTGTATAATTTGAAATCTGACGATTATTTAGCACCCTAGACGATCCTTCAAAGTTTGAAGAGATTCGCACGAGGTATGAATTCTAGATCTATGAATTATATGGTTTCTTAAATTCATCCTTTCTGAAAAATCCATCAACAGAAACTTCATATTGAACCTTCTTTTCATAACAATGACTACTTATTAACCCACCTAAGAGATGTAAATTGTTAAATAGTTTTGATTTTAGTTGTGAACATCCCATGTGGCATTTTATATAATGTGTAAAGCTTGCAAATGAGGGGCTACTCATATTCTTACTCTCTATTTGTGCATTTTTCATGGACCTAATCAGACTGAATTAGTCGCAAACATCTTAAAAATGTGTTGTCTCCTTCAAATGAGTGCAATGCATTTAACTGTTGTTTACTGCCCTTGGAAAATTCACAAAGTGGCAATCCATAAGTTGCCCATAAATCTGCCGACTACGTTAAAAAAAAAGTTGAGTTTTTTATTCATCATAGTATGGTTCATAACTTATATATTGTTGAGAACATTGTTGTATTACTTGCAGTCATTGGAATGTTCCTTTAATGAAGCAGTTGATTGGAAAATTCACCAAGTGCAATGATTTTGGAATGTTTCAAATTTGCACAAATTGAGAAATTTAGGTATTTTTTATGAGTAAATGCTATGCTTCTAAAACACTTTGTCAGTTGTACCATCGGGTATCACCAATCAGTACTATCACAGCATGTGGTGCAACTGACAAAGTATTTGGAACCAATTTAGGATTCATTATTTGGGAAGATTGTATATATATATATATAGCATTATTCTATTTTTATTGCTTGTTTAATTTATTGTTTATTGTTTGCTAAGGTTGAAAGTCTCACGTACATAGTAAAATGAATAGTCTATTTTTATTAAACGATTGCCAAAATGAATAATAGGCAATGTTTATTTTTATTAAAGTATTGACAATCAGTTTCATTTTCGTGCCAATTATAATGCTAAAGTTGATGGCAAACAGGGCTGAAATAGTCTACCTCTCCTACTGCATTTTCTCTATCTCTCTCTCTCTCTCTCTCTCTCTCTCTTTTAATCCTTTTTTTTCCACACTTTTTAGGGGTTGAGTTATATTTAGCAATTGTTTCATATATGATATAGAACACAACCCGTGCTACACGGGCTGTTGACTAGTTTGTTATTTAATTTATGAAATTCAGCTAACTCCAATAGGCTATTAACATTGAAAATTGGGAACTACAGGACCAAAGATTATTAAAAGCCTATCTGGGTTAGTTGAATTTCACAAATTAAGTAATGAATTGCAAAATTTAACAGATAAAAGTGATTATTTTGTAAAATACAAGTGTTTAGTTAGCTTAATTGTTCAGCGATTTGCGGATTTTAAGAAATAAAAGTGACTGTTTTGTAAAATAGAAAAAGTGGTTTGTTTGAAACAAACAATCACTTCAAGTGTTAAATTTTAAGTAAGAAAAAATTTAAGAGATTGAATTCGCAATACTAAAAACAGTATTTCAAGTAATGAAATAAATTACTTTTCAGTAAAAAAAAAAAAAAAAAATTCACTTACAGTTTTCAGTGAATTTTTGACTGTTTTTTTAATTAAGTAGTGCATTATCAAACACCAAACAACTTTTTAAATATCTCTTAATAAATAAAAGCAATTATTTGGTAAGAGGCAGGTCCCACATTGCAACAAATCTAAATTACAGGGACCAAAGTATAGGAACGAATAATCTACAGCCCAAAGTGAAACTTCGCCCAAACTATAGGTTACCAATATGGAATTAATAAGTAGACATGTGCATTGCACGTGACTTTCCCGTCCAAGTGTACTAACGGTGTTAGTGGCAGGGCCGACACTGCAACGAAATTGAAATAATGAGGCCTTAAGTTTTCAAATTGAAAGTCGAGAGTCCAAAATAAAACTTTCGCCAAACTAAAGGATACTAAAGTGTAAAGTGTAGTTCGCCCTTTTGGATAAGCAAAAATGTACTATTTTTTTCGGAAATGAAAGTGCAGTTTCGGGAACTGGGACAGTTTTCTCTGTATCTATATATTCTCAAATTCCCTCTCTCCCGCTCTTACAAAACTCTCTCTCTCTCTCTCTCTAACGTTTTGTGTACACACTCTACAACGCCAACGCCCCTTCGTCTTCCCCACTTCGTCTTACGAACTCTCTCTCTCTCTCTACAACGCTAACGCCCCTTCGTCTTCCCCTCCTATACAATAGAGAGGAGAAGCTTCCTCCTCTCCCATCTCTCATGCTCTGCCTCTCTCTACGTTGATCTTTCACGTCGAATTTTGATTTGATTTATTCCTTGAATTCGATTTGTCAGAAAATAAAGTTGATTCGTAATCATACAAAATGGGTTTGATTTCTGGAATTCTCATGGAACGATCGTCGGGATCGCGTTGATGGCCGGTTGGCGTCATATGATGAGATACAGAAGCAATAAACGTATCTCAAAGGTACAGAAATTTACAAATTATGCATATGTTCATATTTTCTTTGTATTTAATTTTCATGCTCTTGTGATATTTTGAGACTTGGTGTGGTTATTTGATTTCTTACGTGTTTTGTCACTGTCACTCATCATTGTATTGTTCCCCCCACACAAGAGGTTCAGTATTAGGGGGGAAAGGTTGAATGGTTGTGAAATTTGATTGAATTTGAATAGTTGGGATATCTAAATTAAGTTGAAAACCTAGAAATGGTGACCTTGATTAATTTTTTTTTTTTGCTTGATGTCTATTTCTGGAATTTTTTTTTTCCCCCTAATGTAGGGTTGAATTTGAAAAGTTATGATGTCTAAAGTAAAGCAGAAAACCTAGAAATAGTGAACTTGATTAATTATTGCTTGATGTCTGTTTATGGGTGTTTCTGCTGCTGCAGGGTTGAATTTGAAATGTGGGATGTCTAAATTAATCAGAAAACCTAGAAATGTTAACTGTGATTTATTTTTTCTTGATGTATGTTTCTGCTACCGTATGTAAATATCCTTTCATATGGGTTGTTTTGTACACATTCATGTAATTCTTACTAAAAAAAATACATTTCCCATTCAAAAAAAAAAGTTTATCTAGCATTTGGTATAATACATTGTTCCAAGTGGGCTAATGTCTAGATGTTCCATGGTGACAAGTTGTAACTCAGACGAAAGTAACATACGCATAGCGTCGTTTACTGATTTACATAGTTAAAAGTGCTAAGGATTGATGTTTAGGAAACTAGTTGTCGAGGAGGAGTTCGTAAAATCTGTCAACAAGGGTTGGACCTTTTCTGCTATAAGAGCATCTCCAAGGGAGCTAGGCATTTGAGCTAGGCAAAATACCAATTTGGCTAGTTGAATAGGAAAATGCTTAGCCAATATATGGAAGCCACTCCAACCACAATAGCCAAATGACTAGCCATTTATTTGTTTTGCCATTTTTTCATTCAATCAATGACTTGGCCCACATCCCAAACCCAATCAAATTGAAGCACATAGGCCAACCACCATGATCATTGGAGCCATTTTTTTAGCTCACCTCCATCATCCTAGGCATTTTGGCTCTCCAATTAGGAAAGAGCCATTTTGGCTCATGTGATGGCTCTTTGCATTGGAGACCAAATTTGAAGTTTTGGCTAGGCATTTTGGTAGTTGAAGGTTTTGGCTAGGGTGATGGCTCCTCCCTTGGAGATGGCCTAAATAATGGTAATTTGTAATTCTTATGTATGTATGATTTGACTACTGGGAATGAGTATTAGGTAGTGAAGGTACGGCTTCCCTTTTCATTTTTTTTTTCTACCCTTTTTAACGTTTTCCCTTTGTTTCATTACTAGGTATTGCCCGTGCCCGAGGGCACTACTCGAACAAAAGAAATGGGTTTGTAAGTCTAAAATGATCAATAAAAACTGTTTTAAACTCTAAAATGTATAGTGTATACAAAAACTGACAGAGTCTCACTCGTTATTTCAGTATTAAACCTTGTTAACATGCAGTTTATTAGCCTGTCATAACATAAATAACATAGTACTACAGAAATAATTTTCAATCAACTACTCATCTAAGCACCAAAAAAAATTGAAACCATGGAAAGAAAAAGCTAAATAAGTAGATCAACTATAGTAAAAAATGAAGAAAATTCAAAGACTGGAAGCCACAACAAAATATTTGTAACTTTTGGGGCATTTGGCTCCATTAGGAATTGAAATCCCAAATCCATCAACAAAACCTCTCTATTTCCAACCACTCTAAAATCAACCAAATCTCAAGTCTTTGGGCAATTTAGTTGAAGTAACTAAAATTATTAAATTCATTGTTGCTATCAATCAACAGCCACATATATATATATATATATATATATAAAAACAATTAGTGAAACTAAGAAAGATAAAGATAAAGATAATAGAAATTTTAAACAGTGAACTCTATCCTACCGTGTAGGTGTGGATACCGTAAGAGAGAGGGGACTAAGAAAAAAATTCTTGGAAAATAGCAAAAATTCAACTGTGTGAAACTTACCGAAAGTTACTATCACACCGAATTCAAAAATCCTGTTTGAAACACCAACAAAGTCACTATTGAAAATTTCAAGTTCATAACTCATACAATTGAATAGCCTAGATGTGTAAGTGCTAAATATTTGAACCTAAGAGCTACCAAAACCTCCATCTATTCATTAGCGAACTTTAAAACAACGCCATTTTTGTTAAATGCTCGAAGAAATTATACATCAGATGTTCTTCTTTCAAGACCGCTTGTATGAAGAGAAACTATACCTCAGTGTACCATCCATATGCCTAATAAATCATTCCTAAGACCAAACAGAGCAAGAGTCAAATCCTCAACATTAGTAATTCAGCTAATTAGGAAAAAATAGAACATGAAATACTAAATTTTTTGAATCCTCAACTCTTGTTTCTGCAAGACTCAACTGCCCAATATTAAACACGCTATTTAAATGTTTATTTCACTTTATCAAATAGACAACAAAACATAAATTCTCAGCTCTACAAATAGACAGCAAAATATTTCAGTAGTCTGATTGAAGATTTTTTTTCAACTTTATTAACAGGCCGAAAAAGTTAGCAAAAAATTAAAGTGAATTTTAGCAAAACATTTCAGCAAAACAGGGGCTGTTTGGGGTTCATTGGGATGTGTTTTCAGCTCTATTTAGGGGCTAAAAAATTCAGTAAACTCAACAAAACATGGGCTGTTTTAATCTCTATTTAGGCGCTGAAAAGTTCAGGAAAACAGGTCTATGGAAAGACAACCTCTAAACACAAAGCCTATGGAAGACTCAAAATTCAACAAAATTTAGAGACTGTGACAAAGAACTGTCTCACTACTATGGATAGAAAGAAAAAATAAAGAGAAGAGAAGCAAAAGAATCAATACTTGGCTGCAATACATGGTTGCCAAACCCATGACGGTTGCACTAAAACAACAAACCATTTCTTTGGCAATACATTGCTAACAAAGTCAAGCCTTTAAGAAAGCGTATTCAATGAAAAGCTAGTTTATATTTGGGATATTCGTATACATAGAGTTTGTCTGTTCCATCTCTACTCCACCTTCGTTGTTCGTATTTATAAAGTTTTAATGTTATTCAAGCATTGAATGAAACTCCTAAAAGCAGGGAACACATTAAAATTTTGAGTTCAGGTTAAAATTTCCTTCTTCCCCCCATCGAACATTGAAGTCAAGGTATATAGTAGCTAGGGGAAAAAAAAAAACCAAAAATCTGACAAAACTATATGGCGGTGCTATTTTTATCCATAAAGCTCAACTGATAATGGAAAGCTAGTTCTCTTGGGTATGACAAATCACACAATGTGGTAAAGCAATGTCCATTCTCAACCTTGCACCTTAATACCCAAGCAATAAAGGTAAACTGAAGGAAAAGTGAGCTTTAATGGCATCTTACTTGGAATGGTTAATGCTACAACATTTTCCAGAAGTTCTTATTTGTAAAAGAAAAAATCAAGATATGAAAAGTACCTAAATTTTGTATTGTATACATAAATTGAAAATATACTAATTCAAAATGGCATTAAAAAAAACCATCTCGATTGCTAACATTTCAGCTAATCCTCCAACATAGGGCCATGAGTTAGAAATCAAAGAGGAAAATATAAATTGAAGGAATGCCAGAACAGATTCGAATAAATCAAACATGTAATCTTTTACCAGCAAGTGGGAGTAAATGGCTACATGTGAAGTTTTTTCAAGTTGGTCTCTGTCGTTGCTCGACGTTCTCGTTTGTAACACAAAGTCCCTTCCATAGATTGTCATTGAGATCCAACGGTGGAATTTAGAATATAGAACTACAAAATTTAAAAAAAAAAAAAAAACTGAGTTTTCACAAATTACATGTTGCAATACCGAAGTTTAAGAGATCGAGTATGTGTTCACAACATCATTCATCAGTGGGCTATTGTGCTAAGAGAAGAGAGTCATTTTTGCTGGTGTAAAATTTTAAACCGATATTTGGTTACCCAAATATGCATGATGCAAATAAGAGAGTGCTAAGAGAAAGAGCTAGGGTGTGTGTGTGGTGTAATGACTAACCAATTATAGATAATCAAATTTATTTACTTGTAGTTGTTAGATTACCTTATTAGCAGTTGGGACTAATTCCTGCAAAGCTTTCATTCTCTCTCTCAACAACTGTTATTGCACCCCAAAAACCTCCCATTTCAGAAGATAAAACAAATCGAAAAAAACACACAAAAATGTTGCCCTCACCCTTTGTCTGGGTTGTGCAACTCTCACATTTACTCTTTCTCTATATATCTATACACTACAGGACTTTGGTCCCAACTTTGGCAGTTAGATCTCTTTTTTGTTGTGTAATTGTTGAGTATTGCCATATTGGAATAAACAGATTGAGCACTTTTTTGAGTAATTATTACATCGCATGGAAGAAAAAAAATCACGTTGCTTCTCCCAAATTTTACTCCAAATCATTTGGAATGCAGAGCAAGTAGTCCAAGTATTGTTAAAGTATTTTTGCTTGGGTGTTTGCTTTTCAGTCTGGTTGCCTTCCTCATTGAGCTTTGTTTTGCTCATGTTGTGTTTGACGAGTATTAGGCAGTGAAGGTACCGCTTCCCTTTTCATTTTTTTTCCCTTTTTAAGGTTTAGTAGCTAAGCAGGCCTATTGAGTATTAATCACAATTTGTCAAGTAAACCACCAAAAACTCATATTTCTCTTTCTTCAAAAGGCAAAAACTCAAGTACATACCCCATAACCTGCACTGAGAAACAAGTTTGTACATCAAATACAAATAACAATTAAACATTTGAGAATAGAATAGGAAGAGGACAAAAGGGACAAGTTTTTCACCATATTTGCAAAAAAACTGAGAGCTGAAAACTGAAAAGGTAAATTAACAACTGCATTACTAATCTTCAATAATTGTGGGCTCCACTTCCAGCGGATTTGCTTCTTCTATAAATTCTAAAACATAAAATTAATACACATTAAATGCAACCAGCAGTCAGGAGAAAAAAAAAAAAAAAAAAAAAAAAAAAAAAAAGAAAGTTCATGAAAAAGATACTACCTGCCTTGAGTTTTTCGAGTCGTCAACATTGGCAATGGCATCTCGTAGGCTAATCGGATTTGACAAAGAAACAATGAGGGCCTCAGCCATCTTCGGAGACAACGAACTTCGGAAGGAATCAAGAACACGACCCCCTATGCTAAATGTGGATTCTGAAGCCACTGTTGATACGAGAATCGCAAGAACATGTCGTGCAACCAAAGAAAGCACGTGATACCTGCCAGAATTACCCTTCCACCATGCTAATACATCAAACCCTTCTACATCTTCTTCACAACTCTCCGCTAGGTATTTTTCCAATTCCGATTTGTTTTCCATTGAATCCGCCACTTGCAAATGTTTCTTGAATTCAGACATCTTCAATGCCCTCATATCCTTACTAGCTTCAAGTCCACTACTTGATCCCTCTTTTGATTGACTCTTTGTATCTTGTCCACTACATTCTCCTTCATTTGCAACATAAGCTTCGTACAAACGAGTTAAAACATTCTTTGCAACATAAGCTAAATTCTTTGTCAAAGAATCCACCAATCCAAAACAAAATTCAATATATCGCAATTTCCAACGAGGATCAAGAATCATAGCAACATATAACAATTGATTAATCTCACCAATGTTTCCCCAATACTTATCAAACTTCAATTTCATGTTATCCGCCATTGATTGCAAAAACAAATCACCTTTGCTACACTCTGACTGAATTGTGTCTTGAATGGTTACCAACTCCATAAAAAATGAATTAGAAGTGATATGATTTGTCCCCGAAAAACGTAAAGTAGCATCATAGAAAAGTTTCAAAAACTTCACAAATAACCTACATTTATCCCAATCTTCACTAGTAGGAGGGCCTAAACCATCAGACTCAACTCTAGTAGCATCTAAGAAGGCTGGGTCTTCCTCATCCAACCGTTCAAAGGCTTTTTGGTACTTCTTGGCTCTATCCAACATCACATACATGTAGTTCCACCTAGTAGGTACATCTAAGACTACTTGAAATTTGTACGGAAGTTTCTCCTTTTCTGCACATAACTTAAATATTTTCAACCTTTGTGGTTCCACCTAGTAGGTACGTCTAAGACTACTTGAAATTTTACGGAAGTTTCTCCTTTTCTGCACATAACTTAAATATTTTCAACCTTTGTGGAGAAGACCTCACGTACCTCACAGCATTCCTAACCCTCACAATAGATGCATCCATTTCTTTCAACCCATCATGAACAACAAAGTTTAAAATATGAGCAGAACATCTCGTACGCAAAAACTCATGTTGTAAAATAGTTCCTTTCCTATTCTTGGTCTTTCTCTTAATAAAATCAATCATTTTAGTGTTGCCACTAGTATTATAAACTGTGACACGTATCTGTGGTAAGACAAGTTTTGTCTTGATCTTTCTAGTGATATCTTTTGGGGATTTAAACTAGACTAATTAGGAAGCTTCTTGATCTTGTACCTGTGGCCTATAAATGGAGCCTTGATGTAAACTTTTGAGTGATGGAATGAATAATCCTTTTGCATACTTCCTACTCTTGTGTGATACTTGAGTGTACTTGGAGTGAGTCCAAGATCCTTGGTGTGATACCAAGCCTGGAGTGAGTCCAGAATTCTTCTTGGAGTGAGTCCAAGATCCTTGGTGTGCTACCAAGCCGAGTGAGTCCAGAATTATTCTTGGAGTGAATCCAAGATCCTTGGTGTGATACCAAGCCTGGAGTGAGTCCAAAATTCTTCTTGGAGTGATTCCAAGATACCCTTGGTGTGATTCCAAAGGACCCTTAGGTGTGATGCTTAAGGTAATTTAGGTGTGAAGCCTAGATAACTACTTATTCGTTTCCTTTTCTTTTCCCAACCTTCTCTATATCTTATTTCACTTACTCATTCACCATTACCTACCACCTCAAAACCACCTCTCTTGCTTCCCATTTGTCATCCCAACAATAACTCCCTATCTTGTCCTACATCATATTTGGTATCAGAGCTTAAGGATTCACCATGATGTTTTCATCATCAAATCTGTACGCTTGAGCAAGGAGATATGTCAGTGATGGAATGAATAATCCTTTTGAATACTTCCTACTCTTGTGTGATACTTGAGTGTACTTGGAGTGAGTCCTAGATAATACGTATTCATTTCCTTTTCTTTTCCCAATTTTCTCTATATCTTATTTCACACACAAAACAACCCATTTACTCATTCACCATTCCCTACCACCTCTCTTGCTTCCCATTTGTTAACCTTACAACTCCCCATACAAATTTCTTGACTTTTCTTCTCTAGGACACACACTAACCAAAAAGGTAGACTCAAAAGTCTCTCTCTCTCTCTCTCCCTAGAAACAAGTCGCACTCACACGACATGCACTCGCCGGAGGACTACGAGATCGTCACCTACACAAACGGCGCTGCCGTCGACGATTCTGACGAAGATATTATGGACATGGAGACTTTGGTTAGGGTAGTGGAAGAGCTTCTCAATTACCGATTCAAACCTCCTTGTGTGGAAATGCTTTTCATGATCTCCAGCTCCCAATTTTTTTTTTTTTGATAGAAAACCTAACCCAAACAATAATATTCCAGAGGGAAATGCACCCTTGAATCGGTAATTGAGAAGCTCTTCGACTGCCCTAACCAAAGTCTCCATGTCCATAATATCTTCGTCAGAATCGTCGATGCGGTCGACGGCGGCGCCGTTTGTGTAGGTGACGATCTCGTAGTCCTCCAGTGAGTGCATGTCGTGTGAGTGCAACTTGTTTCTAGGGAGAGAAACGGATAAGAGAGACAGACAGAGAAAGAGAGACTTTTGAGTCTACCTTTTCGTCAGAGTGTGTCCTAGAGAAGAAAAGTCAAGAAATTTGTTCATTTGGGTATGCCCGTATTGGTCAGACAAGACACTACAATAATGGCCATGTTCATCTTCTTCTACTTTCTCTTGTCCATCAAGAATCGAACCATTAGGAGCTTCTAGACATATTTTAGTATATGTAAAAAATTTCTGGAAATAAGAGTCCCTTCTATATTACATAAGCCCTTGCTAAACTAAACCATTCTGCTACGTAGACAATATTTCAATACTTGAAAAGTTTACTTTTACTACTCCGATGACTATCTACCCTCTACCCCCAACTGAAGAGAATTGATTTTAGAAAGTTTGCTCCTTATAAGTATCACATTAAGATAGAGTTTAATTATGGGTCCTGATCTCCAGTGACAGAGTTATGGAGTGACAGAGTTTAGAACCAACATAATTGAACTCTATCTTTAATGTGATACTTATAAGAGCAAACTTTCTAAAATCAATTCTCTTCATAATATTCGTCTCAAACGCATCCACAAACCACTACTCTCTACTCTTCCACATAATTCGTCTCTTGTGCGTCTGCAATTCCGATTGCTTCATTGTTCTAAAATACTTCTTTCACATTCTCAACGAACTCTTCGATCGGCATTTCGTCGTCGGGGTCCTGAATTTTTAGCCCCAAGCTCTTGCCGTTGGGCAAAAGCACTCGGAACTTGTATAATCGTCTTTGATTACATCTTATCATTACTGAACACTCTCACCCACCCCCCCCCCCCCCCCAAAAAAAAAAAAAAAAAAACACACCTACACAATTTCTTTACTCTACATCTATCTTAGCCCCAAGCTCGTGCCAATCGGCAAAAGCACTCGGAACTTGTATATTCGTCGGCGATGTTCACAATCGCGAGTTTCTACTCTCGCTGTTCTCGAAGTCGTTCGGCCTCCATTGTAGGGAGAGAGGTTTTGATTCCATCTATAGCAAAATAAATAAAATTAAAAAAAAAAGTCTCTCTCACAAACCTGAAGAGCTCAGGAACTCAGCAATGGCATCAATTAAGAGAATAATAATGTTGTAGTCGGGTGCAACTCTTCACAACATTGGGAGTAATCATCACAACTTTTTGATGAAAGCCCTTTACAAGAATTGAAGTTGCAACCATGATGTTTCGAAGTATCCAACTTCAGAAACTTGAGACGGACCAAATCTAGAATATAGAACACCTCTTTCTTTGTCCTCCTCGTTCGTGATGAAGCACCACCAATTGATAAAACCTGGAAAAAAATAGTGTTAGTTATTGGCTTGAGTTTACACCCTTGCAGTGGTTAAGCGAGAACAATGTGTGGCTGGGTTTAAGAAAAGCCCGACATAACCTCCGATAACATTTACAACAGTCACCTCTCCATGGCCGAAGCCTCCCATCTCATTTTTTTCTGCCTTCAACCTTTTGGAAATCAGCACATCCATCTAAGTTGCCAATGGTAGATCAGATTGCTGCCCATATGCTCTCCCAACAGAGACCCGGTTCAGGTAGAAGAGCTGCACGATTAAAATAAATTAGGGTGGTAATATTGAAAATTTTATTTATTTTCAAACAACATCCCCATTAGAACAGAGAAAACACTACATATCATCAGAAATTGAAGGCTACCACATACATAATTTATTTTTTTCTGTTGGTAGTCCTTGATACTGTCAACCAAGACACGTAGCACATGGTTGGCCCAATTTAATTTTCCAATCTCTGATACATTGCTAAGCAATGGTAAAACCCTTGTGCTAATCTCTGAGTGTGAGTTGGAACGTAGAATTGTACTATATACATAGAGGACAAAATCTTTCTTGAAATCGTCAAGATCTTAACTTTATTCAATCTTCCTACAAGTTTGCTTCAGGATAAGGGTTTATCATCATTCTCTTCTTGATAACAATTTCACGCCTGCCCTTGGGGATGCCCAAAGTGTAAGCAACATCATCATCCTTGATATTAATATATTTCCCACCTTCTAGGTCCATGCAACATAATGCAGTGTTAAACTTGTTTACTAAATATATGCATATATCTCGTTGCACCCTCGTACACTTTACAAGGAGCAGACCACCAAACCCAATTTCCTCGACTGCTTTCTTTTGTGCTTCGTCGAACCCCTCAACTAATTGAACAAATTCAGCAGCAACACACCTTGATTGAAAAGCTCTCTCCTGAAAACACACAATAATCCGGAACTTCAACAATCATAATATATGTAACAAATTAAAATGAAAACTTTAAGTCCAATAAAACTTTTATTTTGAAATAAAGATTTGAAATACTTACATCCTTTATCTTTGGTTGTGTATTTGTTTGGCAGAAAATGTAAGGATCGGGCGTGTCAGGGGTTTCGTACGAAGACAAAAGTGTGAACTGAGCTTGTCCCTATAAGCGTGGTGCAAGAAAAATGAGATCAGGTAATTGTGTAAAGTAAGAATGACTCTTACTAAATGTTCTCAAACAGTATTAAAGCACACAAATTTGAAAGTGATGAAAATAATATAAAGCAAGGCTTTGAAAGTGGAGAAGAAAACTGTGATTGAAATTGATTTAAAGGAAATTCCAGGGAAATAAAAATTACATAAAATGCAAGAACATTAAAGGAAATGCTAAGGATTGCTACTAAATACTTTTAGGATGCTATTTGGGCTACTGGAAAGTTGGAGAGGACAACATGTGTATATAGAAATTGAGAATGGACTCCGACTTGCCGTGGAAGCTTGCTTTCATGCTAAGTCTTTCTTTGGGACTTGTGCTTTTCTTAGAATGCCAAATTGTCACTCCAAATGCTCCTTGAAACTCTCAATTAGTCATGAATACCACCATGCCAATTGCATTACCCTGCTTTAAAAATAGAATTCCAAAGTTACTCTCATATCAGTGTCATAATGAGCAAATACATAATTTTGTCTTCATTTGAATGCTAAATCTTAGTCTTTTCAATCCATTTAATATTTAACTACAAAACAATTTTTCAGTTAAGAGTAAAATAAAAATTTAACATTCTCAATAATACTTAAAACACTGTTCATATATCATTACAAAGAAAGAAGGTCAATGATATATAACATATACATTGTCCACAAAGATATACCAAAAACAACATTTTTAGGATTTAGTTGGAGTGCCAAAATCAAAGGACATGACAGTACCAAAATAGGATATGAGATGCGGTTCACAAGCATTCCAAGAATTACAGTACCAAAAAAAAAAAAAAAAGATTACACACGGACTGAGAGGTTTGCTGCATACCCATTTCAGATCCCGAGAAGTGGTTACCTCCACCCACTACACCAGTGGTTGGACTAGTGGGTACGAAAGCTGGAAAATAAAAAGGGTAGCAGATGAGATGTGCATAACAGCACCTTAATTCAAATTAACAATGCAATTGCTTTTGTAAGGTCCCTTCTAATCTGGCTTTGCACACCTGGCTCCAAATTTAAACCATGGTCGTTAAAATTTTGACCATCTACTACAAAAACTACATCAAAAGAAAGTGTCAGTCATTGAACATGGATCCAATAATTGTGAGACACAAACATTCTTTGTTTGTGAGGATCAAAACATAGATAACCTTTATAATCCATAGGTTAACCCAGAAAAATACATTGTGAAGTTTCATTTTCAAGCTTATTTTTTGTGTAAGGTTTGAGAAGAGGATAACAAGCAGACCCAAAAACATTAAGAGAAGAACAATCAGGAGAAGTGCCATGAAGAACTTCAAATGGAACCTTGTGACCAGTGTTTAACACTAGGCATCCGATTTATCAAACAAGTGGTTGTGCTAAATGCATGAAAACAAAATTGAGTTGTTGCTGCTACACATGATGACAAAGAACTGAAAAATATCCTCATCTCATAAGTTAGTATATAGAACATACCGATGGGGGACATCTCTTTCCTCTTCTTAGAAGCCTGTTTTTTGCGAATATAGAATTTGGTGGCCCTGGACAATATATTTCCTGAGAAAGAATGAAGCATGAGAAGTACCAAAACAGGTACTCCACAGAAAATGGTATTTTAGTTACTAAGTGGTATTATGTTCACAAGCTGGTACCCATCGAAAACCTTAAAGCACAATATTACCTCCCAATGTGGATTTCTGATCAACTACTTCTAAAGGACTGGTAGAGTTTAAATTCTAACCATCTGCTACAAAAACTACAGCAAAAGAAAATGTTAGTCATTGTCACACTGAACATGGATCCAATATTACCTTTCCTATAGGGACTATGGTCAACAGTTTGAAAATCAGGATCATACCTAGAGGGACTCTGGTCGGTCTGGTCAGCAGTGTGTCTTTCAGAGACATAATGATCAGATTCTTCTAGGAAAGCTAGTATAACAAGACAAAAAGTAAGAGATAATGTTAGTAACTTGTCACTAAACATGATAGTTCCCTTTTTCAGGTAGTGCCCAAGGGCACATGCAAAATTACTAGTGAGATATATTATAGTTCTAGAAGATAAACTGACCTAATTTTCCTTTCTCTTTGGTTGAAGCATTATCTATATCACCATGATGAATGCATTTACTTACAATTTCATCCTTCTTAGAATTATTATTATGGAGGATCAATTCAGCTGCAAGGTCCACGCGGTATCTATCTATGACATCCTAAAAATGTATATGAAATACTTAATTAAGAAATAATTATAAATCAATTAACAAGTTATAACTCATGTAATGAAACCGAGGACATGGTTAAAAGGTACTCACCTTATCCATTGATATTTCCATATCACCATTCCAAAACCGCATGAACTTCAGCATAAAGATGCCACAATCGTCTCTATGCAAAAAAAAAAAAAAAAAAAATGGAAAACAGTTTAATTTCATCAAGTAAAATTTTGAATTTCATCCAGAAGATAAAATTCTCAACTTCTGTAAGTTGTACTTATGATCCTATTTGCATGGGAACACTGGCTTGTTGGAGTGAATAATTGGATATGTATAAGACTTTCCATGTACTTCAGTTAATATTATCTCCAACACTATTAAGCTATAATTGTCATAAATTTTACAATAGGTTAAAACATTGAAATATACAATAAGTTGTAGTAAAGTTAGGTTTGTGATATACCAAAAGCCTTAACCACATCAATTTTGTCTCTGTACAATGAATCTAGATAATGAAAGCAGAAATCCACCGTATTTACAACAAATGCAATCCAATGATTCCCATCCCAACAAACTGGGACAAAGAACTGAAACGGATTGGAGAAGTTAGAGCAGAAGTATACATTGAATAAATGGTAAGAAATTAACTTTGTATGACAAATAATAAAATATGTCTTACCAAGCTGCACTCTGCTAAGATTGATGGAATATGTTTCGGCCTGAAGTGTGATGAAAAGTCATCCAACACATTTTTAGCATTAATTTCCAATTGATAAAGCATAATCTGTGTCTGAAATGTTCGAACCACATTTATAATTATGATGGACTTCTGAAAAAGATTAGTTCACAACAAATAATAAAGGATAGCTTTTGTAATTACAGAGAAAATACAGTAAAAAAATATGCTTCTTCATCGCTTGAGGTTCATTGTTTAGCACTCGTGCATACATATCAATGACCTGTATATAATTCACAATGAGCACTCGTGCATACATATCAATGATCTGTATATAATTCATAATGTAACACCGGAGATTAAAAAAAAATATTACAAGAATAATTAGAGCATAGTGTCAACCCCTAAAAAAACTCACCGAACTAGAAACCCATTTGGTGGGGGCAAGAGTCTTAATGTCACACTGCTCCAAAAATGAGTCATACATAGTCACAACAATATCACTCTCAGGACAATCACAGGACCAAACATAGTTAGCAATTGCTTTTGGAAGGTCCCTTTTAATCTGGCTTTGCGCACCTGGCTCCAATTCACTTTGCTCTCCTGGGTCCGATTCAACAGGATACTTTCTTTTTCTACGCACCTTTGCACGAGTAGCCGGTAGAGGTGTGTTTTTATTGTTAGGGGTGGCTTCCCTATTCTACTTATTCAAAAATGAACTAAGCAAAGTTATCTCTGCACCTTGTGCAACCATTAGACGTTCTATTTTCATATGCCTCTCTAAAATGCAAGCATGAATATCCTACAAAGAGAAAATAGTATTAAGACTTATTTGGCCTATAGTTATAAAACAAAAAAAATTATAAATCATAGTTACTAAAATCAAATAATTGCAATAATCAAGATAAAACCTGGAAAAAAATAGGACAAATTGATGTTAATGAGCATGCATCAACTTCAGTGAGAGGATTATTACAATAATCAACTCTGATCAACTCTGATAGGGACAAGCTCAGTGCACACTTTTGAGTCTTCGTATAAAACCCCTGACACGCCCGATCCTTACATTTTCTGCCAAACAAATACACAACCTTTGTTATGCCTACCCTTTAACGAGTTTCTCCAAATCTTAAGATATATAAAACACAAAATCATATCTGAGGAATAATCAACTCACTGAAGTTGATGCATGCTCATTAACATCAATTTGGCCTATTTTTTTCCAGGTTTTATCTTGATTATTGCAATTATTTGATTTTAATAACTATGATTTATAATTTTTTTTGTTTTATAACTATAGGCCAAATAAGTCTTAATACTATTTTCTCTTTGTAGGATATTCATGCTTGCATTTTAGAGAGGCATATGAAAATAGAACGTCTAATGGTTGCACAAGGTGCAGAGATAACTTTGCTTAGTTCATTTTTGAATAAGTAGAATAGGGAAGCCACCCCTAACAATAAAAACACACCTCTACCGGCTACTCGTGCAAAGGTGCGTAGAAAAAGAAAGTATCCTGTTGAATCGGACCCAGGAGAGCAAAGTGAATTGGAGCCAGGTGCGCAAAGCCAGATTAAAAGGGACCTTCCAAAAGCAATTGCTAACTATGTTTGGTCCTGTGATTGTCCTGAGAGTGATATTGTTGTGACTATGTATGACTCATTTTTGGAGCAGTGTGACATTAAGACTCTTGCCCCCACCAAATGGGTTTCTAGTTCGGTGAGTTTTTTTAGGGGTTGACACTATGCTCTAATTATTCTTGTAATATTTTTTTTTAATCTCCGGTGTTACATTATGAATTATATACAGATCATTGATATGTATGCACGAGTGCTCATTGTGAATTATATACAGGTCATTGATATGTATGCACGAGTGCTAAACAATGAACCTCAAGCGATGAAGAAGCATATTTTTTTACTGTATTTTCTCTGTAATTACAAAAGCTATCCTTTATTATTTGTTGTGAACTAATCTTTTTCAGAAGTCCATCATAATTATAAATGTGGTTCGAACATTTCAGACACAGATTATGCTTTATCAATTGGAAATTAATGCTAAAAATGTGTTGGATGACTTTTCATCACACTTCAGGCCGAAACATATTCCATCAATCTTAGCAGAGTGCAGCTTGGTAAGACATTTTATTATTTGTCATACAAAGTTAATTTCTTACCATTTATTCAATGTATACTTCTGCTCTAACTTCTCCAATCCGTTTCAGTTCTTTGTCCCAGTTTGTTGGGATGGGAATCATTGGATTGCATTTGTTGTAAATACGGTGGATTTCTGCTTTCATTATCTAGATTCATTGTACAGAGACAAAATTGATGTGGTTAAGGCTTTTGGTATATCACAAACCTAACTTTACTACAACTTATTGTATATTTCAATGTTTTAACCTATTGTAAAATTTATGACAATTATAGCTTAATAGTGTTGGAGATAATATTAACTGAAGTACATGGAAAGTCTTATACATATCCAATTATTCACTCCAACAAGCCAGTGTTCCCATGCAAATAGGATCATAAGTACAACTTACAGAAGTTGAGAATTTTATCTTCTGGATGAAATTCAAAATTTTACTTGATGAAATTAAACTGTTTTCCATTTTTTTTTTTTTTTTTTTTTTTGCATAGAGACGATTGTGGCATCTTTATGCTGAAGTTCATGCGGTTTTGGAATGGTGATATGGAAATATCAATGGATAAGGTGAGTACCTTTTAACCATGTCCTCGGTTTCATTACATGAGTTATAACTTGTTAATTGATTTATAATTATTTCTTAATTAAGTATTTCATATACATTTTTAGGGTGTCATAGAGAGATACCTCGTGGACCTTGCAGCTGAATTGATCCTCCATAATAATAATTCTAAGAAGGATGAAATTGTAAGTAAATGCATTCATCATGGTGATATAGATAATGCTTCAACCAAAGAGAAAGGAAAATTAGGTCAGTTTATCTTCTAGAACTATAATATATCTCACTAGTAATTTTGCATGTGCCCTTGGGCACTACCTGAAAAAGGGAACTATCATGTTTAGTGACAAGTTACTAACATTCTCTCTTACTTTTTGTCTTGTTATACTAGCTTTCCTAGAAGAATCTGATCATTATGTCTCTGAAAGACACACTGCTGACCAGACCGACCAGAGTCCCTCTAGGTATGATCCTGATTTTCAAACTGTTGACCATAGTCCCTATAGGAAAGGTAATATTGGATCCATGTTCAGTGTGACAATGACTAACATTTTCTTTTGCTGTAGTTTTTGTAGCAGATGGTTAGAATTTAAACTCTACCAGTCCTTTAGAAGTAGTTGATCAGAAATCCACATTGGGAGGTAATATTGTGCTTTAAGGTTTTCGATGGGTACCAGCTTGTGAACATAATACCACTTAGTAACTAAAATACCATTTTCTGTGGAGTACCTGTTTTGGTACTTCTCATGCTTCATTCTTTCTCAGGAAATATATTGTCCAGGGCCACCAAATTCTATATTCGCAAAAAACAGGCTTCTAAGAAGAGGAAAGAGATGTCCCCCATCGGTATGTTCTATATACTAACTTATGAGATGAGGATATTTTTCAGTTCTTTGTCATCATGTGTAGCAGCAACAACTCAATTTTGTTTTCATGCATTTAGCACAACCACTTGTTTGATAAATCGGATGCCTAGTGTTAAACACTGGTCACAAGGTTCCATTTGAAGTTCTTCATGGCACTTCTCCTGATTGTTCTTCTCTTAATGTTTTTGGGTCTGCTTGTTATCCTCTTCTCAAACCTTACACAAAAAATAAGCTTGAAAATGAAACTTCACAATGTATTTTTCTGGGTTAACCTATGGATTATAAAGGTTATCTATGTTTTGATCCTCACAAACAAAGAATGTTTGTGTCTCACAATTATTGGATCCATGTTCAATGACTAACACTTTCTTTTGATGTAGTTTTTGTAGTAGATGGTCAAAATTTTAACGACCATGGTTTAAATTTGGAGCCAGGTGTGCAAAGCCAGATTAGAAGGGACCTTACAAAAGCAATTGCATTGTTAATTTGAATTAAGGTGCTGTTATGCACATCTCATCTGCTACCCTTTTTATTTTCCAGCTTTCGTACCCACTAGTCCAACCACTGGTGTAGTGGGTGGAGGTAACCACTTCTCGGGATCTGAAATGGGTATGCAGCAAACCTCTCAGTCCGTGTGTAATCTTTTTTTTTTTTTTTTTGGTACTGTAATTCTTGGAATGCTTGTGAACCGCATCTCATATCCTATTTTGGTACTGTCATGTCCTTTGATTTTGGCACTCCAACTAAATCCTAAAAATGTTGTTTTTGGTATATCTTTGTGGACAATGTATATGTTATATATCATTGACCTTCTTTCTTTGTAATGATATATGAACAGTGTTTTAAGTATTATTGAGAATGTTAAATTTTTATTTTACTCTTAACTGAAAAATTGTTTTGTAGTTAAATATTAAATGGATTGAAAAGACTAAGATTTAGCATTCAAATGAAGACAAAATTATGTATTTGCTCATTATGACACTGATATGAGAGTAACTTTGGAATTCTATTTTTAAAGCAGGGTAATGCAATTGGCATGGTGGTATTCATGACTAATTGAGAGTTTCAAGGAGCATTTGGAGTGACAATTTGGCATTCTAAGAAAAGCACAAGTCCCAAAGAAAGACTTAGCATGAAAGCAAGCTTCCACGGCAAGTCGGAGTCCATTCTCAATTTCTATATACACATGTTGTCCTCTCCAACATGAAACATTTACAGTAGCCCAAATAGCATCCTAAAAGTATTTAGTTGCAATCTTTAGCATTTCCTTTAATGTTCTTGCATTTTATGTAATTTTTATTTCCCTGGATTTCCTTTAAATCAATTTCAATCACAGTTTTCTTCTCCACTTTCAAAGCCTTGCTTTATATTATTTTCATAACTTTCAAATTTGTGTGCTACTGTTTGAGAACTTTTAGTAAGAGTCATTCTTACTTACTTTACACAATTACCTGATCTCATTTTTCTTGCACCACGCTTATAGGGACAAGCTCAGTTCACACTTTTGAGTCTTCGTACAAAACCCTTGACACGCCCGATCCTTACATTTTCTGCCAAACAAATACACAACCTTTGTTATGCCTACCCTTTAACGAGTTTCTCCAAATCTTAAGATATATAAAACACAAAATCATATCTGAGGAATACAAATTATTTTTTTTTTCCTTGATATGTGGTTTACAAATTATCTGGTTTTATAAATCTGGTATGACCCTTTTATTTGCGTGGAAGTCCGTACTCAAGTGCCAGCTTTGAGTTTTTTGGAAGGTGATCCAACTATCACATGTGTTAGGAATCATGTTTGGAATACAAAATTTGAGAAGTATTGGCATTCAAAAATGATAGGGATACACACTAAACGACACACAAGCTTTAAATATATGTACGCTGTGCTTTGTAAGTGATGCACAGAAAAGTGTGAAAAATTCAAATAGCACAGGGTACATGCATTTAAAACATAGTGTGTTGTTTAGTATGTCGTTTGGTGTGTATCCCTATCATTGTTGATTAGCATTACTCGCAAAAATGGTGTCGTGGGTCCCAAAATGTGTACCACACTTTGAGACTATTTATACTTCTTTTTTTTTTTGAGACATAAGTCGCACCATCTTGATTAGGGGTGTCAACAAAACTGATTAGACTGAACCAATCGGTTATGTCAGTTTTCATTAGAATATCACACTGTAAAAATCAAAAAACATCTCTAAAATCAACAAAATCGACCGAACCAAAACCTATCGGTCGGTTTTGAAAACTCTCAAAAATCGACCTATCCAAACCGATGAGAGCCCTAATCTTGGCATTATATTAGAATGTACGATACAACAAAAATTGCTAGAATGTATCATAGAAGTTTCCAACTAATCTTTGGTTTTTTCTGTTAGTAAAACAGAAGGATCAAACAGATACAGACACCCCCGACCGGGGCTTCTAGCCTAGATGGTCATGTACCACCTCTCCTTTGTGGGAGGTGGGGAGTTCGAGTCCCCTCATGGGACTTTGAACAGGGGGTTTCACTCCCCTTCAGCCAGTGGCTGTCTATCGTGTGTGTGTGTGGCGCCAGTGGGTGCTTTGACTGTAGCAAAAAAAAAAAAAAGATACAGACACCCCCTGACCTGTATATATCGGAGGTGGCCTCACTCACATCATCACATGCCCTCAAGTCTCACAAATCACAATAACGTCCAAAATTGTAGGTCCAACATTTCGTTGTCATTTCGTCCCAGCCCATATATATACATATATATATATATATGTATATATATTGTCATTAATACGCCTCGTGACTGGACTTCAACTTATATTCCCGTGTATATGTATGTATGTATATATGCGTGTGTATATATATATGAAACATCGACAAGGGCCAGGTCTTGAACACCGCGGCCATGAAGCGAGGGAACAACAACGACAACAGCGCCGCCGCCGGAGCGCTCGCTCCGCTCCTGCCGGAGGTCCAATCGCGAGGAGAACAACAACATGACGACGGCGGCGGCGCGTCGATCTCCGGCGCGGTGTTCAACGTGTCGACGAGCATGATCGGTGCGGGAATCATGTCGATTCCGGCGACTCTGAAGGTTTTGGGGATAATTCCGGGCTTCGTCCTCATCCTAATCGTCGCTTTTCTGGTGGAGGTCACGGTAGAGTTTTTGCTCCGGTACACGCGCTCCGGCGATTCGAACACGTACGGCGGTCTCATGGCGGAGTCGTTTGGGAAATTCGGATCGATTGGTCTTCAGATTTGTGTGATGGTTACCAATTTTGGAGCTCTCATCGTCTATTTGATCATAATCGGTATGTTTGTTTGTTTGTTTAATTGTTTAATTAAGCTGTAGGTTTAAGATTTTATGATTAATTGCACTTTGCACTCTTGAAATTTGGATGATTTTACACTTTATCCTATAAAGTTTCAAATTTAACATTTTAGTCCTTTCTGCGTCTAAACTGGGAGTAGACGTGGCAGAAGTAGTGTCACAAAAACTTTTATGGTAACAATAATACCATAATTTCTAATTTGTATTACAAAATTGATTATCAACTGATTGGCTGATTTAGTTGTGGACCACAAATATACTTCTAAAAAAATTCAAAGTGATCCCATGACACAGATGGCTAAAGGTAGTCCCATAAACACCATAGCGTTACTCTACTTATTTGTAATATCAATGCTAGTTAGGATACTTGGAAAAGCAAACTCCCAAGAGGAGAAACCCGTTACACATGTGGGACTTTTATTGTGATTTGATTATTTTGCGGGTTTCACATTGCCGGCCGTTACACGGTGTGACGATCACATTTATTAATTTATCTTACAATAGGGCTTCTGTCAAGAAGGGTAATACTCAAGTAACTCAATATGAGTAATGCTTCAGCCACACCCAATTCACAACCAAATGCTTCAACGAATGCTCAATATGTGTCCATTGACTGTAGAGGTTCTTCTGTTACTTGGAAAATGTTACTTTATCACGTCCTCTTGGGGGTGGGGTGTGTATTTCACCATCTTTTCATGAAGAGGGTGTTTGGGCTATGTTACACGGACTCTTCAAAGTGTCCGAAGGACACGGGTATGATAGCCATATCCGACACGGGTACTTTGCTTTTGTTGGCTGAAAATTACACTGAACTACACTAGAAGGATCCTACCCAAGTGTCATACCCATGTCCGCAAAGAGTCGTGTCGACACGGGTACTTCTCCTATTTAGAAGAGTCCATGTAACATAGTGTTTGGGAATAGCTTTTTGAGTTCATAAGTGATTATGGAACGCCAAAAGCTAAATTAAATTTGTTTGGCAAAACTGATTCTCTGATTCGATCAGAAAAGAATGTGAAGTCAATTGCAGTAATTTGCGATTGGTCACAAGCTACCTTTGATAACTTTGGTCAAAAGCAGTATTTTTGGGATTGATTAGCATAAGCATAAGCCGTGCCAAGCAGGCCCTAAGACGTACTAGTGATAAACTTTCTGGTTTGTCATTATTTTCTTCTCCAATTTACCTGCAGAGGAAAGTATTTCCTACTATTGCCCTATCAGACCTACTTCATTCGTCTTATTTTCTAATGAGAAGTACAGAACATGCCACTTAGCTATTAGCTTATAATAAACGTGAAGAACTGTAAACGATAGGCCGTGTTTGTAACAACTTTTTAGAGTCCAAAAGTGAACATGGAACTCCCAAATCTAAAATGAAGTTGTTTGACTCTTGCGATTGTGTCAATCGCAAAAGGTTTCGATTTGCAAAAGCACTTTAAGGGACCCATAATTGCAAGTATTACAAAATGGAAAATGAGGGAAAATAAAAGGAATAAAACAGGGATGCTTGCGTCAAACTTGTGAATCCTTTTCGGGTTGAAATCACCTCCATACATAACACAATTAGGTCTCAATGGAAACAACACCCTCAGCTGAGTTTATATATACATTCATGGACATTCTGTAATAAACTACCTGGGCCAAATAGCTCCTTCCTAAGGGTTAAAGGCAGGATGGTAAGAACTAGTGGAAAGAAAGGAATTTGGAAAAAGGGGTGTTTGTGGCTTAGCTTTTGCTAGCTTTGTTGTTTTGTTGTGACATCTTCTCTTGTTTTGGCTTTGCCCCTTAGTTTCATTGCCACTTAGGTTTGGCCTATTTTTGTGTGTTTTTCTTTGCCACAGTCCTCTGCTTGAGCTTTTTTGTTATATCCTGGCCCCTTGTACTTTTGTACAGTCTTTTTTGGAATATATTTACCATTTTTCAAAAAAAAAAAAAACAAAAACAAAACTAGGTAGATACCATGCTGCTTGATGATGGTTAAGATGCAGCTGCTGTCTAGCAAGATCAAAACTTCTATTGAGAGAGTATTGAAAAAATTTCTTATAAGCGAGCTTTTTTGTGTTGCGTGTTCATTTCTATGTTCTGTTTCATTCAATCTTTTTTTTCTGTTTCATTCAATCTTTTTTTTTTTCTTTTTTTTTTCTCTATTACTTTTATATTTTATGACATACACCAGTGTACGAGTAGTTTAAGCACATTGCTGTATTCGTAGCCAGTGCACGAAATTGATGGGCTTAAGCTTAATATTTTATCAGTATATACATCATTACATGTATGATATACACAATGATCATATTAACAAAAATTGTATTTCTCAGGAGACGCGATCTCAGGAAATCAGTCTGAAGGAACATTACATTTGGGTGTTCTACAAGAATGGTTTGGTATCCAGTGGTGGAACTCACGGGCATATGCACTTCTTTTCGTCGTAGTCTTTGTTATGCTTCCACTGCTCTTGCTACGACGTGTAGGTCAGTATAAATATTTTTACAAATAGTGTATATAATTTTCAGACTCTTGAAAATTAATAATCTCTAAGCAGGTTATGATGTCAACATTGCATATGAATGCTTGGTTGAGAAGTCTCTATGAGAACACTCTTTTAAATTGTTAATTGAGGTTTAGATCCTGGTTGGGATAGGTTTTCAGAACCAATCAATCAGTTATAATAATTGATTGTTTAAAAAGCTATATGACCATTTGGATTAGTTTTTTTTTTTTTGAACTCTAATGTTTGCTTATTTTCCTTTCTCTCTTTAATTCATTTCTGACTGCTTATCACATACAGATTCGCTAAGGCATGCTTCAGCAGTATCCATTCTTCTAGCTGTGGTGTTTGTTGCCATATGTGCAGCAATGGCTATCTATGCTATGTGGAAAGGAAAATCACACAGATTGAGACTAGTACCAGACTTTGCCAATGGAGTCTCCTTCTTCGATCTTTTCACCACCATACCAGTCTTTGCAACGGGTTTTGGATGCCATGTTAATGGTGAGAAAATATCGAGTTTTTGGTGTCATATCGTACTAATGCTTTGTTTGGTTCGCAGATTTAGAGAAGAAAAAACATTTTCTTGTAGTTTTTTTTGCCTCATACTTGAGAGTACTATTTGAAATTAATATTTTTCTAAAATAGTTTGAAAATCAAGAGAAGGCATAGAAAATCGACTCGTGAAACTCAAAATTTAAATTTTGTTTTCATTTATTTTCTTTTACTTCCATTTTATGCACTTTTCCCCTACTAACCAAACAAATAAAAACATTTTCTTTTGTGGTTCTTTCTTTTCTCTCACTAAATCCACGAACTAAAGAGAACCTAATTTGCTTTGTCGTGAAGTTCAAGAGCTTAGGTTTGCTCAATTGTAGGTATGTTTACTTAGGAAGTGATACTTTCTCCAACTTACTATTATCATTGTTCTAAACAGATCATATTTTTAACACATGATTTTCCAGAGGAGTGAGAATAGGCAAACTATGAAATGCTATTGCTCTTTCAACAATTTGCCAAAGATACAATGGCATCCTGCCGAAACATATTGCCAAGTTATATAAATTGTAACTTCCTTTCATGGGTTTGAAACTAGAAGGCAATTTTGTTAGAAATTTACAAAATTTTGTACTTTTCCAAACATCATTTAAGATTTGTTCTGTGAATCTATGCAGTTCATCCGATAAGAGCAGAGCTTGGTAGACCTTCTGATATGAGTTCAGCAGTCCGAATCTCTCTTATACTCTGTGTTGGCATCTACTTTGCTGTTGGGTTCTTCGGGTACCTTCTATTCGGGGACTCAATCATGACGGACATGCTCGTCAACTTCGATCTAACTTCGCACTCTGTGATTGGTTCATTAGTCAACGATATAGTTCGACTAAGTTACGCTATTCACCTCATGCTAGTTTTTCCTGTCATTAACTTCTCTTTGAGGGCAAATGTGGACGAACTACTCTTCCCAAAGAAACCTCTTTTGGCCAAAGACACACTCAGATTCGTGTCTCTTACGTGTACTTTACTCGCGTTGATATACATGCTTGCCATAGCTATTCCAAATATATGGTATTTCTTCCAGTTCTTCGGAACAACCACAGTTATGTGCCTCATGTTCATATTCCCAAGCTCAATCATTCTTAGGTATGAAAGCTTTTTCGATCTCCTTATCTTTACTAGGGGCAAAAGGGTTGATTACACTTTGCACCTTTGTATTTTACGTACGGTGTAAATTACACTTTGCATGATCGTAGTTTACACTCTGTGTCATTTTGTCCCACAGTTTTAAAGTTTGACATATTAGACCATGGAATTTATATTTGTGCCAATCTGCACCTTTCGGCAGAATTGTTCACAGATTTTGAAGAATTTTAATGGATTTTGACTCTCTTCATTTCTTTCATTTTTTGATAGAATTGTTGACAAAATTCTGTCAGATTCTAACAGGGAGGGTGCGAAATGACATAAACTAGAAACTTCAGGGTATAATTTGTCAGCTTTGACGTTTTCTCTGACAAATTTCTACCATTTTGATACGGAAAGTGACAAACAACAAACTTCGGGGTCTAATTTGTCTACTTCTAAAATACGGGGACAAAGTAACACCAAGTGTGAACTACGTGGGTACAAAGTGTAGTTAACCCAAAAGACCGAGGGTCTTTAAAAGTTATTGCCTTTCATTATTTGATTATTTCCCTTTCTTTTTCACAGAGATGTTCACAATATATCTACTAGAAGGGATAGGTTTGTGGCAATATTGGTGATCATTCTGGCTGTTGGGACTAGCTTAACTGCCATCTCTACTAATGTGTACAGTTCTATTTTCAAAAGCTGATTTCTTTCATTCATGGGAACAAATCTCCATTGTTTCCCTCATTTTACATACCCAAGCTCAATCATTATATGGTATGAACTTCAATTATCTCTATGTTCAGTTTTTGTGTTGCATGTTATATCTGTTACCAACTCATTAGCTTCATACCAGAACAACTCTTTTTTTTTTTTTGGGCAGATACCCATATGGTGATCATCCTGGCTATTGGGATATGCAGCTTTTCAATTATTATGTACAGATCGTTTTCTTAAACTGATTTTCTTTTCTTGGTCAATAGATTGGAAGATCATTAGTTTTTGATTGATAATTCAAGAGTGCGTTTTCTTTTGTAATTGATACACTTTGTTCTTATATAGATTATCAAATTACCTCAATTCTAGGCATGTTATGTAATCTGTTTGTATTTATATCACATAGTACTTTTGATTGAAAAGTCGATCCGAATGTAATCCATATTTTTGTCGCAGTTAGAAAATGAGTCAAAATTCTACACAGGATCAAACCTATGGGACTTTGAGGAACAATGGAAGGGAATAAGCAAATTAAAAAGAAAAGCAAAGAAAATTAGAGGAAAAATATTACTCCCTCTGTCCCATTTTATTTGGCCGTCCCAAAACTAGTGATCATTTTGAGCATTTAACGAAAGTAATTTATTCACTTTTCAAAATTGTCCTTTTTGTTGAAAACATCAAAAGAAGAAATGAAGTAACAAATTAGGTTTAAAAAAACATTAAAAGTAGGGGACAAATGTGTAGGGCAAGCTTATTATGAGCAGTTTTGCATATGCACAAGCGCTCCACAGCTGTTGGATTGTCCAAATTGCATCGAGATATCAATTCTTCATCCAATGACTGTGGAGTGCTTGTACATATGCAAAGGTGCTCATAATAGCCTTGCCCAAATTTGTAACAACAAAAGAATTTTAATGCCTGTGGGTACATTTAATGATGTTTCCTAAATAAATATACATAGTACATAAAAATATAGAAGAACCCATATTCTGAATGACCAAATTCATACTTGGAAAATATATTTTTGGTTCTTGAAGAATTAGGGACAAGAGGATAGATAAAGAAAGGATATATAGTAAGTATACTTCATGTGGGAGTGTTTAGAACTACATTCTCAGAATTGCGCTGTTCTCTCCATTTTCAACTTATTTTAAAGATGCTTTGTAATACAATATTTACTTTCTGATATAAAGTAAATCTTATTTGCTTCCGCTTTTAAGCAATAGATAATGAAAGACATAATAAGTAATTTGCACACAAAACCTAAACCTTAAGAAACAAAGTCATCGTATGCGAAAATTAATCTATTTCACGAAACATGAATTTCCGCATTATTTTTCCCATTTGGAGTTATGATATATCATTCATGGCCGTTGATATCTTTTCTAGTAAAATAGAGTCTCAGCATCCTTAGATATGGCTTTTGACTTAACCAACTGCACTTCTAGTCCAGATTTGAAAGAATTATACCTTTATTCATCTCAAGATCAAACATCCTATCTCAAATCTTGGAATCTCTTGAGCAAACTTAACTTGTAATTCTCTACTTCCACATCTTCAAGAGATTCTGGGGTAGACCTGAGAATTGAGATTGCTCCAGCATCGTGTAGAGCTCCAACAGCTTCATCTGCATTCACAAAAAATAAGTTATAACAACCGTCACCATGAGGAAAACAGATAAAATTACCAAAAGAGAGAGAAAAATGAAAAGTAAAGTTGTCATTTTTATCTTTTTCAGTAGCGTCAGTTTGTTATCGATTTATTTAAAGTTATCTCCTCAATCTAAAACACGAGACACAAATCATGGAGGCTAAATCATAAATAAGTTTGTTAAGTTATCTGAAACAGCCAAATACCGTTACTGTCAACACCAGAAGTTTCACCTTCGAAAATATGGAAGCTATGAAAGCATTTAAATCTCATATATTACTTAAGAATACAAAGTACTCTATTTAAGTCTTCCTAAAGGCAAAACTAGGTTAAATACAAGTACTAGTATGACTATTCACACACACACACACACACAGACATGAAAGTATGACCTGATGGTGCGAGAGCAGCAAGAGCCTTTAAGGCTTCTTTCCGTGTGCGGTCATCCTTTGCAGCCCCAAGCATATTTAGAAGCTCTTGAGCCCCACCCATCTCCACAATCTTCATCCTTTTTTCATCTACAGATCAAAACAAAAGCAACACTATAATTTGAGATTCTAATACTCTATGGCACGCAGTTAATCACTTCTGCTCGGATTCCATAGCTTAATTTTAGAAACCAAGAGGTGCAAAATATATTATTGTGCATAATGTACATAGATCCACATGTTACTATTGTATAGAAGGGGAAAGGTAGGGGAAAATGGAGTTCTACGACATTCTGAAACTCAAGCTGCTTGACTACAAAGCAATTTGTTCAGCACAACTAAAATTCATTTTCAACCACCATTATTTATCTCGCAATCAACTCAGAAAGGACAATTTCATCTGAGACCAACCCATTTGGTCCTTTTAGTTCACGATTTTTGACATTTGCACCAATTTCAATATTGACAAAGACATTCACTTGCAGAGAACCAAAATAATTAATTTAGAAAGAGAAGAGTGATTAGCTAACATAATGAGTTAAGAGGTAAACATCACCGCAACAACCAAATATTTTACCATAATCAGAAGCAAAGAGCTTGGTAATCAATCAAATTAAGAATTGGACCTCAACCGTGAAAAAAAAAAAATTAAATTACCATCTGTAGCAAAATCCGCTAATCTAGATGCCCCCATCCTTTTGAAGAAAGGATCCTTCACTTGCACAAGTGACACAGATTGTTGCATCAAGTTATCTCCTGGGAAAGTATATTATTCAAATCTCAAATAACACGAAATAAATAAATTCTGAAAAACAAAATAAAAGAATAAAATAAACTATGAAGGCCCGTTGCATAAACTAGTTGATAATTGATGCTAAAAACCATTACG
This sequence comes from Hydrangea macrophylla, assembly GCA_033977485.1. Classification (NCBI taxonomy): domain Eukaryota; kingdom Viridiplantae; phylum Streptophyta; class Magnoliopsida; order Cornales; family Hydrangeaceae; genus Hydrangea; species Hydrangea macrophylla. The sequence goes on along the minus strand of CM066999.1, from coordinate 14,006,483 downwards.
CATACCCATGTATGGAAAGAACTGGTAAGCAACAACTGTTGCTGTCCCGGCAAAGATCACTTTGAACAGCAGTCCTATTTTTCTGTCAGCCTCCTCCTCCATTGAGGGCTCACCTAGAATTCACATAACTAATTTATTGAAATTGTAAATATTGATGAACAAATAGCTGCATAACTTCGGAAAAAGGTGTGTACGGTAAAGAAACAGCTAAATGACATATGATAAACTTATAACCCTTTGTAAGAATAGTCACTGCACAGATCATAAACGATAGAATATGAAGTTTACATGTTAAAAATTAACTCTACATGCAGCCAGAACATGCTTGCTCGATCGGTTAATACGAAACTAGATGTTTCAAAAGGACGACAGAGAATCCCAACGATTGGAACTACGTCAAGCCAACAGTACAAAAGCAATGCACCTGATGGTAATATGAACATCTCCTAATGGGATCTAATTTCCAAACATTAGCCGTACTTGGAAATCTACCTTCTTCAGCTTGACTTAGGGTCTTATTTGAGGTGTAATATTTCAAAGTAATTGCATCCATGTATACAAGCTTCCTGTTTCTAGTTTTAATTCAATGTAGAAGTTGCACTTGAAGGGTTTGAGCTTTGGCTTATGCAGTGGTCGAACTGAGATTATCCAAATCTTCGTCTCTTTCTTCTGAATCTTTTGGTGCCCTCCTCTTTTGCCCTTTCACCTTCTCTACCTTTCTAAAGAACCAGTGTTATCAAGAGACGCACTTAATCCTAATAAAATGATAGTCAATACAGGCCCTTAATATGTGTTACATCTTGACTTTTGATATACATTGTTCGGCCCATTTCCTAACAGCTTAAGCTTTTTGGGGTAGTTGGTGACTTAACTTGGTATCAGAGCATTGTTTGTGGGGAGTCACAGATTCGAGTCTTCGTCCCCACTTTGGTATGCATATTTGTACTTTGTTATACTACTCCACTATGAAGGAGCTCAATTTGTGGGCTTTCAATGTGCGAGACGGGGTTGGACGTGAGGGAGGGTGTTGATGGTTGATATACATTATTGTACTTAGGGCTCTTCACGGTCGGTTTCGGTCGGCTTTTTGATGAATGTTACAACCGAACCGATTAAATCGGTTTCTCAAAAGTCATCACCGATTCCGACCAAATTGACTTGCAACCATAGTCAAACCGACCACTGCACATGCAGTCGGTTACGGTCGGTTGTTTCAGTTTTACAAAGTCACAGTTCTTGAGAGATTTTTTTATCACATTATGTTAGGAATGGTGAAGATTATAAGATCTACAAGGGCAAAATCATCATCAGAAGCTTTCCATGTGTATTTGGAAAATCGAAAGGTTTTTAGGATGTTTTTTCTAATGGGTGATGAATGAAGGGTTGAGAGAAACACCTTGACTTCAAATTGAAGACTTTCCCCAGAGGCTGAGTAGAGATTGGAGCTTGTGACTGTAGAACTTGATCGGAGACTTCAACAAAGACGGCGACAACTTAAGATCATCGGGCTGGAGACCGTGAGTTAGAGGTTTCCATGAAAAATTGTGAAGGTTCGGAGGAGAGAGGTGTGACTCTCGTCAATGTTGAGAAGGGTGTGTGTGTATTAGATAGGGCTGATCAAAAAAACCGCCAAACCGAGCCGACCGGATTTGGTCGGTTGATCTAATAAATAGTCGGTGCTCGGTTTAAACATTTAGAAAATTTCAGTTGTCGGTTTTGTCTGAGCTTTTGTAAATTTAAAACCGTCAATAACCGACCGACCGAATAGTTTAATAGAAGTAACGTTTTTACATTAATGCCTAACTGATGGATGGAGTCTATGATATGACAGTACAATGATACACTTTCACTTTTCAAAATCTATCATTATATACAATATTTTATACCTTCTCCATCTCTCAAAAGACTCACACAAAGTTGAATAAGAAATACTGGAGTAAATCCTAACACTGACCCTACACACTACCCTACGCTCTCCTGACTACTTTATTAAAGTATACTGATAACTTGTCTTTTCATATTCTATTCTATTCTTTCTTTCTTTTTTTTCTTTTTGCACAAACGCCTTCTTTCCTTCTCTCTCTCTCTCTCTCTCTCTCTCTCTCTCTCTCTCTCTCTCTAATACACACACACACCCTTCTCCACATTGACGAGAGTCACACCCCTCTCCTCCGAACCTTCACAAGTTTTCATGGAAACCTCCAACTCACGGTCTCCAACCCGATGATCTTAAGTCGTTGTCGCCGTCTCTGTTGAAGTCTCCGATCAAGTTCTACAGTCACAAGCTCCAATCTCAGCCATGTCTCTGGGCATAGTCTTCAATTTGAAATCAAGACATTTCTCTCAACCCTTCATTTATTGCCCATTAGAAAAAACACCCTAAAAATCCTAAAAACCTTTCGATTTTCCCAATACACGGAATGCTTCTGATGATTTTGCCCTTGTAGATCTTATAATCTGCACCATTCATAATATAATGTGATAGAAAAATCTCTCGAGAACTGTGACTTTGTAAAACCGAAACAACCGACCGTAACCGACTGCATGTGCAGTGGTCGGTTTGACTATGGTTGCAAGTCAATTTGGTCGGAATCGGTGGTGACTTTTGAGAAACCGATTTAATCGGTTCGGTTGTAACATTCATCAAAAAGCCGACCGAAACCGACCGTGAAGAGCCCTAGTATTAGAGAGAGGGAGAGAGAAGGAAAGAAGGCGTTTGTGCAAAAAGGGAAAGGGAAAAAAAAAAAAAAGGAATAGACTATGAGAAGACAAGTTATCAGTGTACTTTAATAAAATAGTCAAGAGAGCGTAGGGTAGTGTGTAAGGTCAGTGTTAGGATTTACTCTAGTATTTCTTATTCAACTTTGTGTGAGTCTTTTGAGTGATGGAGAATGAACAAAATATTGTATACAATGATAGATTTTGAAAAGTGAAAGTGTATCATTGTACTGTCATATCATAAGACTCCATCCATCAGTTAGGTATTAAATGTAAAAACGTTATTTCTATTAAACTATTCAGTCGGTCGGTTATTGAAGGTTATAAATTTACAAAAGTCGAGACAAAACCGACAACTGAAATTTTCTAAATGTTTAAACCGAGCATCGACTGTTTATTAGATCAACCGACCAAAATTGCCAAATCCGGTCGGTGTCAGCCGGTTGGCTCGGTTTGGCGGTTTTTTTATCAGCCCTAATTGTACTCATTCTCTAACATCTCAAACTTTTGGAGTAGTTGGTGACTTAAAAGATACTATAATATTCCCTTCTAGTCTAATTCAAAATGATTCAAACATCCACTATTTTCTTCTTCTACATAGATGATTTACTTACCGCCAATAAAATATATTTTCAGTGAAGTTAAAGTGCATAGACACAAATCAACTACTTGTATTGAAATTTCACATACAATAGCTAGTTCTAGCAAAGCATAGACAAGGATTTATGCTATGATTCTTAAATTTCGTATTTACAAATGTGGTTCCCAAGTCCCAGCACATATAACGGTGGGATTACTTCAACATCCTCCAATAAAACTCAAGTGGGTCTCTCACATGTTGGAATCACATTTGGGATGCAAATTTGGGAAGCACATCATTATTCATAAATAAATAAATAAATAAAAAGAGCTTTATGATACATAGAATGGGAAGTAACAGCCAAAATAGGAATTACGAAACGAAAAAATTGGTAACCTCTTCCATAGTAAGATGAAGAGAAATTGCGAGATTGAACATTCCCTGGTTTTCTTCTACATAAATACTGCATTTAGCTCACCAAAAAAAAAAAAACCCAAATCGGTAGCAATCGAAGAAATAGTGAATATTCAAAATCGAAGCTACTCGAATAATCAAATCATTCACATAAAATAAAATATAAAAAAAAATCATAGTGAGAGAGAGAGAGAGAGATGAAGAAGTAGGGTTTCGTAATTAGAAAACGAAAGAAGATGTAAAAGAGGTAAAGAACAAACTTACAGTGGAGAGCTTCGCTGCTAATTTCCGCATGGTGGTGATCGCCAGCGAGCAGCAACTAAAAAAGGAGTTAAATTTTCCCCACAGTTCATCCTTATAAACTGTCATTGCTATTTTTTCAGATTTTTTTTCTTTTTCAATTATTTAATACACTTTATTCATTAATTATCAAGTAATCCTATGTTTTTCAATGTAAATTCTAGAGTTAAATACATTTTAACCCCTGTATTTTAGCCTATGTTCAAGTGACCCCTCTGGACTTTAATTTATTATATATAACCCCCATGTACTTTAATTAAGGTGAAATCACGAAATCGGTTAAATGTGGCAATGAAATAACAAAAATGACCTCATATTATGAATTTACGTAATAGCACATTTGCACTTATGTTCACTTTTATTCCATTTCTCATGCATTTCAATGTAGGGTAATTCTTAGGATACAACTTTCACATAACCTCCTAAAAAATGTGTCTATGTCTCTCATGTGTCACTGTGGGGTCCTGTGACATCACAAGAGAGAGATAGACACATCTTTTAAAAAAGTTGTGTGAAAGTTGTATGAAAATTATGTTCCAAGAATTACTCTTCAATGTATTATATTTTGCACTTTTGGGGTTCGTTTATTCACCTTTCATGCATTTCAATTAATCAATTTGTTCACAAGGATTCGGGTTTTGATTTTTGCTGTGTAGTGAGGAAGATAAGGGCAAATATGTCTTTTCCTAAGGATGTTTGGTGGGGAAATGTGCATTTTAATAACTTTCCGTCCATTGGAATATGGAAACACATAATGATTTCACTTTAGTTTCAAGTACGATGGGATTATGTGCAACAAATCAAAAGTCCAAGGTGAACACAACCAAAGTACAGGGGGTAAAATCTATTTTTTAACCCTAAATTCTAAATATAGTAATGTAAAATGAACTACCTTTCCATCTTATTTTTCTTTCTCCCATCTTTTCTTTCATGAAATCCATGGACCAAACAAACATATTATACCACATATTGTGATAGTGGTCGATAATACCGCATAATATTGTAAAGCGGTACCACTATAAAAATATTTAGGAGCTAAATTTGAGACTTAGAGGCTTTTTGGGAAAGCAAAGAACCAGTTTATGGTTCATAAATGAACCAGTTCCACAAATTTAAAATTTGGCGGTTATCAATTTTTTCCATAGGAGTTCGTGTCTAATCTAATAATTCTATTAAAACTGGTTTCCAACATGACCTTGATTATTCTCTTAAGAATCAAATAAAAAGTGAGACTTAGGGTATTGGGCAAACTCTAAAACAAGACTAGGTTCAGTCCAAGTGTCACTTTTCTGTCTGGATCTTTTATGTGAACCAATGTTATATTGGTTTAACAAATAACCAATTTTTGTAGAGTTATTAGACTGGGCACAAACTCTTATGCAAGAAGTTGATACTCTCCAAACAACTGAATTTTTAGAATCGGATCATTTACGAACCACAAAAATTGGTTCTTTATTTACTAACACATGTGGCTGTGGTACTTCATTCAATAATGATGGGACCACTTCAACACCTATCTAATGAAAAATTCAACGGGACCACTGCCACATATGGTGGGAACCACATTTAGATTCAAATTTAAGAAGCATAGCATTAATCTAATGATGTGCTTCCCAAATTTTGTATCCTAAACACTTCCCAAATACATATGACAACGGGCATGATTCTACATCATTGGCCAATTATGTAATGGTAATGCTAAGGGTACAAACACTATACACAAACACTCTATCTCTCATGGGTGGCACTGTGGGGTTCGGTAATTTCAATAGACCCCACAATATCACCCAAGAAAGAGATAGAACGTTTGTAATAAAATATTTGTGCCCCAAACATTATTCATTATGTAATTTAGAGCAGTTTTGCTCACCCAATTTTGGTCCACCATTGCTCACCAAGACCTTCACTAGTGGGATACGTGTCCCATTCCAGTAATTATATTTATGTTGATAGTATAATGGTAAAATTGGAATGAATGGGACACGTGTCACCCACTGAAGCCTGAATGAGCAATGGTGGACCAAAATGGGTGAGCAAAAATGCTCTCCATATAATTATCAATTTTTAATGTCTTTTTAGGCTGTTGAGTGCTGCTGCTAGCTCATTGTCACGCTAGCGATTAGGATGACAATGGGGCGCGTTTCTCGGGTTCAAATATGGTATGCGGTTGGTCCAATCGGGGTAGGGGCAGGTATGGGGGGTGAAGGTAGAACTCGAGTCGGGTTCGGGTCGGGGTAATGGTGAAAACCCCCGAACTCGCCCCGAATATACTGCTATATTACACATATACCCTTGAGACATTATAAAAATACCTAGTATTCCTGTACTATAAATATTATTTATGTTTTAGGTTTTACATTTACGCTCTAGTCTCAAAAGACCAATGTTGTAAAAACCGGACCGGAGTGGGCGGTTCAACGGGTCGCCTCTCCGATCCGATTCTGCCCGCTAAATCGTTTTATGAACAAAATCGGTGACCCGACCGGTTGAACCGGTAAATCAGTGACGGTTTTAATAAACCGGCCGGTTCATTAAAGCGAGGATTATAGCATTTCATATTTACTCCTTTTTAGGATGTGACTTAAATTTTTCATTTTTTTAATTTTAGATCTCGTCTCTCACTTCTCTTCTCTCCTACTCTCAGACGCTCCCAACCCCACGAGGCCACGATCCATCGCTTCCCACCTGTTCACCACCACTGCACCACGTATCGGCCCCTCCCACGGTCCCACCACCACCTGCTTCATCTCACTTCTCTTCTCTCTCTCAGACGCTCCCAGTGCCCCTGCCCTCACCAGGGCAACGACCCATCGCCTCAGACGCCCCCCCCCCCCCCCCCCCCCCCCCCCCCCCCCCCCCCCACCTGGTCACCACCACCTCTTCACCATCGCCGCCTCCCCCCACCACCTGCTTCACCCTCGCCGCTGCGCTTCCCAGTCGCCTCTGTCGCCGCGGATTGCTTCCCCTGCCATCGCCTGCGATTTCTTCCCCTGACATTTTTGTTTCAAGTGTCAACTTTTCAAGGTAATAATGTCCATATTCCCCTCTTTTAGTTGTCTTATTTCATCTCTTTTAGTTGTTTTGGAATGTTTATGCTACTGTATATTTCATCTCTTTTAGTTATTGGATTCTTTCTGTTAATAGGCATATCTCAGATTCTCAATTAAGTTATTAACAATGGGGATTTTTGTTTCCACTTTCCAGAACTCCATGCTATTAAACTTTTGATTTTTTTTTTTTTTTATGTGTGAATTAGAAATTTGCAAGGGAATTTATTTTCAATTTATTACCAATTGTTTAACAGTTAAACACTGCAAGGAACATGTCGTGTAACTTGTGTTATGAATTGTTGTTTTGTTGTATTTTTTTAAGAATTGTTAAGAGATATTTTATAATTTTAATGTGATATTTATATTTTTTAATTTTATATTACTATTAATTTATATAAATAAATTTGATTATTGCGTAATTATGACATCACCGGTTCGATTCCGGTTCACCTGACGGTTGACCCGCCACCCCATGACTCGGTCATTTTTCCGGATCGATGACCGGTCTTGTTTTCAAAACATTGCAAAAGACCACCATTTAGGCGACCCCCAAAGCCAAATCGACCGGCGCCGTTTGCAGTCACCTCCACCAGCCGCCATTGAAGTGTCTGAAAGACTGAAACTTGGAATCATCTAACTCTCAATGGTCTGAATCATCTAATCTAACTCTCAATGTAAATCTTAAACCCTAACTCCCAATTTTTTATTTTTATTTTTCAAATTTTCTAAAATAGATGTGTGTGTTCGTCTGTGTGTGTGTGTGTGTGTTCAGTGCTGTATCAGTGCGTGTTTGTGTGTGGGTGTGTGTATGTTTGTGTGGGTGTTCCGTGTTCGTGTGTGTGTGTGTGTGTGTGAATCGGTGTGTGTGTGTGTGAATCGGTGTATGTGTGTGTGTGTTTGAAATGATGTATGTGTGTCTGTGTTTCAGTGTGTGTGTGTGTGTAGTGTCATGTATGTGCGTATGTGTTTCAGAGTGTGTGTGTGTGTCTGTGTTTCACTTTGTGTGTGTGATTCTTATGTGTGTTCATCTTTTTGGTTTTTGATAATGGTTGGTACTACTAAAAAAATCATTTGGGAACTGCTGGTCCTTGTATTCAATTGAAATTTGGTTTGATTTTTGTATTTAATCTATTGTGTTTGTAGACTGGTAACTAGATGGCGGGGCGGGGTCGGGGGTGGGATACACAGTTCTTCGGGGCGGGGCGGGATCGGGGAGACGTTTTGTGTAAATGGGGCGGGGGCGGGGTAAGGGTCCTCCGTCCCATACCTGCCCCGTACCATCCCTACTGGTGGCTGGCCCCTTATCTATCCACTCTCCCCACACACAGACGACCACTGAAGTTTCCTTTCTCAACCAAAAAAAAAAAAGAACACTGACTCCTTCCAGAGAGTACGAAACAGAGAGTCGGGTAAACAAATTGTGGTTTATCCGATGAAAAAATTTGGCAGATTCAACTAACTTTCAAGTGTCTAATTTGTGGTTCCTTCAATGTTCTCACAGGTCAATAACCATGTATTGTTTGTATAGTCAGCAACTACAATGAGTTCTTATGTTAAAGTTGGATTTCCTCAACCTGTTCATCAACTCCAATTGCCACTTCCAATTTCAAATAACAATGTAAGATTACGTGTTTATCTCTCTACCCAGTTGGCTTATTGTTTGATAATCTAATCAATGATCAAAATTTCTTGCAGGCTAGAAATTCAGCTGTAACATTACCAACACCGAGCACCCAAAGTAATAATGGAGCTTTTGGAAGCAAAATGCCCAAATTAAAGGGTAGTTATGAAACTTCCCAAAAGACTGAAATCCAAGCATTGGTTGATCTTCTACACAATTGTGCAGAAAATAGAAACCCAAGAGATGCAAAAGCAATTCATGGGTATGTGTTAAAGTCCAGTTTTGAAGATGATAAATTGTTGATATTACTCAATCATGTAGCCCATGCATATTCAAAATGCTCAGATTTGCATTTAGCTTTGATAGTGTTTGATAGAATGTCTCTAAGAAATGTTTTCTCTTGGACAGTTATGATTGTTGGATCCAATGAACATGGGTTATTTGAAAATGGGTTCAAGTACTTCTGTGATATGCAGGATTTTGGAATATTGCCTGATGGGTTCTCATATTCTGCCGTTATACAGTCATGTATTGGTCTGGGTTGTGTTGATTTGGGTAAAATGGTGCATACCCAGATTGTTAGAAGAGGCTTTTCATTTCATACTTTTGTTGTTACGTCTCTTCTTAACATGTACACGAAGTTGGGGAAGGTTGAGGACTCGTGTCGGGTATTTCACAATATGACAGAACATAACGAAGTCACTTGGAGTGCAATCATATCGGGTTTTACAACAAATGGTCTTCACTTAGTAGCTCTCAATTACTTTTTCATGATGATAAATGAAGGATTTACCCCAAATAAGTACACTCTTGTTAGTGTTCTAAAGGCAGTTGGGAAATTAGGTGATGCTAGTAGGGGCAAAGAAGTCCACAAGTATGTTTCTGAGTTGGGTTTGGACTCTAATGTTCTTGTGGGCACCTCGTTAATCGATATGTACTCGAAGTGTGGGGCTTTATGTGAAGCAAGATCTGTTTTAGACGGGAATTTTAGCTATTCTGGACTTAACATGCCGTGGAATGCGATGATTTCAGGGTATTCTCAATGCAATCGTAGCCTAGAAGCTTTGGAACTATACATCAAAATGTGTCGAAATGGTGTAAAGTCCGATGTTTACACTTTTTGTAGTGTGTTCAGTGCAATTGCGGGTGTGAAGCATCTGGAATTTGCCAAGGAAGTTCATGGGATGGTTCTGAAGTCTTGGGATGATTTGAATGTCCTAAGCGTTAATAATGCAGTTTTGGATGCATATTCCAAATGTGGGGCTTTAGAAGATGTGAGAAAAGTTTTTGAGAGCATGGAAGAGAGAGATATAGTGTCTTGGACCACCCTTTTGACTGCATACTCTCAGTGTTCTGAATGGGATGAAGCACTAAAAGTCTTCTCTCAGATGAGAGAAGAAGGATTTACACCAAATCACTTTACCTTTTCTACCGTGTTTGTGTCGTGTGCCAGCCTTTGTTTTCTTGAATATGGTCGGCAAGTCCATTGCCTTCTTTGCAAGGTTGGCTTGGATACCGATAAGTGCACCGAGAGTGCATTGATTGATATGTATGCTAAGTGTGGAAGTATAATAGACGCAGAGAGAGTTTTCAAAAACATCTCTAATCCCGATATTGTTTCATGGACTGCTATAATATCGGGTTTCGCACATCATGGATTAGTCAGTTATGCCCTTCAACTCTTCAAGAGAATGGAGTTGTCGGGTATAAAACCGAATGGTGTTACTCTTTTGTGTGTTCTGTTTGCTTGTAGCCATGGAGGTATGGTAGAAGAAGGCCTTCAATTTTTTCATTCAATGGAGGAAATTTATGGTGTGGTGCCAGAGATGGAGCACTATGCTTGTGTCGTTGACCTCCTAGGTCGTGTGGGTCGATTAAATGATGCATTTGATTTTATTGAAAAAATGCCGATCGAACAAACAGAAATGGTCTGGCAGTCACTTTTGGCAGCTTGTAGGGTCCACGGCAATGTTGAGCTCGGAGAGATAGCTGCCAAGAAAATCATTTCCATTTGTCCCGAGTATTCATCGACTTATGTTCTTTTATCAAATACGTATATGCATAGGGGAAGTTTCAGAGATGGAATTGGTTTGAGGAATGTGATGAAAGAACGAGGTGTGAAGAAGGAACCAGGATATAGTTGGGTATCCGTGAATGGTATAGTCCACAAGTTCTATGCAGCAGATCAAGAACACCCACAAAAAGTTGAGATATATGTCAAATTGGAAGAGTTAAGGGAGAAGATCAAGACAATGGGTTATGTGCCAGATTTGCGTTACGTTTTGCAAGATGGGGATTAAGAAAAATTAATCCGTTTTAATGTTTCAAGAACATCTGCCTTGAAATTATTAAGGAGCTGTTTGGAAAGGCTTGGGATCAATTCTGTGGTTTATGTGTGAACCAAAAACTCACATGTCTGGTAAATGCCTTTTTATTGCATCATCGTCTGTGCTAGACTAAAATCATCATTAAACCAGGTTCTTTGTCAAAGGAACATGAAGCTGGTTTTCATTAGAATCAGGCCCTAATTGTGTTTTATGCATTCCCAAACATACCCTAACAGATTGAATTTCGTGATGCCTGCTGTACCTGGACAAGCACAGACGGAAAATATGGCAATTGAGTTTGATGTTTTTACATGCCAATTACTAGGAGTAATACTTCTGTATTTGAAGATGCATAATAAAGCTTAGTATTGTTCCCACCAAGCAAATGGAACCCCAGATTGTGAATGTCTTGCAATCAGGCTTGAGCCCTTTGCGTATTACATAATTTCCATCACGTCATCTGTCGTAAGTAAGAGCAGCCATGAACCCACGAAGTAGTGAAGCCGAGGGAATGTTTGGGAGAACAATATGATTAATGACAGAGTTCTGGCGGCCAAAAAGAACTCGGAAATTGTGGATGCAGCTATAGTGATTATGGCTACCTAGTGTACAAATTTTGTAGATTATAAATTCATTCATGAAAGCTATGGAAGAATATTATAAAGGCGTATGTATATTGGTTCTTCCCAGTTCCAAAAGAGAAATCTAGTTATCTTTTCTTTTTGATGGAACATGGTCTTTTCAGCTACAGGTGTTTATTGGATATTGAGCTTTGCTCAGCCAGGTTGATCATCTTTTTCCCGCCAGTTTTGAAGTCTTTAAGTGCAAAAATGACTGAAGATGCATGAAAAAGAAGAAGTTGTTTCTGAACTTCAAGAGCAGGTTTGCTTATGTGAACTTGGTTCTAGAATCACTCCTTCCTCATTTCAAAATAGCTAATTAGTGTTTGCTCTCATTAAGACATTGACAAGGCACAGATTTTTTTCAAGTCAACATGTAAGTTACATCTCAACTTATATATATATATTACATATATATTATGCGTCTAAATACAGAGCTCTCTATCACTTAGCCATGGTGGTGGTGGTGGTTGGAGCTGCATTGTCTCCTTTTTCAACAGATTGCCTCTCGTAGTAATGGTACACCGCGGCACCCGACAGCACTGCCAGTGTCAAGGCTTGGGCATGCATCCTATGATCCAAAAATCATATCAAACCTGTTACAGTAACTTACACACGCACATACAACACAAACACCATCGAGCACACAAATATATGTGTATGCAGATCATACAGTCCAAGTGATCTAAATGATGTAACCTGGCATGTATAAGTCTGAGACTTGGCTTGAGGGGAGTCTTTGCACGCGAATAAGCGAGTGATGCTCCAATTGCAGATGCCCAGAGTGTTCCTGTAAGTACCCGTATCATTTTGTTGATTATCAGTGAATATCAAATCACATATTTTCAAGAGTGAATCGCTGAAGCTGGCTTGTCAAAGAGTAGTATAAATTTGAAGTTTCATAATCACTTAAGAACTCCGGTCAGCAGCTGTTGCCAAAAGGGCTCTAAATATAGCCACAAGTTCTACCAGCTAAATGGAACGAACTAAATAACTATAATTCCCTTAATATTTACGGATGCACGAAAAATGGCATAAGTCGAATATCTGATCAAAAGTAATGCATGTCAAATGAGTCTATACCCGTCTTTTAAAAAATCTGAATTTCCATTTATAATTATATTCGTTCCCCTTGGTTGTTGGGGGTGAACTGCAACGGAAATACGGAAGGCAAGGTTGATCGGATATTAAGCCAAATATCAGGGAGGTCAGTGATATTTACAATAAATATTCACAAGATAATAGTGTGTGTGTGTGGAGAGAGAGAGAGAGAGTGCCAACACTGACCAATACTGGTGAGTTTGTGTTCTGATACCCAAGATTGCAAGGCCTCCATCTTCGTGTTCTTCTCACTATATTCTACAGTCTACACTACCCAAAAGATCTAGACTTGTAAAGATTAGATTTAATGGAGTTGGAAGTGGAGAGAAAGCTAGAGAGGGTTGGTATATATAGATACATTATACATACTGTAATACACCTAAGGCTGATATTGGTGCTGTGTTTTGCATTGTGTGTGGCCCATTGGTTTTATTCTCCTTTATTGTACTACTGAACTTTTTGGTACTGGTAATAAAATTAAAACAAGTGGCTTTACTGATCCAGGTTTGGTGCACCGTCACTAGTTTGAGACACTTGTCATGCTAGCAACGGCCAGTACATTTTGAGAGCCGTTAGTTTTCATCTAGTTGGTTGGTGGATACACAGAAATTTACAAGTCAGATTACTCACTTTTTGTTGTTTCAATTTGGTTACATAAAGAGGAATATTTGGTACGACTATTAGTATATTATACTAAACTAATAGGAATGTTCAGAGCATGAGGTTTTTGTATAAGATATGGGTGTCTTGTGTTTAGAAGTGCAAGGTTAAGAGTTTCCTAAGAGAGGTGTAACAACCCTAATTTTTTAAGTGCTTTTAATAATTTTTATAATATTATGTTCGAGTATTAGACATTAATTGTGTATGTATCTTAGTGACACTTAATAAAAATGTTGAAGTAGCGTGTACGGGTAGTTAGTATGTTAAGTAGTGTGCTTAACATGGAAATTTTGGGCTTGGGGTCATGGGTACCTATTGGGCTAATCATTTGTCACATTAGAATGCATTTTCGGGTCCATATAAAGCCTTTTTTGTGAGGCCCTTAGATAAAAAACGGGATTCATATGTTTGTGTGTGTTTTATTTATAAGTGTTGTGTGTGAAATATATATACACATATATTAAACCCTAGCCCCCATTTAAAAAAAAAAAAAAAAAAAGGGAAGAGGAGAGAAGAAACGAGAGAACAGACGTATGTGTGAGAGAGAGAGAGAGAGAGAGAGAGAGAGAGAGAGAGAGAGAGAGAGGAAGAAGAAGAAGAAGAAGAGAGGAACCTCAACCTTTGGTTTGTGTAATTATCATCAACCTTGAAGCCCTAAATTGGTGAGTTAAATTGTTATTTTCTTTCAATCTCGTTTGATTGAAATTTAAATAGTTAGAATATTAAATTGGTATGGTTATGGATTATGAAATTTAAGTATTTTTTTTACAATGATTGAAGTTGTGATTTGAGATTTATAGATGAGCATTGAATATGTATTTGAGCAATTATTCAATTTTCGGATTTGGGGTTTTCACGGATCAGATTAGAGTAGAAAATTTATAATAAATCATATGTTACAGTTTTCGTGATTCTGTTCGCAAAGGCCTGTAGGAAACGCAATTCTGGACAACTTTCGTCTAATGGTATTTTTCCCATTTCTGCACCGTTTGGGCAGAATATGCATATTACAGTAACAGTTTTATGAAGGTTAAAATAAGTGTATTTGCTATATTACATTTTTGTGTGATTTCGTGTTCGTTAATATGAATTGATATGTTTGTACTTAGAGAGATATGAGTTCTCGTGTATAGTTGAGCTTTGTGAAATTGTAATTGTGCGATTTTGTAAGGGTTATGAATCTGTGTGAACATGTAGCTGTTAATATGATTTTAACAGAAATTTGATTTGAGACATATGAATCTCTTATAAAGTTGAGTTTTGTGAAAAACGTGGATGTATGAGCGTTAGAAAAGTCTTTATAGTTCACTACTACTCCTTATAATTTTAGGTGGCGACTTCGTGGATGACCCGTCCTTGTGCGATAAGACGGCGACTACGTGCATGGATGACCGGTCTCTTCATTTTTAAGCCTTATGCCCGGCTTGTTGGTCTATTTCATGTGTATTTAGACATTGTTTTATTGACGTCAAGAACGTAAGGACTAGCCTTTCGGTGGATACTCAAATCCCAGTGATACCCCATGGGAGTTGGGACCGGAGTGGGAGTTAGTATTACGTTAGGAGACACATAGGATATATGTGTAGGCTGAACCATGGATGGGTGGCCGAGGTGGTGAACATAAGGTGTAATTTGGATCGAATATTATATGTTTTTTTTTATTTGCGGATTTACAGTTGTAATGTGGTTGATGATTTTCAGTTATATGAAATTCTAGGAATTGGTAGTCGTGTAGTTTTCAGGATTTTAAATAATTTCGCTGTTGTGCCCGTTAGCTGAAACCTAGCATTCTATGTGTAACGTACTATTTTTTTGGGAACGTAGTAATTTGATAATAAACTGGACCAGATTAGTAAATTGAATAGTTTGGATACTTAGATTCATAGTTTATTGCCGTTTCGCGTAAACTAACGACGATCCGAACAACTTTCGTGTTTTACACGTTTTCTAAAAACGTCATCTTTACACTATTTTCATCGATTTTTAGAATCTGCTGAACATCGTCTATGTAAGAGCTGAATTTTAATAATTAATTTCTGAATTATCTATTTAGAATTTATGAACGAGGACGCGTGTCATTCCTCGAAAATTTTATTCTTGACATTTTTCGTATTTTAAGTTTTGTCTAATTCCAGTTCTTTGTTAGAGATAAAATCATTTTAATTAATAACACCTTATTATTGGTTTATATTATTGTGTTAAGTTCTATTTGTACAGGATGATAGGCCTACTAATGGTTTGCAGATATCGGCCTACCATAGTTAAGAAAGGTAAGTATTTAATTGTTTTTATTCGGGCAAGAAACTACTTGCCACCACATAAATGGAAACTACTCTATTGTCCAGATATGTGTGTGGAACTACATATGTCTTGGCCCAAGAATGTTGTAGTATGATTTGTAGTCTACGGGTTCAAGTTGGATCCGTAAGACTTGCATGTGTTTTGTTTTAACTCATACCAGTCATGTGACTGACCCGAGTGTGTTATGCATTCGGGTGCGTTTCTGTTTGAAACGTAGTCGAATGACATGTGCAGGATAGTATAGTTGGAGTTTATTGTGAGCAGCCGATCTGTTCGTGAAGTTGAAGATATCTCCTTTTTATTCTGTAATTACTATATGATTCTCTTTTATTTAGTTGGCATTGTGAGCCATGGTTGAGAACTTGTATTAGATGTAGTTATATTTCAGTTGTATTATTGGACTTTTGGGGATGTTTATAGCAGATCTGACCTGAGATAGTGTAGTGTTGAAATTATTCCGTTTATTATTATAACTAGATACTTTTATTGTGATTCGATAGAGGAAATTATATTATTTTTATGTAAAGGGAAACGTTTGGTTTTCATTTTGTAATAAATGAGAATGGGAAAAATTTGAAACGTGGATTTTTCTTGTAATGTTTTTGGGAATGAATTTGATGATAAATGAGTTTCGTTTAAATAGAAATCATGTGGTTTAGGAAAGCAATTAAATTCAGTTTATCTTAAAATGGTCTTTTAAAATTGGGTATAAGTTGTCACCCTTGGATTTTTGGGCGGTTGAATATTGATTAGAGTATGCACTTGATTGAATATTTGTCTTTCAAAAAATCGGGGTGTGACAAGAGGTGAGTTCGAAACCCACTTCGATAGTTGAGAGGGGTAGACTTCAAGATAGACGTACTCCTTTGTCTCATATTTAGAGTTTTTTTTTTGTGAATTCCCTTACTTCAACCCTCGGGTTTCAACACCTCTCCCAAGAAAGCCAGAGGTTGTGGCCAATGGTTTGACAGTTGAGAGGGGCAGATCTCAAGATAGATATATATACCCACTAGTCTCGCATTTAGTCTCTTTTTTTTTTTCTTTTTTTTTTTTTGTGAATTCCAATATTTTAAGGAACTTTTTAGATAGTGGTGAAATTTTACATATTTTCATTATTGTCCTTTTTGAATTCTAAATTTCAGTATTACATCAAAGAAAAAGTGAGATGATGTCATATAATAAATGATAATTTGGAAAGTGTGTAACTAAATGGGACATCCAAAAATGGAATGAAGGACTCTTAATTTGGGACGACGGGAGTAAAGAGTTTCCAGCTTTGTGTAGGTTCGAATCCTACCGTTAGCTTGCCTCCTTGCCTTAATTGGTGTGTGTGCTATGGGGTCGATGCACGACCCCGAGGTTGCTCCATGTTTTACTTCGATAAAACAGCAATACGTAAACCGTCTAAAATAATGACAGGGATCCCGAAATTGCTGAGGACATGGTGATGAATTTGTCATCATAGCCGAAAAAAAAAAGAGAGAGAGTAAGAGTACCTCCAACTGAGAATTTGCATTTTGGGTAATCAAAATTGTATTCTAGTTAAAATTTGATTATCCAAACGATTATTTTTACCAAATGTATTCCAACAATAGAATTCAAATGAATAACTATTTTAATACTTTAAGTACGGGGATGACACTGTATAGATACATTTTTATATGATAATCCAATGGCTATACTTTTTTCTCCAAATTTGGTTGCCCTTTCTCCCTCTTTCCATAGTTTGCAAAATGCAAATACTCTTCACCAGCAATCATTTTGGAAATTATTTGATGTTTTGTTGGAGTATGAAATTCAGGATTAGAGTCACCAAATTGGATAATTATTGGCGGTTGTCAAGTTTGTCAACTCATGATGACCCTGTTGGAGATGCTCTAATCACCTTCGAGCAAAAAAAAGAAACGAAGCGTAGGCCTTCTGTTTCCATATCTAGAAAACGAAAAAGTCAAGGAGACAAAAAATAATTTATTTAATTTTTTCTCTAATATTTTTCGCTATGCTTAAATAATTTTTTTAGAACATTGAAGACAAGAAAGGGGGAATCCAACAGAGAATTTGCATTTTGGGTAATCAAAATTGTATTCTAGAAAAATTTGATTATCCAAACGATTATTTTCACCAAATGTATTCCAACAATAGAAGTCAAATGAACAACTATTTTAATACTTTAAGGCTTAGTTTGGCCCCCACGTGGCTTTTTAAAAGGAGCTTATGAAATTTATTACTAAATTCTTTGATAATTTTATACAAGTGACACACTATTCTTCAAAAAGACATCATGAAATCAAAAAGCAACCTTGAGCTCTTAAAAAGCTCCATTCTAGAGCTTTTAAAATCACCCTCTAAAAAAGCCCTAAGTTCAATTTTTGCAAAGCTCATAAACTAGTTACCAAATGAATTAACATGAAATTGTGCTTTAAAAAAGGAGAAGCACCACGTGGGGGCCAAACTAAGCCTAAGTACGAGGATGACAATATGACTAGATGCATTTTTATATAATAATTCAATGGCTAAAATTTTTCCTTCAAAATTTGGTTGCCATTTCTCTATCTCTTTCCATAGTTTGCAAAAATGCAAATACTCTTCTTCACCAGTAATCATTTTGGAAATTATTTGATGTTTCTGTTGGAGTATGAAATTCAGGATTAGAGTCACCAAATTGGATAATTATTGGCGGTTGTCAAGGTTGTCAACTCATGCTGACCCTATTGGAGATGATCTAATCACCTTTGGGCAAAAAAGAAACCAAGCGTAGGCCTTCTGTTTCCATATCTAGAAAACGAAAAAGTCAAGGAGACAAAAAAATGATTTATTTAAATTTTTCTCTAATATTTTTCGCTATGCTTAAATAATTTTTTTAGAACATAGAAGACAAGAAAGGGGGAATGAATTAACTAAAAAAAATTCAATATATTTACTTTATTATTATTTTTTGTAATCATATTTTGTTTTTCTTTCTTACTTTCTCTCCATTCTCCTTAGCAAAAAAAAAAGTTACTTTGCACCTCACATTCCTTTCCAAATGAGTAAATTATTCCATATGACCGCCACATTATGGAACCATCAGTGTGCAACCAACTTGAGATTAACAAAATATTCATGGAGATAATATTTCCTCCACCTGGGCAGATAGAGACTTGATCTCAGGGGTTTAATAGTAAGGACACAACTTTGGTACAGTTGCTTTGGTGTGATTGGTATTGTTCCCCTCACATGAACAATAAAAACAGTATAAAATTACAGTTTCATCTAAATTATTTTTACTATTCATGTGAGTGGAACCACACCAACCACACTGAAAGAACTTTACTAAAGTTTTAGTTAAACACAAGGATATATTTTTACTATTTTTACTATTCATGTGAGTTTCCTGCATCCGAGTTCTATGTTCGAACCTTCTACTATCCTATGTAATAAAAAATAAAAATAAATAAATAAATAAATCAATAAATAAAAGAAAAAGAAAAAAAGGGTATAGTTTGAGGAAAATGCTTCGGTGCAGTTAGCATAGTGCAGTTAGCTCTGTGTTAGTCACACTTTGCATAGTAAAACTGCTTTTGCAAAAGCAGCTTTTAAAAATTGGGCAGTTTTACTGTGCAAACTGTGAGTAACACAGTGCGAACTGCACTGAAGCATTTTCCATAGTTTGAGACACACCCATTCAGGGCCGGCCCTGGGAATAGGTGACGGAGGCGGTCGCCTAGGGCCCCCAATTTTTGGTGTTTCATTAGGGTCCCAATTTGATCAAGGAAAATTATAAGGTCTCAATTTTGGAAAAAAAAAATTATGTGTAATTTTTTTTTTTTTTTTTTGCTAAAAGGGCAAATGCATTAATTTAGAAGCAAAAGTACAAATAAAACTTAGTCATACAGTGATTATCCTCTAACACAGGAGGAGGATGATCGCCAAATGAACTAAGCCAAACATAACAAATAATAATACAAACAACAAAAGCAGTAACAAAAACAACAACAAAGATAACAAGAGCAAAAACAAAAGGTACAATAGTAAAGGAAGCATAAGTGGCTAAAGAAATCGCTCCGAAAGCTGCACAAGAAATCCAGCACCACGCCATAGAGACAGCCGCGAGACTAGAACTGGAACCCAGGGCAACTTCACTCTTGTAGATGGAAAAGACCGCCCAAAGATAAAAGATGGTATAAAGCCAAGCCCAAAAGGTGAAGGAGCTTCACCAAAGGGAGCAACCAAAGTTGCTTGAAAATCTTCCAAAGTAGTAAAGACTACGTCAGGAAGAGAACCAATGCAGAAGGAGATAGTCCCAAAGCCACCAATCATACCCAATGATGACCAAAAAACTAATTTACTGTTTCAAGACTAGTCTAGCCAAACATTTAACATCTTGAACCCAATGGATTGCACAAAGAGGGAGAATAAAAACCAGAAAAGAAACAGGAAAAGGGGCAAAAACACCAAGAAAACTTCCCAAAAGAGAGAGGGGAACTTCACAAAGGAAGTGGAAACCTTCACAAAGGAAGGAGAAAGGGAAAGAGAGCAGAGAGTTGTCAAGAAACTGAGAAGGAGAACTGTCGAAACAGAGGGAAAGAGGAGGAGGGGCGGTGTGTGTGAGGCGGCTAAGGCTTTAGGGCATCATCTCTTCTCTCTCTCTAGAATTTCTAGAGAGAGAAGCTATCAAGTGGCCATTATCTCTAGACAAATTATTATGTGTAATATGTTGGTCCAAAAGACCAACCCCACAATTTAGAAAAAATAATTTTACATATAAAATATTGGCCCAACTGTAATCCAACACACCCTACACATTTGTCCCAACTCATTTTCATATCATCTCTTAATTTAGCCCACCCAAATTGTTTTACCATTATATCAAACCTTACAAATTTCTATCAACAATCAACCCTTATTACTATTAAGCTTTATTTGGTTCATGGATTTAGTGAGGGAGAGAAAAGAAGAAAGGAAATCGAAAGAGAAAATTAATTCTCTGGTATTTTCCCTTGTGTTTCATCCATGATTAATAATATCGAAAACTAATGAATTTAAAATATGAGTAATGCTATGCTTATCAAATTTTGTATCCTAAGTGGTTCTTAAACACGTTGTAGTAGGCCCACTCAATTTTGATTGGAGGATGTTGAAGTTCTCCTACCATTATTGAAGGTGGTCCTGCCACCACATGTATTTGGGAACCATTTGAGACACAAAATTTAGGAAGCATATCATTACTCTTTCCTTCCTATTTTTCGTAAGTTTTCTTATTAAATAACAAAAAGTGTTTTTCTTACCAATACCAAATCTCACAACTTTTAAAACGATTGCAAACCATCACAAAAAAAAAGGAAAAAAAAAACTGTAATATTTTTAATATAAAAAATCTTACCTAAAAAAATAGGTAAATAATTCAAAAAAAAAAAAAAAATTTGGGGTCAGTGCCGTGATCCCGTATTGGTCCGTTCCAAAGGGGCCTCACTTGAGAGTTCGCCAAGGGCCCCCAAATGGTTAGAGCCGGCCCTGCACCCATTCACACAATTTTTGGGACACAACCCAAAAGATGTGTCAATCTCTCTCCTGTGATGTCAGTACACCCCACAGTGACACAAGAGAGAAATAAACACATTTTTTAAATTATATTCCAAAAATTGTGTAAATAAATATGTCCCAAGTATTACCGAAGAAAAAAACTTTCTCAGTTAAAAGTGGGGAAGAGTATCATCACAACTCACAAATTGACGTGAGCCCATAATTTAAAAAGAAGTCTGACCTCGGGTGTGGAAGCATTATGTCCTGTTTCCCGATAATTTTTGGAGTTTATAAAGTAATTTTCAAAAATTAAAAAAAAAAATTATTTATCAAACTAACTCTTACAGTTCAATAGTGAAAAATTGTGACTAAGTGGGGTATAATTCAAGTGGCAAAAAATTTGACATTTACGTCCCCTCCAAGGTATTAGTTCGGAGTTCGAACCTCCCTCTCCAATGTAATAAAAAAATGTGAAAAATTGTGTCGATCATAAATTTTTGACAATTTACAGAAAAAACTATCTTAGAGCATCTCTAATAATAAGTGCTATATTAGATATGCCTAACCCCTATTTTGACAGTGCCATAGTGGTAAAATCACATTCTAAAAGATTATAGGGTCAAATTATAATATAACATCCAAAAATATCACTCTCATACTCTGCCAAATATGGTACTATAATTTGACAATGCTATATTTGGCAGCAGATATAGCATTACCAAAATTATAACAGCAGCCAAAAGTAGAATAAATGGGCTCCTTAGTTGTGAAATGGATATGGGCTTGTATTGTCAAACTTAAATCATGTTAATCCATCAAACCAGCTTTCATTTTGGGCTTCCAGATCCATAACAAAATGCCAACTTGTGGATCTCTCTCTGTTTTTTTTTCAATTCCTCCAACTTTCCCACCATTTTTATGCTTAGCTTCTTCCACACACACACACACACTCTCTCTCTCTCTCTCTCTCTCTCTCTAGGATAGGAGTAGGAGTTGTGCAAATACAAAACGGCGGCCAATGGTGTACTGAAATGGGAAGAAGCAATGGAATGGAAGTTGAGAGAAAACCCTTATCCGATCGAACCAATCTCATTCCCACCACTACAGTCTTTCGCAACCTCTCATCGTCCCTCTTCCTCAAACCCAAACCCAAACCCAAACCCTACAATTCATCTCTCAACAAACCACTCTCTAATTCCCACAAATCTGAAACCACTACTGTCGGATCATCCAAAAACAATGTCCCAAACCCTAGAATCATCTCACTACCCCAAACTTCAATCTCTCCCAGGGTTCCATCGCCAATTTCTTCATCTGCCAATCATGGTCTCTCTCTCTCTCTCTATATATATATATATCCCTGTAAGTGTGTGTATATGAATTGAGAACAAATTTGCTTACCCAATGAGGTGCTTGGTTGAGGAATGATTGAGCAAATTTGTTCTCATTATAGAATATTACTATGTATGTATGTATGTATGTGTGTGTGTGTGTGTGTGTGTGTGTGTGTGTGTGTGTGTGTGTGTAAGCTTATGCATTGTTTGCTTCAGTTGTTTCGGACAACTAAGGAGTTGGATTGATTGACATCATTTTTGAATTGGAAATCCTAGTGTCAGTGTTTATTATACATCCTGTGGCAATTACTGTAATAGTAATCTTAAATTGGTTGCTTAGTTTTAAATGGCTTTTGATTTGTTATCAGTGTTATGGCCTTGGGATTTCAATTGTTTTAGTGTTCATAGGCGATTGGTATCTTGCTCTTATTGATTTATAACTGTCATTTGGGTTCATATGAAGTTGGGATTAACTAATTTTGTGTTTCAATAGTTCTAGTGTTCATGGGTAATTGGTATCTTATTTGGAATGAGGGTCAATTGGGTACACTTGTGAATTGTGATTGTGAAGTTTGGATTAATGAATATCAGGTTTGAATTGCTAAATTTTGAGATGCAAAGCTGCTGTAACTTCCATTTGTTAACAATGTATATCTTTTACAGCCAAATGTACGCATGCAAGGAACTAATTCTTGTTGTGTTTTGGTTTTAGTAGGTAATGAGAATGGCGAGGCATTTGAACCTCTTGTGGTTTACAGTAGAAGACAGATTGTGAAGAAAACAAAGAATAAAGGAAAGGAAGTTTCTGTGCTTTCTAGTTGTCCTCACCCGGGTAAAACAAAGGATAAAGGGAAGCTGGTTTCTGTTCCTTTTAGTTGCCCTTCTGTTGATAAAACAAAGGATAAAGGGAAGCTGGTTTCTGTTCCTTTTAGTTGCCCTTCTGTTGATAAAACAAAGGATAAAGGAAAAACAGTTGCTGTGCCTCGTAGCAGCTCTCGGCTACTGATCGAAAATATTAAAGGGAAGGCAGTTGCTGTGCCTTTTAGCAGCTCTCAGTTAGAGAGACCAAAGAATGAAGGGAAGGTAGTTGCTGTCCCTTTTGGCAGCTCTCGGCTAGAGAGAGAAAAGAATAAAAGAAAGGCAGTTGGTGTGACTTTTGGTTTGTCTCCCGAAGAAAAAACGAGAAACAAAGGAGAGGCTGTGATAGAGAATACACTGAGTAAAGGGAATGTAGTTTCTGTGCCTTTCAGTTGTCATCCTTCAGAGAAAGCAAAGGGTAGTGAAAAGTTGGTTGATGTTCCATTTGGTTGCCCTTCAATCAAGAAGACAAAGAGTAAAGGGAAGATGGTTGCTGTGCCTTTTACTTGTCCTCCTCCGCCGAGGATAAGGAACACTAGGTAATATTCTGTCTCTGTCACATACACGTAGATATTCACACACATACAAAACCAAGACAGTAAGGATATTCAAGTGTTTGCTGGAGTAAATTGGTGTTTGCTTTGTCATACAAAATTGCAATCAGTATAAATCTACTAAGGAATATTGGGAGATGAACCTTGATGTGACGATGTGCTTTAATGTTAAGAATTGTGTTTTGAATTTTGATGAAGGTTCATTGTTTGGAGCAATTCTTATTTTTCTATGTTTTTGCCTCTTAGAGTAAGCTTCGATTAAAATCATAAGAGAATGTGCAAGCACAACGAGGGTATGACCTCTACACCAACAATCAAATTTATACAGAAACTTCATAAAAATTGTCCGTCCATCATGGGACAGCAACACTATCTACCATCTACATCACTTTGCATTCCAGACTTTACAGACACTAAGAAGCATCCAATATGGTAGTAGGAGCGCTTCCAATATACCAAAAAATCCCAATTCTCTCTCAATAGTCGAGCAAGATTCGATTCTTTTACATCCTTTAGCCCAGCCAACTGCCTTCATCATCCCTTGCTATTTTCTGCAAAATTCTTTATCATCATGTTTTCTTCTCAAAAGTTCTATTATTTCCATTGATAGTTAATAGTTATATGATAACTAAGAGCTGCAATACAATCCTTTTCATCAGTCTTGGAAAATAATAACGTTTAAATTTTACACAAGTCCACTGCAGTTTGTTCCCATTAGCCGGGCGATTTGGGTAAGCCAGATTTTGCATTGCTCTTATCCAAGTATTCCTAGTTAACGCAAATCAAAACTGTACTGATCATGAGATTCATGAGACTTAGTTTACCTCCTATTATTCACAGAAACAGCCTTCTGAAATTATAGCTTTGCTAATTACTCTGTACTGGGTGGTAACCCATGATTAATAGCTAGCTTTAATGAAGGATTGCCTTAGATTCTTGTTTCTCGACCACAGTAAATGCACCCAACCAACCTGAGACAAATTCTCTCTCATGGCTCCAGGGGCAGATCTAGAAAACAATCCAGGGGGGCCTTGATAGAGGCTAGTGTACGGTGCCCCTGAAAAAAAATATTTTTGGACCTATTTATACATATTTTGTGTAGATGATATAAGCTAATGCTATAAAAATCATCACATAAACATAAGAGGGAGGGGATTTTATATAACCAGCACAAAAACATAAGAGAGAGGGGGCTTAATATGATAAATTTATAATGTCAGGGGGGGCTTTTATAATTTTCAAGGGGGCTTAACTGTAAAAATATTTTTTAGGGTAAATATGATATTTTTCAAAAACCTAGGGGGGGCTCAACCCCCCCTTGTCCCTTGGTCAGTCCACCCCTGCATGGCTCTCCAAGTAAAACAAATCTCCAAGTAGTACAAACTGTAGAATTTTGATTTGCAGATGGAAGCCATTGCATTTGGTGGATGTCAAGTATAGGGTCTTTTGTGTTTGTTGGAGGCCACAAACACAACATCCATAATCCTTTTGCCAAAAAACTCTTTCAGCGGGCATAGAGGATTGCAATTATTGAACCACGACCGTGTTTTTTCCATTCCATATATTGTGCTTTATATACCCTTTCACTTTATCTCACAGCAGCTTTTATTCCATGCTAAGTTTTTTTTTTTTGAATAGTCTCTTTGTGAGCTAACTAAGAGAATGACATCAATCAAGCAAGATATAATAATTTGATCTCCATGTATCTCAGTATATGTTGAATCTTTCGCTGTTTCTGGTCAGCAATTGACTTCTCTCTCCCACTTTCACACACACACACACACACACAAAAATATATGTGCTAATACTATTAGCATATTACTAGTGGCTGGGACCAATTTCATCTTTAGGGATGAGTAGCTGTGTGTTTACGCTTAAAACTTACAAGCCCAACATATTCTGAGCAGCTTCATAAATTTTTTTATTTTTTTTTTAAATGACGAAAAAATGCTTTTAGTTCCAAATTGTTGGAATTAGCATGTGGAGACTCTAAGAAAGGATAGATCTTGTGCCTTCCCATTTATTGGAGAATTTATAACTTGTGGTAGCATATGATGAATGAATGAATGATGGAAATTTTTCACAATTTATAAAAATGTTTTTATAGCACTCCCATTTCTATGGATGTTATATTAATTGAATATATGCAAATAGTTACTATAATGGGCAAATTTACTCAATTTAGTAACATCTCCTTCTCCTTCGAGTCCCTGACATTAATGTTGTCTTGCATGGTCATTGTGTTTTAATAGGGATGAACTTAATGAAGCCGGAGATATTGGTCTATCCAAATCATGTTCAGCTCCTCCAATACATAAAAAGGTTTGCTAAACCATTTCTCCACTCTCTCTCTCTCTCTCTCTCTCTCTCTCTCTCTCTCTCTCTCTCTCTCCATTTTGATTGATTTTTTTTCCCCCCCGTATATTTGGACAGGCATTCCGGCTCAACTTTATGTTGGACTGTATGCCTTCTATATAAAATCTCGTAGTTTTCTATTTTGTTCAATTCCATAGTGGGTATTGTGGGTGATATAGATTACTATGTTCCTCATGTCCCTTTCATGAATTGCAAACATGACGCTGAGTATGTTGGGTTATTGTTTTCATGATCTCCTTGTATTATTGTTATTATTAATTTTTTTTTTTTTTTTGGGAAGTTTCTGCTGAATTGGATCTTATCAAAGACAAACTTGCCTATTATTGCAAGTAATGGACGTATGGTTTCTATGACGAAGAGTTTTCATGTTTACCAAATAGGGTTCCCATAACCTATGTAGCTCGGATACGGATACGTGACACGGAGACGACACAACACGGAGACGGCGATACGGCAAATTCAAAAAATATAGGATACGGAGACGGCTAGGAAACATCGAATAAACAAAATTTACTAAAAAATATAATTTAGTTTGAAGTAAGAGAAGAAGAAGAGAGGATTAAATATCAACATTACATTACATATTCCGATATTCACCCATAGAAATTAGGCAAATAGCAACTTACAACATATACTCATAAAATGATTACAAAACATAACAATTTAACAGGATACAGACACAGTAGGATACAATCATACAACGATTAAATCATTATATCTTTGAATTAAATATAGAATTTGCAGTTCCATGTCCACTCATGTTTTTATAATTCTCAAATAAACCAATTGCTTATCCCTAATTTTACAATATTAAGATTATTTCCTCAAAGTTTTAAAACGCATTTCTAATGAGAGGCCACCATGCTGCATTTACTTGTGTGTCCGACCTTGTAAGCTGTGTGTTCGACATGTGATCAAGGTGTGTCCGATGTTAAAATATTTAAGACACATTTTATAGCGTGTCTGACATGTGGTGACACGTGTCCGACGAGTGTCGGTGTCTGACACGGACACGATACAAAGACGGCACCCAAAGTAAAGTGTCCGTGCTACATAGCCCATAACATGTGCCCTTAGGGCACCTGTTAACAAGCTTTAAAATGCTTGTACCTACGCATTTCCCCAAAACATTCTTACATGTACAAGCTTTTTAAAGCTGCTTGTTAAGATTTTCTTACCAAATATTAGGTGGTTTTTCTACCAGTCGCTTCCATAAACCTCTCTCTCTCTCTCTCTCTCTCTCTCTCTCTCTCTTGTCAATGCTGAAAAGACTAATATGGTACTATTTACCTTGGATAATGCCATATGCAGCATATGCTATCCTGAAATGCTGCTGCTATGCTCAAGCACAGGCTGACCTGCATTAATGGGTGGTTGGTTTGCTTGCTAATGTGCACGATACGTTTTTTTTTTTTTTGCAGAAGAGGCATTGTTTAACAGAGGAACGAGATGCTTCAATTAAAGCAATACCTCTAGATTTCATTGAGCAGCAGAGAGCTTACTTCAAAGAGATCGATGAGTTTGAACTGCTCGAGGAGGAGGTAACATATGATGAGTTAGATTAATGGAAGACGAAGTATTATCACACGTGGAATATGTAGGAGCAAGCTAACCCGTTGTTTGTTCGTGTGTGTGTGTGTGTGTTGTATAGTTGCAATGATATGCTTCATAAATCATGCTTATACAATTACGTACTTAATGAGTTATGATCAACTATGTCAATATCAAAACCTTATTGTCTTTCCCATAGCATGGTTTACATTAATCCCCAAGTGCATGCTTTTTGTAGTTCATACAATTGACTGCATTTTCAGACTGTAGATTGATTTCTTTATATTAGCAAATGGATGGTTTGATGTGTTTTGACACAGTAGTTAAATAGCTTAAATTGCCATTTTCACTTTAAGGCCATCTTTGGAATTAGTTCTCATGCCAAGTGTTTCTACGACCTAAAATACATATATTAGCGCATTTGGATGAATATTAAGCAGCACTCTAATGCTGTAAAAGGTAAGTTTTGGTTGAAATAGGTTTAGTGGTATTTCAGCCCAAAACTTAGAAAGAAAGCAGATCTAGATTTTAATGAATTTTCTTAATTTCCATGGTGCCCTTGTGGATGTGGACCATATGGCATCTGCTTCAACCTAAGTACAAAAGAAATAGTCAATCCAAATGGGACCTAAATGGTAGAATAGAATATCTTTTATAGGCAGAAATTCGTGAAAATGCCATACCATATATAGATGCAATTTTCAAAATTTGCATTTTTGGATTTAAAAACCTTTTACCATAATTTTTGTGCTTGAAAAGATTTTGTGCTTTAGTTTGTTTTTAGGGAATTTTAGTCAAAAGTCCTACAATATAATATAGATGTTTTTTTGTCTTAGGTCCAACCCTTTTAATTTTAGTAAAAGGTTCATCAACAGAAAATTTCACATAATTAGTTATGCGAAATTTTATAATATAATGATTTTATTTAATTAAATTTCACTAATTATGATCTTTTGATTAAAATTAAAAATGAGTTGTCATTTAAAATTAAATAATCCAATATGAGAAACGTTTTGCCAAATTTCTATTGTTTATTATCCAAACAAAATTATGCTAACTACTATGTTATATGATCTTCGCTCTTTTTTATTTTGGGTCATCGTTGAAGTTTCACATCAGTTGGAGTAGTTAATAAAATGTTTTTTTTAATCGAATGGTGTATATTTAAGACTTTGCCTTGTTCTTTTTGTTTAAAAAAAAGTATAATGAGTAACCACCTCAAGGACCCAGCAAATAAAAAATATTAATAAGCACCAATTAAAGTCAAGGGTAACAAAAAATCAATTGTTCTTGACCACAATTCAACTCTGATTTTGGGTCCCCAATTATTTCTAAGATTCAGTCTACACGTACCTGTTGTAATTGTGTTTGTTGGACGTAGTCAGCTCCTTAAATTCTTGTAAGTGAGAGGATATAAAAAAAAAAAAAAAAAAATTAATTTAAAAAAAAAAAAAAAAAAAAAAAAAAAAAAAAAAAAAGCTTATGGTGTGGGTGACCATATATATATATATATATATATTTTTTTTTTTCTTTTCTTAGTGTTCCTGTTGTAACCAATTATTTGAAAAGTTGAGTCTGTTTAGCAACCAGCATTTTATGAATTTTCAAAAATTAGATTTTTTTTTTTTGAAAAGTTGCAATTTTTGTAATGAAAAAACTGAAATTCTCTAGGTCTCATAGCCATGTCAAATGCCAAACACCTCGTTAAAAACTATCTAACGAAAAATCTCTTTTAAAAATATACATCTTAATAAATAAATAAAAATTATTTTCATAGAGGTTCGGAATCTTAATCCATGACCTTGTTAATAAAATAAAGGCTAAAAAGAAAGTAGACGCAATGGCTGACTAGTCACTATCCATATAGCTTCAAATGTTTTAGGTAGCATCTGCATGTTGACAATTACACAAAGCATATATCTAAAAAAATCGAATTTTTAAATTAAATTACTTTATTACTATGCAAACTAGTAATAAAAGTCGGCCCACAAATAATAATCAATCACACAAAGGGACATATATATTTTAAGTGGTTCGACAAATTGTCTACATTTACTATAGAGAGAGGGTCATCTTTATTATGGAGAGAATTAGTACAACTCAATCACTTATTATTGACAGTGTATTTCAGCACACTGTCCCTCTTTCTCTTCTCTCCTATCTCTGCTCTCTTTCTTTTCTCTCTTCTTTCTATGTATCAATATGTGTATTCTGAAGTCCCTTTTTATAGAGTTCACAAAGAAGACAAGAGGAGAAAATTGATGCACAAGGTGTGATTGTAGTATTCTTTTGCGTGTGAAAGTCACATAACGTGATTGTAGTATTCTTTTGCGTGTGAAAGTCACATAACATTAAGGCTTAGTTTGGCCCTCATTTTGGTGTTTCTCATTTTTTAAAGCACAATTTCATGTTAATTTTTGGGTAACTAGTTTATGAGCTTTGCAAAAATTGAACTTAAAGTTTTTTTGGGGGAGCTTTTAAAAGCTCCACTCTGGAGGAGCTTTTAAAAGCTTAAGATTGCATTTTGGTTTCATGATTTTTTTTTTGAAGAGTAGTGTATTACGTGTATAAAATTATCAAATAACTTAGTATTAATTTCATAAGCTCCTTTTAAAAGCCACATGGGGGCCAAACTAATCGTAAGTCATTAACTGTGACTGTGAGGGAGTTAAGAGTCTTGTAGCATTAATGTGGAAGGCAATCACCTCAACCACCTTAGTTCATAACATTTATGTTTATATTGTACCTTATCTCCATTAACAAAAACATAAAAATATGATGAACCATATAATCAATCATGGACAAAAACTGAATTCCAACTAATTTCCTTTAAGCCTTTTCAAACTGTCCATAGAATAATCAAAGAGTAATGCTATACTTCACAAATAATCTATTCTAAATGTGGTTTCTAATACATGTGGCACTTAACCACTTTCAATAATGGGGATTTACTTCAACATTTTCAATTGAAAATCAAGTGGATCCACTGCTAATATGTGTTGGAAACTACATTTAGGGTATAAATTTAGCAAGCATAGCATTATTCTTGGTCAAATGTTGATAGATTAATCAAGGGGTGGAGTAGGAATTAGCACTTGAGTAGCCGAGTTACTAATGACAACTTAATAGGGACACACAGGTGTTTGGGGGCAACGCTCCAAAGCCAATTTTTTGGGGGGATCTAGTTTTACATATTTTTATGTGTGTTTTTTCGTAACAGAAAGATTATAATTTTACTATGTGAGATTTTTTTGCCCTGTTCGAGAGTTGGGAGATCTAGTGTTTTCACTCCTTATTGTGTATTGTAATCCTTTAACTTATGGCTTACCACAATGAGTATTGTAATTATATATAGACCTGAACCGTATTTTAAAACTTAAAATTTTGGAGGTCCCACCAGCTCTGTTGTTAAATTTGTATGATACGCAATACGTATCGTACAATTCGATACGATTCTACAAGGTAACAATTCAATTAAGTTTTGTGTATCGCATTGGGTTAATAACGGCAGATGTGTACTATCCAAGAGGTTTAGTGTACGAGTCATGGAGAACGTGGCCACTGGAGTATTCACCCGGCGCCTCCAGGCCTCGGGGGATTAGTCGAAGTGCGCGTAAGCTGACCCGGACACCACCGATTACCAAAAATAAAAAAAAAATAAAAAAAATAACGGCAGGTGTGTCGAAAGAATGGTACACGTATCGCACGATTCGATAAAGAAGTGCGATTCTCTCACGCACCAGTTTTTGACTGGTTTTGGAATTTTTTTACCCCCTCCCTGGCCACCGTCGGTCCACTCTGAAGCCCATACGAGGCTTCCGAAGCCATATTGCTGCCGACCCAAATACATATTTACATATGCTCGATTTTGGGTTTCTTGACTTGTATTTTCGAACCAGATGTTCACTTGTTTGGCGTTTCTTTTGTCAAAACTTGTGGTCCCAGCCTATTATAGAATAATAATAACAAGATGTATAATATAATATTATTTGTGAGTTATGACATATATAATAAAATAATTTAATGATACACAGCTGTGCGAAGCCCCAACAGCCACCGACTTGTTATTGCAAACTATTTCTTTTTTTTCTTTAAGGGTAAAAAGCATTTTGTCCCCTCAAAATTTATAATTCAGGCTTCGAATTTTAAAAATTTGTAATGTCCCCCTTGAATTATCATTAGGGTTACAATGTCCCTCTTGAACTTCAAAAACTTGAAATGTCCCCCTTAAACTATCATCTATGTTGCAATGTTCCCTCTGAACTATCTTTCGTGTTACAATGACAATCCTACCATCACATTCCATTAAGAAATGTGATGAAATTTGCTCATGTGGGACGCACATATTAAATTTGAAAGACATTTATGACATTTCACTATCCCCGTCTAAATTAACAATCATAAAAATTGTAAAAAAAACTCTAATTTTTTCTTGTTACTCAACTAATTACCAGATTAAAGAAAAGGGCAACCTAGTAAAATTAACTTAGTTTTTATGATTTTTATGATTGTTAATTTAGAAGCGAAATGTGAAATGTCATAAAGGCCCTTGAAATTTGGCATGTGCATCCCACATGAGCAAATTCCATCACATTTCTTGATGGAATGTGATAGCAGAGTTGACATTGCTACTCGAAAGATAGTTCAGGGGAGACATTACAACACAAACAATAGTTCAGGTGGCCATTTCAATTTTTTGAAGTTTAGGGGGGACATTGCAACCCTAAAGATAGTTCAGAGGGGACATTGCAAGTTTTTAAAGTTCGGGGTGTAAATTGCAAAAGCGTGCATAGTTTGGGGGGGCAAAATGCTGTTTACCCTTTTTTTTTTTAACTTGTTTTGGGTTTTTTTTCTTCTTCTCATTATATGCATAAGATATCTTATGGTTCACTGGAAAATTCTATAATACATTTTAGTAATTTTGGTTGTATCATGCATACTAATGATTTTGAGTGTCAAGATGGTATAGCTTATTTCCCAAACGTGTAAGTAGGTCTCAGAGTGATATGCCCCATATGGGTAGAGGTGGGCATTCGGTCGGTTCGGTTCGATTCAGTTTTGCCAAGTTTGGTTCGGTTCGATTCGGGTTGAGAACAAATTTCTTATACCGGAAACCGAACTAAAATACATTTCGAAAGTTCAGTTCGGTTGATTCGGGTTATCGGTTTGGTTCGGTTTTAATTGATTCGGTTCGATTTTTCAATTTTTAAGCTTAAAGTTCGGTTCGGATTGGATCGGATCAGTTTAGTGGAAATATCCTATACCGATATTCGAACTAAAATATAGTTCGGTTCGGGTTGGTGAAAAAAATCGGGTTCGATACAGAAATTCGGGTTCGGCTCGGTTTGCCCACCCCTACATATGGGTAATGTTTTGCTTTCGAATTTTGTATCACAAATATGATACCTAACACATATAGTAATAGGACCACCTTCAATAATGCGTCATATTAGGATTTATACTTTGCTTTTTGCTTGTACAAATATAGTTAAATGTGTTTGATATCGTTATTTGATTGTTTTTTTCTTCTACATAGAGTCTTTTATCAATTTTATAGTTTTTTTATTATTATTATTATTTTCCATCAAATTTTACGATTTACGATTTGCGAATCACGATTCGATTCAATTGTTTCATTTCAATTCCCAATTTGACAAATATATCGCCAACACATAAATTCACTTTAAAATTCTACAAATTACACAAATATAATCAACTTTTTAAAAAAATTTGCAGGACTGGATTAATCTCTCTCTCTAATCTCTATGTATCTCTCCTCTCTCACACACACAGTTAAAAGGCAATACATTTAACTGTGATATCAAAAAATTCAATTACTTAGAGATAACATTGAAGTGGGCAGTCTATATTCTATACTATAATAATATTACGATTAAATCCCAAACAGCTTTGTAATTGCCCTATAATGAAACAACACCCCCACATTGGTATGACAAGTAAATTATTATTATTATTATTTTTATTATTTACTATGATAAAGAAACAACTTAGAAAATTAATTAAGGCTCAATCTATTTAGATTTGTCTAAGTGGAAGCTTCTGGTGTGAATGTGATGTTTAGAACCACTTTATCTCACAAAAGCAAACTAGAATGGAGCACTACAAAAACCGCATCAGTAGAAGAACAAGTTTTAAATAGGGGTGCGTGGCCACAAGTCCCTACAATGGTCAATAATAGGGGATTAGTCCCTTTGCTTTTTCTTTTTTTTAGTGTCAGAGGTCCTTCAGTTTTTTCTTTGGACCAAAATAGTCCTTAAATGATATTTACGTTATTCTTCCCTAACAAATCAGCACGTTTCCTAAAAACAATTTTTCTTAGTTTTTTCAGTCTTCAAAATGCCACAACTTTCAAAATACAAATTAATTTTTGATAAATTTTATATATCCAAGATTTCTAAAACAATATTTACAAAACAAGATGCATATTGCCATAAAATTCTTCCAAAAAAAAAATTAATAATAATAATATTTTGCACCTTAAATCGGATATAAAAAAACAATTTTTTTTTAAATCGACACTTCCGTTGCGTGGATTTCGAAAAATTAGTCCAAATTAAAATATTAATAATAATAAATAAATAAATCATTTAAAACGGCCACATAATTGGAAAGTTATGGCCATTTTAGAACATTTTATTGCCTTTAAGTGCTGCTCAGGTAATGTTATTGTTACTGTTCAGATGAAAACAATAATGTATCATCATACAAAATGTTTTTTCGAAGATAGCAACATGTCACTGTTGCAAAAAAATGCCAAAAATAGAGTCATTTATCATTTGTCACTGCCTTTAAATAATGTCCCCATGTGAAAAATAGTAGCATATCATTAAAGATTAGTAAAATGGTATTGCACAAAGGGACAATAACGTGTCGTCGATAGTAACATTTCTTCAAATTGACTAATTAATCGCAAAATTATGGCCATTTTTCCAGATATCCCTGCCTTTGCAATGCTGTTTAAGTAAAGACAGTAACATATTATCAAAGGCAAAAAAAAAATTCAAAGATTACTACTACATCTCACTTTTCGCGCCAGTAACATGCAAAGACAGTGACATTACGCTAGAAACAGCATGTCATTGTCTTAATTTTTTTTAAAATAAATAAATAAAATTCATAGACACCATGGATCTTGTTTGATACATCTTTTCTCTTAGATTACAAATATATAAATTTTATTTAAAATGGAGTTGTGGCTAAAAGTTATAGCATTTTAAAGTTTGGAAAATAAAAATAAAAAACTGCATTGATACTCATGCCGAGGTGACAAAATAGCATACTATACGTGTGTGAAATAAGGCAAACTTATGAATTACCTTAAAAATCTGTTTAAAATTGGACTTAATGTTAAACAAAACACATGTCTTTATCACTTTAAAACCAACTAACGTGGACTTATCTCCTATTAGAGTCCTTAGTGAGGACTTTTAATTAATTTTAAAGAAATATACTGCATTTTTTTTTCTTTTTTTGGATGGGATTAAATATTGTATGTTTGTGTAAGTTTAGTTAGGTGTATAGGAGCACGTATCTGACTTAAAAATGACCCAAAAACTATTCTTTATCAAACCAATGTTTTCGTAAGAACCAATAAAAGGGAGACTTGATTTGAACTTATTATTGATTTATAATTAGAACTCAGTGTTTTGTAGTAATCCGTATTTTCATGTTTAAATTGACGATTTAAACTTCGTGTGCGATTTTAGTAAAAATTGGTCACGGGGGTATTTTGATCATTTTTCTAATTTTGTAAGTCGTGAACTGAAAATATAAATTTTGGGAATAGTTGCGTAAGAAAAATTATTTGGTATTCGTGTTGGAAGTTAAGAGTTTTCGATATCTGTTTAGAAGAAATCTCGATTTTAGTCAAAAAAAATCTTAAAGAATATTATATTGCATATTCTCTTTTGAAAAATATCTTAAAAAATATTCTAAAGCATATTCTCTTTTGAAACATATCTTAAAGAATATTCTATAGCATATTCACTTTTGAAAAATATCTTAAAAAATATTCTATAGCATATTTCCTTTTGAAAAACTATATATATGGATGTTATGCTTCATTACTTTTACACCAAATTTCATAGAAGTCAAAGAGAAGTTCTAAGAGAAAGTTAGAGGAAGAAGAAGAAGAGAAGTGTTTGGGAGTTACTCAACATCATTTATAGGTACCGGGTTGTGTATAATATGCTTTCTAAATTCTCCGGAGTATTTCTTTATTCTTTCTACTTGAACTCTTTTTGCAGTTATATTGTGCTTTCATTTGGAATCAATGAGTATGTGTTTATTGCTAAGTGCTATGAGACTAAAGGGTCATGAGCAAGGAGCACCTACCAACAGTTCAACAGGCCTCAGGGACTGACGTACTGGAGATATGTGAGATGAGGTGAGGTGACTCTTTGCTATGTGACCAAGAGGAACCTATTATGATGCTCTTTGTGTGAGCGGTTGGTTCAAGTGAGCGGTTGGTTTGTGTGATTGGTCTTTTTATTTGATTTCGTTGTACCTTTTGAGCCTTTGATATTCATGTCATACTACTGTATACTTCCCGGTGTGGTTTTAGATGCAGGTAGTGCCGGTAACCGAAGCCTGGAAGGGAGATAAGGCTAAGGATGGTATAGGAGATCCGTGGAGAATATGGGTCTGTTGGGAGTTTTAAAGAATATTGTTATTTTATTTTAAAGAATCAAAGTGTAATACATTTTATTTTTTAATAGAAATACACTTTATTTTTGAGGGGCGTCACAGATTTACAACTAATGATTTTAGTAAAAGAAAGATAGTAGTACTACATAGAATCATAAGAATATTTTCCTTATTTTAAGTATTATCATTATTCCAGTTGCCTTCTGTAAGCTATGTGGGATAAGTAGAGCTCAAACGTATTTTATGTATAAGTACCCTTCTTATATAAGTGATTATAGTTTCGCGGAATCTATGACAAACATGTTAGGATTGTGCCTAAAATTCCGTTAGTGAAATTGTTTCCTAATTATGATTTGATTCCCTATTTGGTGGTTTCTTTATCAAATAAGGATTCCTTTAATGGTGAAATTTATCTATTTTATATAGGAATGTTTGTGAGAACATTCATTGCTGTACAAGACTTATCATAGGGGTAAATCCTACTACAACTAGGATTGGGACTAGGGGTGTAAATGAGTTGAGCGCTCAACAAGGGCTCGAAGCTCGGCTCGATAAACGCTAGGCTCGGCTCGCTCATTTGAGCTCGTGAACACGGTCGATTAAAACTCATGAGAAGGCTCGTGAAAAGCTCGTTAATAAGTTTGATAAAAAGCTTGTATAGTGACTTATATATATATATATATTCTAAAACTATATAATTTTAGAGAAAATATGACATATCTCGTAAATATGCTTGAAAAAAGATGATTTTATTATTAAACTATACAATTTAAAAGGGAGCGCGAAAAAGCTCGTTAAAAAGTTCGCGAGAAAGCTAGCGAACACTTGAAAGCTCGGCTCGTTTGAGCTCGTGAGCTCACGAGCTCGTAAGAAAACTCGCGAGCAGGCTCGGCTCGGCTCGGCTCGGCTTGGCTCGTATACATCCCTAATTGGGACTCTACAATCTATATAAATGTAGGGCTTACTCAAGGAATTTGACCCACCCATAATTTACATACACAAGAAAATGCTACAAAGTAGTGAGGAAGAGATTAGTTTGCACCTGGTATAATGTAACAATTTTACAATTGTGTAAGACTTTCCTATCTTGGTGTCAAACTTAATGCTCACTTTTTCCCAAAATAAGGATCATTTTTTGAAATTCTAACTTATTATTATTTGGGGCAGTTAGTAGAAAAGGCTAATGCATAAGATTTTTTAATAATAAGGACAACTTATATCCATCATTATGGATAAATCATTCCTCTATTTCTTAAACTAAAATGCCTTCACCTTTATCATCTAACTCTAACCACCATTACCATCAACCCTCCCACCTCCGACCACCACCCCCACCATCTCCAGCGACTACCCACCACCTCTGGCGACTAAAAAAAACAAGTGAAGTTTCACTTGTTATAGCCAAAGTTAAGTGAAATTTAAGTTGATATAAAAATAAAAAAAAAGTTGAAATTTTACTTAACTTTTCCTACAATAAGTGAAATTTCACTTGTTTTTGTACTCACCGAAGGTGGTGGGATGGTAGCCTGAGATGGTGGGGAGAGAGAGAGAGAGAGAAAGAGAGAGAATATTTAGGCTAGGGATGTTTACCAAATATAAATTTCAACTAGAGGGACTTTTTAATAAACTAAGAAATATTTTGGACCATAAACTCTTAAAAATCACTTTGAGGAATTTTTCACTAAGTTTTCCTTATTATTTTTGTTTTAATAGAAAATCCTAACTGTTTAATGAAGATACATAATTTAATCATGATTAAAATTTTCGATCCCATTATTGTCATCTTTTAGGTGTAAAAATTCAGTGCCACTTTCAATGAAAAGTTACAGAGCTTTATGTCATAAGAGGTATACTTGAAAACTGTGTAGTTAAAACCTATTGACTTTATAAAATAAGGGTTAAATATAAAAATTTTGTAATTACACCTTGCTGACTTTAAAAAGATGACTCATAAATTTGAAACATCCTAAAATTTGAACATAGGAATCTTATATTCTAGAATTTTTTTTTTTGGGTATATTGAGCGGTGGTACCAGTCAATGAAAGTAGATCTTTTGGATTAGATTCATGTCTCTATATGCGAAAAAAATATTTAATGCAAGTATTGTATCAAAGATTAGTATCACTAACTAATATATAGCATCTCTCCATATATCCATCTAGCCCCTCTTTTTAGGGGAACCATTCCTCTACATAAGCACAATTTCAAAATACGCGGGAGAAAGATAATTCAATAATTATTCCTTACATACAAATGGTGGGTTCCAACAAAAAAAAAGTCATTTCTATTAATTCCAGGATATCACATATATAAACATGTCAGTTGATATCGTCCGACTTAGTACCCAAAACTTCTCCTTAAATGGAGAGGGTGGAAGTAAATATTAGTCCAAACAAAGAACAGCCTAAATGCAGCTAGCTGTGGGTAACTTAAGACTATCACATGAATGATTGAATTTATTTGCATATTTTTGCTTCCCAAAAGCGGGATTGACAAGTCAAATTTCTTATATTGTTTTGCTTTAGATAAGTCCACTTTTGCCTTTATTGGCATGATCCATTCAGTCTTCACCAAATCAAAAGATTAAGTTGTTTGGTTGGGTCCCTTTTTGACAAAATGGTAACAACAATTGTCGTTTCTTCCAATAAAAAAAACCCACATATTGCTACCTTTAGGGGTTGTTTGGGAAGTCTCAAAACCAGTTTTGTGATTCATGGGTAAACTAGTTCTACATATTCAAGTGTATGCATGGTAAATGAGCTTTCTTGAAAAGTCCGTGTTGGGTCTAAAATCTCTCTTGAAACATGTTCTTTTCTAAACTAATATGATGCTAGCTTTCATAAGAACTAGATATAAAGTGAGAGTTATACCGATCTTGATCCTGTTTTGTGAATCCCCAATTAAGCGATTAGTTTAAGAGTAAAACATCACCCACAACCTTCACACAAATTTTTATCCATAACTCATGAAAGTGTGTCTATCTCTCTCTTGTGTTATTGTGGGGTCTACTGACACCACAAGATGACACATGAGAGAGAGAGAAAGAGATACACTTTTGTGGATTGTGGATAGAAAGTTGTGTGAAGGTTGTGGGTGAAGTATTACTCTTAGTTTTACTTCAATTACTCTAACATTGAACAATTTAAAAATTAATCCCCAATCTCTTCATTGCTTTTTCTATTTATTCAAGTGGAAATGTCGTGCAATTAAGTCTTTGTATTAGGTAACCTGTCTTAGGACAAAACCTTGAGGTAACATTCTCAAACCTCCCTCTCTATATATACTCACTTCACTTAACACCATGTTCACAACATCTCTCTATCTATCTATCTAATACAAATATTTTCTAAGTCTCAAAGATGGCTTCATCATCTTCTTCTTCTTCTTCTTTCAAGGTCATTTTGACTTTGGCTTTCCTAGTTGTACTCTTTATGGGGAGCTCTTCAGCTCAGCTTTCAACAGATTTCTACTCCAAAACTTGTCCAAAGCTCTTTTTCACTGTGAAATGTGCAGTGAACTCTGCAATAATGAAAGAAGCCCGAATGGGCGCCTCTCTTCTTCGCTTGTTCTTCCATGACTGCTTTGTTAATGTAATTCTTTACTTGCACTCTGCTTGGGATAGTTTTTTTGAGAACTTTAATCACTTCCATGTGATTTTTTTAAAAATTGTGGCCATTTAGATTATCTTTTTCATAGTTTGTTAAAATTCGGATTCATTTTTAAAACTAGAAATAAACTTTTTAAAAAAGTTTCAATTTGTACCCTTCAAAAAAACTGTTATTCTAAAAGGTGTTGTTCCAAAAGGACTCTTAGTTTCTTGGTGGTTATTATGTCACCATACGTTAACAAACCACAATTATATTTATTCAACTTGCACTTGTAGTTATTAGAGACTTCTGAGTATTTTACATCTGCTTATACATGTGACAATGTGATAATGAGATAATTTAAAACAACTTTTAATAAACGCCAGATAGGTCCTATTATATATTATCCAATATGAAACAAATTTGAGGTACAGATCTACTAACCAAAATATTTCTCTATATAGTTTGTTGTCAATATCTAGTAAAAATATTATGGGTAATGCTATGTGCACATAAAGATATGAGTTATTCATTTTGGTGGAGCCCGTGCCTGCATACATGAAATCCACCGAAATTAATAGCCCAAATATTTTTGTGCACATTCTATGTGCACCAATTATTATTCAAATGTTATAGTTATACGTGTCCATTAACATTGACACACCAATAAATGGGATCCACAAATATTTATGCACGTGGTTTTCAAACTTGAATTCCAACACATGTGGCAGCGGGAGTACTTAAAAGTAGTTACTCCCTCCGTCCCTTTTTTTGAGTCCTATATTCCATTTTAGGATGTCCCAAAATTAGTGTCCACTTTTCTAAATTGGTATACAATTTTTACTTACTTTCCGAAACTACCCTTCTTTGAAATCTACACCAAAACAAAACTAAAAAAGTTATTGCAATGATTAGGGGTAATTGTGGAAAGTATGTGTAGATTCTTTTTGTCCCCTTAATAAATTGAGTTCCCAAAGATGGACTCAAAAAAATGGACGAATGGAGTAAATAGTTGCATTTAAAATTATATCTTTAAATTTTTATTGAAAGTTTAGTTTGATTCGTTCCACAGTGACATACACTGAAACCAAATAGGTCCATATTATTACTCAAGTCAATGTGAATTTAAAAAAAAATTCATCACTGTCAATGAGGTGGCAAGGCATATTAATCACATGCATGATGCATCCATGTAGTACCTAGTTTAAGGGTAGATATGACAAGAAATTTTTTATTTTCGACATGGACGTAAATGTAGTTAAATGTTAGCTTCACGACTGCATGTTAGCTTCAATGTGATTATATGGTGTGACAATCACTCTGAATAATTTCAGATTAACGAGCTCCAATTAATACTATATTAAATTGTGAACTTTCTGCAGGGTTGTGATGGATCAATACTACTGGATGACACATCTTCATTCACAGGAGAGAAGAGAGCTGCCCCAAATTTCAATTCTGTGAGGGGATTTGATGTTGTTGATAATATAAAATCAGAGGTAGAGAAAGTGTGTCCTGGTGTGGTCTCATGTGCCGATTTGTTGGCTATTACTGCCCGAGACTCTGTTGCCATTGTAAGTCCTAGTAGCACCCAATTAGGCTCCGTTTGGTACGTGAATTTAGTGTGTGTAAGGAAAAGAAATTAAAAACTTCGAAAAATATTACTAATAAGCAAAATGAAACATGTGGGGAATAAACTAAAAAACTTAAATTTTGTAAGTCAATTCTATTCGTATTTTTCTGGATTTCCTATTATTTTGTATTTTTTTTTTTTAATGATTTTAATGCTATTTTAAGCATTTAGAAAAGAAAAAAAAAAAAAAAAACTCTAGAGAAAAGTTTACTTCTCCTTCTCCTCTAAAGGAGCCTTAAGCTCTGTTTGGTTCATGAATAGTGAGGAGGAGGAGGAAAATGAAAAATAAAATAAAATGAGAGAACTACTTTTTTGTGTTTGGTTAATAAGAAAACATATGAGGATACAAAATTAGGACAAAAGATGAACTACAAGTTTTGAATGATTTATTTTCCTTCATTGTTTTTCTTGAGTTCTTTTTATAATTTATTTTTTAAATATTTCCATTACTTTTTTTTTTTTGGTAAAGAAATTTCCATTACTTTTTAATCATGGAGGAAAACAACATGAAAAAATAGTAGAGAATTAGTTTTTTATGAGTATCATTTTCCCTCTGTAAATCTGCAAACCAAATAGGTGTTAATTGCAACATTTAGCAAAATCACCAAATGTGGAAGTTATCTTAATATATATATATATATATATATATATAATATAGGGTGATGCTATTGTCACTCCATCATTGAACCAAGGCATTCCATGGTACCATTCTTAAAGCATGTGGTGCATGCATGTCATGCATTACATACATGGTACCACATGCTCTGATAGTGGTACCATGGAGTGCATTGATTCAATGATGGAATGAAAATAACAATTCCCTATATATATATATATATATATATATAGAATGAAAAAGGTCTTATTAATTTACATGCTCTAATTGCAGCTTGGAGGCCCTAATTGGGATGTAAAACTGGGAAGAAGAGATGCCAGGACAGCAAGCCAGGCTGCTGCAAACAATAGTATACCTCCTCCAACTTCTAACCTTAATGCCCTCATTTCTAGTTTCAACTCTGTTGGCCTTACCACCAAGGACATGGTTGCTCTAAGTGGTTTGCTCTCTCTCTCTCTCTCTCTCTCTCTCTCTCTCTCTCTCTCTCTCTCTCTCTCATATGTGTGTTGTATTTATGCATTTGTAAATATCACTAAACACTCCGTTTGGTATGCCGCAAACTAGAAAAGAATTGATTTGCAATTCTTGTTTGTAGCAATTCTTGTGTTTGGTTTGACAAAAGAATTGATTTTCAATTCTAGCCAATTCTCACCAATTCTTGTTTTAGCCCAAAAACAAATCCTATCACTTTTGATAGGATTTGGTGAGAAATGATTGCACTTTAAGTGAAATAATGTGTTATACCAAACTTACCCCTATATGGGCAATGTAGTAAATGACCGTGATTCATTTCATTTCATTTCTCTTTCAAACCAAACATGAAAATTAGAATTGCAAATAAATTCCATTTATTTATTTATTTTTTCTATTCTCTCCAATTCAATTCTATTTTATTTTAGAATCATACCGAACAGAGTGTAAACTCCATTATTCTAACAGAATATCATCGACCTCTCTTATCAATGATTGGAAGGCAATTGGACATATAGACATTTTATTTCACACTTCTATGTAAATATAAATACTTGTTTCAAGGTTAATTAATGGTGAATTCCACGAAGACATCGTGAAATTGACTTGAAATGTATATTATACTAAAAACTCTATAAATGACATATCCAAAGATACCAACAAATAATGACTATACATATATACCAAATAATTTAGGGATAATGTTGTCATTTAGCTTCAATTTTTCGTTGACATCACAAGTATCTTTGGCGCCCATTAACGAAAATTTGCTGCAATGGACTTTTCATATATCCTGAGAGATTACTTTGGTGTCTTGGACATACGAGATAAGCAAGTGATATTTTAGAAATTCTAAGAGAAAATCTGTTTGATAAAATTAAAAAATTATGTCCTAAAAATTTTAAGTACTCAAAATTTTAAGTGATTGAATTTGCAATACTGAAAACAGTATTTCAAGAACTAAAATAGACTTCATTTAGTGATTATTTCCAGTAGAATATTTTCATTTAAAGTTTTCAGTTTATTTTTTGACTTCTTTTTCAATTAAGTTGTAAGTTATCAAACACAATGGAAAAAAAATAAAAATAAATAAAGTGTTAAAACTTTTCATTTTCACCTCTTAATTGGATTCTCAAACACAGCCTTAGTGAAATTAACCCTAATTTCTAAACAATCATGGTATTCTCTTTGTTCAATGTACCAACTAAGCTTATGTTTTTTTTTTGTTGTCATATTGCATTACAAAATAGGTTCCCACACAATTGGACAAGCAAGGTGTACTACATTTCGACCAC
Source organism: Hydrangea macrophylla (assembly GCA_033977485.1). Taxonomy (NCBI): domain Eukaryota; kingdom Viridiplantae; phylum Streptophyta; class Magnoliopsida; order Cornales; family Hydrangeaceae; genus Hydrangea; species Hydrangea macrophylla. Next base: position 13,962,346 of record CM066999.1, on the reverse strand, counting down.
GAGTGTACAATGAGACCAACATTGGCAATTCCTTCGCCCAAACAAGGCAAATGGGCTGCCCAAGAACCACAGGGGTAGGAGACAACAATTTGGCTCCTCTGGATCTCCAAACTCCAACATTTTTTGACAACCACTATTACAAGAACCTTGTCAACAAGAACGGTCTCCTCCACTCCGATCAACAACTATTCAACGGTGGATCAACCGATTCGATTGTGAGATCATATAGCATGAATCCGGGCACTTTTAGTTCCGATTTCGTCGCGGGTATGATCAAAATGGGTGATGTTAGGCCCCTCACCGGATCGAAGGGAGAGATAAGGAAGAATTGCAGGATAATTAATTGAGGTGTCATTATATAGTCCTTCGATTGCTAATAAACTCAGTGGTTGGAGTCTCGTGAACTGAGTTTGCCATTTTGTTTTTTAATAAACTCGGTGGTTGTTTTTGTTGATGGTAGAGATGTGTGTTTGAAATAATGTGCTTTTGTGTTCTTAGTCCATTAGTTTCATAGTGATAAACATGTCTAGAAAGAGTGTTTGTGTGTAAAAGTACTAGACTTGCTTGTACTTTTGATTTTCTTTGCAAATCTTCAATATGCAACTTTTCCTTTTGTTCTTTATGTTGCCATACATTTTAAACAAATCTCTTTAATGATAAATTAATGTGGCCATACTTCTATTGTTAATATTTTAAACCTTTAGTTTCATAAAAAGAAAAGGATATGTTTAACTCATCACAGAAAAAAAAAAAAAAAAACAAATAAAAGGTTGCTTTGTGGCTGGAGATTACATAGTGGACTCAACTAATAATTGGATTTTGTTATTAGAGTTGCAACTTGGGTGGACTAACAAGAGGCCAAACCCAATTTGAATTTGAGTGGCATTTGGTGAATCATTCAAATGGGGTTGGATTAGAAATATTTTTTTTTTTTAAAAAAAATCTAATTTCTAGCTTAAAGGACAAACATTACAAAGAAAAAAACACAAATAACAAGAAGAACAACTAAAAGAACAAAAATAAAAGGTTCAAAAGATAGGGCTTCAGAGGAAGTTAAAGAAACCACTCTACAAGATGCTTGAAAAATCAACCACCGCGCCATAGACACTGTCACATAGAGAGAACCAGAACAAGATGAAGGGCTACTTCAACCTTGAAGATGGTAGAGACCAGTCAAAGAGTGAAGGTGACATAAAACCGAGCTCGAGAAAGTGAAGAAGAGTTTCCATGGTAGCAAAATCTACACAATGAAAGGCAGCACAACTACAGAAGAGAAGCCAAAAGCCACCAATCATATTCCAGTGTTCTAAAAATCGGCCTAGGCGGCCGCCTAGGCGCTAGGCGGTGCCCGGCCGCCGAGATTTTCCCTAGGCGTTTGAGAAAATCGGCCAGTGGATTAGTCGGCCTCTAGGCGGGGCCTAGGTGGTGCTAGGCGGGCTAGGCGGTGCTAGGCGGGGCCTAGGCGGGCTAGGCGGTGCTAGGCGGGCTAGGGTGAGAATGTTAGAGAGTCTTATTTGGGTCCGACTCTTTGGAAAAAAAACCCTAACATTAGTATATATATATACACTTAAGGTTTAAGTTAATTATGGAGAGGTCCCTAATAGTTTTTTAAATATTAAAACCTTCTAATAATCTTTACTTATTTCCAAAAAACACCACATAACCTATATATATATATATGTATCTATTATTTGAATCACAAATCTATAATTTTTTTAATTATTACCACATAACTGGTATATATATCTATTATATAATTAATTGTATTTATAAAACAAATTCGCTTAGGCCCCGCCTAGGCGTCCGCCTAGGCTCCTAGGCGCTAGGCCCCCTTCGCCGCCCGACTAGCGCCTAGCAATTTTTAGAACATTGTGAATTAGAGCGCATCGAGCAAGTGATTGGGCAATGGTCACAGTTCAGTTGAGCTCAGCCAAATTTTGCTAAACCCGCAAAGAGTTTTCACAAACCTAAAGTCAAGCCAGACTAAACCGTTTCTAACTCTATTCACTACTAGATTAACCCTAGCTTAAAAATTTAAAATTGAACCCACATGTTAAACAGTTTGTTTTCCGAGTAATACTTGGGGCACAACTAAAGCCACAACCTTTTTTGCACAACCTTCATTTTGTGTCTATCTCTCTCTTGATGGGTCCCACAGTGCCAGTGACCTCACAGTGCCCACTAGGAGAGAGATAGACACAAAATGGAAATTGTGCAAAAAAGGTTGTGACTTTGGTTGTGCCCCAAGTATTACCCTTATTTTCCAACCATCACTTGCGATTTTCTGATTGAATCTTCTAGCCCACTAGACCACACACAGTGATAAGTTAGACCTTTTCTATGGAGAGTAATGTTACTACACCCTGACCCACCCAAAAACTCACTCACAATTACTCATAAGTGACACTGTGTGACTCATTGATACTGTAAACTCAAAAACACTCACAATCACACTTGATGGACCCCACAGTATTAGTGGGTCTCACAATGCCACTTAAGAGTAATTGTGAGTGTTCGTGAGTTTTTGAGTGTGAAGTGTGTTCGGTGTAACATTACTCTTCTATGGATATGGTGTTAGGTTTTTAAGGACTAGTTGGGCCTAAAATTGGGCTCGTCTTACTTGGGCGCCTAGGCTACTAGATAGGCTTGCGCTGGAACTGACGAAGAATCGTATTGTTCAAAACTTGGGATATTGAGGGTCTTTTTGGAATCTGCTTAAATTAGGATTCAATGCTACACACACTCTGAAAAGCACATCAAAATACACAATCTTGTTTAAAAATATTAGACTTTGTGCTGAAAAGCATGCACACACAAAACGAGTGTGCTTTTCAGAGTGTGCATGCTTTTCAGCACAAAGTCTAATATTTTTAAACAAGATTGTGTATTTTGATGTGCTTTTCAGAGTGTGTGTAGCATTACTCATTAGGATTTGATTTGCACTGGTCTCACTCTTATTTGATTTTTATATGCATCAACAAAGACGTATGGCGTACTTAGCGGGTGGGCTCAGTCTGGATATGGGCCAATGTAAGTCTTTTGACAAAAAAAAAATGTAGGTGTATTTTAGTCCAATTCGTCACTAAATCTACCTAATTTTATGCTAACCTATAGTATATTCTTTATTAGTTATTAGAATAGGACCACCCACTCAGCTTGTATGCTAGTTTATGCAAATTATGCTAATCTTTCGTGTTTTTCTTAACCTAACATGTGACAAGTAAGTATTATGCACAACGTACGTGACAATTTTTAATAGTTTAAGCTAACAGTGTCAGAATTTGGGTCTGATTGAATGAATGTTTGAAGTTTAAAGACCTAATTGCAAAAAAAAAAAAAAAAAATTATCGACCCAATTAAAAATAAGTTATAGTTTAATAGACTAAAGTGTAATTTGCCCTTAAAAAAAAAAACACTTTTGACATTTTGAAGTAATGGCTCTTCTGTAAATTTAAATTTGTAACAGTCCATTAGAAAGAAAATTCCATGTTTGAAAGATAAATTTAGAAAGTATAGTAGTTTTTTTTTTTTTTTTTTAATCATAGAAACTAGTAAGTACATATTGATATTTCAAGCAAAGCTCTTAAGTTGGGCCCTGTCAATTTCAAAATTCAAACCCAACAGAGCATATCAATTATCAAACAGCTAATACGCAACTGGAGTAGCCTACAGATTATACAGTCTATCTGATCCTACGTAACATTAATAACAGCTCAAGAAAGTAAGTGAAGTACTAAACTTTCTCGGAAAATTTCTTTGTTTGGGCAAAACCCATGTTACCTCCATAAATATCAAATCAATCCAACCACATCAACTCACATTTGTTCGGATCCTGAAATTGCCCTTATGCAGGTCACAGCTATGCTTATGTGCCTAAAGGCCTGTTTGGAAACATTTCCTTGTGCTTGAGAGGCTGTTTGGAAAAGTAAAAAACAAGTTATGTGGTTGTGGTTCATAAATGAACTGATACAAATTTAAGGGTTTGGTGCGTGACGATTTCTTGCACAAGAGTCCTTGGCCAATTTTCTTACGCTCTTAAAAGTGGTTCTTTGTCATATTTACATTATCTTGCTTTTCGCAAAAATCAAATAAAAGTGCGACCTGAACTAAACCTGGTCAAGTTTTAGATTTTCACAATCATATTTGATTTTATGCAATTTTTCAGAAAACTAGTATATATTGCTTTGACAAATTTTTGGGTTCACCGAGTGATTTTAGACTAATAAAGGTTTCAACATAATAAAGGATATGGTCGGGTATTAAAACCAAGTTTTATCTAGAATACATTTTTGTTCACTCCAAAATTGTTCATCTTTGTTCACATTCCTCTCCCATTAGTTAATATAGTGGGACCCAAATTTAAATGAGAATTAATTAATTGTGTAAAGTATTGAGTCCCACTGCATTAGCCAATGAAAAATAAGAGTGAGCAAATGATGAGTAATTTTATGATGAGCAAAACTGCACCCTTTTATCTAAGAGGCTGCTTTGGAAGTCATTGAATCAATTAACATAGTAATGGGATATGGTCGGGTATTAGAACCTAGTTTTATCTACGAGGCTGTTTAGGAAGTCATTGAATCAATTTCTTGGTCATAAGAGAATTGGTTCAATAAATTCAATTGTTTGGTAAATGTCATTTTTTTTTACGGTGTCCTTGTCTAGTTTAATGTTTTTGTTAAAACTGATTCTTTGCTCAAACGAAAAATAACCCGTTCTCACGAATATTAGATAGAATATGAGAACATATATATTACACTAAATCGGAGTTTTGTGCAAAAAATAATTATTCACCAAACACTTCAATTTACTATATATCTGGTTCAATTATAAATCACATAACTAGTAATTTAACTTCCCAAACAGTCCTTTGGAATACCAACTTGCATACACAAAATAGGATAAACTATTTGAGATCTCTACTAGGAGTAATATTTTAATGGATATATCCATTGCCATTTAGTTTTGAGCATAGCCAAAACAGACTCTATTTACTAGTTTGCATTTTGCAATTTAAACTGTGGATAATACTTGGGATACATCCAAATACGTAATTTTTGGGACGCAATTTAAAAGATGTGTCTATCTCTCTCGTGTCTCTGTGGGGTCCAGTGACATCACATGAGAGATATAAACATATCTCTTGAGTTGTGTCCCAAAAATTATGTCTTTGGGTATGTCCCAATCTTTCCTCTTAAACAATAAAACAATAGTTCAAGGCTTCAAGGGTAAATTCAATCACACTCTCTCTCATCAGTTTTTATGCTTGTACGAGGAAGAATTTGACGGCGCAACTGTCGCTTTTTGTGCCAAATATCACGTCACGTGTCAAACTTGATTGCACGTGTCAATATATACGTGTCATTATTTTGTTGGCCACAGTAATTTTATTTTCCGCGGGAAACATTTTAAAATTACTTTTGTTTTTCAGCCAATATTATACTAAAAAACTTCTCGTCCCGCGCTCAGAATGTCGTGAGAGCGCAATTTAGTGGAACACTCAAACCGTCCACTATCATGCGACAGTGCGTATTTGTTGAAGGGGGAAAATACCTTTTACCCCATGTGGTTACACTCATTTTCTCATAACCCCCTGTGGTTCATTTTGTAACACTTAACCCCCTTGTACTACGGACTGAAGTGAGACTGTTAACTTTTATAACGGCAGTCCCACTTCAGTCATTGGTACATGGAGGTTAAGTGTTACAAAAATGAACCACAGGGGGTTATGAGAACATGGGTGTAACCATAGGGGGGGTAAAAGGTATTTTTTTCTAAAGAGTATGTATAGGGGCTTGGGGGTATTAACGTCATTTCCTTTTTTTCCGTTAGAAAAGTTAACAGTCTCACTTTAGTCCGTAGTACAGGGGGGTTAAATGTTACAAAATGAACCACATGGGGGTTATGAGAAAATGGGTATAACCACAAGGGGGTAAAAGGTATTTTCCCCTTTTTTAAATGAATACATTTTTACTTTGCTTCAAAATTACTTACCCTTTCTTCCTGACAAAAATACTTTTGCTCACCCAATTTTTAGTGTACCAATACTCACCCAAGTCTCTCATTAATCAATGCATTAGGACTTAGGATTATACAGGAGTTCATGTCCAGTCTAATAAATTTCTTAAAACAGATTCTCTATCAAACCAACATACACTTAATTCTCACAAGAACTAGATAAAAAAGTGGACCTAAATTGAATCAAATCCTATTTTAGATTTTCTCTAACAAGGTCTCGCCTTTTTGTTTGGTTTTTGTAAGAACCAATTTGAAAAGAGTTACTACTCTGGACATGGACTCATGTGCAAGAAATTAACACTCATCAATCATTTAAATTTGTAGAATTTAGAACTGGTTCACTTATGCACACAAAATTAATTCTTTGCCATTCCAAACAGTCTATTAACCTCATTGTGGTTGTGGATTAAGTGCAAAATCTAACGGTATTAACTTTTGACTTAAATTGGCAAAATATCCTTCAATACTGTCACAGCCACTTGAGAGCTAAATGTTAACTTTTGAATCATAACAGGTAAAATGAAAATGAATTAAACCACATGGAATAAAACGTATTTAATTGACGAAAAACTGAACGTTTGTTCCATTTACAATCATGGGTTAATGTCAACTTTTGAACTATGGCGGGGCAAAAGTGAAAATGAGTTTATTAACCCTAATAGTAAAATTTTTTAGAAAATACATTTGCTCACCAAAAAAATGGTACATCAATGCTCACCCAAGCATCCTATTGGCCAATGCAGTGTGACTCATGATTAAATAACATTAAACAACATCTGTTTAATCGTGGGTCTCACTATATTAATCAATGGGATACTTGGATGAGCATTGATGTACTATTTTTTGACCGAGAAAAATGCTCTCAAAATTTTATTCAACCCAAATTACCAATAATGTAACATTATCGTGCGCAAAAGCGCATTTTAGCGGGAGATCTCTTCCTCTTATTAATGACATTCTATTTGTCTTTTTTTTTTTTCCACAGAGAAATTGAAAAAGTGACAGAGCTTTCAAGAGTTGCTTTTAATGGCGAATCAGCCAAGAGCTCGTAAAAGGGTCCACGCAATCCGTCGAGCTCCTGACGGAAGCGCCTTTGAAAAATGGTAGCCCAAACCCCTCTCTCTCTCATCCCTGTTTTAAGTATATACTGCTCCGTTATATATATAATTATATATATATATATATATATATTGGGTATTTTGCAGCCATTACTGTGGTTCTTCGGTGGCCATTGCTGTTTCTGACATGCACGAGTGTGAAACGAAGAAGGGTGTGAAGAGAATCAAACTCGAATCTGGGAATTGGAATATTACAAAACAGAGTTTTCAAGAACAACCCAAATCGCCTTTTCGATTCTTCATGTATATTACATTCTCTTATTCATCAAGCAATTAGTACATGATCTTATTATCTTTCTTCGTTCAAGAACGTTTACATGTATACACTTGTACGGACTACATATTTTTGAGAAATGCTATGCTATGCTTCCCAAATTTTTATACTAAGAGTCAGTCTTGGGCACCGAAAAGGTGCACCTAATGATCGGTGCCCTCCATTTCGGTGGGATCCACGCGTGAAGCATTGTTGTTATCCCAAAAGTGATTCCCAAATGACGTGCCAGTGGAGTCAGGTAAACAACTTTCAACCAAAATTCAATTGGCCTCGCTGTATTACACCTGACTCTACTATCACATCATTTGGGAAGCACTTTTGGTATAGAAATTTGGAAAGCATAGCATTACTAATATATTTTTTATGTATCATTTTTGAATATGAATGTGACTTATGCCTACCTGTTTAAATGCTTCTATGAAACCATTTACATATGCATTGTTTATTTTATTTTAGTTTTTGGCTAAATATAAAAGGTAGGAGATACAAGACTGCTAGGAAATCTCAGTATTAGTAGTTTGAGTTTCACTTAAAATGGATTTTAGTCAAAAAGTCCTATAAAATAGGCTTTTTGGTTCTTAGGTCCAAAGACCTATAAGGATTCGATTTGATTAAGTTCAGTAATTAGGGACTTTTGAACAAAATTGAAAACAAGTTTGCCTTTAAACTCACATAATCCAATCTGAGGGACTTTTAACCAAATTTCTATTATTTTAGAACTTCGAACTCTCTATTTTAGCTAGCCTTTGTTTTTTTTTTTTTTTCCCCGTTCTTAGACACTTCCAATTCTGCTCTCCATTCTAGCAAGATATTTACTTTACTGTTTTTTTTTTTACTGTTGATATATATATATATGCCGATTGAATTATATATTTAAAAAAGGACTCATGAATTATATTAGAAATGATTTTGGGAGTTTTTTCGCTCTCTTTTTTGGCTAAGAGATAATTTTAGCTAGCTTGCTAGAGATGCTCTTAGGGCCATGCCCGTGGTCAATTGCGAGTTTATCTATTTAAGAATGCCATGCTCTTGTTGGTCAAAAGCATGTAGTGATTATTTTTTGTAGATGAAGATTTTTTTTTTCTTTTTCCTTTTCGGTCTACATTTTACAGGGAAAACTTCACGAAGACTTGTGAGAATGACAACTTGATTGATATTGATCGAAAAGGCGCTGAGACATGGAAGAACATGTCAAAGAAGGTAGTATTGGTGTCATTAAATAAAGTTATACATCAATGTCATCATATTTGAGTTTTCATTTCTTTGAATATGTTTTATTAGGAGAGGCTGCCGTATGTTCTTCAAGCAGAAAAGGTGAATTCGGCTTATGAGAAAGTGTTGCTTCAAGAAAGTGAAGATACGTCATGGGTAATCAGACTAATCTTGAGATTAATTATTATTATTATTATTATTATTATTATTATTATTATTATTATTTCATTATTATTATTTTTATTTTTTGTGGTTGACTGAAAGAGAAAATATGACAATGGCTTTGATATTTAAAATATGATTCTAAATCAAGTCTGCAATTTAATGGCTATAGGAGGATGGGGTATTTGTGTATAATCACATTGTTCTCCAATAAATAACTGTGGAAATATTACAAAACTCTTGATAATGATCTATAAGTTCCTAGCAGGCTAGCAGGTAGAAATGTTGATGCATTTTCTTCATTTTAGTTCATACTTGAATTAGAGTTAAAGGGTTCCCTATGTTCTTTTATGCTGTATTTGATTTGCGAATTTATAACAGCAAAAAAAGGAGAAAGGAAAATAGAACGATTTTTTACATTTTACCTCGTGCTTCGTAAACATAACAAACGGAGTTCTTTATTTTTCTTTTCCTTTCCCAAAAAATCGAAGAACTAAGCGATTCCATTATACTTTATTTATTAATTTTTCTGAGATTGATGGTTTCTTCCAGTTGTGACCTTTTGTCTTTATAATATGCATTGGTCCTTTTTCTACTTATCATTGTAATTCCCTGTAACACATTGGCATTCAACTTGGCAAAAGAAAAAGAAAACTTTACGGTTTACATTCCAAAATTTGAGATTTCATGATAGCTTTTTGACATTGGGATTATTGTTTTTAGGTAGATGATGAGGCAGATTCAGCAGAAGTTGGAAAGTATGATGAGGTTTGTGTATTTCCAATTGTCATAATAACAATATTTAGATCCCTATACCTGCTAGGTGGTTTGATTCTTAGTTCTTTTGGCTCTTATTGGCATTTTGTCTTTCTCTTTGACTTCATGGTAGAGATACTACGGAGATTCGGGGAGCTCTGATGGCTTTGAAAGCTTCTGCTCAGAAAGCTTTGAGCTCTTTAATACCTACATGTGGTGAAGTTAAAGTATACCCCTTCCTCCACTTTTTCTGAATTTTTTTATTTTTTATTTTTTTATCATTTTCTTATCTCAAATTACCCCTTGTCTTCACATTTAGAAAAATGAAAAATCACATTTAAAAGAATCTCCAATGGTTTGTACTATATTTGACACTTAGAGTCCGTTTGTTTCGATGTAAAATGTTTTCCGGAAAATGCTTTCACCTTATCCAGATAGGGTGAACTCATTTTCCGGAAAATATTTTACTTCAAAACATAACGGAGCCTTACTCGGTCAAAAGATAGTATAGTATGAGATTTCTGCTCCAACGGTGCATATTAAAAAAAATTGCTATATTTCACAACTTTTCTCAATTTTCCTCCCCACTACCTTTGGGAAAAAGAAGAAAGAAGATATGTATTTGTGATGAAACACAAGAGTGGTTGTTGCTAATATTAGACGTTGGCCAAATTATAGCACAAGAGATAGCAAAGTGTTGGAAATTTTCTGCATCCTGTGCCAAATTATAGCAATGCCATCTTGTATAGCACGACCATTGGAATTGGTCTTAGCATCATTTTTTCGGTTTACTATCTCGGTTTTGAAATATGTACTTTTTCTGTAGGACAGGCAAACAGGGTATCCAAGGATTTTGTGGGAATCTCTTGGAAGATTCTCTATCACACTTGAGGGTTCCATGTTATTGTTCAACATACCAGTAGAACCACAACCTCATCTCTCAGAGGCAAGTCATTTTGGCTATTGTTAGTTTAGGAGTTTATAGATTATAAGTTTCTAACAAAAGTTAGCAAGAGAGTGTTTCTTGCTTTAGAGTGTATTTTTGAGATTGGCAAGGAAGTTTGGTTCTTCAGAGGAATCATTCTCTTTTGGATATGATACATATATTTCTTATGTAACAAATATGTCTAACTTGTTAGTTCTAAGATGTAAATTTTTGAGATTGGCAAGGAAGCTTGATGTACCCATGTATATGCATTTAGAGAAGAAAAAAGGGAGCTGCTATTCCTGCTGGATGTAAATTACCATGCTCATGTACTCCTTGGAGGTGCTATTTAGGAATGATAAAAATCTGTTACGTGGTTCATAAGTGAACCGGTTATATATGTTTGAGTATTTGATAAATACCATTTTGAGTGTGTCAGAATCCGTGCCGATGCAATTAATGGTTGTAGGTGTTGTGTACAGTACAGCACGGCACAACCTTATCACGTAGCGAATGTCGACAGAGTGAGACATTTTAGTGTGAACAATGCCTCTACATTGGGAGAGCCATTTTGGTTTAAAGCCCAAGATGACAAAACCGTGCGGGCTCGTCATTGGGTTGGAACTGGAAGCTTAGGTTCACAACTGAGCTGGTAAACCAAAGACGGACAATACTACGCAGGTGGAGTGAGTTGTGAATTTCCAACATGGTACAAAGCCGTGGACGTGTCTGCTTTTTGAGTGAGTGATGTAGGTGCTTCGTACATACACAATCTTACCCCACTTTGGTAACAAATGTCCAAAGAGTTTGGCATTTTAGTGTGAGCGATGCCCTCTTATTTGGAAGGGCCCTTTTAGGTTCAAGCCCAAGAGGACAAAAATGTGCGGACTCGTTGGGCTGGACACGTAGGCTCACAGGTAGATCAAAGACGGACAATAACTTGCATGTGAGTTGGATCAGGCATTCTAACACTCTTAAAACACGTTCTTTGTCAAACTAATGTTGATTTTCATGAACAACAAGATAGAAGACCAGTGAAACAAAATCTAATCCTATTTTATACATTTCCATTATATTTTTTTGGGTTACCTCACTTTATTTCCAAAACCAACCTGATTGTATGGCTGGTCCAAAACCTTAGGACCTTGGAAAAATTTTAGTTTATTTGCTAGTGTAAATACAATGGAAGATGCTCCTGGCTCTGCAGAGTCTAAGAAATGGTAGATGCACGCAGTCTTACTCTGCATGTCTAAGATTGTTTCCATGGCCAGAATCAATGAGCTATGGTGTTTTAGTGCTAGAATCATCCTATTAGCTACAAGTGAAATACCTGTTGATGGATGTCAAGCTAATTGTGGTCATAGTGCACCAAAGATGAATTTGAGACCATGGTTGTGAATTGTGACTCATCTTCACTCTAGCTCCATAGTGAACTGCAAAAACACTTCACTTTCACTTGTGAAAAACTTGAATAACTCAAACAATGAGCAGATGCTGTGTGCATGGACAAAATAGATTGGAGAAAGGCAAATCCCTTGAACTTTAAAAGTTTAAATGTAAGGTCTTGCTTGGCAACAACTTTTGGAGTCCCTAAATGATTATGAAACTCTATAAGCTAAAATAAAACTGTTTGACGAATCAAATTCTATGATCAATCACAAAAATTTACGACTAGCTGCCAAAAACTATCTTATAAGGCAGATTTTGCAAAAGCAGAGGTTGCACAAAACGACCCCTAACTCAAGAGGCCACGGTTGCGTTACTTCATAGTTCCTCTATACCTGTGTTCGGATTGAATCCAATGACTGTCAATTGAAATGACCGTTTGGTATGAAAGTGACTTTTTTCTTAAACTACATGTACCAATATTGGTATATTTCATGCATAGTGAGACAAAAAAGGCCAGAAGAGAGATAAAGATGGAGATAAAACATATTATAGAGTGCTATTAATTTGTTATAGAGGTTGAGGAGCATGGAACTCCACCAACTACCAACTATGTCCTCATGTGCAAAATAACGTCTCCTACTTAAACGCAGAAGTAGAAATCGTATGAGAATTCATCTTTAAAATAAATTTCTAGTGAAAATGATTATGTAATTAGAATTGATAAGAACGCATTTTGAAGTTGTCATTATAAACATACCCTTAAATTAGCTCTAAAGCAAAATTATACTCTAATGAAGAACTAAAGGAGATAAGCAAGTTTTTTTCTTTTTCTTTTTCCAACTTGGATCCCGTTTAGTAAATTAGTGGGGTCGGGTTGTTCGAGTCTCGGGTTTGGTTGCTTAGCCCTAATTTCAAATGACTTGGTGGTAGAACCAACAAAATCACACCAATGAAATTCGAGTTTCACCATTTTAGATGAACAATAATACTACAATTCCAAAAGTTGGATCTTCAAATTTAGAAAGCTTGATTGACGGTTAAACCAATTAGGTTTGACTAAATTTATAAAATTACAAATACATATTAAGGTATTAAAAAAATTTGGAATGGTTATATGAAATTACATATACATATTTAAGTTAATTTTTTTTTTTTCAATATTTTGTTGGGCCAAGGATTTAAATTATCAAAATTACATATAAGTACAGGATTTTTTTCAATAATTTTCCCCTGGCTCACACCTAGTTCCGGCACTGGCACACTGAGATCAACTAAAATGACAATTCAATAATAATAATAAAAAAAAAATCACCTGGTCCCATTTTAACCAAACATAGTTCACTTGGCAGCTGTTTAGCAATAGATTTGTGATACCATGTTAGAACAACAATCAGTGACATTCAAAAAACAAAAAAAATTCCCTTCAGATTCTTGGTTCCAAATCTTAGGGCATGTTTGGGAAAGTCTAAAATTGAACCATGTTCAGTCCAAGAGTCAGTGTAGGAAAGCCTAAAATTACACCAGGTCAAGTCCAAGCTTCATTTTTGTTCTTATGTAGGGCTAATTTTTAACACTTAATCTCTTTGGGGGTTGCTAATTTTGGAGTTAATTGCCTATGTGGGGTTAGTTTTGACACATAAACTCTCTTGTGTAGGGCTAAGTTTAACACTTAGTCCCCATGTGGGGGCTATTTTGAGAGAAATCTTAGTAGTTTCACTTAAGTTCTCGTTTGGAAGACTGGATAGGACATGATTAGGCAGATCAGATATGATAGTAATCCTGTCGGATAAGTTGTTACTGTCCTGTGTTTGAAAGGTGCTGGATAAAACTGTCGAATAAGATGTTATATCCTAATCCTGTGTTTGGTCGTGCACGGATATAAGTTCCGGATAATAACTAAATTATTATTTTTTTAACACAAAATGGGGTATAAAGAAAGGAAAATAAAAAGAAAAAGGAAAAGAAAAAGAAAAAAAAAGAGTAGATCTAAAAATGAAAAAAAAAAAGGGGAAACAAAAAAGAGATTTGAAAAAAAAAAAAGAAAAAAAAGAGAGATTTGAAAATGAAAAAGGAGAAAAATGGATCTGAACAAAAAAAAAATGAGAGAGATCTGAAAAAAAAAAAAAAAAACAAAAACAAAAAAACAGAAGAAGAAGAAGAAGAAGAAGAAGAAGAAGGCAGATCTGAAAATGAAAAAAAAATAAAAGAGAAAAAAGGAAAAAAAAATCTGAAAAAAACCGAATCTGAAAAAAAATAAAAATAAAAAAGCAGATCGGAAAATGAAAAGAGAGGGAAAAAAAGCATAGATGAAAATGATAAAGGGAAAAAATGAAAAAGAAAAAAAAATCAATTTTTTTTTTAAAAAAAGTTTTTTTTTGTCCCAAAAAGTTATCCCAAACTTCTAATCCCATCTAATACCACCTCCCTCCATGGGTTAGAATTATTCAACTCTCCCTAGGATAAAAACCTAGTTCAGACTATTTTATCCTGTCCAATTGCACCACCAAATGTTGGATAGGATAAAAGTTATCATATCCTGTCTTTTATCCTGACCACCAAACAAGACCTAAGTCCAAAACTACAAGGGGTTAAGTATCCATTTTTGAACCACATGGGGGGTAAAGTGAAAATGGGCGAAACTACAGGGGGCAAAATATAATTAACCCTAATATTATCTGTTAGACAGATAAAATTTCAGAATCATACTGTAACTTATCTTTTTTAGTAAAATTTTCAAATTCAATGCGTAGATCTAAAAGAAATACATGGAAAAAAATCATCGTAAAAGGCCAATTTTAAAATTAGTGAGAGACTTGTTACAAAAAAAAGGCAAAATCGTGGAAGTTTTTGGCTAATACACTTAATTTTTAAGGGTGTATGAGATTTTTGGAAGAAATAACACTTACCAACCACTTAAATTTTTGAGTAATACTTCACCCACAAGTTTCACAAAACTTTTTGATCACAAAACTTTTTGCACACGATCCACAAAAATGTGTCTATCTCGCTCCTGTCATTATGTGATGTCAATGAATCCCACATTGCCACATGAGAGAAATATGTATATTTTTGTAGATTATGAACAAAAAGTTGTGTGAAAAATTGTGGGGTCAAGTATTATCCTAAATTTATAGGCCTGTTTCACTTACATTACAAAGTACAAACCACTGTGATTGTAGCGTGTGGAAGTCACGTGACCTCTTTCTTTTCCCAAGACACACATGAGTTACATGACACATAGATAAGAAGTCCTCACCTAGATTTTACTTGAAAACATTGGGCCAAAGCCCATATACCATTTTTCCTCTATCATCATCATCTCCATCTTTGCTTCTTCTTCTTTGTTCTTAGAGCTTCTCAATTCGTAGCTTTGTTTGTTCTGTTCTTCATAAAAAAAAAAATTAAAAAAAAAAAATGGAGTGCAGTCTCAGAAGCTCCTCTCTCATCTCACTCAATACATCGTCGCGTCCAGAATCTCCCTTCCCCACAAAGCTCCGATTATCGGTTCGACTCTCCCCTGTTATTTGATTCCTTTTCTTTTCTTCTTCCACTCTTATTTTTATTTATTTTGGTAACAAATTGAAATTTTGGAAAACAGAGATTGAATCGTTCGAGCTCGTTAGACCATCGCCATAGTCATTTGGTGATAAGAAACGCTTGTGGGTCCGATGAAATTGGGTCTTTTAATGGGTTCCCAATCATACCCAACAAGATTTTCATGGAAGAGGTACTTTTTCTTATCCGAAGTCATTCAAATTTTTTTTTTTTTTAAACTAGGAATTGATTTTCTGGGTTTCATGTCTAAAGTGTGCCTGCCTTGTATATATCTACTAGGAACTGATTTTGTGTGTTTCTTCAACATATGTATATGGGTGTTTATATATATATATATATGATTATATTCTAAATGCCCTTTTAAAAATTCTATATTCTGATTTCTTGGGAGAGTGTGTGTGTGTGTATGTGTGTGTTCGTTCTTTGGCTATGTATGATTGATGCAGTGGTTTTTGGTTTCTACTTTTATTGGAAATTCTTAAATTTCTGGTTGGTATTTTGATCAATTGTCTAGTTCAACTAAACTGCAATTATATCATCAGGCAATTGGAGCTGAATATGGTGAAGGTTTTGAAACTTTTAGACCAGATGGACCTCTCAAAGTTGACGTGGTAAGCATAAAATTATACCTACGTGCACTATAGTCTGTGTGCAAATACATACATAATACTATATTCACATATATATATATATATATATACACAACATATTCAACTTTGCAGTTGTAGTTGTGCTGCAAGAGCATTGCATATGACTTATGGATTTTTATTCTTGTTATGTGTAGGATTTTCTGAATGATAGATTACAGGAAGGCTTTCTTAAGCGAATCCGTTATGCTATGAAACCCGACGAAGCATATGGTCTTATTTTCTCATGGGACAATGTGGTGGTAAAATGTTTTGAACTTAAAATATGTGCTTCTCTACTTGTCATATCTTGCCTGAAATTTCTAGTAATTAGAGAATATTGTGCTCTGATTACATTTGTCTAGAATATTTGGTTCCGATAACACAAAATTCAGTTTCACCTCGTCATTTTTTTTTTACAATTGTTTAAATGGGGCTTATGAGACGAAATAAGTTGTTTTGGGTTGACTATTTTCATTTCAGATGAGGTTATCATAAATGTGGTTCCTCAGTGTGTGTGTGTGTGTGTGTGTGTTTATTCTGTTTTTCCCATCTCCGGGGTTGATGAAAGATGCCTGAAGGTTACCTTAGGAAGTTATGTGCTAGAGTGTGCAATCTCACATATGCAACACTTCCATTTCTTCAATCCTCGCTTGTCGTGATCACATATTAGTGCGATTTTCTTGACGGCTTGAAGGAACCTTTTTCTTAGGGCAAAGGGCTCTGAATGTAATGTATCTGCGATAATCTCATTTCTTTCGATGGGGCTGGTCGACTCACATGCTCGGATTGGTACCAGCAGAGAGCTCGGTTTCTCCCCTGTAACTAGTCCGTCGAGGGGGCGTCGACCGGTCGAACGCATGTCGTGAATTCCTTGATTAGCAGCACATCATAGTTGATTTAAGAGAATCCCAATCATTCCAAATTTGATTAAATAGAATCCCAGATTTAGATTGGCTAATTGATTTTCCCTATATATATATATGGTTGTAAGTTTTGTAGACAACAACGCATCATGTTATTATTCTAGAGAATACAATATGTAGCCTTTGAGGTTTTGAGGTGTGGATGTTGGTTCTTTGGACCAAACCACGTAAATTTTGCGTGTTCTTCTCTTGTTTTTCTATTATTAAAAATTCAACACCTTCCTTAAAACTTATCAATTTTTATGTTGTGCATTTATGGAATTAGGAATTCGTTCTAGGCCATAGAGCTCTTAGGGGATCGATCCTCTACATTTTACCTTTGGTAATTGTGGGAGAGAGAAACAGTAGAGTTTGTCATGAGTTCGAAACGTTTATGTGTCACTCTCGAGACATGTTCTACGTGTAGCCCTACAAAAAACTATAAGATCATTAAGAACTTGGATTTAAGTAGAATAAAGACTGTAGAGCTCACAAGGCTCTCAGAAGATGAGTTATGAGAACATAACAATATAATTCCCTAAGGGAATAGGATTCAATTGACCATATAAGATGCTAGATGGCCACCAACGTTATACGTTGCTTGTATTTGATTTTACTTTATATTTGTTATATAATCAAAACTCTATGCCATTCCTTGTTTAGCGTTCACTTGTACATTTAATGTTTCAGTCTGATACTCGAGGTTTGAAGTTAAAAGCTTGGAAACAACTTGCCTCTGAAGAGGGTATGTAGCATTTCTTACCATTGGGATTGAATACGCCTTGTTTGTTATTAGTCTGTCCAAAACTAGGAAGCACGGGTGCTGCAGTCCGACACTCAGTGCGGGTGCGGCTGCGGCTGCCTTTAATTAGTACACACCCAGTGCAGGTGCGGCTGCCTTTCCGAAGAGTCCGTGCCACCTAAGTCCAAACTTAATAACTCAACTCTTGGGCAGTGTATAATTTAACCCAATGTAGTGTTATAAAGTTATATATGGAACCAGAGATGTTTGAGACTCTTTGGTTATTAATTTCTTATGCAGGAAAAGAAATTCCTGAAGATGGTAATGAGCAAAAGCTGTTGCTTCATGCTGATGCTGATCATGTTCTTCAGAAGGTTTGGAGATTAATGATTATGTCAAGTTTTGAATTCTTACCTTATATTGTGTATGTGTGGTAAAGTTACCGTTGCATGAGTTGTTTTGGCAAAAACAGACCTTTGTAAATAAGAAAGAATATAAAAGCAATTCTTTCGTTTTGTTTTTTAAGAGCTTAAGGATAAAGTTTGCAAAGTATCATTTTAGCCATGCCAAACATTTAAAAGCAATTGGAAATAAAATCGATTTCATTTTTGTTCTATAGGTAATTGTGTTGAAAAGTGACAAAGCAAGCATAATAAGAAATAAGATCAGAGAAGTATTGCATTTTCAGTTGGAGAGGCTATTGTTAGATTCTGATTTTTATTTTCTTTTTCTGAGACTTTAGACTACTACATGTCTAAAAGTATCAAATTCTCAAATAGACCAAAAAAAATGTCCCAGCTACCTCATTAAGATGACGGTAAATGACCTATACTTAGATTACTTTGGTGCTCTCATTGTAAGATTATTTGAGTGCTCTCGTTTTGATTTGGTGGCAACTGACAAGGGCATTTTATTGTTCGTTCTTAATTGAACACAACGGTATAGCAAGACCCTTTAAAGAAAACTGTGGTATCATAGAGTTATGTAATTACATCAATCATGACATGCATTGCTACTAGTCAATTAGGGTTCTTCGATTCATTGTGGAAAATTGCTATTCCATTTTCTTGGATAGTTTATCGGTTATAACTTCCTCGTATTTGACTTGTTACAAGAGAGAATTGTTACCCCATTATGCCATCTACACTGAACATCTGAGTCCACGGTCTAAACTAAAAGAATCATTTGATAGTTGACAAATCTGGTCTGTGATCAAAGTTTGTAGAAACGATGTACCAAATTTGAACCACCTTCTTCATTAATTTCTTCTTCTTCTTCTTCTCTGCTTAAGACAATATTTTACTTCTTCTTGCTTGGAGGTCTCTTACAACGTATAAATCTCTGAAAACTTCCAGGTTTTGCTCTGGGAGAAGGAAGAAGGCGAACTCGTTAGATTGAAGATGAGGCTCTCACAGTTATACTGTGAAAATCTGCTCAAAGTGAGACTTTCCCTGGAATTCTCTTTTTGTTTTCTTTGTGACTTGGAGCCCTTTGGACCAACAATCACTTATTTGGGTTTCTTGAGATATTTGAGTCCGGTTGGGAAAAAAAATTTCACATTTTTTTCAAATATTTGTTCCACGTTTTAGCTGGAAAACAAGCTTAAATCAAGAGCAAAAATTTGCCCCTTTGAAAAAAATATTATTCGACAGCAATACTAAATGGGCTCTTAAGGCACTAAATTGATAGCGATGTTGTTCTTTTTCAGCTTTCGAAACCAATGGAGGGGCTGGAAGAATGGTTGGATGCTGTATGTACAGCTCGTATCCCTTGTGCTGTTGTGTCAAGTCTCGATAGGAGAAATATGGTTGTAGCCTTAGAGCGGATGGGGCTCAAGAAATATTTCCAGGTTGGTGACCATTTTATTTCCCTTTAGGCTCTGTTTGGTTCATGGTTTTAGAGAGGGAAAATAACATAAAGCAGTGTAGAAAACACTCTTTTGTTTGGTTAATAAGGAAAAGAAAAGATAATTTTAATTTAATTTGTTTTAATTTTGTCAGTGACATCCCTTCCTTTTTCTCTGGTTCCTACTATATTCTTGAAATTTTTAATTTTTATTGTTATTCAAGCAAGGTGGAACAATAGGTTTTGAAGGAAATTGTTTCCCTTCTCGTTTTCTTATTCTTTCCTTAAATTTGCTAACCAAACAAAACCTTAAAAGTTGACTGTTCTTTTCAGCACAAATTACCTGGGAAGTAGATATCTATTATGAGTAATGCTATGCTTCCCAAATTTTTATCCCAAAAGTGCTTCCCAAATGATGTGTCAGTGGGCCAGGTAAACAACTTCCAATCAAAATTCCCAAATGATGTGTCAGTGGGCCAGGTAAACAACTTCCAATCAAAATTCAACTAGTCCCACTGTATTAGACATGGCCCCCTGCCACATTATTTGGGAAGCATAGCATTACTCATCTATTATTAACACAAGCAGCAGTGTGCAGCTATGTTTACATTCTAAGATTCCATCAAATTATTTACCATCATTCTGACTGTTCCTACCATTCAAATCCATTTATTGCATGTATGATGTATATATGGAATACCTTTATGAATCGAAATTCCAACGTTAATTCTGTCCAGCTGGAAATATTATTCTGCACTGTCGCACAAGCGTACAGGTTTTGTAACGAATGTCCTATTAAAGATCTGGTTAATCAAGTACGGAGTGTAGAATGAGGGATGTCATACAGATCTTAATCAGTTATTGGCTGATCTGATGGCCTGGTGTGATATAGATGGCATATGGGTATATACCTATGTATTTAAACAACATTGCTAGGCTGAAATGATCCACCCTTGATGTTAATAGATTATTGCTAATCTTTGAGAAATCACGGGGATAAATTTTAGTTCTCTGCTGATCATTTTCGCTGACTTACAGGCAATTGTGTCTGAGGAAGATGGCATGGAGTCAATGGCTCATAGATTTCTTTCAGCAGCGATGAAGGTATGGTTTAGAATATGCCTTGAATCACTATATTGTGGATGTCAATTATTCTCTCCGTCCCAAATTAAGGGTACTTATTGGGAATTCCAACTATGTAAGGAAGCTTACTTGATTGTGGACTGTGGTGAATTTTAGTGCTTTCCATTATTGCCAAGGTTTTGAGTTCAGTTCCAGTGGCCCATCATATCAAAAGTGGGAGAAATATAATAATAATAATAATAATAATAATAATAATAATAATAATAATAATAATAATAATAAAGGGTAAACTTGGAAAGTATCTAGTCAAAGTACATTGACTTTTGAAAGAAGACTCTTAAAACGGGATATCTCGAAATGGAATAGAGGACTCTTAATTTGGGAAAAAAGGAGTTTAAAAAAAAAAACTACGATAAATCATATTAATAGGAAAAGAGGGAAATTGAAAAGGAAAAGGAAAAATAATGAAAAACGGAATTAATGGATATACTCTTTGCTTGATTTTCACTTTTTTGGAAATGGATCAAGTTCTCCGACCTCATCCTTCGAACTGAGAGGGAAAAGAGGGAAAGAGAAAGGAAAGAAACACTGAGTGGGTGTATGTACTTTTGTATGATTTTCACTTGTTTGGAGTGGATCAAGTCTTCCGACCTCAACCTTCAAACTAATAGGAAAAAGAGGCGAAACGAAAAAAAGGAAAAAAGAAAAGAAAAAGTACAACTGAATGCAGGGATATACTCTTTACTTGATTTTCACTTGTTTGAAAATGGATCAAGTCCTCCAACCTCATCGTTTTGGGGCTGCTTGGGAAAGCTAAGAATTTGTTTTGTAGTTCTTTAATGAACATGTTATATATATATATTCGAGTTTTTGATAGATGCCCATTTATTGCAAACGATTCCGTGTCTGACTCTTAGGCCACATTTGGATGGCAGTAATTATGGTCGGGAATGGGTATCTCATTCCCATCTAGACCATTCCCATGTTTGGGACATCAATTTAGCGGGATTTGTGATTGGGCATTGCAAACCCGTGGGATACGAAATCCCAATGATGATGGGCATCTCATTCCCACCATCTATAGTGGTATAGTGGTATTTTGATTCCCATTGGGTTGGTTATCCTAAAAGAAGAAAAGAACACAATATAAGGTATGATATAACTACCATAATAAATACTCCCTCTGTCCCATTATTAGAGTCTTGTTTGGGATTTCCAACTTTTTAAGGGGACATGTTTTAGTATAATGATGATGTTGAAATTTCCTTTTTTACCCTTATCAATTTAAAATCTCAGCATCTCAAATTCAGCCTAATAAGGCGCCAAGCCTCCAAACTATCTGAGACAAAACTAAATGGGTCCCAACATTTTCAAAAGTTTTTAAACTGTTGAATTTACTCCAAAACACAACTCATCAGTCCAATAAAATATTGGCGCTAATTTTGGCACTAAAAAAAGAAGCGGGCCCCCAAAATCTTCAAAAGTCGTGAAGTACAACAGTTTTATAAAAGTGGTATTTATAGTAGAAGAAAGGGTAAATTTGGAAATTTACAAATATTAGTACATTGACTTTTTCAAGTGGACTCTTAAAATGGGACACTTAAAAATGTAATCAAGGACTCTAAATATGGGACGAAAGGAGTATGTATTTTTATTATAAATTTGTATTAAATGCACTTGCTTAAATATTTTGATAAAAAAAGTGATAGACTACGGACCCTATTATTGACATTAGCCAACCAACAATAGTTAAATTACTATGCTATTCAAAACCTGGGAAACTCATTACCAGTAATGGAATACCTAATGTCATCCTTAATGACTGTCATCCAAACGTGGCCTTGGGCTTTGTTTGGTTCTTGGATTTAGTGAGGGACAAGAAAAGAAAACATAGGGGAAAACCTTTTCCTTTGGTTAATAAGGAAAAGGATGAGGAAAAGAGGAAAGAAAAGATAGTAAGTTGAGAAATGAATAAAATATTTTGAATGCTGTGAGTCATTTGATTCCCTTTATTCATATATTGCAATTGTACCGTAGAAGCTTTTAATTTCTAATGTTATTTAAGCATGAAGGAAAACACGAGGGAATTAGTTTTCCTTCTTATTCTCCTTTCCCTTCTTTTCCCTCACGAAATCCAAGAACCAAACAAAGCATTAAGTCACTCTTAAAATTGATTTTGTATCAAACCCATGTAATGTTGGTTCTCATAAAATCAAGATAGCAAATGAGAGTGTGGCTGAATCTATCCCTATTTTATGCATTTTCGATCATCCCTTGTATGTGCACGCCCTTGGTCATGGTAAACATCCTTGAAAAATAGATGTCACCGTACTTGCATAACCGGTGAAATCAGAGTTAAATCATTTTGTAGTTTGTTTGATTTCCTTTTGACCGACTTTCATTCAATTTCCTGCAGTTGGACAGAAAACCATCAAAGTGTGTTGTGTTTGAGGATGACCCCAGGGGTGTCACTGCTGCTCACAATTGTACGATGATGGCCGTTGCATTAATTGGTGGTCACCCAGCGTACGTATTCACACTTAATAGTTTCGGGCTTTATGAAATATGAATATACATGGACATGAAATTGCTCCATGGCATTTAACATAGAGTTTGAAATACATGCACTCCTCTTTACGACTTTTCACTTCATATTTAAGCTCTGTTTGGTCTGTGGATTTAGAGAATGAAAAAGGAAAGAAAGCTAGAAGGGAAACTGTTTCCCTGGTTTTCTCCTCCATGCTTAATTTATTTTTCACAAAATTCAATTTTTTTAAATTTATTTTTCACCTTGTTTACTTTCGTTCCCATTTCTCATTGTTGTCCTTGCTAATCAAACAAAGAAAAATAGTTCTCTCAGATTTTATTTTTCTTTCCCCAACTAAATACATGAACCAAGCAAGGCCTTAGTGTCAATTTTTAGGTTTCATGATAAAACACTTAGAAAACAGGATGCCCCCTTCCCTTCTCTCTTTGGGCGTACTTTGTGTAATAAGCGTCCTTTCAGATGGTAATTAAAATGTAAAGGCAGAGTTATATAGTTTGATATTAGAAGGGAAATTCAATAGTCAATGTCCTATTACCTAGGCAGTACCGTTCAGCTCCGTTTGGTTTGCAGATTCAGAGAAGAAAAATAAAAGGAAAGGAGAACGAATGAGGAAACCTATTTTCCTAATTTTTATTTTCTTTCCATTCAAAATGTAACAAGAACTCGAGAAAAAAAGGAGGGAAGCTGATCAGTATGTATGTGCACATTACATATATATGTAATAGATGTGTGTGTGTGTGAGAATGAATGTTGATGTTTGAAGTTGAATGATGCAGGTATGACCTCGTGCAAGCCGATCTTGCTGTTGCCAGCTTTAACGAGCTTTCGGTGATCAACCTCCGGAGATTATTTGCTCACAAAGGTTCCACTTTCATGGAGCTCCAAAAACAAATAATAGAGAAAACTCCTCCCAGAAGAAAGCTTACCATTGACACCATTTTCTGATTCCCTCTTCTCTTTCCCCCAATATCTTCCTTGTAATTAAGCTGCAGACTTTTCTCTGATATTTTTCCTTTTCTTTTTTGGGTTTGGATTACATTCTTTGTTCTCTCATATTATTTTATGTCAATGAAGATATCAGATATGAATACAGAGCATTTTCTCTCTCTCTCTCTCTCTCTCTCTCTCTCTCTCTCTCTCTCTCTCTCTCTCTCTCTCTCTCTCTCTCTCTCTCTCTCTCTCTCTCTCTCTCTCTCTCTCTATGTAATTAAGCTTATAAACTCAGTTCATTAACACAATTGACCATCATATGCTTCATAGCCTTATAGTTTGTGAATTCATCCTTTCTGTGCTCTGATGTAAAACTTTGTGACCTAAACACACGCCCGCGCGCGCGCACACACACACACGCATATTTGCGCACATGTATCGATAAAAGGAAAGCTCGAGTTAAAGTACAGAACAGTTAAAAAAGAACAAAAGAAGGCATTATTTTTGTTATTTTTGCTGTTTTTGTTTTTTTTCTTTGTAATGTTTGGCGTTTATTTCTAATGAATGATTTTAATTTTCAACCAAAAAAAAAAAAAAAAAGAACAAAAGAAGGCCGTGGAGAGACTGGGAATCCCATAAGAGATGGGTGTCTACACTCGAGAGGGAGTTATAAATTCAAATCTGCAAAAAAGAGTGACTAAGGTGTTTATTTATTTATTTATTTATTTTTACAATTTTGTGTGATTTTTCTCCTTATAAAGTATTAAAATCAAAATTTCAAAATATAATAGGGATTCAAGGAATGGGAAAGGGACGTGACCTATGTAAAATTGTTAATCTGTACATAATGTAAAATTTTTAATCTAGTTTTTTTGTTTTATTTATTTATCTGTTCTCTTCTTTTTCCCCTTATTTTTCTTGCATATTTACTTGTTAACCATATAAAGAAAAGTGATCTTCCCTATATTTTCCTTTCTTTTTTTCCTTACTAAATCCATCAACCAAACAGAGTCTATAAAAAATAATGAGAAAGTTGAAAAGAAATGGAAATATTAGTATTTTTTTCGATTTTTACTTGTCATTTGGATTTTTCTGATTTTCAATCGTCTCTTAACTTTTCAAAATTCTTAATTTCAATTAAGATATACCTACAAAAAAAACTTTGGTTGGAGAACCAAAATCACTCTGAAGCTAAAGTCAGCATGAGTTCGGAAAAATATGAAAGGAATGTGTGCATTATTCAGTGTGTCGTTCATACCTTGACTGAGATACTTATACGACTACTGTTTGTACCATTAAATATAATTATAATATGTTACTATATTATTATATAGTACTCCGTATAGTTATTGTAAACTATTTGACTTGCCATGGAAGCCATTTAGAAGTTTTAATTGCATGACACTTGTCATTGTAAGAGTACATCAAAGGTGGTTACTTGAAGATCAATGGGGCTAGAGTGAAAATCATTTTGGAAGGACTTCTCTTGGAAGAAACATATGTGTAAATAAATTTGAATTGATAATTAATGTACTAGGAGGAAAATATTTAAATTCAAATAGGTAGTTATAGGCTTTTCCTATAAATAGATGTAATGCACTCCTTGTAAGTGGCCCTTGACCAAACAAACAAATCAATACATTAATCTTCTTTTTCATTCTGTCACCATGACCATTCCTACTTCATATGCCTTTAGTTTAGTCCATGTTAATTAATATTCCTATGGTAATTAATATGCCTTTAGTTTTGTGCTTCATTCGAGCAATGTTTGATTTTCTTATTCTTTGATTCCTTCAAGTATTTAGACTTACTTTAGTTTAGTCACTTTAACGTTTAGTTTTAGCATTTTCGAACTAGGATCAATTCGAATTTCCTTCGAACTCTTTTCTTCATATTCTTTACCTTTTCATCATTTTGTTCTTGTTTTTACACGATAAAAAGTCCACTTAATTGTGGCAATAGAACCTACACCACATTTGCTCGCGACATTTTGGGCCAATCTACATGTGTTTTGAAACATCAAACATATTTTTGGAGCTAGAAGGAGGGCCCAAGTGAGAAAAACCGATGAACGGTTTAGAAGATGGAATGTTGTTTTATGAAAATCAAGTATATTGGAGTAATAATCTTCCATTTGGTTATGAATTCGGGGAGTTGTATGCTTCACCATCATCAACACCAAATTTTGGTGATGAAAATTGGTTAAATGATTTTGTTCCATTGTTGGAAAGTTTAAAGGATCAAGCACTTACTTTGGAAACAAAAATTTGTGAAAAAATGGCTCGGGGGGTGTCAACACTTCTTCAAAATTATGAGCTAATTGAAGAAAATAAGTTGTTTGTGAAGAATTTTCATGATCCTTTAATGGTGGAAATCAAAAACCACCAACTCTCATCACTCATTTTGGTTAATCAACCAAATAATTATGGTCAAAACATGCCCGGGGGGTGTATTTTTCAACCAAGTATGGTTGAGAATCATGAACAAATTTTTGTTCATAATTATGAGTTTTTCAACATTATACAAAATGTTAAAACTTATGAAGTTTTTTAAAGCCACTCTATACTATGGCTTTAATTGGTCAATACCCATTTTGGCTTTGTGGTGCTCATCAAAGTTGGGATATGACTATGTGGATACTATTAGCATGTCAATTTTATTATAAATCAACAGTTCAATTCATTTGCTATAGCAATCAGTTATACTAGATCGACAGAGAAGTGATCTGTTTGTTGATTTCTTCGTAGTGGTTGGGATTTGGAATGTATCATGTGATACAGTGGTGGGCTGGATAAAAGGGAGAATACTGTCACGCCCCGGAGTAAGCCAAAAATAGGGAAAATTAAAATTTCCTTTATGGGTCCGTGGATACGTGACTAGTTTGTTAACCGTCCTGTCCTTCTAACTCCACACTATGCAATCATAAGGGAAATGCTAAAGTATAAGCATGACTTAAACTTATCAGAGTATAATTACAACGGCAGAAATTAAACAAGAGTTGCAATAACATCAATCACAATACAAGAGGCCATACTAAACAATTTACATAAGCTTAAAAACAATAGGAGAAATTATCTATCAGACCTTCAGCAAGACTTTATCCTCCTTAGTTCCATGGCACTGCATCCTGAACTCTTTTATCTATCTCCAAACCTGCAACACTCTGGGCATAGGAATGCCCAGGGTGTAACATGCCATCAGCCTTGGAACAAGGCTGAGTGAGAGTCTCAACCGCACAATAATCAATAAATACAAAACATCTCTCGACTCACGTCATAGTTTAGTACCTTAAGATATGGTTAATCTCTTATCAAAAGATGCATTCTCACCACGGGCATAGCAGAAGTCTCAACAAGATAGGTAGACAGATAAACATGACATCATAGAATACATTCTCCTTATTTTATCCTCGTGCATGTAAATGCATGACCGATGCGACTTACTCCCAACCCTTTTCAAAGACACTTGCTTTTCAAAACAGATACTTTTCAAAACCATTTCATTTTAAAACCAAAACTTTCCAAAACCAAATCATTTCGAACCAAACCATTTTACTCATCAATTCAATCTTATAATTCTCTTTCTCTTTCTCATCCACTTGACAACACGCGGTATATCAAGGATGATAACATGCCATAACAGCCGATTCATACTTATTTTCTTGATAGGCAGCCAGATGTCTTCACGGCGCACACTATCTGTAAACAATGGAACTGGCACATGGGATGTCTTCAACCATGTGTATACTCTCACCGGTCGTCTACACGGCTCAGAAGTATATTAGAGCACAAGTCGGACGTCTTTAACGATACATGGGACGTCTTCAACCACGTATGCGCATCACTGGACGACTTCAACGGCGAGAGGCGCGCTAGGAACCCTAATCGTCTACGTCCACCCGGTTCGTCAGTCGTTGATCCATCGGATCTAGCAATCATATCTCTTTCACATTCACATACCTCATCTCATTTACATTCTCATCAAACACTTCTTTTTCTCACACAACGCATACTGACACATGTCATGAAATGCACGTGTGTCCACTATCAATACTCATATGCAAATCTACTTTTATTCCTCTTTATTATTAACATGGCATGCGTTATCTATTCCAGTTAACAACATCGTAAAACGTGCATTTAATAGATAGCAGCAGAAATGTAACATATAGAACATGGATTTGATACCAATAATCATGTAGATAAAACCCTTAACATGCTCACGTATGCGATAGCACTACCATAACATGCTTTGCATAGCCATACAATTATTGGAATACATGTAGCATCTTAAATCAATATATTACTTATACAAAATATCATACAGATAGCTTTTAAACATCTTATATTAATCTTATTAGGATTAGAGTGAGGTTAGGAAACTCACCTCGAGTCACCGATCCTCGAAAAGCAGATAATCGTCAAGTTCTACAATAATAAACGGAAGAAACAACAATAAATAGTGAGTGTAACTACAGGGGCAAAAATGGTAATTTTGCTAAATGAGGTTATAAACCTCAAGGTAGTGATCTACGTGTCATTCTAAGTCCAACGCCATTGACTAGACTCAATTCGGAGTCCGTCGCATTTTACACGGTAAAAGGTAGGGCTTACTGCACTAATGCGGGTCCTAAAGACAAGCTGTATTTTCGACCGAGTCGAAAGGTCACCAAACTTTAAGGGAATGTTCTAGACATTATTCTAAGACTCTGGGAACTGCCCGCGTATTTTTCGGAGTCCTAGATTATTTTTTATTATTATGAGTTATTGAAGATAATATATATTAGAAAATATCCAAAAATGGATTTAAATACATAATTATAATTATACTGAGAAATCAATACTTAGAAGTATTTTTTTATTAAATACTAGATATTATTAAAATATACTACCGGTATTTATCTCATAATTTTCGGAGCTCGTTTATTATTTATAATAATTAATATACTAATAAAATAGCTCCTTATTAATTATTAAAAATATTAATATCTATTAAGATATAGTATTATAGCTTTATAAAATAGCATTGAGGACATTCTCCTAATTTTTTGGAATTAAATAACACCCATAGGTATTTTAAATCTATTTAAATACTAAGGAAATCTAATATTTATTATTTATAATAATCATATAAATAATAAATGTATTTGTTTGTATATACAATAATGCTATAATATTCAGAATATGAGAAATATTTTATAATAATATTTCTTAACCTGAAAAGTGTAAGGATTATATTTAAAACTCATTTATAATAATTAAGTCCTTAACACTTATTAATACCAAATAATAGTAATGATAATAATAATAATAATAATAATAATAATAATAATAATAATAATAATAATAATAATAATAATAATAATCATAATCACAATAATAATAATAATTATTATTATATTATTATTATAATATTGTAACTATACTTAGTATGTTAAGAATACTATATAAGATTACTCCATAATTTAAAATAATAATAATACATTTTATAAACCATTTTATAATAATAAAATCATTTAAAACTAATTAAGAAAAATAAAAATAATATTAATAATAATACTTATGATAATAAAAATAATAATATGTGAACTGTCGGGTCAATCCGAAACGACCCATATTAAACAGGTGACCCAAAAACACTCACAAAGAAACCCAATCGGGTTGGCCCATTGGGTCAAACCAAACATAACCCATTCTAAACAAACTACCCATATATAGACACAACCAAACCCAACCCAATACCCACTCGGGTCAAACCCTTACCCGTACCCAAAGTCCTACTACACTCTTAACATAATCCTAACCTATAACCCGGTTCCTAACTAAACCCGAAACCATTCGCACACACTCCAGAACCCGACCCAACACCCAACGCCCAACCCGACTCCAAACGGCGTCGTTCCATTAAAAGGACCCACGGGGTATATTAAACCCGAACCTATCCGCTACCCATACCCACTAACAGACACAAGCTAACCTGCCCAAACCATAACCCGACCCAAGTCTTATAACCTGAAGACCCAAACGGGTCTCCTTTCCTCTCCGGCGATCCCGACGCCGCCAATGACCCGCGATTCGCCGGAAAACTTCCAATGCTCGTATCTCTCTCATCTCTTCTTCAAAACGTATGAGACCAATGCCAAATGGATCCTTTGGACCTCCTCTACATCATACTAGAGGATGAAGACCCATGAATCTCGTTTGCTAACCCAACCAGTCCATATTCTTCCTACCAAAATAAAGAATAATGCCTTGCATGGCCTATCAAATGGACTCTAAATCAAAAGCCGCTCATAGTGAGTCTATCTGGGTTCATTCCGGTCATCATGGTGTGGATTTGAGGGGTTGAAGTGATGATTCATAAATCAAGCTTCTTAGTGAAGCTCTAATGGCTGCCGGAGCATGTACAGAGCTTAAGGCTCTGTTTGGGGGCGTGCATGTGTGTTATGGGGATTCCTATGTAACATGCAAAAGTCTAGGGAGTAAGGGAAGGCTGGGTTTACCTTCGGTGAGGTTTGATCCTTACCTTCTTCTTCGGTCTACTCCTTTCTCTCTCTCTCTCTCTCTCTCTCCTATGTCTTTATTCTTCTCCCAGTCCCTTCTTCTTTCTCCTCTGGTCCGTGTAGGTGTGTGTGGTGCACAGAGTGGACAGAGAGAGGGTGAGTGTGTGATGCAGTTGTATAAATGCACAATGTAGGTGGATGTGGGATTGGTTTTTGTCACACCCGTTCCAGAAATTTATGATTTTGAAAATGCATCATTTGAGATTTTGAATTATTAATGTTATTAATAATTTGAGTTGAGGTTGACTGTGAGTCAACGGTAAGGTGTCAGTGAGGACACGGGAACATGGCAGTTCTTATTGCATGGGCATGAGTAAATGGCATTTATATGATTTAAATGTTATTTGACTTTATCTGGTATTCCTGTGCATAACAATTATACCTGTGTAGTATAATTATGGTATGTGGATACTTTAGTATATCATTTTGAGAACTGTGGTGAGAACATGAGTGATACGTTAACTAAAAAGGTAGGTTGTGTAGAGATTCCACAGAATATAGTTTTCGGACGTTATTTTTGGACCTAAACGAAACCTAGTCGAAAACTTTTGAAATTTATAGTTTTCACTCGTAAAGTTATAAAATGGACGTGTGCGAAGTTTCATGGGTTAATTAGAAGTTTGAGAAACTTGCGAGTAGGTAAACGTAATTTCCAGAACGTTTGTCTATTTGTAGAAGTGGATGAGATTTCATTCTCATCCAAACTTCCAAAATATCTAGAGAGAGGAGAGAGAAGAGAGATTGGAGCCAACGGGCTTTGCGACGCCGATCGACGACCGTTCGTCCGTCAGATTTTCTCCAGATTTTAGATTTGAACTCGTGGAGGTAAGATCTACGTTTTGATACTACTTAGGCCGTGTTTGGCCAATTTTTGTAAAAATATTAATTTTAGACTTTTGGGAAAAACATGTATAAACTTGTAGGAATTTTCTCAAATTCTAAATCCGACGATTATTTAGCCTCCTAGTCGATCCTTCAAAGTTTGGGAGAAATCGCACGACGTATGAAGTTCTAACTTGTGAAATATAGAGAATTACATGTTTTATATTTCGATGATGAAATTGAGATCCGGGCGAAATCCATGCGTTAATTGTAGGCCCGTTAATTATGCACGCGCTAAATTGTGAAAAGCATGTCTAAATTTACGCGAGCACGTTGAGTTATCTATGTGGGTCAAAGGGGGGGTCTTATACAAATTCATGCCGGAGTAAGCTTCTCGTTGTTTGAGAATTTTAGTAGCGACGGCTACTGTGCATGGTTTAAGGTTTGGACTTGCCATGGCACTTGTGGGGATGTAATGGTTGTAGGCTTGGACTTGCCATTGACATCGCGGTTTAAGGCTTGGACTTGCCGCTACTGGATGAAGGCGTATTTTTCTCCCTAGAGACTATTGATATGATTTATGAGATTAAAGTATGTTTTATCATATATTGCATATGTTAGAACTTTTACGCTCAGCATATAGCTGAGCAGTGGAGATGTACTCCATTGCAGGCAAGAAGAAAGACAAGAAGAATCGTGAGGAGTGAGGCCGAGGAACGCCGGGGAACCACAATTGTATATGCTTTTGTTTTAATCCTAAAAACTAGTGTAAGGATTTGGAATTGGTAATATGTTGTAATAGAACCATAGATTAGTTTCACAGTATTGTAATCTTGTAATTGAACATCTATGATTATGTTTCAAATGTTGAAAATCAGTTGTGGTTATATTGGTGTTAGGTTTGGAGAAGCATGTGTTAATATTTTTCATCACAGGCTGCCCAGCAGGGGAGCAGTCGACTGGACCCAGGATCAGTCGACTGGATCCCGTGTGTTTGAGACACTGAAAGTGAATAGTAAGAGTAGCAGTCGACTGGACCCATTTATCAGTCGACTGAACACTGTTGATTTTTGGCTACTGCTTCTATTAATGGCAAAACCAGTCGACTGTACCATAACTCAGTCGACTGGACCCCCTTTTGAAAATGTTGAATTTTGGTTCTGCATAACACAGTCGACTGGGTTTCCTGATCAGTCGACTGGACCTCTGTTGAGAATTTTAGGTTTTGGTTTCTGCTAAGTACAGTCGACTGGACCCTAGGCACAGTCGACTGAACCCCTGTTTTCAAAACTGATTCTTTTGACGTGTTTCTACGTGTTCTAATTGGCCAAAACTTTTTATAACTCTGATTCTAATGAAATGTACCACTCAGAGGGCAATGTTTCCTAAAGTTTTAATTACTCAGGGTTGTTTTAAAGTCCTTTCCGCTGCGTATAATTATATTGATGTTTGGATGAGCCTTGGTGGCGTGCCACATGTCCTAATTCCACGCGTAGTGGGATGGGTCGTGACAGTTTCTCTCTAAACTCTCACTCTCGAGTCTCTCTCTCGTTCTCACTATCATACTCTATTTATGACATATTTCAAGGGCTACATGGGAGAGTTATGAGGGGCAAGGTATATTTATAGAGGGTGATTGAGGGAGGGGCATATTTGTCCAAACATGTAAGTGTGGGAGTGCTCCAAACTTGAGTGTGTATGTGCATATGTGTGTTGGTTTGCCCAAGGGTAGATATAAAGGGGACCAATAAGGTGGTGGTAGATGTACATGGATGCCACACG
Organism: Hydrangea macrophylla; assembly: GCA_033977485.1. Lineage (NCBI taxonomy): Eukaryota > Viridiplantae > Streptophyta > Magnoliopsida > Cornales > Hydrangeaceae > Hydrangea > Hydrangea macrophylla. Next base: position 13,929,092 of record CM066999.1, on the reverse strand, counting down.
GCAGGCGTGTGGATCCCACCTTCGTACTGTGTGCTTGTGCCTTGGTTTGTGTGCACTACGATAATAGTGAATAAAATAACTAAAGTGTAAGTGTACGGGCCCTAGGCATAAGCCAGTCTATGACTTCTAAATAGAACTAGAGATCGAGGGCGAGACTATTACTGTTATTAGTATTATGTTAATTCCGAATCATCGTTAAGACATTACCTTAGAGGGTGCTTATAGAGATTTCTATTTTGGGAATATCCTAATGGATCTTCTGTCACCGTTTCCCGGGTAATTATTACTAATTTCTAATATCTGATGTGGAATTTCTAAGGAAATTCAAGGTGCTACAAATACCCTTCCTTCGATCTTGACTAGTGGGTCTAGTTTTTCTTCTTTTGAGTTTTGATGAGGTCATATGAGACCAAGTTTTATGGTTCAAATTTGGTCGAAAGGTGTGAAAATGGCAGCCCGTAGGACCCAAATCGCGATTGTATTTCATGGAAGTGTGTAGATATATGGGTATGACTTTGTGAGTTTTACTTCTCTCATTTATATATGGTGAGTGGGCCTAACTCCCAAACAAACAATGCCTTGAACATCGATCTGTCCTGATCCATTGATAAATAGTGGGTATTGAATTGATGTTTAAGAAGGCGACACGTGTTAATATGATGGCTGATCCACGATGTTGGATTGTTTTGCAATCTCGGGATGTTACAGATGGATTTGGTCCAGTTTAAAAATAAGTAAATAAATTGTCACGCCCCGGAGAAGCAAAAATAGAGAAAACAAGTTCTTTTTTGGTCCCGTAGGTTCGTGACTAGTGAATAACCGCATTGTCATCTACTCAAACCAACAAATACAACGATAGGGACGATGTTATTCATAAAACATATCTTATTAACATAATCAGAGGCTACATCGGAAATATAAAATGTTTGGAAGCAACATGTGCCCAAGTACCAATTATAAAAGTTTACTAAAATTATTACCACAGCTGGCTTATAGTTTGAAACCTATAACAAAAATAACAGCAGTACAACAGATATACAAACTAACTATTACAAAGCAACACGTCTTCGTCTTTAAGCTTCCAGCTCCAAGTCTGGCAAAATATCAGTCTTCCGTCCTAAGACCTACAAAGCTCTAGACATTGGAATGTCCAGGGCACAAACGCCATCAGCTTTGAATACAAAGTTGAGTGAGTACATTAAACAACACTCATCACCGTTATTGTTCAGCATCTTAAAATGTAGTTAATCTCTTACCAATGATGTCACTCACAGACATAGCAGAGGTCTCATTAAACTATACATTAATTCAATGATAACAGAAATCATAGGGAGCATAGTAATGACAAAGATAAAGATCATGGTATAACATCTTATCACATAATAACTAAATCCATGCATGCAACCCATGCATCCATCCCATGTATATACCTTTACATCGGGATGCTGAATCCACGACTGAACCATCATCTGTTCTATCCATACCCATATCCATATTCATACTCGTATCCCTGTTCTTATTCTCATCTGTATCTATACGTACGTCGCTACAATAATACCAATATGATATCCATACGTTGATACAATAAGACCAATCGGAATCACCCAACTAGTCAGTAGGTCCCACGATCCCTTGATAGGGTTACCAGTCATCTACACGGTGCCACCTATCTGTAATCGATGGAAGTGGCACATCGGACGTCTTCAATGATGCGTATACCCTCACTGGTCATCTATACAGCTGGAAATACATTAGAGCACTAGCCGGACATCTTCAATGGTGCACTGGACGTCTTCAATAGTGCATACGCATCACTAGACGTCTTCAATAGTGCATACGCATCACTGGACGTCTTCAATAGTGAGAGGCGCACTGGGAGCTCTAACCATCCCACGTCCACCCGGCTCGTCGACCGTTGATCCCACGGATCCAAAGTACACATATCTCATTATTCCACAAAAATCACAGTTCCCATTTCTCATCATATCCTTTCATTTCTTTATACCAATATCCCATGCATGCTGACCACATGTCGTGAAATACATTACTCTAGATACAAGAATTACCACATGCTATGTATTCATCATATCTACTCATTTCTGATTATTAGCATGCAGTCGTATTCCATTATACTATTTAGTTTAACAGTATCATCATGTAATCGTTAAACAGTTCATCTTGTTATAGTGTTGCACTATCACTTAAATTAACAATAACGCATATAGAAAGAATGGATCAACATTTAAACAGTTAAATAGTTCATATTATAATCATCAGGAAATAAACATGTTCTGTAAGGTTCGATCAATTGAGGTCTTCTCGATCGATTGAAGTCAAACTAAGTTCGATCGATCGAAGTTCGTTCGATCGCTTGAGAAACAAACAGTTCGATCGATTGAACCAAGTTCAATCGCTCGAGCGTTGTCTTCTACCCAGAAACTGGGCAGAGACGAACAAAAGTCTCGGGGTCACTATATACATATCTAAACATACCACGAGCATCCTAAAATCATCCCTTGAGTGAGTTAATGAACTCACCTTGCTCCAGCGGTCCGGTGGCGGCGTTCCCGAGCTTCGCGGTGGTGACTATGGTAGCGGCGAGCTTTTCCTCTCCTCTCCATCTCTGTCTTTCTCTGGTCTATCTCTATCTCTCTTCTTGTTCTTCTTTTGCTCCTCTTCTTGTTCTTCTTCTCCTCTCCTTCTCTAAGTATATATACACACATGCATACACACACATACACGGTTATATACATATATATATAATACATACACACAAGCTCTCTCTCTAACTCTCTAAACTGCCATAAACCCCCCGCACACACACACAAACTAACATATATATATATAGGGAGAGAAAGAGGTGCATATGGCAAACACGTAAGATAGGAATAATAACATTTTCGATCGATCGGAGTGAGTTTGATCGCTCGAGAATAGGTCAGTCAAGGTTCGATCGATTGAAAGAAGTTCAATTGCTTGAGAAAAGGTCCACGTCACAGAATCAGATTAGCAGAGTTTCGATCGCTCGAAGTATGTTCGATCGCTCGAGAAAGCACAAGGTTCGATCGGTTGAGAATACTTCGATCGATTGAGAAAGATTCTTCACTAAGGGTTCACACAAGCATACAAGGTCTTATTTATATAACCATATATCTGAAAATACAGGGTATTACATTATCCACCACCTATCAAAAGATTTTGTCCTCTAAATCTGAAATAGTAGTCCCTAGATAAAAAAAATGAATTTCCATCCCGGAAGACATATTCTAAAATGCTCAAGTTCTCGTTTTACATAAATGATCACATTAGCGATCAACTAGTTAAGTTCTAAAACACGTGGTACAAAAACATCAATGATCTATGAGTATTAGGGTAACAGCTACCAATCCTCAGAATTTAGAGATATGAAATTCGTATGTCGAACTTTAGGAAAAAGGTTCAGGGTAGCACAATCTAATCATCTTACAAAATCTGAAACAACTAGTTCCCAAACACAGAATGTTCCTTCCTCAGGTCAAACTCTACAATGTGAGGATTCTATTGATCAAGTGTTCTAATCTCATCTAAGTTGTAGCGAAGCATTGTCGTCTACTCTTGTCTTCAATGATGCTTCGAACGTGCTGACGATGACTCTACTGTATCATCAGTTGACTATCTCCCATCTCTGGATTCGTTGTTATGATTGTTAGTGTCTTCATTCGGTCTCTTGTTGTACACGACGTCTTTGTTAACTCCCTTGTTATTGTCGTTCTTTAATGTGTTGACCTAAAAGCATTTTGACTTTGGCATCGTAGTTGGTGATTTAAACTTCCTCAAGTGCCTCCAAATTTCCACGTACTATTGATATAATCACCTCTTCGAGGTCGTACCATCCGTTAAACACTTGTTCTGCTTCCACGTACTAACTAAATAGGTTAGACAATGTTATGTACTGATTCCGTGAGTGGATCTACTGTATAACATCTCGAAAGGATGAAAACAATAGGAAATCGATGTCGAAAAGCGATCTTCTGTGGTACTCTTTGTAATTCAGGTGTTGTCTCTGCGTTACTCATATCTCTTCTTGTATACTCGCAATCTTCTAGTTCATCCTCTCTATTAAAGGATGCGTCTCAAGAAAATTGAGATTCTTCATCTGCAATCTTTGTCCAACTTACCAACGGTTGGTGTAGTCTTTCGTGTAGGGAGGCTAATGATGTTAGATAGGGATGCAATTGATGTCTTATGGGGATGCAAAAGATGTTATATGGGATGCAATTGATGTTATATCTATACTTGGATAACTACTGTCATAGATGACTATCGACCACTATCAAGTGAATTGCTCAAGTATCTACAATTTATGGTGTAGGCTCAACATTGTAGGGTGAGCTAGTTAGTCTAATTCTCTTACTATCAAATCAAAAGATTGCCAACTTCTTGCAATATCGGGATCATATGTAATACATGATGTAGGTGCTGAGTGTTGTACCTTCTGTCTATCATTCTTGTCTAAGTCGAGATCCATTACTTGTTCAGTGGGTCTGCCCTTGTGGTACTTGTTGCGACGGAATATTGTGTTGCATTTCTAGTTCTGGACAAAACTTACGGATATGACCAACTTTACCGCAGTTAAAGCATTGTACTCCTCATCTATTAGATTTCCTTGATGTTCTACATTCTTGGGAATGGTGTCCTGGTACTCCATAATTGTAGCAGATATCTCGTACTCTGTGCTGTGTTGGAGTCGCCACTGGTTTTGACTCTTTCTTGTCGTTCCCCAATCTCTTACGCTTTTGGCTGTTGCCCATGTAACTTTTCTCTGTGTTTCCTTGTTGAACTTGGTTAGCTGCCAACACAACCTGACTATCACTTCCTCTCTGATCCGTTTGGAGAAACTGATCGTACTTTGGAAATGCTAGATCAGATTGTTGCTCTTTACTAATCTGAGTGTCGTCTTCCAGTTTTGTTGCCATTTCTACTAGAGTTTCGAAAGATTGGTTTAAATTTCCTATAGTTATATGACAGATATGTAGAACTAATCGCTGATGAAATCTTTTGATCTTCCTTCTTGATGTGTTGATCATATGCGGTGCAAATCATGATAGTCTCTCAAATTGAGTTGTATATTCCAACACTATCATACTACCTTGGACTAATTGTATGAACTCCATTTTCCTTTTGCTCTTCTCGAATTCTGGGAAGTACTTTTCTAGAAATCGGGTCTTGAATGATTCTCAAGTCATCCTTCCTACAGCTTCTTCACCTATCAGAGCTTTCACTGCGTCCCACCAATCTGCTGCTAAGAACGTCAGCTGAAATACAGTCAAGTGTCTTTTCTCAATGTCAGTACATTGAAGTGTCTCAAATATCAATTCTATCTGGAGAATCCATTGCTCAGCTTGCCATGCTCCAGTTAATCCGATAAAGGTTCCTGGTTAAAGAGCACGAAATTCCTTTAGCAGCTTGACTCTCGTTTGACGTACTGGTGCTTCAGTGCCGATGACACGATCAACATGGTTGATTATTTGTTCCGTGCGACGGATGAAAACTCTGACCATTCCTGTTGGATCTATCTCGGGAGGTACTATATTGGGTACTCCATTCAGCTGGCCCGGGTTCCCTCGAGTCGTTCTTGTTAGCCTTGAATTCCTTTAAGGCATTATTGATATTTGTTTTGATGATGACAAATCTATTGATAAAGCATGTTTTGTAATTGTTCTATTCTAAGATATTATCAAGTCATTTTCATTGTGCTAATCTCTTGATAGAGATCTTAAATGTTCTAACTTTGTTTGAGTTCATAAGATAGCATATGGTAATACCCAAGAGTGATTGAGCTCAACAAGGATCAAGCTTGAAGACTTGAAGATTTTTCTATCCTTGGTTGAAGACTAGGTTTTACTTGTAAGGATTTTGATCAATCACTCATAGGGGCTCAAGTAACTTTAATTATACTTTAGGATCCTTGATCTTACACTTTAAAATACTTTCAAGTATCTAAACATACTTAGACCTCTTAATTAAATTCATTTCACAAAAGCTTTCAAGTGCCTAAGTAAAAACATAAACCTTTGCGCAGATAGATCAACTTTAAAGGCAAATATGATCTAATTGGTAAGGAATTAGATATTAAGTTTTATATGGTTTGAAAGGTATTTTGAATCTAGTTTCCGAATCTTCAAACGAATCACAAAAGTTCATTTTGTAGAGGGAGTTATGGCCGTTTTAGTAGAGAGGTGTCAGTCTGCCAAAAACTAGCAGAAATCAGTCGACTGATTTTTGAAGGGTCCAGTCGACTGAAGGTAATGTTCAGTTGACTGGAGCACTGTTCAGTCGACTGGAATTGTCATAGAATGTCTCTTCACTGCTATAAACTTTCCAGTCAACTGAATCCAGTCGACTGAATCCAGTCGACTGAAATGCGAGAAACACACTAATGACTAGTTTTCTAAGCTTTCCAAAAATTGTTTTTACTCCCCCCAAACCACTCTCAACGGCTATATTCTTTCTTGGCCTATAAATACATGTTTTTCCAAACCTTTTAAAGTTGATCAATCCATTGTAAAAAATCTATTTGAATCACAGAACTTGTTGATTTTTAATCATTCACATTTAAGCCCTAGTTGTGTGAGTTTATCAATTTGCTCTAGTATTGGATTTGTATTTCTTTAATAATAAATTATAGTGAGCTTTTATTTGTATCATCCACTCACTAAGGAGTTATTGTGTGAGCTATCATTGTATTATCCACTCTAGAGAGAGATTTGTCATTTGTACACAAATCAATTATAAAGAGTGATGGTTAGTAACTCTTGTGTGCAAAGAAGAGGTGTTCTTCTTTGGAAGAGATTAAAGGCTCTTGTAAAGGTTTGGTCTACACCCATGAAGTAGATCGAGTAAAGGAATCTCAAGAGGTGTTCTTGAGGGATGGACGTAGGCCGCGGTGTGCAGATTGTTGAACCACTTGAAACTCGGTTTGCAAGTGTCTCTCCCTTTCTCTCTTTACATAATTGCTTGTGATTGGGTTTAATTTGTAATTAAGTTTTAAAAAGGTTTATTTTTCCGCTAAAACCTTATTCACCCCCCTATAAGGTTTCTATATTTGGGCCAACAGTTCTAACCATAACGAGTGCTGGTAGTGTTAAGTGTCGCTACCTACAAATGAAAAACTATTCGGTCCGAAGTATTCTATCTTACAGCTCAAGCAAGAACATGTGGTAAATATACAAAACCACTATATAATACGATCACATCAAACAATACGAATACCTCACATATATAATAATATTAACCACGATAGAGGTCAGTCTACCTACCAGGTATTCTCAAAGGTATCTATAATCAAAATAAAGGTTACGAAATGGTAGGTTCTATACGTAACGTCAAATCTAAACATTCTATCTCTATTCTCAGGTTCTAGACTGCAAGTACTGCTCAACTAACATGTAGCTCAGGGTAACAGGATAATCTTATCCATCACCTCGTTCTACTTCTAGGTCATACTGACTGTTCTGAGATCACTCAGGAATTCATCAGCGTCCAACTCCAACGGTTCTATATTTAGGATCTCCACAACCACAACTAACTCTAGATGCATGTTCTTCGTGAACTCCGCTACTAACAACTCTAAAGATTCTTATCGGCTCCAGCAGTTACTACCTGCTACTGAAATATTCTCAGATGGATTCTTCAAACTTCTCGTCTACGTGAGAAGATAATAGCTCCATCTCATCTCATCTAATCCTCATGCTATCGACATTAACTTAGAACTCAAGTTTTAATCACAAAAGACAAGTGGTTCATAACTAAAACCTAGGCTCTGATACCAAAAATCCTGCCACGCCTCGGAGAAGCAAAAATAGAGAAAAACAAGTTCCTTTTTGGTCCCGTAGGTTCGTGACTAGTGAATAACCGCATTGTCATCTACTCAAACCAACAAATACAACGATAGGGTGGATGTTATTCATAAAACATATCTTATTAACATAATCAGAGGCTACAACAGAAATATAAAAGGTCTGGAAGCAACATGTGCCCAAGTACCAATTATAAAAGTCTACTAAAATTATTACCACAGCTGGCTTATAGTCTAAAATCTATAACAAAAATAACAGCAGTACAACAGATATACAAACTAACTATTATAAAGCAACACGTCTTCGTCTTTAAGCTTCCAGCTCCAAGTCCAGTGAAACATCAATCTTCCGTCCTCAAGACCTACAAAACTCTAGACATTGGAATGTCCAGGGCACAAACGCCATCAGCTTTGAATACAAAGCTGAGTGAGTACATTAAACAACACTCCTCACCGTTATTGTTTAGCATCGTAAAGTGCAGTTAATCTCTTATCAATGATGTCACTCACAGACATAGCAGAGGTCTCATTAAACTATACATTAACTCAATGATACCAGAAATCATAGGGAGCATAGTAATGACAAAGATAAAGATCATGGTATAACATTTTATCACATATTCACCAAATCCATGCATGCAACCTATGCATCCATCCCATGCATATACCTTTACGCCGGGACGCTGAATCCACGACTGAACCATCATCTGTTCTATCCATACCCATATCCATATTCATACTGGTATCCTTGTTCTTATTCTCATCCGTATCCATCCGTCGATACAATAATACTAATCTGATATCCATTTGTCGATACAATAATACCAATCTGATATCCATACATTGATACAATAATAGCAATCAGAATCACCCAACTAGTCAGTAGGTCCCATGATCCCTTGATAAGGTTACCGATCGTCTACACAGTACCACCTATCTGTAAACGATGGAAGTGGAACATCGGACGTCTTCAACGATGCATATACCCTCGCTGGTTGTCTACACAGCTGAGAATACATTAGAGTACTAGCCGGACGTCTTCAACGGTACACTGGATGTCTTCAATAGTGCATACGCATCATTGGACGTCTTCAACAGCGAGAGGCACACTAGGAACACTAACCATCCCACGTCTACCCGGCTCATCAGCCGTTGATCCCATGGATCCAAAGTACACATACCTCATTATTCCACATAAATCACAGTTCTCATTTCTCATCATATCCTCTCATCTCTTCATACCATTATCCCATGCATGCTGACCACATGTCGTGAAATACATTACTCTAGATACAAGAAATACCACATGCTTTGTATTCATCATATCTACTCTTTTCTGACTATTAGCATGCAGTCGTATTCCGTTCTACTATTTAGTTTAACAGTATCATCCTGTAACCGTTAAACAGTTCATCTTGTTATAGTGTTGCACTATCACTTAAATTAACAATAACGCATATAGAAAGCATGGATCAACATTTAAACAGTTCATATTATAATCAATAGGAAATAAACATATTCTGTGAGGTTCGATCGATTGAGGTCCTCTCGATCGATTGAAGTCAAACTAAGTTCGATCGATTGAAGTTCGTTCGATCGCTTGAGAAACATGCAGTTCAATCGATTGAACCAAGTTCAAAATCGCTCGAGCGTTGTCTTCTACCCAGAAACTAGGCAGAGACGAACAAAAGTCTCAGGGTCACTATATACATATCTAAACATACCACGAGCATCCTAAAATCATCCCTTGAGTGAGTTAATGAACTCACCTTGCTCCGACGGTCTGGTGGCGGCGTTCCCGAGCTTCATGGCAGCGACTATGGTGGCAGCGAGCTTTCTCTCTCCTCTCTGTCTCTGTCTTTCTCTAGTCTATCTCTATCTCTCTTCTTCTTCTTCTTCTTCTTCTTCTTCTTATTCTTCTGCTCCTCTTCTTGTTCTTCTTCTCCTCTCTTTGTCTAAGTATATATATATACACATGCATACACACACACACGGTTATATACATATATATAATACACACATACAAGCTCTCTCTCTTTCTAACTCTCTAAATTGCCAAAAACCCCACACATACTCACACGAACTAACATATATATAGGGAGGAAAAGATGTGCATGTGGAAAACACGTAAGATAGGAATAATAACACTTTTGATCGATTGGAGTGAGTTCGATCGCTCGAGAACAGGTCGGTCAAGGTTCGATGGATTGAAAGAAGTTCAATCCCTTGAGAAAAGGTTCACGTCACAGAATCAGGTTAGCAGAGTTTTGATTGCTTGAAGTATGTTCGATCGCTCGAGAAAGCACAAGGTTCGATCGGTTGAGAAGACTTCGATCGATCGAGAAAGATTTTTCACCAAGGGTTCACTCAAGCATATATGGTCTTATTTATATAACCATATATCCGAAAATGCAGGGTATTACATAAATATATATATATGTATAATTAACAATTTTTTAATTTAATTGATGACATATTTACACCAAAAGTTTATTTGATTGGTGATATGTCATAGTGATTGGTTAAATGGAAGTATTTTTGAAGATACTTTTATTGGTTTCAAAGCCAATTTATTTTAATTTATCTTGTTCGAAGTGTTTTTTTTTAATGGACTTCTAGCCAGTTTAAAGTGATTTATTTTGTGATTCGAGACTACTACATTGACTTCGAAGCAAGATTTAAGCAATTTATTGGTTTCAAGTGAGTTAAAAGCCATTATTTTTGTGGCTAGTCCCAATCGGACTACAAGAAGTGTACATATGTTCAGAGCCAAAGAAATGGCCACATGAAGCCAAACAAGCCCCTGAGGTTTCTTTTTCTTTTGCTAGCGTTCATGTCTTGTCCATTGATACTCCTCCACGCCACTTCAACGACACTGCAGTTTATGTGTTTTCTTACCTTTATAATATTTTCCTTTCTGGTTAGCCGTAAACATGACTTTAGGTTTTTAACATATTTTGTTGTCAATGATGGTTTTTAGTTTCAGTTTCTTAATAAAAATAAACTGTTGTACCAAAAGTTTATTTGGTTGATGATATATCATTAGTAATCGAATTAGATAAAAATTAATTGGTGTTATACCAATTGTGATCGGTTAAATGATGATATTTTGGGGATACTTAGATTGACTTCAAAGCAAGTTTAAAGCCATCTCTTTTATGTTCGAAGCTATCGTTTTGGCTTCGAAACAAGTTTAAAGCCATCTATTTTGTTTTCGAAGCTATCGTTTTGGCTTCGAAACAAGCTTATAGCCATCCATTTTGTGTTCGAAGCAAATAGTAGCCTTTGACGGCCATTATCTAGTGTTTGAAGCAATTATATTGACTTCGAAGTAAGTCTAAAGCCATTATTTGGTGTTCAAAGTTAGTTTATTGGTCTCAAACAAATTTAAGAACAATTTATTTTGTGTTCAAAATTGTTATATTGGCTTCGAAGCCAGTTCGAAGATCTATTCGTGGCAATAATTCGATCCAACTCTTCAAAAAACTTTATTTTCAAAGAGTTGCGGGGGGTATGTTTGTACCATTAAATATAATTCTAATATGTTACTATATTATTTATAGTATAGTTATTGTAAACTATTTGGCTTGCCATGGAAGCCATTTAGAAGCTTTAATTGCAGGACACTTGTCATTGTATGAGTACATCAAAGGTGGTTACTTGAAGATCAATGGGGGCTAGAATGGAAGTCACTTTGGAGGGACTTCTCTTGAAAGAAACATATGTGTAAATAAATTTGAATTGGTAGTTAATGTAATAGGAGGGAAATATTCAAATTCAAATGGGTAGTTATAGGCTTTCCCTATAAATAGATGTAATGTACTCCTTGTAAATGGTCATTGACCAAACAAACAAATCAATACAACAATCTTCTTTTTCATTCGGTCACCATGACCATTCCTACTTCATATGCCTTTAGTTTAGTCCATGTTAATTAATATTCCTACTTTAATTAATATGCCTTTAGTTTTGTGCTTCATTCGAATAGTGTTTGATTTTCTTATTCTTTAGTTCCTTCAAGTATTTAGACTTACTTTCATGTAGTCGCTTTAACGTTTAGTTTTAGCATTTTCGAACTAGGATCAATTTGAATTTCCTTCGAACTCTTTTCTTCATATTCTTTACCTTTTCATCTTTTTGTTCTTGTTTTTACACGGTTAAAAGTCCACTTAAATGTGGTAATAGAACCTATACCATATTTGCTCACGACATTTTGGGCCAATTTACATGTGTTTTGAAACATCAAACATATTTTTGTAATGTTTGTGATGAATTTGTCCAGCCAATAAGGAGGTGCCACAAAGGATTTGACATGGCAAGATAGTTGATTAAGAAAAAAGTGATGCAGGAGCAATTACTGGCAGTTTGCCATTTAATCAGTTTAAAATGTAAACCGCCAAAGGACACGTGTTGATCATTTAAAGAATAACTGAAGACAGGTGTCAACCCAAGGCAATGCCACGTGATTGAGCAGTTATCAATTGGAAGAAAGACTTTGAGGCCTCAACAATTATAAATAGAGGGGGTTAGTGATCAAGAAGGAGATCTCTCGATCAACATCAACCAATACACTTCTATACTTTTACCAATATTGTACTTTTATCAATACTTTTAGAGTTTGAATTAGAACACCTTCGAAGTTATCTTCAAGGGTAGATTGTAGTTTATTTTACTTAATAAAGTAGTCTGTTACTTTACCATTTTCGTTTACTGTTCTTTATTAGGAGTAGTTATACATTACTTAGTTCGAAGTTCTTTAATTAGTCATATCTTTACATGTTTGAAGTCCTTGTTAAGGCATCGAATGTCACCACAATCTCCCTGGTGAGGCGCATTTTGGATATTTGTTAAATCACACACATTGGCAATCTGCTTGCCTGGCACGCTCGCACTTATATAATTCCATATATATATATCCTTAGAGGAATTTTCCAACCAAACAACTACCTTAATGTGAGGCAATGGTTGTAAGGACCAAGATCAAGGATAGGTTGATCTTAGTCTATCGTTGTGATAATGAGAAAAATGTCTTATTTTAAAGGGAATTGATATTCGCATTCCATGGATGAACCAATGCACTCCAGAAAATGCATTGACAACATGGTACTGCATGGTATGCCAGTGGTACCATAGAGTGCATTAGTTCAATTTTGGAGTGTAAATAAGAATTTCCATTTTAAATTGTATATCCTTATCCCTTGTCATGATATTACAGCTTGTCATGACATTACAGGTCAGATATTTTTCAAAATTTTTTTTTAAATTGGACCGGACTGGACCTTCCAGTTCAAGAAATGGTCCGATTTGATCTAGTGAACTGGAAAACTCTAAAAACCGCTATATTTTTTGAAAACTGAAAAACTTGGCGGTTGAACCAAAAAAACCAATAATTGAACCGGAAACCCGAAAAAATTTGAATTGTATAGGGGAAATTGGTGAAAAGGGCACTAAGACCAGCTAAATTGGAATGAATGACACTTAATAAAACAAGTTGGCTTTTACTCCTAATTTTATTTAGACCAAAACATCCTCATCTTCATCATCTAGCCTTACTATCAAACCCTAGCCACCATTGCCACTACCCATGCCTAGCCTTTGGCCACCACCACTTCCACCTCCGGCGACCACCACTATCATCTCCGGTGACTGCCACTAACACCTCCGGCGACCATCCACCATTGCCACCACCCATGCCTAACCTCCGGCCACCATCCATGCCTAACCTCCTGCCACCACCACTTCCACCTCCTGCGACCTCATATGACCTCTAACGACTGCCACTAGCACCTCCGGCGTCCATTACCTATCATCCCACCTTCATTTAACAGTTATGATCTTAAGATCAGTTGGCCGTGGAGATTTGTTTTGGTGGTGGTGGTGGTGGCAATGGAGGGGGAGGAGAGAGAGATGGTGATGGTAGTGGTGGTGGATATGGAGAGGGAGGAGAGAAAAAGTTAGAGAGAGAAAGTTAGAGAGTTGGTGGTAGTTGAAACGGTTCCAGCGACGGTGACGGTGGCTCTGGTGGTGGTGGTGGCTATGGAGAGAGGATGGTGGTGGTGGTGGATATGGAGGGGGAGGAGAGAGAAAGTTAGAGAGAGAATAGAGTTGGTGGTAGTGGCGACGGCTCTGGTGGTGGTGGTTGTGATGGTGATGGCTATGGAGGGATGAGGAGTGAAGATGGTGCTGGTGGTGGTGGCTATGGAGAGGGAGGAGAGAAGATGGTGGAGGGAGGAGGAGAGAAGAGGGTGGCTATGGTGGTGGTGGTTGTGATGGTGGTGGTTATGGAGGGGGAGGAGAGAGAGATGGTGGTGGTGGTGGCTATGGAGGGGGAGGAGAGAGAAAGTTAGAGAGAGAAGAGAGATGAAAGTGGTGGTCTCTTAGTGTTCCATGGGCAAGTTTTCCATTTAGAGTGAAATTTAAAATTTTATAGGACTAAGAGGGAAAGTTCAAATTTTAGAAGACTTTGGGAGGGAAAGTTTTTTTAGAGTGTATCCTTATGTGGGTTTTTGATTATGGCTTTTCTTTTAGTCCAACATAGCCCAACCTTAGGGGCCTTACACCAAGTCTTCGTTATATATATAGGGAAACCCAGTAATTGCCCCGCTGACCCACGCCCTGTTCACTGGGAACAGATTTTTTAGGCTTAAAAGTCCAGTTCACTGCGTTAGTTCACTTAAGAGCTTCTCCAGAATTAGGACACGCAGAATTAGGACACGTGGCACACCACCAAGGCTTATCCAGTTCTATTAAAGTTTAAATAGCAGCGGAAAATATAAGTCAAATTAATTTAAATTCATATTTATAAAATGTTTTGTCGATTGAAACACTTTCCAAAAGAATTCAGTTTTTGAAAACAGAGGTCCAGTCAACTGTGGTAGGGTTTTAGTCGACTGAAGGTCAAAAGCAAAAAGAAAGAAAAGTTCAACAGCACTGTCCAGTCGACTGTGTCGGGGATTCAGTCGTCTGGGGCCTCAATTTCTCAGTCGACTGATCACTATGCATACAAAATGCCCTCTTTCGTGCAGAAACAAGTTGACTGATTTCCAACCTTTAGTCGACTGAAGCCTTTGAAATCTGAAGAAATATCTCTGTAATGCAGGGGTCTAGTCGATTGTATCGGGGACCAGTCGACTGATTTCCTCCCTCAGATTTGCCCAATCTGCAACAATCTCAACATAGATCACCAAACCAAACACCAATATTAACATCACTATGTTCCAACTATCAACATATGGATTACAAGAGTTCTTACTAGTGATTACAATAGTGCAGAACTAGTCCAAGCTTCTATTACAACATGTTACAAATGTAAGGTTCTTATTACAAGTTTGGAAGCAAACAAAAATATGAACAAGGTGTTGATTCCCCGACGTTCCTCGGCCTCACTCCTCACGCTTTTTCTTGCCTTTCTTCTTTTCACCTGCAATGGAGTAAATCTCCACTGCTTAGCTATATATTGAGTGCACAAGTACTAACATATGCATATATGAAAAAACATATTTTATTCTCATAATTCATATCAAATAGTCTCTAGGGAGGAAATACTCATTCATCCGGTAACGGCAAGTCCAAGTCTTAAACCGCGATGCCCACGGCTAGTCCAAGCCTACAACCGTTGCATCCCTAAGTGCCATGACAAGTCCAAGTCTTAAACCATGCACAGTAGCCGTCGCTACTACAATTCTCCAACATTGAGAAGCTTACCCCGACATGAATTTGTATAAACTCCCCTTTGACCCACATAATCAACTCAACGTGCTTGCGTAAAAGTAGACATGCTTTTTCACATTTAAGCACGTGCATAATTGACGGGCCTAAGACTAACACATGAATTTTGCCCGGATCTGAATTTCGTCGTTGAAAACTAAAACATGTATTTTTCTATATAACACAGGTTAGAACTTTATACCTCGTGTGATTGCTCTATAACTTTGAGGAAAATACTAGGATATAGATTAAACGTCGGATCTCCGATTTTCGGTGATTCTTACAAGTTTACAAGGGTTTTTTTTTTCAAATTCCTAGAAATTAGCTTTTTGAAAAAAGTTAACCAAACGAGGCCTAAAAGATATCAAAACGTAGGTCTTATCTCGTAGAGTCCAAATATAAAATCTGGAGAAAAACTGACGATCAGAAGTTTGTCGTTTGACGTCGTGAAGCTTTTACCACCAAAATCCCATTTTCTCTCTCCTCTCTGGATATTATTGGAAGTTTGTAACTAATGAAATTCCCAAGCTTATCTATTTATAGGCACAATTTTCATAAATTATGTTTACCTCTCCACGAGTTTTCAAAACTTCTAATTATCTCCCAAAACGTCTTACACGTCTACTATTTTATTTCACGAGTGAAAACTAAAATTTACAAAACTTTTCACCTAAGTTCCGTTTGGGTTCAAAACAAGGATCCAAAAATTAATCTCCGTGGAATCTCTATACCACCTACCTTTTAAGCAGCGTATTACTCACGTTTTCACCACAGTGTTAAAAACAATCTAGAATAATATCAAAACTGGCAGAAATTGCTCTACACAGGTAAGGTTACTATTCCCAAAATACCAGATATAGCAAATAACAATTAAATCACATAAATGTCATTTAGTCATACTAATG
Source organism: Hydrangea macrophylla (assembly GCA_033977485.1). Lineage (NCBI taxonomy): Eukaryota > Viridiplantae > Streptophyta > Magnoliopsida > Cornales > Hydrangeaceae > Hydrangea > Hydrangea macrophylla. Next base: position 13,912,643 of record CM066999.1, on the reverse strand, counting down.
CCTTATGAATTATCACGTTCCCGTGTCTCCACTGACACCTCACCGTTGACTCATAGTCAATTCTACCTCAAATTATCAATAAATATTAATAATTTCACATGATACCACATTGTCATATTTAAATGCATGTAATTTCTGGAACGGGTGTGACATATATATTTCATATTTTAAATTTTAAATTAGGGGGCTGCTAACTTACAACATGATGGTTGTAACTTAGCAGCATACAGCAACCCTTTTAGTGACGAAAAGCAGGTTTTTAGCGACAAAATTTTTGTCACTAAAGATTCCAACTTTTAGCCACGAAAAATTTCGTCACTAAAACCTTGTTTTTCATCGCTAAAAGTCTCATATGATGTAAGTTAGCAAATCCCTTTAAATTATTATTAATATTGATTACGTAATTATGATATCACGGTTCAATTCCGATTGACCCAACAATTAAACCAATGACCTGATCACTTTTACAGTTTGACAAATGGTCTAATTTTCAAAACATTGATATTTTTATTGCATCATCATTTAAGTGTGAAAAAACATGGCTGAAATAGCTTTTACTTCTTGTTCACTTTTTTCTCTTTTCTTTAGGCCAACTTTGTTTCATATGCACACGGCTAGTGGATATTACTCTTTCCCAAGAAGAGAACTTTTATGAAAGTCCATTCTAGTGGTTTAAGATATATCATACATATCAAGTTAGAATATTTTTGACATCACAGTTTGGTGCTGAATTGTACAATTCAATTAAAATAGATAGTAAGTTCCACGATATGATATCTGGCATACTCAAACAATAGGCCAGTACCCTCAATCCCTCGTTCACTACGGCGAGACAAACATGCGAGTAGTGCAGGCGGTGGTGTTTCGACAGTGACTGCATCGGTGCCTGTGGAGGCGGCAACGCCTAGAGTAACAATAGCGGTCTAACAATGGTGACAGTGGCTCCGTGGTGGTAGGATCCCCTTGAGGTTTTATTATCATTCAAATTATGAAAAGTGAGGACATATTTGGACACTTGGATTATCATAGTTTCACTTTTTGGATGGCTAAGATACCCTTATATCAATTTTTATTTTTTATAAAAGAAAAAAGCATTTCTCCCTTGTTATATAGAAGACTAGCCCTTGCCTATGATCCTTTCAAAAGACAAGGGGTTTGCCGTAGCAGTGATTGCAACGAAGTTGGTGGCAATGAAGGTAGTAGTCCGATTGTGACAGAGGATGCGATGGCCTGCTGGTGGTGGTGGTTTTGAAATTCAAATTGGTAAAATCCTAAAAAGTGGTCAAAATCTCAAAAATAAGAAGAGTATGGCAGTTTAGAATGCATAATTACAATTAAGCTAGAATTTTGGTTCTTAGATCATATTTTTTGGATGGAAAAATATTCCTCCCATTTTATATAGATATCTATATAATATCAAAGGAATAATTTTACTGACCAGAGCACTTTCATTCCTTGCGTGTGTTATTGTCTAAGAGTTCAAAATGATTTCACTCTTCACCGCTCTCTTAAATCTAAATTTTTGAAAAATTTGAAACATTTTCAACTTTTTCGAACTTTTGTTCTTTCATCTGCTCAATATACTTCTTTCTTAAATGAATCTATTAAAAGAAAAAATTAATTAAAAGTGTTAAAAGTAACATTTTAAAACCATAGGTCTAGCCCATTTTTTATTAACCCAAGAAGGACACAAGGAATGAATAGTTTTAGCCTCAAGTCCAATTTTAAGTTAGAATCACTTTCAATGACGGAATTGCCCCTGTCACTTCATCACGTTAAAAGCTAGGGTCCCAAACCCATTCACTAGAAGGCAGTGGTGGTGACGAATGGGACTTCAACTAGTGGGGACGACGGTAGGAGGTTATGACTGGTGGCTGGGCAACTAAGGGCGGAGAGAGTGTAGGGCGAGAGTGGGCATAGGCCCCTCCTCCCTCCTGAAATTTTGGGAATGAAATTTTAGCCTAAGAATTTTTGATATTTCATCTTAGGCCTCATCAAAAATCATGAATCCGCTCTTAGCTGCGACGTCCATTTTTAATGTCTTTTTTTCTTCTCTTCTGTCCCACACACACCAACTCGAAGAGAGAGAGAGAGAGAGAGAGAGAGAGAGAGAGAGAGAGAGAATGCTCCATATCCTGAAGACGAAGCTGCCATAGTCAGAGGAAGGATTCGAGAAACCGATAGATGTGACTTAAATATATATATATATACTAGGTATTGCCCGTGCCCCGAGGGCACTACCGGTAGAGTTTAAAATTGTTCGGTTGGGTTCAGTGCGATTTTTAGTCAAACCGATCGGTTTCAGTTTGACCCGGTTCGGTTCGGTTCAATTTAGTGTAAATGTTCAGTTCGGTTCGATTTTTTCACTGCATGGAAATTTTGAAAATCGACCGAACCAATAAGTTTTGATACACCCATAACTACCGGAAAAAAATAAAAAGGATTTATAAAATTATAACTTTAAAAAAAAAAGTTCATCATAAAAACTCGACATGTCAACTTTGTTATTTCGATGTTAGATCCTGTGAACATGCATTACCAAAAACATTCAGCACACGTGCATTCACTCAGTATTTAACTCCATGTGCGATCGACACTTAATACAATTTCATGTGTATTTTAACAACAAAGAGAGAAGGATACGATACACTTATCCAGTAACACTACAACTGGAAAATTCAATTAGTATTACCCATGCCTACAGGCACTATCCATTTGATTTGAATACATCATTTCCGTGGTTGATTAAAGTTTGTCCGTGTTATTTAACTTTCAAGCTGAAAGTTCATGAGCTTTAAGTTAAATCCAAGTTTTCTCCTTTCTCTTTTTTTTTTTTGGATCCATGAAATCTATGAAGATAAAGAAAAATCAACAATGTGTCAATAGTAAAACAGTAGCCCCACAACCAAAAAAATAGAGTAAAGCCAATGTAGAATGTAGAAAGAAATTCTCACCCAGGGAACATATATATGGACTTAATATTAACTTCAGTTTAAAATTTTTTATTATCACATAGATTAGTTTTTAATATATTTAGTACCTAATCTCAAACAAACCCTTTTTTCCTTTTTCTTTTTTGGACTAAAGGAAACCCAAAAAACTTATTGCCCAAAAAACTAACACTTTGTAGAAAGTATAATGCAAACACGTTGATCAAACTGAATTTGATCTGTGTTATCAAAGAAACAAAAACTCAGGAAAAAATTACAACTCAAATTTCTCTTTTTTACTATGTTTGCCTCATTTTCTCAGCAACCAAACTGTTAGACGATCTCGTGCAAGATGTGTTTGTACATGTATTTGAATATGGTTACTTAACTTCGTTGTGACTAATACAATTATGGGCCAATTTGTCTGAAAGAAGTCGATCTAGAATCGAATGGATATTTGAGTAAATTCTACAATTTTTTGCCATCCTTTACCAAAAACCATCAAACATGGTTAAAGTCGAACTTCATAAAGAAATTCTGCAATCCCAAAAGAAATTAACATAAACATGTACAGATGAAAACAGAGCAACAAATAGAGGGATTGGGTGTCATGATATAGTTACCTGAGTTTTGAGGCTGATGAGTAATAAACAGTAGAGAAACCATGGTGAAATAATCAAGAAATTCAAAAGAGGAAGAGTGATTAAGGGGGGTACAAAAAAAGAAAAAAGGGAGAAAGTTCATGGTAACACTAACATGCTGTGATATTCTACAATGGAGAGACCCGTTCGAGATTGAAATTGCAAGTGGTGGGAAAAATTGTGGGAAAGAATGGTAAAAGGGGAAAGAATGTTTCTTCGTAATAAATAAAATAAGGAGTTTGGGAGAGATATAAGGATAATAAAATAAACTGATGAAAATTGGGGCAGAATTACAGGCGAAAATTGGAAAGAATGGTAAAAGGGAAAGAATAAATAAAATAAGCAGATTGGGAGTGAGAGATTTAGTGAAAACAATTAAAGGGACAGCTAAAAGGAAAATAATGTTTTAAGGAAAACAATTGAGGCCAAAATTTTGCAATCAACACAAAAATGAAATAAACATGGACAACCACCAAATGACCTTAAAAAATGAAATCAGTTTATAACCCGTGCGTAAAGGCACTACCGAACAATGCTCATCACTCGTGCATTCAGCGAGCAACTTATTCTAGCCTTTCTAGGTGACTTTGACACCTAATACGATTACATGTGTGCTTTAACAACCAAGGTAGAAGAACATGATCTACTATTATTCCAAAATACCAGTCTTGACTCATATGTAAGACTGAAAGATAAATATTGAACTTATTGTGCTAAAAAAGACTAAAAGTTAAATATTGAACTTATTGTGCTGAAAATTAATTTTAAGCTATTTATTTAAGTTTTGAACTAAAATTTTTGAGTAAATACCGGTATGCTTTTCTTAATAAAGACACTCGGCCATTAGCTAATGTTTTACATATATGCCTTCTTCACTTAATACAATTAGAAAAATATTGTAATTTTTAGTATGTTTTAGAAACAAATACATAAGAACATGATCTGCTAAACATGGTATTGGAGTTTATTTTTTGTATTGTTGTGGCTTAGACACCATACACACATTGCCACACCTTAGCATGCATACACAGGCACATGCGCAACGACACACTGTCATTAGAAAAAAGTAATAGATAGTAATTGCGTAAATTACTCGATATCATTAAAATTGGAGTAAAAAAATTATTTGACTTACACAATTTTCATTCAATGATTTGGAGTAATATGCGAAATTGACATTTATGAGAAATCAGTATCCCTGTAAATAATGTCAAACTAATGGAATTTAAAAAAAGAAATTATAAAATCAGAAGCTATTAAAATACCCATCTACAACCAGCAACCCAACCTTTCACAAATTCAAAAAAGAAAGTAGAATTGAATAAAAGAAATGGAAAGCAGAGTCCAAAAAAAAAACTTTGAAGAAACTTTGAAGAAGGTCTCTCCAATTGCCTTCTCAGTTTCAGAAAACCTAATCGACATATACCTCAGTTTTGGGCACACATAGAGGGTTACCACATATACAATGAATTAAACATTTAAACCCAGATGAATAAAAATAAATACAAAAAAACAAAGAAAATAGAGAGAGAGAGAGAGCACGTGAAAAAGTATAAGGAAGAAGATAGTTGGACATACCAGTTAAATAATGCAGTAAAAAAACTTGAGAGAGATAACGTGTTGACTGTGTAGATGGCTGGGGGCAGCGGTGGTGGAGCGTGAGACAGTGAGGATAGAGACTCAGAGAGAGGTGCAGAGATAGTGAGAAAGACGTGCTTACGTGAGTTGTGAGAGGGAATGTTATATAGAATTGATATAAAGTTAATTAGGAAAGTTGGAAAGTTGCAAGTAAAATATCTATTATAGGATTGATTAGGAAAATCTCAATATAGAATTGACTTAAATATATATATATATATATCGTGGTAAATAGTTATGAGAGAATAAAATTAGGGGCAAAAAATTAGTCAAGAATAAACTTCTTGACAGATTGATAATGAGTTAATTGGGGGAATAGAGAATCTCAGACTGGAATGAGATGAAAAACTGCAATTTTGGGGGGGGGGGGATTTAGGCCATAAAAAAAATTCCAAATCATTGATTAATAAAAAAACTGTTGAAAAGGAAATCGGATATGGAAAATAAGCAATTCAGGGAGGGAAGGAACAATCATGTACAAAATATCCTTGATATGGAAAGGAAATCGGAATTTGCGGTGCTAATTTCAAGTAAGAATTGGAAAGTAAAAGAATGAATCAATGCAAACGGGTAAGAATTTTAAGGGATACTAAATTTTAAGGCTAGAAAATTACGAATAAGAATTGATGAAGAAACTAAAAAAATATGTTACAAACGGGTTATGAACGAAATGAAGTTATGAACGAACCTAAAAAAGAAAAGAAAAAAATGGGCAAACAGAGAAAATGAAAAAGAAAAAGAAAAAAAATAGAACCAAAAAAAAAATCAAGCAAGAATCCAACAAACAAAAGGTTGAAAAGCAGAAAAAGAAAGCCTTCACTACTAAAAAGAACAAATGGGCAACATAATATAATAAAGTTCTGATCCACATGATGGTATAGATATGGTGCCTGGTGATTTTGATCGGTGGTCAAGAAGGCCTTCACTTAAAAAAAAAAAAAAAAACCCTCCCTAGATTGAACATGAAAAGCTGCGAATTTAAAAAAAAAAAAAACAAAAAAACCTCTAGCAAATGCTTTATTGGAAATGTGACTATGCAGATAGAAATGTGGACTTAAATTACCACTGCAATCAAAGTACTAAAAGTCTTCGATAAAATCTGAATTTTTTTTTTCACAAATAAAAAATCCTAAAGTCTTCGTAAAAATCTATTCAAACTATTCTGAAAAATCTGAAAGTTTTTTTTTGTTTCACAAATAAAAACTTCTTTTTCAGAATACCTGACTATTTTTTTCTTTTCCCGATCTTCTTCTTGATCATCTTCTTTTTCTTTTTCTTTTTCTGATCTTCTTCTTGATCATTGATCATCTTCTTCTTTTTCTTTTTCTTTTTTACCGTTCGTATTCCGATCTTTTTCTTTTTCTTTCTCGGCCGCCTCGTCCAGCTTCTCACGGCCGTCGCCGCCGATTTATTGTTCGAGCTGGCGTCTAATTTCTTCACGGTCTGGATCTGGGCTCCCAGTCCTGAGTCACGGTCCCACCATGGTCGAATTTCTTTCAGAGACGTGAGGAGGAGGGCGAGGGTGAGGGTGGATAAGGAGAGAGAGAAGATCAGGAGGTTGAGAGTGGATGAGGGGAAAGAGAAGAGGAGAGAGAGAAGAGGAGAGGACAGGCAAGAGAGGGAGAAGAAGAGGAAGAAATGGGGAGAGGGGCTCGGTGGTAAACCAGAGAGGGGGAGTAAGAGAAAGGGGGTGGAAGAGAGAGAGAGAGAGAAAAAAATAGGGGCGGTGGTGTGGTCTTTAGGTAGAGAGAGGTTTGTAAACTTAGGGAAAAAAGCACTAATCCTAGTCAGTCCCAGTCACTATCCTAGTCACACAAATTAGAGTCCTAGTCATATTTTTAAGTGTCCTACTAAGATAATATATATATATATGGTTGAAAAGTGTTCATAACAAAGACCTATGACCAAGTGGTCCATTATAATACAATTATTTTATAAAAATATGATTATTTATAGAGTAATGTTATGTTTACTAAATTTAAATTCTAAATTTTCATCTCAAATAATGTGGTAGTGGATTCACTGGATGTTGATTGAATGATATTGAAGTGACCCCACATGTAGTTGTCAATGAACCCACTGAAATTTGATTGGTGTCCATCATTTGGGATGGGCCGATGAGGTTTTGGGAAGCATAGTATTACTGAAGCATAGTATTACTCTGATTTATATGGCACAAATCAATTACAGTGATGAGTAATGCTATGTGTCTTAAATTTTTATTCCAAAAGTACTTTTTAAATGATGTGACAGTGGATTCAATTAAACAAATTCCAATCAAAATTATACTGATTTATTGTATTAGACCTGGTCCTACTGACACATCATTTAAAATTAAAATGTAATTTAAGATAAAAATTTGGGAAGAATAGCAGGACTGTTACAGACTTACAGTGATACACACGCATACAAATTATACAATTACATACATGTTGGAAATAAAAAAAAATAAAAACAACACATGTTGGAAGAGGTCCGAAATCTAAAAACAAGATAGACTTGCCCCTCTTCTTATCTTTTACCTGTCTTTTGTCCATCTCATGGCCCTCAACAAAAACAGCGACCCTTTCTCTCGTAAATTCAAAAATTAAAACAAACTGATTTTTGAGTGCTCGAGAAATGCGAAGGAGCTTCTGAGTAACAGCTCTGAATTCCATTTTTTAGGGCCTAAAAGAATGGCTTGTGTTTATAGCTCATTCTCTTCGTTCTCTGCCGTCGCAATCGCTCCCAAATCAAGTTTGACCTCACTTCGCCCAAATTCGAAGACCAGGATCCACTGTTCAGTTGGTGGTAAAATTTTCTCTTTACAGTCATCCACAATATAGCAATTATAATGTTGATATTTTTGTCAATTTTGGTGAACTTATACACACACACACACACACATATATATATATAGCAATTATAATGGTGATATTTCTGTCAATTTTGATGAACATATATATATGTGTGTGTGTGTGTGTGTGTGTGTGTGTGTGTGTGTGTGTGTGTGTGTGTGACTTTGCGTATGTAAAGACACACTCAAAATTACTCTCTTTCTTTGTGATTCTATGTTTGAAAGTCAGTTTTAAGTTATCAGTTACTCCAAAAGCTTAAGCTTTTACATACTTCAGACAATGTATATCAAGCTTCAGCACCCTACCGACGTCTTGCACGTGGAGAGGCCAACAAACAAAATTTCATCATAGTGTAGACAAATAAGAAGGTGCAAATATGCACACCCAAGCGAGGAAGGAGAGTCGAACCCAAAACCTCCCACAAGCAAGCAGTGGCGGAGCCAGGAATAAAAGTTTGGGGGGGCCGTGTACAGTGGCTTAGAATTATACGGGGGTTCGGGGGCAGCGCCCCTGAGGCGAAAATTTTTGGGTCTATTCGTAAATTCGTCGTTGCATATAAAATTTAATGATGGTAAAACGATTTGGGTTGAATTCAAAGGGTATGTTAGAAGGAAGAGAGCAATGATGCTAAAATGTATTTAACCCTTCTTATTTTTAGCCTTACCAATATTTTTTAGGGGTTATGTAATAATCATATTATTTTTTGGGGGGGCCAATCTAAATAAAATTTGAAAATTTCCAAAACTATGCATATTAAAAATGCAATTTTGAAAAATCTTGGGGGGGCCATGGCCCCCGCCTGCCCCCCCCTGCCTCCGCCCCTGCAAGCAAGGCTTGTTAGGAACGATAGTAACAATCTCACAGTTCAGATAGTAAACACGCACAAATGAAAAGGAGAAAAACAAACAAAGATGGGTTGATGTCTGCAAAATTATAGCTTTGTCCTCGTCGTCGAGCTTTATACTGACATTGGATAAATTACACCGCAATTTGTTAAACTCACCAATATGGGCTTGAAGTCAACTCCTTCTTTCTTCTTCAACGAGTATAACTCTTGCTTCAAAATAAGATGGTTGCTGAAGTTCTTACCAATTTAAAGATCCTCAAGCTTTTTCCATAACTCACTAGCTTGAGTTTCTTCCATGACATCGTACACCACATCATCAGCTAAGCACAACCGTATGGTGCTTACGGCTCGTGAGTTTATTCGATCCCACGATAATGCTGGGTGGCCAATTATTTTCTCTCTGTAGAAAATTGACTAAAGCCAATCAATGAAATTAATTCTCATGCACGAGATGCCTGTGCAGTTAATGTGCACATGACTTTGGTTGCTCTAGAAAGAATCTGAAGAGTTGGTCTTGCATGAGTATTTAATGCTTGTGACTTTTGGGTGTCTTGCCTTTTAGAAGGTTTGGTTGGTGAGGTTCTTACCAATGTAAAGAACCTCTAAGCTTTTTCTATAACTCACTAGCTTGAGTTTCTTCCATGACATAGTACACCACATCATCATCAAAGCACAACCGTTTGGTGCTTACGGCTCACGAGTTTATTCGATCCCACGTCTTTTCGGGCTCATGTGCACATTAACTGCACAGGCAACTCGTGCATGAGAATTATTCCATAGATTGGCTTTAGCCAATTTTCTATGGAGAGAAAATAATTGGCCACCCCACATGTGGTGGTCAATCCCAACAATCACCCCCACCACCTCATGTAGGGTAATTATCCAAAACGTCATTCTAACACCTGCATAGCCCTTACGTCCTAACTGGAATGCTCGCATCCCCTAAACTAGAATGCCTACAAACCTCTCCTAAAGACAACATTTTTTCACCATCTACACTTGTATTCCTATAAACATCTGTTCAATACGCAGTTGTATGGGAGAGATATCATCACCTTGGAGCAGGTGAAGAAAGCTTTGGTCTCTAGCGAGAAGATGGAGATGGAAGATGGGAAGTGTAAGGATGATTCACAAGCACTTGTTACCACTCACGAGAAGAAAAAGTTTTGGAGGCAGACCCAAGGCGATGGTGGAGGTAGAAGGCCATGGAAAGAGTACGAGTGTTACTACTGTGGAGACAAGGGTCATATAGCAAAGTATTGTCCTGAGAGGAAGAAGAAGGAAGATGGTGTTGCTGTAGTGGTGTTAGCAGATGACGAGTACATCACCGATGATGTTCTGGCAATCATTGAGCAAGATAAGAAGATGGCAGAATGGATTCTTGATTCTGCATGTTCCAACCACTTATGTTCACATAAAGACTCATTCTCTTCATATCAACCAATGGAGGGAAAAGTCTTCATGGGGAACGGTTCGATAGGGGAAGTAAAGGGTGTTGGGACAGTGAGACTACAAATGGATTGACAAGGACTCTAACGGGTGTACGTCATGTTCCAAGTTTGAGGAGGAACGTAATTTCCTTGGGAGCATTGGATTCCAAGGGATATTCATTTGCAACAACCAATGGTTTGTTGAAGGTTCGGAGAGGACCCCGGATAATGTTAATGGATAAAAAGGTTGAAAATTGTATGTGCTTTTGGGGAATACAAATTTAGATGGTGAAAATAATGCTGTCTTTAGGAGAGGTTTGTAGGCATTTTAGTTGAGGGGGTGCGAAATGCTCATGCAAGACCAACTCTTCAGATTCTTTCTAGAGCAACCAAAGTCATGTGCACATTAACTGCACATGCAACTCGTGCATGTGAATTAATTCCATAGATTGGCTTTAGCCAATTTTCTATAGAGAGAAAATAATTGGCCTCCTCACATGTGGTGGTCAATCCCAACAAGGCTATGATACCATGTTAAGTTACTAGTTACTTACTCCAAGCTTAAGCTATTAGATAATGGGCACAAGTGCACAACAATGTATGTCAAGCTTCAACAATCAGAATTAGTAGTGTTTTGCTTCTTCAGCTTGAATTCTTTGCAAGTATCAATTTTGTTGTGCACCAGACACGATACCGTGGGTGTATATCAATTATAGATTAGATTACTTTAGCTGGTAATCCACTTTGTATTTCATATTTTGTTCATGTTTGCAAAAATCCCAATGGTCTAGGTTTTTTTTAGGTTTGTGATTCTATTTTTGAATTCTCTTCCCGATTGTATTTAAACCAGAGAATTAATAATCTTTTACCTTTCGGGGTTGGATTTGCTTTCCAGGGGCTGTTGCAGAACCAAAAGTTGTTAACACAACAGAACCCTTGTTGCTTAATGCTGTTCGAGGACAAGAAGTAGAAAGGCCCCCAGTTTGGCTCATGAGACAAGCTGGGAGGTACATGAAGGCAGGTTTATGTCACTCTTCTTTTTTGTTATCCTCATGTGTACTATTTATTATTTGTTTTTTCTGGCATTGAATTGTACATGAATGCTAAGTAATAGATTCACAGTTTCTTTATAATTGGGCTTAAAATAGCACTATACAATCGTGAGATTTTTAAGCGTTTCTTCTACTAAATATTGAACAGGAGGACTATAGTTTTCACATATGATCTTCATAGACTAAGAAAGCATTATTGCATATGTTAATAATTGTGCCCGGAAAAACAGAAAAAGAAAATGCAATTGCACTTTGAAAAATTCTCTATTGAGCAACCAGATAGCCGCTGGCCAAATGTAGTTGGTTTGTACACTGGGTTGGCAATGTATAAGTTTTATGCCCGTTTGGCAACAGCTTTTGGAGCCCTAAGTGATCATGGACCCAAAAACTCTTTGGCAAACTCAGCTTATGTGACTCAATTGCAGAAAACTGTGAGTGAATCGCAGAAGCAAAACTCCTGCCAAACAGGCCCTAAGTAATGTTCTTGCTGTAGTGCTTTATTCTATATTTTTTTTAATTTAATATTTATTTATTTATTTATTTTTTCTTTCTAACACTTGGCATTCCAGTTACCTATGTAAATTGTGTTGAATTTCCTTATCATCCAGAATGCATACTTGCTTATCTTAACTGGTATACTACGGTGTCATTTATTTAGCATTTCTTATGACAGAGTTACCAAGTCATCTGCGAGAAGTATCCTTCTTTTCGTGAAAGATCAGAAAATGCTGATCTTGTAGTGGAAATTTCTCTCCAACCGTGGAAAGTTTTCAAACCTGATGGGGTAAGATATCTTGATATTCTCTGAATTTGACATTTCGGCTCACCATATTTAAATTCTCACACGTAAAGTTGGTTCTGACACCGTTATTCATAGCATGGGATGGGCAACAAGCTATATCTTGAGCTATGCATGCATTAAAACTTTCAACAGTCTGTTTCCTGCAACCTCCATGACACTGTATGTCATAAGTTTCTTGATTTTGGTATTGACTATTGTGACAGGTCATATTATTCTCAGACATTCTGACCCCACTTTCTGGGATGAACATACCTTTTGACATTATAAAGGGGAAGGGTCCTGTCATTTTTAATCCTCCACGCACATCTGCTGATGTTGACCAAGTGAGAGAATTCATTCCCGAAGAGTCAGTTCCTTACGTTGGGGAAGCATTGAAAATCTTGAGAAAAGAGGTATGTCTACCATTTCTCTCATTGCTATATCCTCTACTAATACCATATGTATATCTCTTTGCTCATTATTTGGCTGTTGTTTGATGTGACATGTTATTCAAACGCAGGGGGCTGAAATATTGGGTAGATTTTGCGATCTTATGGGTTCTTAAGTGAAAGGACTTTCAGTTTTTCTTCTCTCTACAATTCATGTTTCACTAACACAAGATAAAGGTCTTTTGGTCAATAGGTAGAGAGCAAATGACTAAGATGACCTCATATATTTGAGGATACTAAAAACAAAATTGAGAAAAAAAGGGATTCGACCTTTTTTCATGCGGATTGTCCTTAAATCATTGATTTATTTCTATAATCATGTTTGTATTCCTTTCATACATCTAATAGTATCTTAATTTATGTAATCGTGTATCTTATTTCTTCATCATATGCTAGTTTGAGGGAAAATTGAAGTTTCTCTTTCAGATTTATGTGCCTAAACATTAATGAGCTTGCGGCTTGCTATTAATTTTTTTCTTCTCCCCAATCTTTACCTTTGTTTCTTTCTTTGTTCAAACTAATTTGGTATATTTAGTTGGGGATTGTTCTATAGCTTCTGTTAGCGAGTTTCTGAAGTTATTTCTGTTACAATTCGATAGCAATTGGAAATTGGGTATGCATTTTATTGGCTGTCCCAAGCTAATACTGAATGAAATTGGGCATACGGTATTTTTTCAGGTTAATAATGAAGCGGCGGTACTGGGTTTTGTTGGGGCTCCATTCACCCTAGCATCGTATGTGGTTGAAGGTGGATCATCAAAGCACTTCACAAAAATAAAGAGACTTGCTTTCTCTCAACCCAAGGTAATAATCGTATACTATTCTATGGCCTTGTTAGGTATTTATCATACCCCCTCGGGGATTTGAGAACTGAAATAAATAGGCTAATACAAGAACACCAGATTTTGTGTGTTTCACCCAATGACCACATAGCCCCTGAGATTTTTCACTACGCTCAACGGCAGAAAGAGATGATGACAAAATACATCGATACCCTCCCTTTAACATAAATTTAGGGCTACATGCTATAAAGTGTGCGGTACTATAAGGCTCCACACTACCTATCAGGCCTCTTATACCTTAAATAATGTGACGTGCACACTTAAAGCACAAGTGCACGACTAACCATATTTTTCACCAGCACAGACTGTGGAGATTACCGAAACAGTTGGTTAACCATACCGTCCATACACACGACTTTTTCTTCTTGTTAGAGAATTGAACGGGGTTTTCCTTTCATTTGGGTTAACCATACACATGGCCTTTTTGACCAAAATCAGTTTTCCAGTGAAAAATATTCCATAGAAGTTCCCCTTTTTTACATCGATTTGGAAATTCACTGCATATTCCTTGTGTATTTGACTGAAAAATTGATCAACTTCAAGGCGTGCCACTTTATTCAAGCATATAATATCCACTTTTGTCTTTAACTTTTTCCCGGGCGAATTCTAATTAAATTCAATTCTTACCAACAGGTCCTCCATGCACTACTTCAGAAATTTGCAACGTCCATGGCAAAATATATTCAGTACCAGGCTGACAATGGAGCTCAAGCTGTTCAATTATTCGACTCATGGGCTACAGAGCTTAGTCCAGTTGATTTCGAGGAGTTCAGTCTTCCCTACTTGAAACAAATTGTGGATTCGGTCAAACAAACCCACCCAAATCTTCCACTAATCCTGTACGCAAGCGGGTCCGGGGGTTTGCTCGAGAGGCTACCTTTGACAGGTGTCGATGTGGTTAGCTTGGATTGGACGGTTGATATAGCGGAAGGTAGAAGACGATTAGGACCCGATGTGGCGGTTCAGGGAAATGTGGACCCTGGCGTACTTTTCGGTTCGAAAGAGTTCATAACGAGCCGGATAAATGATACGGTGAGAAAAGCAGGTAAAGGGAAACATATATTGAATCTTGGCCATGGAATTGTAGTGGGTACACCAGAAGAAAATGTTGCCCATTTCTTTGAGGTTGCTAAAGGAATTAGATACTAATTGCAGATTTTGATGGTTGAGTTTGAATTGAATTTGTATTTTTTGTATCATTATTTCATATTTTTGGTTTGGTTCTTTGTATTTGATATTGCTCCAAGCTCTTCCTTCCTAGGGAAAGGAAGGGGAGGTTATCTTTGCATTTTTTTTTTAGGTTAAATAAAGAAGAGGTTGAACGAAAGAAGATAATATTTGTGTAGTAATATTGTGTGTTATTAGTGTTGTAGCTTAAGGTTTTGTTTGGCTTGTGGATTCAAGTTTAAAAAAAAAAAGGGAAATAAAAGGGAAAGGAAAACAAGAAGGAGAACTAGTTCTCTCGAGGGTTTTTATTTTTTATTTCATTTATTTATTTAATTTTTTTTTCGGCCACTATGCTTCAGAAAAATTAAAAGTTGACTTTTTTTAAAATATGGTTGTAACTAAATAAAAAGGGAGGAAAAGGACTGACAAATTTCGAATTTGTTGATATGTTTGTCACTATATTTTCTTTTATTTCCTACTTTCCTAAGAGCAACTCCAATGGGGTTAGCGAAAAGTGCTAAAAGTGAAATTTGGCTCATCAAATAGTGTAATGGCTTGTCCGCTAAACTAATCTTCTCCAACTACACTAGTCATTTATTTAATTTGTATTTTCTATTTTCATTCAAATAAGAAACACCCATTATACATGAATTAAAAAATTAAAGATAGTGGTTGAAAGATATAATTCTCCATTTGGCTCTTAAGTTCTCACTCTCCATTTTGGCTCTTAAATTTGTCACTCTCCATTTTGCCTAGCCATTTGGCTCCTCCATTGGACCATCAATTTTTCAATTTCACTAGGCAAAATGGTGGTTGGAAGGAATGGCTCTCCATTTGCCTCTCCCATTAGAGATGCTCTAAGTAACCAAATAATTTAAAACGTTTTCTTTAATGTTTTCCTTTATTTTTTCTCACTAAATATATGAACCAAATAGAGCTTTAAAAATTAATAAGTGAGAGTCTATTTCCTCCCTCAATCCGTAGATGAGGTGTGGTGCATCCAGCAGGATGCCCCTTCCCTCATCTCTCTTCCTTACTCTCCATTATTCCACTTTACAAACAAAGACATATCTGTAGATGAAATATATTGTAGATTTAAGGAGCTTTAGATCCCTAGCTCATTGTTCAGTTTACAACCTGTGTCCAGAGAGTTTTGACCAGACATAAACCACTCTATATCCTTTTGTGAATATTCCAACTTACATATTCTTGATTGAATAATATTATGCTTTTCAAATTTAAATTTTAAATTTGGTCTCAAATAACTTAACAGTTATACCATATGTTATGATAATGATCGATAGTACCACATACCCATACAAATGGTACAAATGTTAAAGCAACTAAAAATGGGATTAAGTATGGGAAGCATAGGATTACTCCTCTAAATAATATCTGGGTTTATAATTTCTTAGTGGTCCATGTCTGGGTCGATTGAATAATGTTATACATGCTTTCCAAATTTGAATTTTAAATTTAGTTCTCAAATAGCTTAACAGTTATACCATATGTTGTGACAATGATCGATGGTACCACATACCCGTACATATAGTACAAATGTTAAAGCAATTAAAAATGGGATTAAGTATGGGAAGCCTAGGATTACTCCTCTAAATAATGTCTGGGTCAAATGTTGTTCAACTACTATACTAGCTTTTGTACAAAGAGTGATGAACCCAGCATTTTAGAATCTTTTATTGCGCATTAGGTGCTCACTAAACTAACATTTGTACTAATTTAGTAAAAGCATGCAATTATTAAATTTTTTGTTGCATGACGAGGGCACATCTGCCAGTTCTCACAACACACGCACCGAGTACATCACGGAAGTGAGTGAGCGGTAAGATTCAAACCCACACCAAACTCTGGATCGGGTCGTCTAGCTACTTGAGATTTGTCCTTCCAACCCACTCACATGACCCTAGGGGCTTCGAAGCCAAGAAATTATGGCCACAACCACTATGCCATTGTGGAGTTTTGAACCCTCAACCTAGGGTCGGCCCTGAGATAACAAAAATTGTCCAAGGCCTCAAGCGAACTTTCAAACGGGCCTAAAAAATGAGGCCTCTATACTAAATTTCATAGAAATTTGGAAGAAATCAAAAGAAAAAATGCCTAAAAATGATAAGTTTTTTTTATAGAAATTAGGAAGATTAGAAGAAAATATGCCTAAAAATGATAAGTTTTATAGAAATTAGGAAGAAATTAAAATGATCTGTCCTTTGGTCCGCTCCTCAGGATCCTCTTAAGATCCGAACTGTTGATATTGATATTAACAGTCAGGCTATAAAGAGGGCACCCTTTCTTTATTAAAGAGAGGACCTCTGTTTTGGTCGTCGGATCGTGTTTTTATTAATGGCAGTTTTGTCATTTCACAGTTTTTTAACAGAATCCAACGGTCAAAACAGAGGTCCTCTCTTTAATAAAGAGAGTGGCCCTCTTTAGAGAATCTTTGTTGATATTAAATATGATGATTATTGTAGACAACCTATATGTTGTATCTATATATTCCTATAGTGGTATATCTGGATGTACATATGTCCGTATGTATGTAATGAGTCGCGGACTCGCGGATTTACGGCAGGGGCACACAACCCCCCTAAAATTTAAATAAATAATAAGCTAAGTTTATATTATTAGTTTTTAAGAGATTCTTGAAACCAAAAAAAAAAAATTTTTAATTTGCCCCCACAAAAGTTTAATTTTGAAACTTGTCCCACGAAAAAAAAAAAAAAAAAATCTGTAGTTTGTACTTTGAAGAATTTTATCTAAAAAATTGCCCCATTATAATGAGATCACACGATTACATATTAGTGATATCAAATATTTCTACATTGTCTACTATGTTAAGCTTTCTCACTCACAACTGCACTGTTTGCACACGAAACGTCACGTATTCTATATATATATATATATTATATATATTTCACCGGAAATTATTCCATTGATCAAACCATGAAAGATGATCTATTGACAATCAAGAGTTATTAGTTTGCTTTTTGTGTGTTGCTTTAGAGTTTTCCAAATAGGTTATGACTCTATCACTTTTTAGTTTTTATATTGCCTCCATTGGCACAAAATTCTAGCTCCGCCCTTGTATGTAATAATATATATTTGAGAATAATATCGCGCCACCGTGTTCTGTTAGATTCAATTTCCAAATTCTGTCAATGAAATTAACTGGGCTAGGGAAAAGGGGAAAAAAAAGCACTCACAGAACCTACTTAGTTCTCAATGTTTCAGTTTTGAACATGAAATTTAATGGACCATATTTTCCTTTTCATACATTAAGTAAATAATTGACCACTGTAACAATAATGCTTTTAGGGATGTAACAAAATCGATTGGATCGATTGAACCGATTGATTTTAAAAAACTTCATGTAGTGTAAAAATCGAACCGAAACCAAAAATATGCACTAAATTGAGCCGAATTGAACCAATCAGTTTGACTAAAAAGTGCACCGAATCGAACCAAGCTAATCTTGTTCAATGGACAATAGTTTTGGCCTTTTGGGATATTCCAAAATTGAAAGAAGAATACATAAAATGGGAAGGAGTGACTATCATTTTATTTGAAGGGCAAACATGTCAAAAGAATACAACTTTTTCTCGTCATAATCCATTCACTTTTGGACGAATTAAATTTGTGGGTCCAAAGAGAAGTGACTTGCTCAAAAGACTCATTGCAACTGGCTCGAGGGTATCACATAGACATATCACGTGCTACCCTCAATATATCTAAAAATTTCATTTTTGATATGATTTTTTCACACTTATATCACATAGACACACCTTGAATTGATGGAAAAAAAAAGAAGGACTTTACACCAATCAATGTGTGGAATTTGAAATCAATAATGACACACATACTTTTAGACACACTTTTGTATACCACATAATCCTGATTATTGATTTTAGTGGACTCTATATAGATTTTACATAATCCCACGTGGGAGTATATGGGATCCACTGAAATCAATGACCAAAATTGTGTGGTGTACAAAAGTATGTGCAAAAGTCTGTATCATTACTCATTTGAAATTTAGAGTGGCGTAGCAGCCATGGTATGACCCATGATATATGTGTGTATATATATATACTAGTTGGAGCCCTGCGCGTTGTGCATGAAATTTAATTGTGTCGTTTCATGTGGTTAAGTGGTTGCTAAAAAGTATTTAATAAGATGTTAAAACAGTTAAATAGGAAATTGTAAATGTAACTGTTTAATCTAAAGCTCTTCTTACGGAAGAAGTTGATAATTCTGACTATCTTATAAATGAGTAGTAAGGGTACCTAAGAAAGCGCCACTAAAAATATATGACACAAGTAGGGTATTTCCTCTAAAAAAGGACATGAATGTGTTTGTAGGCCTTAATTGATATTCGAATACAATCTATAAATCCTGAATTTGAGGGAAGAAGTTGACCCAAATGTAAATATTAGTGACTAATTAATAATAGCTACTAAAATAGCCACTTTAATTGACAATTTAAATATACCAGAACTTAAATTTTAGAGAAGAAGTTGACCAAAATGTGAAATTAGTGACCAATTCCTAAATAGCCACTTTTTAAGACTTGTTTAAACTGAATAATAAATATCCCAAAACTTGCTGAGCTAAATGCAATTACACATATTAATATGAATCCTAACTTTGAGAGAAGAAGTTGATCAAATTGTAAATATTAGTGACCAATTCCTAAATAACCACTAAAATAGCCATTTTTTTTTTTTTTTTACTTTTTATGAAGTGAAAAATAATAGTCCCAAAAATAATTGACCCAAATGTAATTAGACACAAATTGTTGATTGAAACCTCATTTGAGAGAAGAAGTTGACCAAATTGTAAATATTAGTGACCAATTCCTAAATAGCTTCCAAATAGCCACTTTTGTTGACTTTTTTTGAAGTCAATAATAAATATCCCAAAAATTGTTGATCCAAATGTAATTAGACACAAGGTTGTTGATTAAAACCTCATTATTATATTAAATAAAATTATAAAAACTGACTTGAATGTAATTATTTGTCCAAAATGACAGATTTACCCTCACACAAATCAATATATCCTTACAATGTATAGATAGATATATGAGTAATTATGGTATAATGAAGGGCAAAAAAGGAAACTCATTTTTTGACGTACTTGCTTATTCATTTTTATACTTGTTTGCTTGTAATTTGCGCGGGCGTGCCAGAACCAAAAGTGGTTTGAGTGTGTGCAAACTAATTTCCTAAGTGCTTGTGTGAGTGATACACAAGGCTTAATGAATCTAACTTCTAAACAGAACGACTGTGTGAGGCGAGTAGGAAAGTACCCTCACCTAAAATCCTATGGCAGTATTGAAGCACATAAACCATACAAGTGATGAAAGATGAATTAAATAAAATGGACTTTTATTTAATTGGACTTTTATTTAATTGTAGAAAAGAAAATTACAAGAAATGTAATTAAAAGCTAAGAAAGCCTAAGAAAAGAAAAAGAATGCTAAGAATGCATTGGATGCGGTTTGTCGAAAAGACGCGGGGTGAGTTGATTGCTTGGCCTGCCTGTTGATTTATGGCGGCCATGGAGGTCTCCTAGATAAAGTAGGAAATAACTGATGAATCATAATCTGGTATAATTTACCAGATTTATCTCCCAAAATCTGATAAAACCTTCCATAATTATCTGATATAATATATATGCATATATACATATATATATATATATATCTCTTGAATCTGGTCCCCTTTTGTGGCTCGGTTCGGCTTGCTTTCCCTCCAAGTAAAGATATACTTCCCAAAAGATAATATCATCTCCCAATATAACATGATATTCTATAAGTGATAATATTAATATTATCTTTCCAAATTTGATATCTTCCCAAAGCTGATTGATAATATTATCTCCTATTATCTTTTACTTCCCTTGTCAATATATATCACCTGGGAGAATTTATAGGGATTGATGCTCTTCACATATGTTGCCAAATCTGTAGCCCGAATTAAGATGCCAATATGTTAAGAGCGTTGCCACGTTTTGACCATGACAGCGTGTGACCCACCATTTTGAACTCATACCCATGTTTGTAACAGTAATCACAAGTTGGTCCTTTGGCCTGATTGCATTAAAAGCTAATTGAATTAATGAATTGGCAGCCCGAATTGAAGCATGGATCCAATTCATAATATACGTCACCAGTCCGATCAAGAAGGGCAAGGCTTCAGCCAAAATATTCTTAAATGGCCATCAGCCCGACCAGTATAGTATTGTAATCGGGCTATGATTAATCATGTGCATCGGTGTCATAAGGTAATCAGATCAAACGCACAATGGTGCCAGTCCGATGGCGACATAATGCAGCCATATTGATGCAGGGCCCACTTTGTGTAATGGCCCGATGAGATGGTGATGAGCCCGATAGAATGAGCCCGAGTGAATAGTGGTCAGTCCGATCAGCTTTTAAAGTAACCACTTGGCCATTTATTTTGCCATCGGTCTCATAAGTCACGATCAAAATATTCCAATCGGCCTCTACCAACTTTGATTTAAAAAATGTATTTTTTAGGTGCAAACAATTGCCCCCCTGGCCGTTTAAAATAAAAGCAAGTGAAATTTTGAATGGCCATGTTTTATCTAGAGACCGATTACCTTTAGACTGCGATCGGGCTCATCATGTAGACCGATGATCTTTGGACTAACATCGGGCTTGGCCAAGAGACCAATTGTAATTGTTGCAACCATCGTGTAACGCCCCTTTCAAATAAACTGAATGAATCGGGCCCTCCGTGTGTAATATCTCACTATGCAGCATGACCGAGACAGCCTCATATAATCGGGCTCCACCACTTGGCTGCTATACAAGCACTCTTGACACTACACCATCGGCCTCTATGTCCGATTCAGCATCCTAACAGCCTTCCAGCATCATTTTATTTATTTTTATTATTCTTGCTTTCGGCCTTGTGAGTCCGAATAGCCTATGGACTGAATTAATTCAGTCCGGTCTTCAGCACCTTTTTAGTCTTTTGATAGTACCACTGCTGTAAAAATAGCCACCAAATAACCATAAGTTTTTGGTGACATCCACTCAGCCATCGTGGATGTAGATCAATCCAAGCCAAATAATTAATTGGCTTAAAATAAAAATAATAATCGGTCACTACAATGAGACCGATATATTTGAACAATTCCTTGAGGCTAAGTTTCCTCAAAGGAATATTTTTAAAAGCTTCATGGACCGATTTAATTTCATTCGGTCTCGGTAAAACTTGCCCCCCGAGCGCTAAATCGCCGATTTCCTCATCAACTAGGGGGTCTTCATCATCGTCCTCCTCATCACTCGGAGGCTCGATGGCCGATACAGGATCACTCGGCCTGTCACACTCTTCCTCTTCGGCTTCAACAGAATTTTGAGGCTCGTTTTGAATTTGCCCCCCGAGCGGCTTTTCATCTTCTTCAACAGCAGGAGGGTCTATGGCCGATATAAGACTATTCGGCCTTTCCTTAAAAATTATTTTTTCGCCGTCTCCTTGCCCCCCGAGCGGCTTGGACAGCGTGAAATCAAGATGACCAGAGATATCGGTCTCTTGATTTGGAGAGGTAACATCGGCCTTCTCGGGCCGTTGTCGTGACTTTAAGATTTGTTCGATCTTCTGCCCTTGAGCCTCTAGTATTGCCAGGCTTGCTTTCGTGTCTTCTTCAAACCGGCTAAGCCTTGCCTGCTGTTCTTTCGAGTGCGACTTCATATTTTCAAGAGCACGAAGAATGTTGTCACAAACAAGATTCTTTCGTCAGTCACCGTATAGAAACTCGTCTAGAGACATGAACGAATTTCCCTCGGGCGGCGGGTCATCAGCTCCACTCGAAGCTTTGAGGAGGCCGATTTCTTGATTAAAAAATCGCATGTCGGCCTCAAAACGGTCTATCTCATTGTAAAGATGACCAGTTTCATTCTAATATCCATCGTTGTAGAGACGATAGATTTCTTCGCGAAGTTGGCGTATTGACTCATTCCGCCAACCAATCTGGTTGTTGTAGAAGTGTAGCCATGCTTCGGTGTGTGCATGGCTCATCACTTGGCTGTCCCACCAGGCGTGCCAAATTGTTTGCTTGTAATTTGCGCGGGCGTGCCAGAACCAAAAGTGGTTCGAGTGTGTGCAAACTAATTTCCTAAGTGCTTGTGTGAGTGATACACAAGGCTTAATGAATCTAACTTCTAAACAGAACGACTGTGTGAGGCGAGTATGAAAGTACCCTCACCTAAAATCCTATGGCAGTATTGAAGCACACAAGCCATACAAGTGATGAAAGATGAATTAAATAAAATGGACTTTTATTTAATTGTAGAAAAGAAAATTACAAGAAGTGTAATTAAAAGCTAAGAAAGCCTAAGAAAAGAAAAAGAATGCTAAGAATGCATTGGATGCGGTTTGTCGAAGAGACGCGAGGTGAGTTGATTGCTTGGCCTGCCTGTTGATTTATAGCGGCCATGGAGATCTCCTAGATAAAGTAGGAAATAACTGATGAATCATAATCTGGTATAATTTACCAGATTTATCTCCCAAAATCTGATAAAACCTTCCATAATTATCTGATATAATATATATGCATATATACATATATATATATATATATATCTCTTGAATCTGGTCCCCTTTTGTGGCTCGGTTCGGCTTGCTTTCCCTCCAAGTAAAGATATACTTCCCAAAAGATAATATCATCTCCCAATATAACATGATATTCTATAAGTGATAATATTAATATTATCTTTCCAAATTTGATATCTTCCCAAAGCTGATTGATAATATTATCTCCTATTATCTTTTACTTCCCTTGTCAATATATATCACCTGGGAGAATTTATAGGGATTGATGCTCTTCACATATGTTGCCAAATCTGTAGCCCGAATTAAGATGCCAATATGTTAAGAGCGTTGCCACGTTTTGACCATGACAGCGTGTGACCCACCATTTTGAACTCATACCCATGTTTGTAACAGTAATCACAAGTTGGTCCTTTGGCCTGATTGCATTAAAAGCTAATTGAATTAATGAATTGGCAGCCCGAATTGAAGCATGGATCCAATTCATAATATACGTCACCAGTCCGATCAAGAAGGGCAAGGCTTCAGCCAAAATATTCTTAAATGGCCATCAGCCCGACCAGTATAGTATTGTAATCGGGCTATGATTAATCATGTGCATCGGTGTCATAAGGTAATCAGATCAAACGCACAATGGTGCCAGTCCGATGGTGACATAATGCAGCCATATTGATGCAGGGCCCACTTTGTGTAATGGCCCGATGAGATGGTGATGAGCCCGATAGAATGAGCCCGAGTGAATAGTGGTCAGTCCGATCAGCTTTTAAAGTAACCACTTGGCCATTTATTTTGCCATCGGTCTCATAAGTCACGATCAAAATATTCCAATCGGCCTCTACCAACTTTGATTTAAAAAATGTATTTTTTAGGTGCAAACAATACTATAGTAGATGTATGTGTGTGTGTCATCATTTCCAATCCACCTACAAGTGAATGACCAGTGACCTACACTTAAATGTAAAATGTAATCTCAGCAAAAAAAAAAAATGTAAAATGTAGTTGTTTCTATCCCACAAAAAAAAAAAATATATGTTAAATGTAGTTGCAAGGGTTATTGAATGGGTTGTAATGCAGGTGGTTTATATACACACATATTTCCAGTGAGACGAGATGAGTTCGAGTTCAGCTTAATTGGCAAGGTTGTGGTTTTATTTATTTATTATTTTTTTAAAGTATCCAATAATCATTTCTTTTTTCTTTTTCTTTCTTCAAAATGATATAATATTTGAAGGAATTAATGAAAATAAGACCAAAATTCTAAAAATAAGCTTAGGTTATTCATTGGGCTCAAATATTGATATTTTAATTTGTGAAAATAATCTTGGCTTTTCGCTCATGCCCCATTCATTTTAGCGGAACCGTTTATAGGTTAACTAAAAATTGTTTTAAATGATCTTAGAAGCATATATGCCGATTGAAAATTGGAATTAAATTTGTAATTCAACTTTAAAATCTAACATTACACTTAAATACTAGTTATTCAAGAATTTTTTATTTAATCAATATATCAAGCTATAACCATCCCCACATCATGCCCCCCTAGTTCTACATAAAAGTGGCTTTTCCTAGAATAAACTTCAAATAGAAAAGATACCTTTTGTTATGTTATTATTAAAATGGGGAGTAGGATTCAAAGTTATGCCTAAGGCGTGGTGAGGGTTTGATGTCAACCAACTTGTATAGGACCTCGGTCCTAAACAAGGCAAATACTTACTATATATGTAACGTTAAATACATCAGTGTTCTTAATTAACGAGACAGATACTTGTTGTATATGTAATGTTAAACATATCAGTGTTCTTAATTAACGAGACAGATATTTGATGTATATGTAACATTAAACACATCAGTGTTCTTAATTAATAACCACATGAGAATTTATTTTCCAAATCACCCTTCCTTGTGGGAAACTCTTTGGGGCTATATGGAACTAATGAAAGCATATCATGTTCAGAGGCTCGTTTTCATTTGGTTCTTATAAAAATTGCTATTATTTTAGTTTGGTAAATTAATAAATAGTCTCTAAATTTTTTTAAAACTAAACAGAGACTCTTACTTACATCAAAAGTACTACACAATACAAAATTATTTAGAATTAGTTCTTCTCCACACTAAAAAGTTAGATATTGTATATCCAAATTGCCTCTTCAATTGGTTGCAAAATGTTACAAGCCCTTCCATAGAGAAGGCTTATTCATGAGAAATAATTTGCTCGTTCGGACTATCACTTTATCCATGTGACACGATAGTCGTAACCAATAGGAGAGTTTCACGTTACGTGTGTCAATAGGTTAAAACATTACTTTTAGCACAAATACCAAAAACTTTGGAATATGAGAACAAATTTTCTCAATTTAATCAAATCCTTGGTACCCCAAGTGGGGAGGCGGACCAAGACAGGACGGGGGGGGGGGGGGGGGGGTTATTCTACCCTCTTGGTCTTGTGTTCGAAACTCCTCATGGGTAAATATTAAGGATTTGGCCAGGGCCTTTGGCCTCCCAAAGGGAGGTTAAGGGGTTCGAAATCCCCCAGGGGTCGTGTAAGTTAGTTGGAGGGATGGATCTCCTTGGTCTTGTGTTCGAAACTTCTCATGGGTAAATATTAAGGATTTGGCCTCCCAAAGGGAGGTTAAGGGGTTCGAAATCCCCCAGGGGTCGTGTAAGTTAGTTGGAGGGATGGATCTCAAGATGGACTTTAAAAATGTCCAGCTTGGTGTGGGTTCAGATCCTACTGCTAGCTTGCCTCTCTGATTTACCTGGTACGTTTGTTGTGGGGGTCGGTGCACATGCCCGGGGTTTGCCCCTTGTTCTACTCCGAGAAAAACGACAATAAGTATCGATCCCGAAGTCGCGGAGGACAGACATGAGGATTTGTCCTCGTATTCCAAAAAAAAAATTTCCTCAGTTTGTCTTTTATGACTTTGAGATCCCCGTTAATATTTCAGATGGTTTACCTATTGCCATTTTTATAGAGTATGACAGAATGACAAACCCTTGGCACGTGCACCAACCGCACAGCACATGCACATGCACAGATTTTAGGGATTTCAAACCCCTAACCTCCTTTTTGGGAGGCCGAAAACTCTGGCCAACTCATCTAGCCGAGCCGGTTAATTAGATACCAAAAAATTTATCACAATAAACGAGATCATAAAACTTCTTTTTTGTTGTTTTTAACACATGACTCTTTCTAATTAGTCAAATAAATTACACTAACGACATATTGGTCTTGATCCACCCAATAATTTCTCCTTATTCAAATGCGACACGCGTAAACACCGATTAAAACAATTACATGTCTTTTTCAAATCTATATATTCCTTCTCCCATCTCTCTCTCTCTCTCTCTCCAAAGTTCGGCTCTGTCGGGAGCTCGTCTCATCGCAGGTAATTCCTTCAATCTATCCCATTTTTAGATTTTCTCAAATTTGTTTGTACACCTACATGCATATACATATATGAATTATCAGAAATTTTTGTTGGATTGGAATTTATTTTACATTTGTTGCCGAGCTATATGCGTTTATATGTATTGATTTCGAGACATTCATCAAATCTGGAGCTTAAGATACAAATCTGGAACCTTAATTTGGTTTTTCCTTCTCGCAGCCTTTCATAATCGTTGATCCTTGATGTTATTCAGATTTGAAACCTTTTGTGATCATAGCTTCATGTTTGTATATATATATATATATATATATGTACAGAACCCCTCTTGTGAGGGAGTCCTCGTTTTAACAAAATGTGAGTCTTTACAGCCGTTGGATCCAATTTTCAGTCCGTGAAATTTCTTCAGTACTCTTAATGAAAAGGGATACAACTGCTGTAAACAGAAGTCCTTATATTGTTAAAAGGAGGACTCCCTCATAAGAAAGGTTCTATGTATTTGTGTGTGTCTGTATGTGTGTGTGTACTTTTATCATATTTTGGCTCACATTCGATTTTTTGTTATTCATGGGTTTTCATGGATATGCCACTTGTTCAATCTGGTTTTTTAAGTTGTTAATTGTAGCTTTTAGATATGTAGCTCAGGTCCATTTCTCAATTTGATCTGGGAATATCCCTATTGTTCCCCATTTTGTTTAGGTTTTCTTACCTAATGGATCAAATATTTGTTATACTTTCTCTATGAAGGAACATATTTTCCCCTTTACTATTGAAAAATTTGAAATTTGAAAACTCTTCACAGTTATGTATTATATGTTGATTATTTTTGTGCTGGTGAGCCACTACCAATTGTTTTTCCGGCAATTAGAAACTCCATCTAACGTAAAAACATAAAAAATTTACGGAGGACCACCCCCAAACAATCAAACAAATTCAAGAGTGGAGACAAGATAAAGAAATGATCAAACAAATTTACGTGTTTTTTTGGGCACAAAGGTCTCCTACATCCATTGGTAACTAAAGGAGCACATGTGCGGGTAGTGCCGGGTACCCACACAATACGGCGAGATGAAAACTCCTAAAAGAATTAGGATTTAGGACATAAATACAAACTTGTTAAGAGGACAAGAAAAAATGATAAACGTATTTCTTTCTAGGTATATGTGATCATGAATTCATGTATGCTAAGAAAATCACATGATCAGCAATAGAACTAAGAAGTATAATCATTTTTCATACAATAAAGTCCTAATTGTTCATGCATTTGTTTACATGGTTTGGGCTATATGACAAAAAGTGTCTTTATTAGTTCAGACTTGTCACTAATTTTCTGGCAAAACTGAACCTGTCCTGACTCCTGCATGATTATTTTTTCCTTAAAAAATTTGCTCCGTAGATGCTTGACTTTTCCTTTGAAGTGACTCTCAGATTTCTCCATTTTTTTTTCATTGATAGCCAAGTACCTTGGAATGCAGAAAGATGTGCTTCCACGCTGATAATTGCTTCTCCAAAGCACTTGATCTTTTTCCGCCGCTTGGGTTGCCTTTATTCATCTTTTTTGATGAAGTTAGGTGTACCACTGACACCACATTCAATCTCTCTGTCAGAATGTGCAATGAAGCCACAACTTGTATAAACCATGTCGTGTTGAAACACGACATTGGTGAAGACGGTTGAGTTTCAATCTCGAGGACTCCTGCCCACTTAATAGCATTATTGTAATAGCAGGAGAGCGTAAGCATAGTTGTGTATTTGTTTTTTTATATTATATATATATTTTATATAATGGAGAGTAAGGGGAATGTGTTGATGGAACGGTATGATTTTGGGAGGTTGTTAGGCCAAGGAAACTTTGCTAAGGTTTACTATGGGAGGAACCTTAAATCCGGGCAGAGTGTGGCCATTAAGGTAATTGACAAAGAGAAGGTTTTGAAGGTTGGGTTGATTGATCAGACCAAGCGTGAAATATCTGTTATGGGACTGGTGAAACACCCAAACATTGTGCAACTTTACGAGGTCATGGCCACCAAAACCAAGATTTACTTTGTCATTGATTACGCCAAAGGGGGTGAGCTGTTCAACAAGGTTGCCAAAGGAAAGCTAAGGGAGGATGTTGCGAGGAAGTACTTCCAACAGTTGATTGATGCTGTTGATTTTTGCCACAGCAAAGGCGTTTATCATCGTGATTTGAAACCCGAAAACTTGCTCCTCGACGAGAACGGAAATCTGAAGGTCTCAGATTTCGGGTTGAGTGCACTTGCTGAATCTAAACGCCAAGACGGTTTACTCCACACGACTTGCGGGACCCCATCCTATGTTGCTCCCGAGGTGATTAGTAGAAGAGGCTATGATGGGGCCAAAGCTGACATTTGGTCTTGTGGGGTGATCTTATTTGTTCTTTTAGCTGGTTATCTCCCATTCCATGATTCAAATTTGATAGAGATGTACAAAAAAATAAGCAAGGCGGAGTATAAATGCCCTAATTGGTTCCCACCAGAAGTGCGAAAGCTACTGTGTAGAATCCTCGACCCAAACCCGTATACTAGAATTTCGATTGCCAAAATAATGGAAAACCCGTGGTTCAGAAAAGGATTCAACTCAATACCCACAAAACTTGAAGTCGAAAACAAGGAAATCGCCCCACTTGATGCCAATACAGCATTTGGTGCTTCTCGGGAAAAGCTAGAATTGGCCAAGCGTACGAACTTGAATGCTTTTGACATCATCTCTCTTTCGTCTGGGTTTAACTTGTCCGGCTTGTTTGTGAAAAATGATCAAAAGGTAGAAATTCAATTTACATCTACAAAGCCTGTAACAGCTATCATGTCCAAACTAGAGGACATTGCGAAGAATTTGAAGTTGAAAGTGATAAAAAATGAAGGAGGGATGCTGAAATTGGAGGGATCGAGTGAAGGTAGAAGGAGTGCGTTGTGTATCGATATAGAGATATTTGAATTTGCTTCTGCTTTTTATTTGGTGGAGATGAAGAAATGCAGTGGCGATACAATGGAGTTTCAGAGGGTATTGGAAAAGGATATAAGACCGGCTCTCAAGGACATCGTTTGGGCTTGGCAAGGTGAGCAGCAACATCAACAGCAATTATAATTTCTAGAGCAACAACTAATCTTCCTGAGGCATATACTTGATCTGTAAGTGGTTTTATAGTTTATATACAAGCAACTTGTGTTATTTATGTAATTTGTATGGTTTTGCTACAGCTTGTGAAAGTAATAGTATTATCTACATGAGCTTGTTCTTGAATGTGTGCTTGAAGGTCTTAAGTATCAATCTCTCGTGGTTACTGGTTGGGAACTTGGTGGTTTATGTAACAATGCTCATCAATGTGTAATATATTCTTTTTTATTTTTAAATCTTTTGATGGTTGGAAATAACAACTCATTAATTCAATTAGAAGCATCATAAGAACTTATATTATATTATTAAAAAGCAAGGGTAAAAAAAGAAAGCATCATGACCAAGGAAAAAGGGGAAGAGTTCCTACTTAAATGACTTGTTCATGAACATATATGTAAGTGAGTAATTACACTCTTTATTAAGCCTCTGCTTGGTTCATAGATTTCGTGTGAGAAAAGAAAAGGGAAAGGAAAACAAGTTCCCTAGTGTTTTTTCTAGTGTTTTACTTCATGCTTAAATAATATTAAAAAATTAGAATAAATTACAGTAACATGCACCCCTTCTTCCTAAACTTGCACTCCTTCACTAACACTCCCTAAACTTACTGTAACATGCACCCCTTCACTAACACTCCCTAAACTCTAAAACTGAACAAATTCACCTCCTAAACTATTCTTTGTTGACACTAAAACCCCTTCTTCAAGGGGTGAGTTTGTTCATTTTGGATAATTCAGGGGTGAGTTTGTTTAGTTTTAAAGTTTAGGTGGTGTTAGTGCAAAATGGTTATAGTTCAGGGGTGGTGCTATAATTTATCTTAAAAATTGTTACTTTTTAAATTTAATTGTAGTATATGAATAAAAGAATGAAATGAGTCGTAACTTATCAAATGTTTTTTTTTTCTCAACTTATTCCCTTTTTTTTTTTTTTTTTTTTTTCATTTCATTTTTCTTCGCATTTTCTTTATTAGCCAAATAAAAGAAAATTGTTTTCTCTATATATATTTTTTCTTTTCTTTACCTTCACTAAATCCAAGAATCAGACCTAAGTCTATGAGGCACTAATTGATATGGTCTGGTGTTGTGGAGGCTTTGGTGTTGCACTACAACAAGTAGTGATGGTTCAGTTGGTCAATCCGTATTTCTTTCACACCTCATATTTGGATTTTTCAGATATTCTTATGGTGCTACCTTTTAACGGTTTAAAATGCGTTTTCATTTTCTATTATGTTTTGTTTTGGTTTTTAGATTCAGTGAGGAAAAAGAAAAGTAAACATGAGGAAAATCTTTTCTGTTGATCGGTTAATAAGGATAAGGAAAATATGAATAAATTAAATATTTTAAATTTTATGAGCCATTTTTCTTCCTCTTTTTTTTTTTTTCTCACTTTGCAATAATATTTTGAATTTTTTTTTAAAAAAATTCTAATATTATTTAAGAGAATAAAATTCTAATGTTTTTTTTTCCCCTTCATGTTATTATGTTTCCCGCAATAAATACATGAACCAAATATAGCACTTGTAAGTAAAGTTGGACATTCTTTAAAAGTTGAATACAGTTTTTTTTTTTTAAAAAAAACATAAAATAAATAAAGGACATGTTTTGTTGGAAATAGTGTGAAAGACTAAAGATTATACTAAAGCTTTGTTTGGCAGAATTAAATTGGCACCTAGGAATTGAAATTGTTCAGAATTGGTTAAAATTTACCCACTAATCAAACTTTTAGGACATTCATTTGTTAAGAAAAAAGTGTTATGATAGGATATGACAATGTTAGTAGATTTAGTTTTTGAGTAATGATTGGTGCACATAAAATGTGCACATAAAGTGTACACATAAGGATCTGAGTCATTAATTTTGCTAGATCTCATGTATGCAGGTATGGATCCTACCGAAATAAATGACCCAAATCTTCATGTGCACACGTTATGTGCACGTTTTATATGCACATAGCATTACCCACCACCATAAAAATACTATGAAAGGATACTAATACTATGTGCACATAAAACGTGCACATAAAATGGCCTAGTTCTATCACATAAGCAATTTCACTTTTTCTTTTATTTGAAAGGTATACTTTCACGTATATGTATATATGTATATAATAACTGAATTGGGAACCTTCCAAAGGTTCATATTGAATTTATGGACACCATTAGTAATTAAAAGCTGGAATTATTTATTCTGGCTGCATATAAAATGGAAGAAAAGGACGAATTGAAAGACCAGATCAATAAAAGTATTGATGTAAAGAAAAAGAAAAAGAAAAAGAGAAAACAACAGAGCAAAATGCATAGAAGAAACACAAAATTAGTATCATATAATAATCAGAAGACCACTATTGAGACAACATGTCGGCCACATTTGTATGAAGTCCACGTCTCAACGACCCCTCAACACTAAAAGATGCTGTTTGGGAAATAAATGAATCGATTTTACATGATTCATAAGTAATTGGTTTTATAAATTTAAGTATTTGGTAAGTTTTACATGAATCGATTTTACAATGCTCATTTAATAATTCTCTTAAAACTTACTATTATTTTTGTCAAACCAACATTACATTATATCACAAGCTAGATTAATTAATCAGATAAAAAGTAAAATATGGACTATCCTTTATCCAATTTTAAACTTTCTCAAACGGATCCAAACACACACACATATATATATATATATATATATATACATATTTCTAACTTTTCAAGTCATTTCATCAGAACTTCCATTCTAGTCTATTTCAACATTATGTACAGTGAGCTGGTACTGCTAATTTGGTAGTGAACATAGTATATGATGCGATAGTGAGCATAGTATCATAAACTATTGCATGTGGTACAATTCACAAAACATTTAAAAATTAAATTTAAGAACTATAGCACTACTTTTTTTGGTTTGTTCAATGACTTTATGGATTGGTGGAGGAGGTAGAAGAGATGGTAGTGATAGTGTTGGTGGGGAGTAGCCGTGCAAAATTGTATTATCTTAAATGAACTTCTAACCAAAATTCAATAGTTCCCCATAGGGACGACTTTGTCGATTTTATCGATTTTTTTATCGGTTCAGTCGATTAGTAGCCTATGTGTATAATTTAGAAAACTGATCGAACTAATCGGTTCGGTTCGGTTTATTAGTTTTATTTACACCCCTAGTCCCCCATATTGTAATTAAATGTTGTAGATAGTGGTTGATAACTCGTATAGTTTAACCAGCACATGTCACCAACGACTCCACATGTATCAATACCACCACCTATTATGGGCTCTGCAGAAGAGCCCAGGAGTCCAATCCGGAGCCTCACTTCGGAGAAGTCCAATCCGAAGCCTCATTTCGGAAAGCCCATTCCGAAGCCTCACTTCGGAGAAGCCCAATCCAAGCCTCACTTCGGAAAGCCCATTCTGAAGCCTCACTTCAGAGAAGGCCATTTCGAAGCCTCACCTCAGAGTAACCCACTCTGAAGCCTTGGAGTAGCCCACTCCGAAGCCTCAGCTCATGCCCATTCCGAAGTCTCACTTCGGAGAAGCCCATTCTGAAGCCTTACTTCGGAGTAGCTCACTCTGAAGCCTTAGAGTTTCCCACTCCGAAAGAGTAACCCACTCCGAAGCCTTATTTCGGAGTAGCCCACTCTGAAGCCTCAGAGTATCCCACTCCGAAAGAGTAGCCCACTCCGAAGCCTCAGCTTACAAAGGAAGCCCATGTCAAAGGAGTCTACCCCAAAGCAAATGCTCTTTGTGTCTCACCCATTACTCTTCCACTCGCTCCAACTATGTGCCACTTTAATTATACACACTCACCACTTGGACACACACCCTTGGTCTGGAGGTAGTACCTAAGGGTGATCAAGTCCACTGGGATTTTGGATGCTCATGGCTTGGTGGCTAGAGCCGAAGGCATCTCCCTAGCCTGCGCCTCATGGGCAAGGTTAGGGTTGGTCCCAAAGAGAGAGAGAGAGAGAGAGAGAGAGAGAGAGAGAGAACACGTGACTTTCAAGTGCCTTATCCCCAACCAGCCTCATAACCAATGAGCGAGGCCCATTAGCGCAAAACTTGCCTAACTCCCCTTGACCAACAGTGTCCAGTCACTTCAAGCTATAGAAAAAAACCTTGGTTCCCGTCCATGCCGACCCCCGCCCTCACTTACCTTCTCAGAACTAATAGTGAAGGCCTTGGTACCCTAACTCGCTTAAACTTCTACACCAGTAGTATTCCTTCCCCCGTTTGACCAACCAATGGTATTAGTTCACCACCAAACGACAACATCTCCTTCTCGCATGTCTCTGCCATCTCAATACACTGCTTTGTCTATATCCCATTTACTGATCCCAACCACCTTAAACATGAGCATTTAAGTCTCTCATCTACCTTAAACAAACAGCCCACTAAGAGGATGCCAACTCGGCTTTGCCCTATCACATCAAAGCTTTGCAGCTGCCCACGACCTCCAATATAAATAAGTAGCCTCATTTACTACACCGAAGGACCCAACCCAACTGTCACACCCCGGAACAACAAAAATAGAGAAAAATATATTTCTTTTTTGGGTCTAAAGGCAGCAACTGGTGGAGTCACATGATTGTCCACACCACGCAGTACTACGCAATAAGAAGGAATAAAGATAACAAGAATGAAATCTAAGTTCTGGTTAAAGCATAACTTAAGTCAACAGAAGGTTACTAACTATTACAATTAGAGTCTCGAATCAAATGAAACATAATAATAATACAAATGTCAAGGCAACATATGCCTGGTTACAAAAGGGTCAGAAAACAGTAAAGATAATTAAACTGCTATCTAGTCTAGTCTTCAGTTAGTATAGAGATAGTCCTTGGCGTAGTAGTCCTCTTCTGTCTGACCTCCGTCGAGATGATCCTCTGTAGGGACATCGTCACCGGCATAGTAGTCCCCGCAAGCAGGCCGTTTACCTATATAGTCATAACCAGGGTGTGCTGAAACATAGAAAGGTCCAACGGCATAAACGCCGTCAGCTTAATGAAAGTGAGTGAATCAGATACTAACAGGGTATCAACTATTGAAGTTATTACAAATTATGAATGATAACCAATAAATTTAATAAGGGTAACTTCTTTAATCAAACCGACGATCCGATTACTAACGTCTTAATAGATTAAGATCAAACCACATTCCGATAGGAGAATAGACTCGACAGTAGTTCACTTCTATAGATGCACCATTGCTTCGTCCACTGCTTTTAAGAACATATGCATAGTCCATCGCATGTCATGGACACCACATCAGTCTATCCCCAGCTTTTAAGAACATATGCCCAATTCACCGCACTACAGGGATATAACGCTTTAAGTAACAGTACATCATTCTATGCCATGACTTAGTGAAGTCTACCAGTGATCACGGTCCACCGCATGTCGTAGACACCTTCGTCTGTCTATCGCTTTTAAGAACATATGATTAGATCATCTGGCTATCTTAGGGCAATTGGTCCAGTTCACCGCAGTCGTAGACACCTTCATCTGTCTACCGCTTTTAAGAATATATGATCGACCAAGGCCCGCCCACGTAAGATTCCCGAACTTTAACAAACCTACTTAAGTTCGACTCTAGCATTGATACATGACAATCCTAATGTGGCCTGACTACATTCAATGAAATGAACGCTAATTCCAAATGATTCACAACTATTACATTAACTAACATTATAAACATTATTCAAAAATCTTATCGTCACTACGATCCTACATCGCATTATCTTATTATTTCGTCTGTATTACAACAATATAGCATGTTGGAAATTACTGAACAGTAAATAAACAACTAAATAGTTATAATATAAACTAAACAAGGAAAGCAGTATTCTGCAACTGCCAATCGATTGGGACAGAGGTCCAATCGATTGGTATAAAAGTAGTAACAATCGATTGGGAAAAAGTCCAATCGATTGGATCACAATCCATGCCAATCGATTGCATAAAATAGCAATCGATTGGGAAAAGTACCAATCGATTGGGACTTTGTCTTCTTCATAGTGAAGACAGTCCAGTAACAGAAAACGGGAAATACATGATTGTTACTCCATTTCTTCATTTAAATATGCTTTAACATTAATATGGTGTTACCAAGTGAGTTTAAAACTCACCTAAGGTGTCTAGGGGGTGTTTAGGTGGGTGTATTTGAAGCTTGGGCTTCAATGGAGGATCTCTCTCTCTCTCTCTCTCTCTCTCTCTTCTTCTCTGTCAATCTCTCTCTTTCTCCTTCTCTTTCTTTCCTTTTCTTTATTCTGATCTTCTTTTTCTCTTCTCTTTTTCAATCCATCTCTGTGTGTGTAAGTGTATATGGATGTATATATGTGTGTATATATGTATATAAACACACACAACCACACTATCTCTCTCTCTAAAACTGGTTCTGGAAATAGAGAAAGGTGATAAAATGATCACATATATATAGATGATATGTGTTCACGTGGCCTTTCCCCAGCCAGAGCAAAAGAATCTGTCCAATTGCTTCCAGTCGAATAG
Organism: Hydrangea macrophylla; assembly: GCA_033977485.1. Taxonomy (NCBI): domain Eukaryota; kingdom Viridiplantae; phylum Streptophyta; class Magnoliopsida; order Cornales; family Hydrangeaceae; genus Hydrangea; species Hydrangea macrophylla. Next base: position 13,876,425 of record CM066999.1, on the reverse strand, counting down.
TATGAATGGAAATCGATTGGTGTTAGGTATTAAATGCTCCAATCAATTGGGAAACTTACCAATCGATTGGTATCCAAATTATACCAAAGGTAAGGCTAAGCTCATACAAGTATTAAAAGAAGCATACAAGGCCTTATTCATATAATACGTTACGGAAATACAGGGTTTTATCCTAGAGCAAAGGATCAACAATTATTCCTATTCTCACCCACTTACAAAACATTATCATTATCTTTAGTACAACTTGACCCTTCGCCTAATATTACCCTCTGCCTTATTTGACCCTCCGTCTTCTAAAGATCCCTCTCGTCTTACAAGACCCTCTGAGGCCTTCCACCTTACTAGAACCTCCATCTTACTCTACCCTTCGTCTCACCTCACCTTTCGTTTTACTCTATCTTTTGCTCCACTTTAATACCTACTCACCACCCTTTGATGACCCTTGGATACATACTGCTTTCTCTCTATCTTATTTGGGGCTACTTCGGTTCTCACCTGACCCGAAGTCTCTCCGAATCTCATTACTCTGCTATATTTTTTTATATATTTATTATTCCACACTTTCTGCATTATTTTATCATATTTTAGCTGTTATTCTACTTGTACTAATCTGCTTGCGTGTTATACTACTTTGTATTTCTCATGCACATCACAGTAGAACCCCCACAAATATGATACAAAGTATCATATCATTTAGGTTTTGTTTGCTTTGCTAATTTATTGAGGGAAAAGAAAAGGGACAAGAAAACAAGAAGGAAAACTATTTCCTTTGTGAGTTCCTCTATGCTTAAATTTTTTGATTCAGGGTGTGATTGAGAGCTTATGGAAGTTCAAGGAGATCATAAAGATCACCATGGACCAGCCCAATGCTCAGAGAAAGGTTTAGAACATTAAGTTCTAAGTTTCTAGCAGCGGGGTGTTTGACCGGTCGACAGGGTCAATGACTATGATAAGTTTTAAACATTTTGGCAAATGGGCATTCAACCGGTCGACCGAACCCAGTTTGTAAAGAGTCACAACTTTTCATGTTGTAACTTTGAATTTGTTCAAACTTTATCTGTTCTATTGGCTTCTAAATGTGTACATACAGATATATTCTTAGTGTATAGGTGTTGGGACACAACCCTTTGTGTAGAGAGACATCTCTTACCCAATTGACATTTCTATATATACAATATAGTTAGTTATTTGTGAATACATAATTTTTTTCTAGATTTTATCTATTCTTCTTCATCCTTTCTAGAGTCTTTTTGAGAGCAGTTCATATACATAGATTTTGCAGAGTATAATATAGCTTTGTGTCTCTATTACAATAGATCGTAGTATCCTCAAGAATGATACATCTTAGTCCACAAACAACTAAGTGTGGGACGTGCATTCATTTTTTAGACAATGCTTTGCATGCTCGATCTAGTCAATGTTTTATTTTGTTTCATATACATAGTTTCCAACAACAACAATCGAAAAACGAATTTAGTATTTTTTGGCAGTATGGCCATTGAAACAACAACTGTTATTAGGAACTCACATGCCGAGAAGCCCGAAAAGTTTGAGGGAGAAGACTTCAAGAGATGGAAAATGAAGATGATATTCTATCTCACAATGCTCAATCTTGCACAGATCCTACAACAAGAGAAACCAGTGGTTCCTACAGAAAATCCTTCAAAAGAACAAGAGGTCGCATTGGATGCGTGGAATCATTCCGATTTTCTATGTTGTAATTATATTCTAAATAGGCTAGAAGATGTTCTCTACAACATCTATTCGACTTTTACTACCGCCAAAGAGTTGTGGGAGTCCTTGGAGAAAAAGTACAAAACCGAGGATACGGGGACTAAGAAATTCATTGTTGGGAGATTTCTAGATTCCAAGATGGTGGATTATATTCCTGTAGTGAAGCAAATGGAAGAGATTCAAGTGATCATTAACCAAATTATAGTAGAACAAATGGCGATTAGTGAACCGTTCCAAGTGACATCCAAACCAAACCAAACCAAACCAAACCAAGCCTTGTGTCCCAATCAATTGGGGTCGACTGTATGAATCCTTTTTCTCCATTCTGCACGATCAAGAGCTATATGCTCATTTAAATTATATATATTCATATCTTGTTGCACTACATATTTCCAAGTCAGTCTAGGTCTGCCTGCCCCTCTAACCATTCCAGGCACTACGATCTTATCACTCTTTCGCACAGGTGCATCTATAGGTCTTCGTTGCACATGGTCGAAACATCTAAGTCTATTCTCCCTCAACTTATCCTCAATATGTGTCGCTCCTACAGTCTTTCGGATGTACTCATTTTAATTCTATCTTTCCTAGTCTTATCACACATCCATCTTAGCATCCTCATCTCCGCTACACTCACTTTGCGAATGTGTTGTTTCTTAGTTGCCCAACACTCTGTCCCATAGAGCATAGCTGGCCTAATAGCTGTCCTACAATCTCTCCGTCTCTACTGATCATTGAACCTAGATAGCGAAAGTGTTCCCTCTTTGGGATCTCCTGATCTTCGATTTTCACTGCTTCGTTGTCTCTACTTCCACTGTTGCTAAAAGTACATTCCATGTATTCTGTTTTCGTCCTACTTATCTTTAGCCCCTTAGTCTCTAGTGCTTCTCTCCAAGCTTCTAGTTTAGTATTGAGTCCCCTTTTAGTCTCATCAACCAAGACAATATCATCTGCGAACAACATACTCCATGGGACCTCATCTTGAATGTGTCTAGTCAATTCATCCACAATTAGGGCGAACAAATAAGGGCTCAAGGCCGACCCCTAGTGCAGACCTACAATAATTGGGAATTCGCTTGTTTCTCCGGCTGGTGATCTAGTTGTAGTAACCGCTTCATCATACATAGCCTTCACCACGTCAATATAACCTTTGGTCACTCCTTTCTTCTCTAGCACCCACCAAAATTAAATCTCTAGGCACTCTATCATAAGCTTTCTCTAAATCAATAAAAACCATATGTAGATCTTTTTTCTTCTCTCTATACTTTTTTTTATTAGTCTTCTAAGTAAATAAATTGCTTCCATAGTTGAACTCCCAGGCATAAATTCAAATTGATTTTTTTGACACTGATGTTGCGCCTCTTAAGCGATGCTCCATCACTCTCTCCCATAGCTTCATAGTATGGCTCATCAACTTAATACCTCTATAGTTGTTGCATTGTTGTACATCTCCTTTACTCTTATATATAGGCACTAGGATGCTCTTCCTCCACTCATCAGGCATTTTTCTAGTCATTAAAATTAATCCTATTAAAAAATTTTGTAAGCCAAGATGCCCCCACATCTCCCAAGCACTTCCAAACCTCAATGGGGATCCCATATGGTTCTAAGGCATTGTTGGGTTTCACCTTCTTCAAAGAAAATTCCACCTCAAACTTCCTTATTCTCCGATAGAATCTGTATTCTCTAGTTTCATCGTAATTTCCAGTTTCTTCTTCCATTGTTTTATCCATATGTTTTTCATTCAGCAACTTCTCAAAATAGCTCTTCCACCTTTTCTTAATCTCTTCGTCGTTCACTAATACCCTAGAGTCATTGCTTTTTATACACTTAACCTGATTAATGTCTCTTGTTTTTCTTTCTCTCAACTTAGCAAGCTTATAAATACATTTTTCTCCCTCTCTAGTGTCTAGTTTGGTATAGAAGGCATCATAGGCTTCCATTTTAGCAACTCTAACTGTCTTTTTAAATTCCTTATTTGCTCATTTATAGCTTTTGAAGTGTTCCCCACTTCTATCATTTTGCCACTTCTTAAAGCAATCCTTTTTTGTTTTTACTGCAGCTTGTACCTCTTCATTCCACCACCAAGTATCTTTAGAAGCTAACCCTCTTCCCTTCGACTCTCCGAGGACCTCCTTCGATATTCTCGTGATGCACCCTGCCATTCTATCCCACATAGTATTGCTTCCATCTTCCAAATTCCAAGGTGCTTCTGTATACATTCTCTCTTGGAATATTGCTAGTTTCTCGCCTTTAAGGTTCCACCACCTAGTTCGCGGGTTTATAGGGTCTTTTCTAGTACGACATTGTCCTTTTATATGGATATCTAAAATAGTAAGTCTATGTTGAGATGTTAAACTCTCTCCTGGGATGACCTTACAGTCTTTACATGCTAAGCGGTTTGCCTTTCTCACAAGGAATAAATCGATCTGGCTTCTATTAGATCCACTCTTAAAGGTTATCAAGTGTTCTTCCCTCTTTTTGAAAAAGGTGTTTGCTACTACAAGATCATAGGCCATGGCGAAATCTAAAATACTCACCCCTGCCTCATTCTGATCTCCAAAACCATACCCCCCATGTACCCTCTCATATGCAGTTCTATCTTTGCCTACATGGCCATTAAAATCTCCACCTACAATTATCTTCTCTCCTCCCGGTATTTCTTGCATTAAAGCGTCCAACTCATCCCATAATTGTCTTTTAGTGTGATCATCCAATCCTACTTGGGGCTGTTAGGAAACTGTGTTCCCAGAATTCGTTGACAGCGCGTATAAGTTGGCACTGCAAAAATTACGTAAAAACTACAATAACCGTATAAGGGCGGAATTAGGGTTACCTTAAACTGCTAAAACGGATTGCTGTAGTAGACGAATTGAGAACACGGGCTCGATAATAGCTCAAGATCTCTACCGTATTCCTTTACTACCAGAATATCGAACTGAGTGTGGGCTCCTTCAAAATCCTTTATGTTTCTGCTCTCTCTTTTTACTCTCTCTTTTCTGTTCCGAGTTATAATGCTTTTGATGGAAAAAGGCAAACTGAGGAGAGAGCCAAAACAGCATATATATATATATAGGCTACAATAGGGACCATAAGAAGTCAATAAGGAATAGGCTTCCTTATGGAATTAGGAAACCCTAATTTGAACTGAATCAGATTCCTATTTCCATAAATTATAATTCATACCACTAAAGAATTATAATTGCACTCCTACCCTTATCTCAAAATATATTTCGAGCTCCATGTTATTAAATGCTTATTATCTCCCATGTTAAGATTACAGATATCCATTAATTAAATATAATTATTGACAATCATATTTAATCAATCTCTTAAAATTACTTGAGATCCTCTGCTTAACTTATCTGATATGTCGGATACAAAATCCACCTGCAAGGTTTGACATAATCAAAACTTATAAGCTTTCTCAAGGGGATATCATCAATCCCAAAATTGAGACATGGATTCCATCATTAATTAATATCCGCCACACAATAAATATTGTCATCCAATCCAATGAGATATTGACCCATTTAAGGATCTCACCCTTTTAGGGATCAAAGTGTAAATATCAAATGTACGTGTCTATAAATTAACTTAGGATTTAGAGCATAAGCACTCATAATAGTCATGAGGTATTAATTATCTTATAAGTCAATATAAAGATAATTACCTCAAGTCAGTCCCGTTTAATACACAAAGTGTACCAGCATGGTGAGTTGAAACTATACCATTTCCCTAGTCAAGACAAACCTACTACAACACCATGCTGCAGTCCTACCGATGGTGTGTCTAATCCATCTAAGATTGTAAACCAAAATCTTACATTCTACAAGATCAATGGTCTGATCTTCCGTGTGTAAGCCGAACTCTACACACCAAACCACCTACTATGTAGAATGAAAGACACACATGCATAATATTAAATAAATAATATAATACAAATATTGCCCACATAGATTCTCATAAAAATGGATTAACTTATTTTATTAAATGAATAATAAATCAACTACATAAAGCATGACTTTTAGTATATATCCCTAACAATATAAAGCATGGCTTTTAGTATATATCCCTAACAGGGGCGCGTATGCACTAAGTACATTAATTATAACCACTCCAACTACCAGTTTGATAAGTAATATTCTGTCTTCTTTCCTCGTGACTGTCACAACTTTATCCTTGAGGTTCTTGTCAACCACAATTCCGACACCATTTCTATGCCTATCTTTCCCTGTATAGAATATCTTATACCCCGTCTTTTCTACCTCCTTAGCTTTCTCTCCAACCCACTTTGTTTCTTGTAAACTTACTACATTAACCTTCCTTCTAATCATAGTGTCTGCTAATTCCATAGCTTTACCTGTTAAGGTTCTTATATTCCAAGTTGCTAACCTAAGCCTATAGTTCTGGACTAGCTTCTTTACCCGCGGTGGCCCAGATGAGCGTGGGAACCCTTGCTTATTTAACACCGCACTCGGGCGTCGATGCGGCACCCCTTGCACATTTTTTGAAACTCCCGAAGGCAGGCGCAACGTGTCGCTTAAAGGGAACACCCTAGTATTTACACGAATATTCATATTTAGATTCATATCATAAGGATCTGACGGTTTTTTTTTACGTGCTGGCTGTCGAGCTACCTAACGCACTAACCCTGCTCTTTTATCCAGGCTTGGGACCGACAGTGTTGAAACAACCCAGGCAGAGTTGTTCAAAGTGACATCCATGAGTGAAAAAATTGCCACCTTTGTGGAAAGAATTCAAGAGTTATCTCAAGCACAAACGCAAGGAATTATCAATGGAAGATCTTGTTGTTCGTTTGAGGATTGAGGAAGATAATCAGAAAGGAGATAAGAATGGGCAGCAAGGATCTATGGAGTTGAAAGCCAATCTCGTTGAAAGTGAATCTTCAAAATCTAAGCCTAAATCAACTTTTAAAGGAGGCATAAGGAAGTCTACATACAATGGGTCTAAGGATCGCGATTCCAAGAAGATTAAATGGAATTGTTGGTGTAATACCCCGTATTTTCAATAAATATTTAATGCAGAGAGATTCTATATACTTCCTTTGACCATTCATGAAATTTCATCTTCGATCGATCGAAGCTAGTTCGAGCGATCGAGACCTTTAAGTTCAAGCGATCGAACCTTGTTCAATCGATCGAAACCCTACCGACCTGAATTTAATACGTGGTCCCCACTTCAATCGATCAAACCTTTCTCAATCGATCAAAACTGACCGAACCAAGTTCGATCGATCGAGCATTCTTCGATCGATCGAGAATGTAAATATCAGAATTTCCAGTTTTCCGCAAATACTGCCACCTACACTCCCATTTCTTTATATATACACTGCATTCGTGTATGTTGTGTGTTTGCTGAGTTTGTGAGAGTTTGAGAGAGTTGAGAGAGTTGTGAGTTTGTGTGTGTTTATATATACACAATTATATACACATATATATATATATATATATCCGGGAGAGAGAGAAGAAGAAGAACAAGAAGAAGAAGAAGAAGGAGAAGAAGAAGAACAAGAAGAGGCAGAGAAAGAGAGACAGAAGAGACGAAGAGAGGAGCAGAGAGAGAAAGAGGCCGCCATTAAAGCTTCGGAGCTAAAGCTTACCCAAACGCGCCCTTAACGACTTTCGGTGAGTTCCAAACTCACTTGGTATCTTAGTTATGATGTTTTACATGTTTTGGACTTATTAATTTTAACCCAAACACCCCTAGCACATTCTGCACGTTCACTGGCAGAATCTGGGGAAGACGAAGTTCGACCGATCGAACTGAGTTCAATCGATCGAACATCACTAAGTCTCAATCGATCGAAATGACTTCAATCGATCGAGATCACTTTCACTTCGATCGATCGAGAAGACTTCAATCGATCGAACATCTTTTCTTCGATCGATCGATAAGACTTCAATCGATCGAACCTCAGCAGAACATGAATGTTTTCCTTTCAGTTATATTCATAATGCGTAGTTGTTTAATTGCTGTTCCATATTCCTATTATGCGATATTATGGATTACGGAGGTAATGGGATACGATAACGAGATTGAGATAACATGGTAAGTAACGTAGTCGGGTTCGGAACGCTAGTAATAGTACGACGCGATAACGAGTAAGTTTTGAGATGTTAATACTGGGTAGTATTGGATAAGTGAGAAGTGAGTCAGTAAGAGGATTTGTATGTTCAAGGTTGTGTAAGTCGAGCTGATGATTCGCTCAGGTTGAATCCGATAAGGGTATGTCAAGGATTTGATCAGGATCGTGAGAATTATGGGTGCACAGTACTCGCAAGCGTTCTTAAAAGCGGTGAACAGTAAGAGTTCTTAAAAGCGGTGAACAAGAGTAGTTGTGGCACGCCCATGATTTATATTTACCAGAGCTGTGTATGTATCGTACTCGCAAGCGTTCTTAAAAGCGGTGAACAGTAAGAGTTCTTAAAAGCGGTGAACAAGAGTATGGGTACATCCATGGACCAGTCGTTATATGAGAACGATGTATGAGTGCTCGCAAGAGTTCTTAAAAGCGGTATAGCGGTGAACAAGAGCACTGATATGTTGTGCTGATATAATCAGTTCGAGATAGTCAGTTGGAATTTCGTAGAATCAGTCTTAGAATGGGATTTTGATAAGAATCGATTAATGATATGTCTGAATAAACGAGTAAGGAATATATTTAGTATCACTATCTTATACTGTTCATAATGGTAATTATGTCATTTCTATGAGACTGCGTTAGTTAGTGCTCACTCAGCTTTCAACAAGCTGACGGCCTTTATTGCCTGGACATTCCCCGTCCAGACTGCCCTGTCCTTTACACTGCAGATGACGGAACATATGGCAATAACTATTACCCTGAAGGGAGTTACGCGGAGGATGGCCCCACTGTTGCTGGCCAGGCTGATGACTATCCGTACGCTAGCTGAAGACCTGAAGATAAATAGTAGTTTATGTTACTACTTTTCCTTTTACTGTTGTACTTTGTAGTTAACGGGTACTTGGGCATATGTTGTCTCCAGACCTGTTGTGATCCTGTGGACCATACTCTGATGTTTGTAATAGATAGAACCATGTTTATATTTCAGTTGTTTACTGTTCCTGTTTGGACTAGTACTGTGTGGTGTGGACATTAGTGACTTTCACTTGTCATTCCCTATGGACCCATAAAGGAAATTTATTTTTCTCTATTTATGCTGCTCCGGGGCGTGACAGGGTTTTTGGTATCAGAGCTTCTGGTTATATTACGATTAGGTTCTGATATTGTCGTTCACTGATGGATTCCACACCATCTGGTTCTAGTATTTAAGATTTTTGAGATGAGATATGAGTATAAGATAAGTTTGTCTTTTTGACGATAGATAGTTTTCCTTTGCAGGATAGCATGGATCCAGAGTTTCATCAGTTTGTTACCGATGCTTATGGAGGACACGTGATCCATGGGGATACCGTGGAGCCAGCTGACCCAGAGTTTTATCGTGAGCGTGTGTGCCAGATAGCTAGTAGGCATTTGGAGGAGGACATGTGGAAAGCGCTTTATGTGACCGAGAGGACTCACCCGACTCAGATGCGTATGGATGCTTACCATACTGCGAGGATTGGTAGAGATATTTGTCAGGAGATATTACGGTTAGTTCAGAGTAAGCCGGAGATGGATGAGATTGAGTTGAGAGCTATTGTAGCCGGTCCACCAGAGCCTATAGTTGCACCAGCACCAGCAATACCACCACCATCACCGGTACCCGACGTACCAGTCCCAGAGCCTGAGCCGATTCAGGAGGATGAGGACCCAGAGCCAGAGGATGAGGACATGGATGGAGATGGAGAGGAAGAGCCGATAGATGACGAGGACCCAGTAGAGGATGAGCATGCAGATGATGCAGATGATGATGAGCCTGAGGATGACCCCGAGGAGCCAGAGTTTGAGCCAGAGGATCCAGTACCAGACCCAGAGGCTATTGAGGCAGACATAGTAGTAGATGAGGATGCGCCCGATGAGGAGGTAGTTGTGCCAGAGGCACCAGTTGTGCTTCAGATACCCGCTGGACCCATTATGCATATGGCAGCTATGGCCGATATGGCAGTAGGATGGATAGCTCAGATGGTCGCGCAGCCAGCAGATTTTGTTATGGGAGAGGCAGCCATAGCAGGAGCTCTTGATATAGCCGATGGATTCGCCGCAGTAGCAGTCGATGTCGCCAACCAGGCAATAGCAGACGTGATAGAGGACGATGATGCAGAGATGATAGAGGATTGGGATATAGGAGTAGTGGTCGGAGATCTTGTTGCACCAGCTGAGGATGATCCCCTCGAGGAGATGGAGATTGACTCCGAGGATGAGGCACCACCAGCAGGATCAGACGCTGACGACTTTTGAGTCAGGACCTGCAAGACTTAGTTTTTGTTAGTTTCACCAGGACATGTTGTCCACTAGATTTTTGGGAGCTTGAGAGATAGCTATTTGACCATAGCTTTGTATAGATATTAGCAGTAGTATTGTATAGTTGACTTTAGTGCTGTTTCTGCTTATGTCCCACGTGGTACATGGTAGGGTTACTGTGTACTCCATGGTACATCTTTTGATATATACATATATACGAGCAGTACTTTTGATATTGATTGTTGATTGTTTGATGTGTTGTTTTGTAGAATTGTTAGCTCTTGTTACTTCGCGTTTTATCTTGGTTTCGTTTCTACGAGAAGACTTTCAGCTGATCAATATGTCTCTTGTAGGCGATACTCGTTATCATCATGGTAGGACCCTTGAGAAATCACCAAGCACGTAATGGAGCACCTATTCCAGAAGGGATGGATCCAACGGGAATTTTCGAAGCATTTATGCAAAGGATGGAGCATGTGGGGGATACCTATAATCACTCCACCCACCAGAGACCTCCTGCACCCCCGCCACCAAGACAGACTGGAGATAAGTTGTTAGCAAATTTTCGTGGGTTACGTCCAGAGAAGTTCGATGGACTAACAGAACCATGGATAGCGGAACAATGGATAAGAGAAATGGAGTTGATATTTGAAGCATTGGAATGCAGCGAACAAGAGAAGCGTCGCCTTGCTACTTTTCAGCTCACTTATGCCGCCGCAGATTGGTGGGAAGCCGAGCGAGCCACTATTGGGATCGATGCTGCTAAAGCTATGCCATGGGAAACATTCAAAGGACGATTTTTGGAGAAGTATTTTCCAGAGGATGAAAGAGATCAACAGGAAAGGAACTTTCTCAATCTGGTACAAGGAGGATGGACTGTACGAGAATACACAACACAGTTTGAACGTCTATCCAGATTTGCTCAACATATGATAGACACTCCACAGAAGAAGGTGAAGAGATTTCACCAAGGATTGAATCCCCATCTCAGGCATATGATGGTTGGTCATCTGAATCAATCCTTTGAAGAGATTGTCAGATTTGCTGCCGGATTAGAGAGGGATGCTTATCCAGCACAACAACCACAGATGAATCGATCTCAGTTATCTAGAAGTTTTCAACAGAGGAATTTCCATAACCTGCCGCAAAGGAATGCCCAAGGTTGGAGACCACATGGTAACGATCAAGGAAATAAGAGAACCTGGGAAGGAACCAGAAAGCCACAGCAGAGCTATACTCGACCTCAGCAATATCGCCAGCAAGGATCACAGCCACAGGCACTACTGACAGCACCGCCAAGCAATAGCGGAGGATGTTTTAATTGCGGAAAGCCAGGGCACGTTGCCAGATTCTGTACAGCCCCTAGAGTTAACCGCAGAATGGATATTGTCTGTCGGAATTGCAACAAGCCGGGACATCTAAGTAAAGATTGTCGTGCACCACAAGGAGGATACTATGGAGCATCGATTCAAGGGATACAAGGACCTCCAGATCAGACAAGGATGAATGCTATCATTCCAGGAGAAGCATGCTTTAACGCTGATGGACAGCAACATTTGGAAGGTACGCTTGTACTCTTTCATAGTCCAGTTAAAGTTTTATTTGATACTGGAGCCGCACGTTCATTTATTGCTGTTAAGATTGTGCATCAATTGGGTTTAGAACCCCAGACACTTAAGTCAACACTGAATGTTGTGTCACCGTTGGGAGTGACAGTTAAGTTGAGTAAAGTGTGTAAAGATTGCCCATTGACTTTGGGAGATAGGAATCTTCCTGCAGACTTGGTAGTTCTGTCAATGTCAGGATTTGATGTTATCCTAGGGATGGATTGGTTAACTAAGTATGGTGCCAATTTGGATTGCCCTACTAAGACGATTGTTTTTCCGAGACAAGGAAGGCCGACGATTAGATTCCAGTGTCAGCCGACGAGCGACATGTTTCTTACGAGTAGCTTGGCTACGATCGAGAGTACAAGTACAGAGCTCACGATGGATCAGATTCCTATTGTACGAGACTTTCAGGATGTATTTCAGGATATTAAAGGACTCCCACCAAAAAGAGAAATAGATTTCTGTGTGGAATTAGTACCTGGTACATTGCCCATTTCTAAGACTCCATATAGAATGGCACCAACTGAGATGTTAGAACTAAAGAAGCAAGTTCAAGAGCTTGAAGACTTAGGTTTCGTTCGCCCGAGTACGTCACCTTGGGGAGCACCAGTTCTGTTTGTAAAGAAGAAGGATGAAACACTTCGACTCTGTATAGACTACGGGGAGTTGAACAAGGTTACGATCAAGAATAGATATCCACTTCCTCGGATAGACGACCTATTCGACCAGTTACAAGGATCTAGGATCTTTTCCAAGATCGATTTACGTTCAGGATACCACCAATTGTTAGTTCGACCAGAGGATGTATCGAAGACTGCATTCAGGACAAGATACGGGCATTACGAGTTTCTAGTTATGCCTTTTGGATTGACGAATGCGCCAGCAGTATTTATGGATTTAATGAATAGAGTATTCAGACCATATCTGGATCAATTCATTATAGTATTCATCGATGATATACTGATCTACTCAAAGACAGAAGAGGATCACGAGGAGCATTTACAGATTGCCTTGCAGACACTTCGAGATAGCAAGTTGTATGCAAAATTCAGCAAGTGTGAGTTTTGGCTACAGGAAGTCAAATTCTTGGGACATGTTATAACTCAGGACGGTATTTCTGTGGACTCATCTAAGATTGATGCAGTCTTAAGCTGGAATATGTTAGGGATATATACTAAAAGCCATGCTTTATGTAGTTGATTTATTATTCATTTAGTAAAATCAGTTAATCCATTTTTTATGAGAATCTGTGTGGGCAATGTTTGTATTATATTATTTATTTAATATTATGCATGTGTGTCTCTCATTCTATATAGTAGGTGGTTTGGTGTGTAGAGTTCGACTTACACACGGAAGATCAGGCCATCAGATATTATAGAATGTAAGATTTTGGTTTACAGTCTTAGATGGGATTGGACACACCATCGGTAGGACTGCAGCATGGTGTTGTAGTAGGTTTGTCTTGACTGCGGGAAATGGTATAGTTTCAACTCACTATGCTGGTACACTTTGTGTATTAAACGGGACTGACTTGGGGTAATTATCTTTATACTGACTTATAAGATAATTAATACCTCATGGCTATTATGAGTGCTTATGCTCTAAATCCTAAGTTAATTTGTAGACACGTACATTTGATATTTACACTTTGATCCCTAAAAGGGTGAGATCCTTAAATGGGTCAATATCTCATTGGATTGGGTGGCAATATTAATTGTATGGTGGATATTAATTAATGATGGAATCCATGTCTCAATTTTGGGATTGATGGTATCCCCTTGAGAAAGCTTATAAGTTTTGATTATGTCAAACCCTGCAGGTGGATTATGTATCCGACATATCAGATAAGTTAAGCAGAGGATCTCAAGGAATTTTAAGAAATTAATTAAATATGATTGTCAGTAATTATATTTAATTAATGGATATCTGTAATCTTAACATGGGGAGATAATAAGCATTTAATAACATGGAGCTCGAAATATATTTTTGAGATAAGGGTAGGAGTGCAATTATAATTCTTTAGTGGTATGAATTATAATTTATGGAAATAGGAATCTGATTCAGTTAGAATTAGGGTTTCCTAATTCCATAAGGAAGCCTATTCCTTATTGACTTCTTATGGTCCCTATCGTAGCCTATATATATGCTGCCTTGGCTCTTCTCTCAGGATGCATGATTTTATGTTCTAAGCTTCCCTTGACCTCCTAGCTTTCTTCTAGAAGGGTTTCCACCAAACCCTAGTCTCTGTGAGCATTCAAGAGACATAGGAGTGTAGATCGCTAGCGTCGGACAACGCTCACTAAAAGAGCTTCGGACTGCTCGATACTGATCGAAAGTTGCTGAATTTTTTACACAACGTTCCTGACGTCGAGACGGAGCTGCTGTTAAAAATTCAAGTAAATCGGAGATCGTTTGATCCTCCTGACGAACACATCTTTGTCGGATCAATGTGATCAGGATTGAATCGTCATAGCAATCAAAGAGAGTGTTATAACTGGGAATAGAAAATAGAACGTAAAGAGGGAAGAGCAGAAAACTAAAAGGATTTCGAAAGAGCCCACACTCAGTTCGATATTCTGGCAGCAAAGGAATACGGTAGAAGATCGTGAGCTGTTATCGAGCCCGTGTTCTCGATTCATCTACTACAGCAATCCAATTTTGCAGTTCAAGGTAACCCTAGTTCCGCCCTTGTAGGGTTATTATAGTTTTCACGTAAAATTTTTGCAGTACCAACTTATATGCACTGTCAACGGATTCTGGGAACGCAATTTCCTAACAGTGGTATCAGAGCCAGGTTGATTTTGCGTATGGGTTGGACGCAACCATGTTGTCCAATAAAACAGATCTTATGCGTGTTTTTGATGGATGGATAGAACGTAGAACTGTGCTAACCCTTGTTTTGCAGTGTTCTTATTCCACTATTATGGTCACGGATTTTGTGTGATTGGATCCCACGATGGTTTTATCCGTGGTTAATTTTGCTGTTTTAATATAGCATGTGAACTCCTTTATGGAGGCATAGGATTTGTGTGTATTGGATCCCACGCTTGATTGATGTGTGGTTAATTTACTGCAAAGAAATAGCATGTGAACTCCTTTATGGAGGCATAGGGTTTATGTAATATATCTCAAGTGAATTCGTGAAGACAGTTTACAAGCAGTTTCAGAAAGCAATTTGGAGGCAATTTCTGAAGGCTGTTTCAGAAAACAGTTCTGGAAGGCAGTTGCGTAGTGGCGATATAGAGCTAATCGGGTTCCATGAAGATTTCTTCACAAGAGTTGCAGCTTGACCATAATAGTGGGATTCCTATTTTATTGTGGTTTCCTTATTTATGTGTGATTGAATAATTATTATTGTTTCATGTTTAATGAATAGGACAACATGGATAATTGTTCCTAGACCTATTTCAGATGTCTAGCTGCATGTTCAATTTAATTAATTTAAAATGATGGACAACTACATGTGTATTTAGAAATAAAACTAATTCCATAATTTGAAAACATAAGTATTTATTTTCTAAAATCATGAGAATAGAATAATTTTATTATCTACACATGTGGGTTTCACAAGTAAGGATGAATTAATCCTTGTGAAGTATTCCATCATTTTTTATTAATTAAATTAAAAGTTTTTCTAAAAAAATTATAACCCTCAAAATTTTTTTTAAAATTCTAAGTGGGAGAGGGAATTTATCAAGTATAAATCCCATGGTCCCCATCACTGGTTTGTAGATGATATGATTAATTTTGTGTGATGGCTCTAGTGTCATCCTCCCTATCGGACATAGTTGATCATGGAATCATCAGTACAAACTTCTTTAAAAGAATGTTTTGGGTGATTGTTGGTGTGGATCACCTCTCCATCAGAGGTGTTCCTCACAGAACTCTTGACCTAGAATTAAGTGATGGTATACACTTAGCTATAAATAATAATATCCTCTCCATCTGAGTCACTGTTATTATTTATAGGACCAAAGCAAGTCAGCAGTTTAATTTTATTAGGCAAAGTACATTGCCTGGATAGTAAAATTAAAAGGCAATTGTCTATCTGAACAAATGATGGATAGTATATGGCTTCCCATCGAGTCATACTACTCACGGTGTATCAGGTTGCTGGCGGATTCCTTTCAAATATGGTAGAGGGAACCAATATTTTCAAATCGAATCCATAGTAATTTTTGCCCAAACGTAATTATTTATGTTGTGTGATTCTCAGGCTTTTAAATGGGTACTTTCAATCCACTTGCTGTTATACTTAAAGAAAACAAACTTACTGGACCAAACTATATAGACTGTAAAAGGAATTTGGATATTGTGTTAACTGCTGAAGAGTACAAGTTTGTGCTTACTCAAGTATGTCCTGAGCAACCTGGTGAGGGGGCAACCACTGAGGAAACCCAGGCTCACAAGAAATGGGTCAAGGCTGATGAGATGGCGCGGTGTTACATTTTGGCATCCATGTCAAATGTTCTGCAACATCAGCATCAGTCAATGACCAGTGCCTATGACATGATGGAGAGCCTCCGAGAGATGTTCGGGGATCAAAGTCGTGCTGCTAGGCAGGTTGCTATGAAAGACTTGATGAACACAACCATGGCTGAGGGGACGCCTGTAAGGGATCATGTTCTTAAGATGATATCTCTTCTTAATGAACTAGAGATCCTTGGAGCTGAAATTGACGGGGAAACCCAGGTCGATATCGTACTCCAGTCACTGCCAGAGTCTTTTAAGCAATTCCGCCTCAATTACAACATGAATAAATTTAAATATACCTTGGCGGAGCTGCTTAAAGAACTTCAGGCAGCTGAGGGTCTCAACAGAAAGTCAGGGAGTGCTCTTGTGTTTGAGAAAGGTTCTACTTCAAAGCCGAAAGGCAAGAAGAAAATGAAAAAGGCTCAAAAGAAGGCCGCGGGTCCTCCGCCAATCCAAAGGCCACGAGGACAACCGGGAAAGCCTAAAGGCAAATGTTTTGTTTGCAAGCAGCCAGGACACTGGAAGAAGCAATGTCCAGTTTATCTCGCCAGACAGAACAATCAAAGTAAATCTCATTTACTAGTTGTTGAATCGTGTTTAGAGGTCCGATCTACCGGTACCTGGTGTGTAGATACGGGAGCCACTGATCATGTATGCAATTCTTTGCAGGGGTTCCAGGGAACCAGGCAGCTCAGTGATGGAGAGATTTATCTATATATGGGAAATGCTACGAGAGTAGCAGCAGTTGCAGTAGGAGATCTACATCTTAGTTTTGGTAGAGATAGAATTTTAATATTAAGAAATTGCTTTTATGTACCTTCTATTAGAAGGAATTTAGTTTCAGTTTCTAGTTTAGTAAAGAATGGATATTCAGTTCATTTTAATAAAGTAGTAGTTATTAAAGAAAATAAACGTTTTATTTGTTCTGGTCAATTGGTAGATGATCTTTATATTATAAATCCTATCTCTCCTATACTGCAACTTAATGAATTGAATAACACAAATAGTTTGCCATTTAAGAGAAAAGAACCTTCGAGGATGAACCAAACGCATCTTTGGCACTTACGCCTTGGTCATATTAATTTGAAAAGGATTCAAAGACTGGTTCAAAATGGGCCATTAGGCTCATTGGAAGTGGAGGCACTTCCAGTTTGTGAATCCTGCTTGGAAGGTAAAATGACCAAGAGGCCATTCTCGGCCAAGGGCTATAGAGCAAGAGAGCCGTTGGAACTGGTTCACTCTGATTTGTGTGGTCCTATGACTGTCCAAGCAAGAGGGGGATTTGAGTACTTTGTCACTTTCATCGATGATTACTCAAGGTATGGGTACATTTATTTGATGCGGCGTAAGTCTGAATGCTTTGAGAAATTCAAAGACTTCAAGGCTGAAACGGAGAAGCGTCTAGGTAAATGTATCAAGACACTACGATCTGATCGTGGTGGAGAGTACCTCTTGGGAGAGTTTAGGGAATACTTATTGGAGCAAGGGATTACATCCCAATTGTCTGCACCCCGTATGCCTCAGCAGAACGGTGTGGCAGAAAGAAGGAACAGGACTCTTATGGACATGGTAAGATCTATGATGAGTTATTCGGATTTACCAATTTCCTTTTGGGGACACGCATTAGAGACAGCCGCATACATTCTAAACTTGGTACCATCTAAGTCAGTACCTACTACTCCCACGGAATTGTGGACTGGGCGAAAACCTAGTCTACGGCATGTTCGGATCTGGGGTAGTCCAGCACATGTGCTGAAAGGGAACGCAGAAAAGTTGGAATCAAGAACAGAAGTATGTTTCTTTGTTGGGTATCCAAGAGGAACTAAAGGTGGTCTGTTTTATAGTCCTAAGGATCAGAAGGTTATTGTTAGCACCAATGCCACATTCTTAGAAGAGGACTATGTTATGGACCACAAGCCCAGAAGCCGTATTGTTCTAGAGGAAATGAGAGGAAAGACACCGACATATACTTCTTCGATACCAACGGTACGAGAAGAAACACCACAAGAAAGAGTTATCGATATTCCATTACCACGTCGTAGTGGGAGGATTATCGAAACTCGTGTAGATCCCGAACCAACCATTAACACGCAGGTTCCTGAACCAGTACAACGTGTAGATAATGGTGTATTAGGTTCAGAATCTTCACAACAAAATATCAGTGATACACAGACACGGGTTGTGCCTCGTCGTAGTAGGAGGGTTATTATTCAACCTGACCGGTATATGTTCTTGGGAGAGTCTTATGACCGGGTCCCTGACGAACAAGGTACCGACCCCTGTAACTACAATGAAGCACTCCAAGATAAAGATGCAGATCTTTGGCAAAAGGCTATGAAGTCTGAAATGGAGTCCATGTACTCCAATCAAGTCTGGGATCTTGTAGAACCACCTAATGAAATAAAACCCATTGGATGTAAGTGGATCTATAAGAAGAAGAGAGGAACAGATGGTAAGGTGGAAACCTTTAAAGCAAGGCTTGTTGCGAAAGGGTTCACTCAAAAAGAAGGAATCGATTATGAGGAAACTTTTTCGCCGGTGGCAATGCTGAAGTCTATCCGGATTCTCTTATCCATTGCTGCACATTTCGATTATGAAATTTGGCAAATGGATGTCAAGACAACATTTCTAAATGGGAATCTTGACGAGTGCATCTATATGATGCAACCAGACGGGTTCATTGCGAAGGGCCAAGAACACATGTTGTGCAAGCTTAAGAAGTCCATTTATGGACTTAAGCAGGCATCTAGGTCTTGGAATATCCGCTTTGATCAAGAAATCAAGTCTTTTGGTTTTGATCAATGTGTGGATGAATCTTGTGTGTACAAGAAACATGATGGAAGAGTGGTGGTGTTCTTAGTACTATATATGGATGATATCTTGCTAATCGGAAACGATGTGGGGGTATTATCTTCTGTAAGGGTATGGTTATCCAGTCAATTCGATATGAAGGACTTGGGAGAAGCCGGTCACATCCTAGGGATCAAGCTTATGCGAGATCGCAAGAATAGGATGTTGGGCTTGTCACAAGGCACTTATATTGACAATATTCTTGCAAGGTTTAGCATGCAAAATTCCAAGAAGGGATTCCTTCCCTTCAGACATGGAATTACTCTATCTAAGGATCAGTGTCCTAAGACACCTGATGAGATAGAGAAGATGAAGGCAGTTCCTTATGCCTCGGCAGTAGGAAGCCTAATGTATGCTATGCTATGTACTAGACCTGACATCTGCTTTGCTGTTGGCATGGTTAGTAGATATCACTCTAATCCAGGGCAAGAACATTGGACTGCGGTGAAAATATTCTCAAGTACCTGAAAAGGACTCGAGACTATATGTTAGTTTACCAAGCAGACAGTTTTGTACCCATTGGGTACACAGATTCTGATTTTATGTCAGATAGGGATTCTAGAAAGTCTACCTCAGGATATGTGTTTACCCTAGGAGGTAGAGCCATTAGTTGGAGTGAGGAGTGTCACTTCATGGCTTTGAGTCTAAGTGGGAGATTGTTAGGGATATATACTAAAAGCCATGCTTTATGTAGTTGATTTATTATTCATTTAATAAAATCAGTTAATCCATTTTTTATGAGAATCTGTGTGGGCAATGTTTGTATTATATTATTTATTTAATATTATGCATGTGTGTCTCTCATTCTATATAGTAGGTGGTTTGGTGTGTAGAGTTCGGCTTACACACGGAAGATCAGGCCATCAGATATTATAGAATGTAAGATTTTGGTTTACAGTCTTAGATGGGATTGGACACACCATCGGTAGGACTGCAGCATGGTGTTGTAGTAGGTTTGTCTTGACTGCGGGAAATGGTATAGTTTCAACTCACTATGCTGGTACACTTTGTGTATTAAACGGGACTGACTTGGGGTAATTATCTTTATACTGACTTATAAGATAATTAATACCTCATGGCTATTATGAGTGCTTATGCTCTAAATCCTAAGTTAATTTGTAGACACGTACATTTGATATTTACACTTTGATCCCTAAAAGGGTGAGATCCTTAAATGGGTCAATATCTCATTGGATTGGGTGGCAATATTAATTGTATGGTGGATATTAATTAATGATGGAATCCATGTCTCAATTTTGGGATTGATGGTATCCCCTTGAGAAAGCTTATAAGTTTTGATTATGTCAAACCCTGCAGGTGGATTATGTATCCGACATATCAGATAAGTTAAGCAGAGGATCTCAAGGAATTTTAAGAAATTAATTAAATATGATTGTCAGTAATTATATTTAATTAATGGATATCTGTAATCTTAACATGGGGAGATAATAAGCATTTAATAACATGGAGCTCGAAATATATTTTTGAGATAAGGGTAGGAGTGCAATTATAATTCTTTAGTGGTATGAATTATAATTTATGGAAATAGGAATCTGATTCAGTTAGAATTAGGGTTTCCTAATTCCATAAGGAAGCCTATTCCTTATTGACTTCTTATGGTCCCTATCGTAGCCTATATATATGCTGCCTTGGCTCTTCTCTCAGGATGCATGATTTTATGTTCTAAGCTTCCCTTGACCTCCTAGCTTTCTTCTAGAAGGGTTTCCACCAAACCCTAGTCTCTGTGAGCATTCAAGAGACATAGGAGTGTAGATCGCTAGCGTCGGACAACGATCACTAAAAGAGCTTCGGACTGCTCGATACTGATCGAAAGTTGCTGAATTTTTTACACAACGTTCCTGACGTCGAGACGGAGCTGCTGTTAAAAATTCAAGTAAATCGGAGATCGTTTGATCCTCCTGACGAACACATCTTTGTCGGATCAATGTGATCAGGATTGAATCGTCATAGCAATCAAAGAGAGTGTTATAACTGGGAATAGAAAATAGAACGTAAAGAGGGAAGTGCAGAAAACTAAAAGGATTTCGAAAGAGCCCACACTCAGTTCGATATTCTGGCAGCAAAGGAATACGGTAGAAGATCGTGAGCTGTTATCGAGCCCGTGTTCTCGATTCATCTACTACAGCAATCCAATTTTGCAGTTCAAGGTAACCCTAGTTCCGCCCTTGTAGGGTTATTATAGTTTTCACGTAAAATTTTTGCAGTACCAACTTATATGCACTGTCAACGGATTCTGGGAACGCAATTTCCTAACAGAATAGACCGACCAATGCAACAGAGGTCAGAAGTTTTCTTGGGTTAGCAGGATATTACAGAAGATTCGTAGAAGGATTTTCCAAGGTAGCAGGACCTTTGACAAATTTAACAAGGAAGGAGACAAAGTATGAATGGACGGACAAGCATGAGGGTGCATTTCAGGAGTTAAAAGAGAAATTGACTTCTGCACCGGTACTTGCGATACCTAAGAGTGGAGAAAGATATGTGATCTACAGTGACGCATCGCACCAAGGACTTGGATGTGTGCTTTTGCAAGATGGGAATGTTATCGCATATGGATCAAGACAATTGAAGGTACACGAGAAGAATTATCCGACGCATGATCTGGAATTGGCAGCAATAGTGTTTGCATTAAAGATTTGGAGACACTATCTCTATGGAGAAAAGTTTGATCTGTTTTCCGATCATAAGAGCTTGAAATATTTGTTCTCTCAAAAGGAGTTGAACATGCGACAACGAAGATGGATGGAGTTACTCAAGGACTATGACTTTTCATTGCAATACCATCCGGGTAAAGCAAATGTCGTAGCAGATGCTTTGAGCCGTAAACCTCGACTAGTTATCGCTGCATTGCTAATTCGAGAATGGAAAGCATTGGAAGTTTTAGCCGAATTCAAGTTTCAGCCAGTGAAACCAATGGAAAGACAACATTTTGGATGTCTGATGGTACAACCCACTTTGATCAGCCGTATCATAGAAGCTCAGCAGACAGCAGAGGATTTGAAGTTATGGTTCACCAAGATGGCAGCAAAAGAACCTGAGATCTGGAGTGTTAGTACAGATGGAGCTTTACGATGTAAAGATAGACTCTGTGTACCTGACAAAGAAAATCTCCGGAAGGACATATTGGATGAAGCTCATAAATCACGGATGACGATTCATCCTGGAGGTACAAAGATGTACAAGGACTTGAAGAGAAATTTTTGGTGGGAAGGGATGAAGCGAGAAGTGGCTGAGTATGTTTCTCAGTGTCTTACTTGTAAACAAGTAAAGGCAGAACATCAGAAACCACCTGGATTTCTACAGCCGTTACCAATTCCTCAATGGAAATGGGAACACATCACCATGGATTTTGTGATAGGATTTCCAAAATCGCAGCAGAATCATGACGCTATTTGGGTAATCGTGGATCGACTTACGAAGACGGCACATTTTATTGCCTACAGTATGACGTATCCAGTGGAACGATTGAGCCGGATGTATCTACAGCACATAGTACGGTTACACGGAGTACCTGTTTCTATCGTATCAGATCGGGATTCGCGCTTTACTGCAGAGTTTTGGAAGAGTCTCCAAACAGCGATGGGAACAACATTGAACTTGAGTTCAGCTTTTCATCCACAGACCGATGGACAGACTGAAAGAGTTAATCAAGTAATGGAGGATATGTTACGTGCTTGTGTCATTGATTTTGAGAATTCTTGGGAGACACACTTACCTTTGATAGAATTCGCTTACAACAACAGTTATCATTCGAGTATCGGGATGGCGCCGTTTGAAGCTTTGTACGGAAGACCTTGCCGATCACCGTTATGTTGGACTGAAGTCGGAGATACTCAACTTCTTGGGCCAGAAATGATACGAGAGACTAGTGAGAAGATTCAGATTGTACATGAGAAGATGAAGACAGCTCAGACCCGACACAAAAGTTATGCTGACAAGCGACGCAAAGATTTAGAGTTTGCCGTTGGAGATCATGTGCTACTCAAGGTTTCACCTGTTCGAGGCATCGTCAGATTTGGTCAGAAGAGAGGCAAATTATCGCCACGATTCATCGGACCGTTCGAGATTCTAGAGCGTGTGGGAAAAGTTGCTTATCGCCTAGCATTGCCCCCGAAGATGTCAGGGGTGCACAACGTTTTCCACATCAGTATGCTGAGGAAATGTGTTCATAACCCAGCGCACGAGATCAACTTTGAGGATATTGAAGTCAACGACAATGTTACGTTCAACGAAGGACCCGTTCGCATTTTAGATCGTGGAGTCAAGAAGCTCAGGAATAAGGAGATTCCATTAGTCAAGATTCAGTGGAAGCATCATGATGAAGGAGAAGCTTCGTGGGAGCTAGAATCAGAGATGCGTGAGAAGTTTCCGTTTTTGTTTTAACTCTGTATGTTTCTGATTTCGAGGACGAAATCTTTTGTTGAGTGGTGGATGATGTAATACCCCGTATTTTCAATAAATATTTAATGCAGAGAGATTCTATATACTTCCTTTGACCATTCATGAAATTTCATCTTCGATCGATCGAAGCTAGTTCGAGCGATCGAGACCTTTAAGTTCAAGCGATCGAACCTTGTTCAATCGATCGAAACCCTACCGACCTGAATTTAATACGTGGTCCCCACTTCAATCGATCAAACCTTTCTCAATCGATCAAAACTGACCGAACCAAGTTCGATCGATCGAGCATTCTTCGATCGATCGAGAATGTTAATATCAGAATTTCCAGTTTTCCGCAAATACTGCCACCTACACTCCCATTTCTTTATATATACACTGCATTCGTGTATGTTGTGTGTTTGCTGAGTTTGTGAGAGTTTGAGAGAGTTGAGAGAGTTGTGAGTTTGTGTGTGTTTATATATACACAATTATATACACATATATATATATATATATATCCGGGAGAGAGAGAAGAAGAAGAACAAGAAGAAGAAGAAGAAGGAGAAGAAGAAGAACAAGAAGAGGCAGAGAAAGAGAGACAGAAGAGACGAAGAGAGGAGCAGAGAGAGAAAGAGGCCGCCATTAAAGCTTCGGAGCTAAAGCTTACCCAAACGCGCCCTTAACGACTTTCGGTGAGTTCCAAACTCACTTGGTATCTTAGTTATGATGTTTTACATGTTTTGGACTTATTAATTTTAACCCAAACACCCCTAGCACATTCTGCACGTTCACTGGCAGAATCTGGGGAAGACGAAGTTCGACCGATCGAACTGAGTTCAATCGATCGAACATCACTAAGTCTCAATCGATCGAAATGACTTCAATCGATCGAGATCACTTTCACTTCGATCGATCGAGAAGACTTCAATCGATCGAACATCTTTTCTTCGATCGATCGATAAGACTTCAATCGATCGAACCTGAGCAGAACATGAATGTTTTCCTTTCAGTTATATTCATAATGCGTAGTTGTTTAATTGCTGTTCCATATTCCTATTATGCGATATTATGGATTACGGAGGTAATGGGATACGATAACGAGATTGAGATAACATGGTAAGTAACGTAGTCGGGTTCGGAACGCTAGTAATAGTACGACGCGATAACGAGTAAGTTTTGAGATGTTAATACTGGGTAGTATTGGATAAGTGAGAAGTGAGTCAGTAAGAGGATTTGTATGTTCAAGGTTGTGTAAGTCGAGCTGATGATTCGCTCAGGTTGAATCCGATAAGGGTATGTCAAGGATTTGATCAGGATCGTGAGAATTATGGGTGCACAGTACTCGCAAGCGTTCTTAAAAGCGGTGAACAGTAAGAGTTCTTAAAAGCGGTGAACAAGAGTAGTTGTGGCACGCCCATGATTTATATTTACCAGAGCTGTGTATGTATCGTACTCGCAAGCGTTCTTAAAAGCGGTGAACAGTAAGAGTTCTTAAAAGCGGTGAACAAGAGTATGGGTACATCCATGGACCAGTCGTTATATGAGAACGATGTATGAGTGCTCGCAAGAGTTCTTAAAAGCGGTATAGCGGTGAACAAGAGCACTGATATGTTGTGCTGATATAATCAGTTCGAGATAGTCAGTTGGAATTTCGTAGAATCAGTCTTAGAATGGGATTTTGATAAGAATCGATTAATGATATGTCTGAATAAACGAGTAAGGAATATATTTAGTATCACTATCTTATACTGTTCATAATGGTAATTATGTCATTTCTATGAGACTGCGTTAGTTAGTGCTCACTCAGCTTTCAACAAGCTGACGGCCTTTATTGCCTGGACATTCCCCGTCCAGACTACCCTGTCCTTTACACTGCAGATGACGGAACATATGGCAATAACTATTACCCTGAAGGGAGTTACGCGGAGGATTGCCCCACTGTTGCTGGCCAGGCTGATGACTATCCGTACGCTAGCTGAAGACCTGAAGATAAATAGTAGTTTATGTTACTACTTTTCCTTTTACTGTTGTACTTTGTAGTTAACGGGTACTTGGGCATATGTTGTCTCCAGACCTGTTGTGATCCTGTGGACCATACTCTGATGTTTGTAATAGATAGAACCATGTTTATATTTCAGTTGTTTACTGTTCCTGTTTGGACTAGTACTGTGTGGTGTGGACATTAGTGACTTTCACTTGTCATTCCCTATGGACCCATAAAGGAAATTTATTTTTCTCTATTTATGCTGCTCCGGGGCGTGACAGTTGGGTATGTGGAATACTCGGACATCGTGCAAGTGAGTGTCACAACAAGAAATGATCTAATGGAGGAAACAAGAAGTTCAATCAAGCTAACATGATGGAGACCGACGATCTTGCGGTGGTGGTCATGGAAACTTATGTGGTGACTGACTCTAAGGGTTGGTGGATAGACACCGGGGCCACTAAACACATTTATGGAGATAGGAACATGTTTTTTCCCTACACAAAGGTGGATAGTGGTGACAAGCTTTTTATGGGCAATGTCGCGACTTTAACCGTTGAAGGCAAGGGGAATATGATTGTTAAGTTCACTTCCGGAAAAGAGATGACCCTCCTAGATGTGCTACATGTTCCGAAAATTCATAAGAATTCAGTGTCCGAACCAATGCTAAGCAACAAAGGATTCAAGCTAATCTTCAAATCCGATAAATTTGTTTTGACTAAGGGTGGAATGTATGTAGGAAAGGGCTATCTCAGTGATGGGCTCTTCAAGATCAATTATACTCCTAAAATTGTTATGAATGATAATAAAATAGCTTCTTCATATATTGTTGAGTTATGTAGTTTATGACATTCTAGACTTGGACATGTTAATTTCAAATACTTGCATAAAATGATGAATTTAGGATTATTGCCAAAATTTGAAATTAACAAGACTCATAAATGTTAAATATGTGTTGAATCTAAGTTTGCAAGAAAGCCATTTAAATCTATAGATAGAACTAGTGAGCTATTAGATTTAATTCATATGAACTTATGTGATTTAAAGTTAACTCCAACAAGAGGTGGAAGAAAGTATTTTTCTACATTCATAGATGATAAAAGTAGATATTATTATGTTTATTTACTCAATTCAAAAGATGAGACCATGGTTATGTTTAAGACATATAAAGTTGAAGTTGAAAATCAACTCTCAAACACAAATAAAATGGTGAGGTTAGATAGGGGAGGTGAACAACTCCATTGGCCGAGTTTTGTGCACTTAATGGCATAATTCACCAAACAACTGCACTAAGTACACCACAACAAAATGGTATTGCAGGGAGGAAAATCGAACTCTCAAGGAAATGGCAAATGCTATGTTAAATAGATCAGGTGTGCCACACAACTTGTGAGAGGGATGTCGTTCTCACGGTGAATGTGATCCTTAATCGAATTCCACATAAAAAGACTAACAAGTCTCCTTATAAAGTATGGAAAGGTAGAGTGCCCTCATATAAAAAGTTGTAAGTGTGGGGGTGCCTAGCAACGGTTCAAGTTCCGTTACCAAAATGGACTAAGCTTGGACCTAAGACTATAGATTGTGTATTTATCGGCTATGCTAATAATAGTGCTGCATATCGATTCCTTGTGGTTAAGTTTGAGAATGTAGACATTCATGTCAACACATTCATGGAATCGGTGGATGTCGAATTCTTTGAGGACATCTTGCCTTTTAAAGAAGGAAGACAAATCCAGCTCCTAAAAGAAGTATTGAAGAGATTTCTTTGAGTTCTAAGAGCGACGAAGAAATTGAAGTTGCTCCTAGAAAGAGCAAATGAGCTAGGAAAGCTACTTCTTTTGGACTGGACTTTGTGACATTAGTAACTGAAGGTGAACCTCAAACCTTTATCGAGGTTATGAGTACACCTGAGGCGCCTTATCGGCAAGAAGCCGTAAATAGTGAGTTGGATTTCATTATGCAAAACCACACATAGGAGTTGGTTGACTTACCTCCGGGTAGCAAACCAATTAGTTACAAATGGATATTCAAAAGAAAGCCCAAAGCCGATGGTACTATTGACAAGTACATGGCATGCCTGGTAGCTAAAGGTTATCGGCAAAAAGAGGGAATAGACTTCTTTGATACTTATTCCCCGGTTACTAGGATCACTTCCAATAGGATGGTAATCGCTATAACCATCGTGTCTAACCTAAAATTACATCAAATGGATGTAAAAATCGCGTTCCTTAATGGAGATTTAGATGTGGAAATCTATATGGAACAACCGAAAGGGTTTATTGTAAAGGGACAAGAACATAAAGTGTGTCAACTTATTAAGTCTTTTTATGGTTTGCAACAAGCTCCAAAGCAATGGCATGAGAAATTCGACCACACTATAATCGCAAATGGTTTTAAAATCAATGAATGCAATAAGTGTGTGTATGTCAATGAATATGATGACTCTTATTGTTTGTTTGTATGTTGATGACTTACTTATCACGAGAACAAATAAGAAAGTAATCAACGAAACCAAGAAAACGTTAAGCTCAAGCTTTGACATGAAGACTTGGGTAAAGCCAAAATTTTTCTTGTTATACAAGTGAGACAAACTTCCAAAGGATATCTTCTCACACAATTACATTTTGTTGATAAAATATTAAAGAAGTTTGGACAATTGGATTGTAAATCAGTTGTAACTCTATTTGATGCCAATTGTAAGTTGAGGAAATATATGGGTGAAAGCATATCTCAACTTGAGTATTCGCAAGTAATCTGGATATTGTATACATCTGGATATTGCATATACGGTGGGAAGGCATGCTAGATACACTAGCAATTCGGGAAGAGATCATTAGGACGCCCTTGTGAGAGTGTTAAGATATCTAAAATACACCATGAGCTATGCTTTGCACTACACACGATACCCACCCATGGTAAAGGGATATTCCGATGCGATTTGAATTTCAGATAGTCAAGAGACTAAGTCCACAAGTGGATATCTATTCACTTTAAGTGGAGCTGCGATTTCTTGAAAATCAACTAAGCAAACGTGTAGAGTACATTCGACGATGGAATCGGAGTTCATAGCCTTAGGCAAGGCAGGTGAGGAAGCCGAATGGCTTCGAAACTTCCTAGAAGATATTCCATTATGGTCAAAACCAGTAACCGCCATAGTTGTGCAATGTGACTGCAATGTAGCATATCCGTAGCCAAGAATGTCATGTATAATGGTAAGTCAAGGCACATAAGAAGGAGACACAATACAATCAAGTAGTTATTCTCTAGTGGTGCAATCATGATTGACTATGTCAAATCAAAGGAAAACATTGCAGATTCTCTTACGAAAGGATTGCCTAGAGATCAAGCTCAATATATGACGAATGGAATGGGCCTAAAGCTAATATTTTGAACAATCTGGCGGAAACCTAACCTAGCTAACGGGAGATCCCAAGATCTAGGTTCAATAAGCAAACTAGTTGGGGAAAATTCATGTTGTAAACACACTTTGAATGTGGCTTTATTCATGTATATTGTTTAAAGTGTGTAATAAAATTTGTTGAGGTTATGTTTACATTTAATGATGTTGATGCGTAAATGTTAGTACTCTAAATTGGTATCACCTATATGAGAATGGAAGTGAGGTAGCTTCTATGAGAACTTCAAAGGCATGGTTCTCAAAGAGTTCTCATGAATAAGGATCATGTTCAGGACCAAATTGAACACAACTGAATGAATTAATATGTAAAAGGATAGGTGGTGTGTTATCTAGTGTTGGTTTACACTAAAAGGTTGAATAGTTCAATACTTAATGTACACTGCTTCACCAAGTAAATTCATTAGATATATATGAAGGGAAAGTTCAAGTCCAAAAGACACTCTCCTAATGGGTTATAAGTCTGTGAATTGCTCTCGTAGTTTAATTGAATTTCGTTTTTGTTTAGAAAGCCATAGTCATTAACATGTGGGGGATTGTTAGATTTAGGGTGTGAATGAGAGCTTATGGTAGTTCAAGGGGATCATAAAGATCACCATGGACCAGCCCAATGATCAGAGAAAGGTTTGGAACATTAATTTCTAAATTATGGCAGAAGGATGTTCGACCGATCGACCGGGTCAACGGCTATAATAAGTTTTAAACATTTTCTGCAGGTAGCAGGGCATTCGACTGTTCGACCGGTCGACTGGCCTTGTTCGACTGGTCTACCAGTTCCAGTTTGTGAAGAGTCACAACTTTCATGTTGTAACTTCAAATTTGTTCAAACTTATCTGTTCTATTGGCTTCTAAACGTGTATATACATATATATTCTTAGTGTATAGGTGTTGGGACACAATCATTTGTGTAGAGAGACATCTCTTACCCAATTAACATCTCTATATATACAATATAGTTAGTTATTTGTGAATACATAAATTTTTTCCAGGTTTTTTCTCTTCTTCTTCATCCTTTCTAGAGTCTTTTTTAGAGCAGTTCATATACATATATTTTGTAGAGTATAATAGAGTTTGTTGTCTCTATTATACTAGATCGTAGTATCCTTGAGAACGATACATCTTAGTCTACAAACAACTAAGTGTGAGACGTAAATTCATTTTTTGGACAACGCTTTGCGTGCTCGATCTAGTCACTGTTTTATTTTGTTTCATATACATAGTTTCCAACAATAACATAAATAACATTTTAATTTAAAATTATCAATAACTTAAGAAAAAAGGAACGAAGGTGACTCACAAAATCAAAATATTAATATATTTTTCATCATATTTTGTTTTCCTTACTATTTTCTCACTATTTTCCTTGATAAGCAAACAACTTAAAATGATTTGACAATTTTTTTTTCTCACTAAGTCCACGAACTAAACTAAGCCTTACGAATCAAATTCGGAAATAATAACATTACTCCACTCACAACAACTGAAGGGGCAATTTTAATAGTTAAAAATAATATATTATGGGAGCAAATCTATGTACTTGGGAGCATAATATTTATAAATACATCCTTGTCCAGTTTTAATTTGATATGACATGCGTAGCTCTTCACTCACATGTCATGAATCTAATCATGTAATGTGTGCCTAAATATTCTTGCATTTTTCTTGCAACATTTGTAGCTTACAAGATGCATACACGTTTGAAAACATCAAGTGGACATGCTGTATGCACCTTTTGCAATGGTTGGAGAGCAACCAAAAAGCTGATTTATAATTGCCCTCGTGCTAACTAGTCCAAATGATGCCTTCACTAGTTCAATCAAATGATTCCCATTTTATGTTTATCAGGAGAAATTATTTTGTAGTACTGGATCATATGTCACGTGGTGGTTTTGATCAGTCATAAACTACGCTATGTGGTTAAGTATAAATTTTTTATCTCCCAAAAGTTAACCAACTTTACCATATAACAGTTTACTATAGGCCAAGACCACCATGCGACAATAGTACCCGGACCATTGAAGAACTTCTCGTTTATCAGAAATTGTTCAAAATGTGCATCCACCTTTATTTCTTTATTTCTTTTTTTCTTTTTTTTTAAATCTACGTACACTAGGCCATAACTTGGATGTTCCTCTTTTTCCATTTTTTTGGTTGTAAACAATGAATATTGTTTTGCAATTGGGTTTTAAAAATAAAAGTAGAAAACTTTTCATTCCAGTTTTCAAAAACATTGAAAACTTTTGGGAAAGAAAAGAGTATATGGTGCCCAAAAAGAAAATGAGAGAGAGTCTTGCACTTACTTCTCAGTTCTCACATCATATTTTACGAAGGAAAATACTACATTCACACAGTTTTCCACACTTTTTTACGCACTATATTTTAAATGCATGTAATGTACTTTGTGCTGTTTGAATTCTTTACACTTTTTTGTATACCTCTTACACAGTACATTGTACATACATTTAAAGCTGAGCGTAAAAAAATATGTGAAAATATGTGTTAAGTGTAGTAGTGCTCTTTCACGAAACAAAAAGAAGACTTGAATGGAAGTGCTTTGTCTTGCTTTCCAACCCATAAGGGCCACAAGTGAAAGGAACCAAAGAAGGCATACCCCTCCACTTTTTTTTTTTTTGGTAACTGTGGGTGTCCAGACCAGCTTGCACGCACTTCGATTATTCCCACGAGTTCAGGGTGTCCGGGTGAATTACCTGTGGCCACCCCCTTGAGATTCAAACTTGAAATCTCCAAATATAACACCCAAAAACCTTACCATCTGACCACAAGAGAAGTGGTTCGTACCTAGAGTCCTATTTAAAATCTCATGACATAGAAAGTGTAGGTACCTATATAACTTAAAGTTCCTATTTACACTCCTCTTAAAACCATAATTTAAACTACAATTTTTTTTTTCGGTGTGTGTGTGTCTTAATCAGGTTGGGATTCAATGACCCTACCCTATTATGATTAAGAATAAGATATATTTATGACAAAATTGTGTATGCCAGTTAATAATAATACATTAATAATGTTCAATTAAAGTGCTAAACCTTGATCATGAGTACTTTCAATTATTTTACTAGAGGTGGCATTGGATAACATAATTCTACCCAATATTTTAAAAATAGCTTGGGTTGTTGCGTTTCCTCTAGTCTATACAATGTCAGAAGTTGGTAAAGTGGGGGTCCAACCGTTCAACCAATCATTTTGGGTTTTAGTGAGATTTTAACCCTTTTAATGGAGAAATTTTTGGGTACCTTTAGGTATCATGTGGCATGTCATTTGGTACCCCATATTTAATAGAAGCACGCCACATGCATAATGAAATCTATCACAAAAAATTTAAATATTCTAACAATTCTG
This sequence comes from Hydrangea macrophylla, assembly GCA_033977485.1. Classification (NCBI taxonomy): domain Eukaryota; kingdom Viridiplantae; phylum Streptophyta; class Magnoliopsida; order Cornales; family Hydrangeaceae; genus Hydrangea; species Hydrangea macrophylla. The sequence goes on along the minus strand of CM066999.1, from coordinate 13,844,215 downwards.
TGTGGCGCTACCTCATTAGATGTGAAACACCACATAGACGCTACCTTGAGGGTACACAAAAGCTTCTCCTTTTAATGGCTACTCAACTTTTTTACTTTTTCATTATATTTCTCCATAGCATATCTATGAGGATTACTAGGGGATGGAAAAATTAGGACAAAAGAAAGAGTGGAGGGATGAAAAAGATACTCCATCAAGGAAAGAAAGATTTTCTTTTGTTTCTTTTGTTTAGTTAAATAAGAAAAAATATAAAATATAGAAAAGTAAATCAGTGAGACCATCTCACCACGTTATCATACTTATGTGGTGTGATACTCCCATCGCATAAGGGTCACATGGCCCCTAAATATAAAGGGTACATGACAAGTAGTAAGTGCATGATATGTTGCATAACACTAATCATCTCTACCTAAATATAGAAGCCTTACTGGGGTTATAGTCTTGATAAATGATTTCTTAATAAAATGACGAGGAAAAGAAGAGAATATTGTGTGTTTCACTACTGTACTTGTACATAACAACTAAGAGTAATTTTTGTAATACCTAAGAAAGTCAGAAGAAGAGGGAAATCTCTTCCTCTTCCTCTTGAATCCACTGAATTTTGAACAAATAAAAATGGTGTGACAGAAATATCTCTTCCATTACCTCTTCCTTTTACCCCTTCTCTCGCTTTACAAAATAAGTTTTTTCTTCTCTTCCTTCGCTCCTTCCCTACTCTTTTTCTTTCATTTCCCTCCTTTTCTAATTCCTTTTGTACATAAAGTGATCAAGTGAAACTTCTATTAGTACTTATTTCAATACCCTCCTAATCTGTGGACCTCATGCATGATTTTTTCAATATTCTCCTACATATGGACCCTATGTTGTGTGTATTTCAAGGAAGATGTTAAGTTTAGGACAAGTGGACAACACTTCAGATTTGCTATGGTCACGCAAATTGCTAATTTTATGAGTTACTACTCTATTCCAAATTATATGATTTTAAATTGGTAAATTCGTGAGTAACTTAAGCTCAAATTTATGTACTGTGTTTAATTGGTTAGTTCTAAATATCCTAATTTGTAACGTTACTCATTTAATTAAGAAAATTTTGGTGAAAAGTCCCATTCTACCAATGTTTGTTGTAATAGACCCACCAATTGATACTTCCTAATGATAGACCCTATAATTGGTAGAATTGTTAGAGATTAGTCCAAAATATTCTATTATAGATTTATTATATGACTTTTGTACCCCCAACCTATATATATATATATATATATAATCGTATATATATATAAATATATTACAAAACAGATTTAAAGTTTGAATTAGTTACCAAATCTCATCAAATCTCATCAAATCCCAAATTATATTGGTAATATTTTGGGAAGTTACTAAATGTCATGATTGTAGGGCTTTATACGTTAGATTCTGTTTAATATTACACAAATTTTTGTTAATTTCACATTTTCACCATTCTTGGGTGATCTAACAGTCATTCATCATCATCACCCAAAAAAAAAATTCAAAAATTAGTGTTAAATTTCACACTAGAATGAATATTAGTGTTAAATTTCACACTAGAATTGTTAAAATTCACAGTCATATTCAAGTTATTCAACAAATGGAACATTGTCTCTTATCACAAATTAATTTGCACATTCATTTTACACTAACTGCAACATTTCATTGATATCAATTTTTCTTTACATAGTATATAATTTCCACCACATCATGTGAACGAAGAACATGAGTGTTAAAGTTTACACTATAGCTTTTTGAACCACAACCTTTGAACTACAATATAGTATACAATTCCACATCACAACTTTTGAAGCAATAACATGAGTGTTAAATCCCCTTGAAAATGTGGATGAACACATTGCAACTAATTTGCAATGAGTGTGAAATTGTATACCAAGTAGCAAGTACACAGCGTTTTAACACCTAAACTGTGTGTGTGATATTTTCAAATGGTGAAGAGCAGTGTAGAATTTAACACTGTATGAAATGTTCAAAGTAGTGTCAAATTAAATACTATGACGCCTCGTGTAATAAACCACGAGACGTGTTTAATATGACTACCTGTGTATCGATACCAGTGTTAAATTTATCACCGCCATTTTATGGAGTGATCATTGGGGATGAACTTGAGTGTTAAATTTTACACACAAAAGGGTTCTCCATCTATAGAATTTTGGCATAAACCCTAGATTTGCAGCTTTTCACAATAATATGTCAAATAAATTCTAAAAAATTTATTGATCCTTAAAAAAATTTGAAAGATAATATCTATGTGTATTTGAAGGTGCAAATAAAAATTAAACAATAGCAGAAACGATTGTCAACTGACTCAAGAACAATGTGTCAATTAAATATCCAACTTTTTTTCCCAAACATTTTTCTTCCCAAAAAAAAAAAATTTTGATTTCGAATGAATCACCCGGATCCACGAACTCGGCATCATCAACAGATTGATTGTGAATTTTGGGTCTTGGATGAAACTGGGTTGCAATCTTTTCCCGTGACTCCATTGATTGATGGGTTAATGGAGTTTTTCATCCAACCAATCATGTGGTCGAAAGATATGTTCTCCAAAACCAGTACCACAATGGCTTTGATGTTTTGTTGTTCTTGCCTGAATCCATATACCAAACTTGATTTCAGCTCTCTTGTTAAGTATCTCACTTACCTTTCTTCCCTATTTTATCATGGGCGAAGGAGTCTTGAGTGGTTTTCTTTGATTTCTTCAACTTTCTATTGATGGCGTTGGAAGAGTCTGGAATGGTTCAATTTCTTCTACAATTTACTCTTGCCATTTTCTCTAGGTAGAAGAAGTACAACCTCACATAATAGTTTCTTGGTTGTACTAACTTTGATAAGAAGGTAACTTCTTACCTATTTCTTCTTAAGCAAGTTCCAATCATCATTTAGCCTCTAAAATTATGAATCTCACATAATAGTTTCTTGATCCATATATTTTAGTTAAGTTAGACCCACCATTCATACAAGTATGAGTCACTAATGAGACCCTCACATAATAGTTTCTTGGATCCCACTAACCCCTCACCTCATAATATCATATATTTTAAATAGTATGAGTGGATTTTCTTAGAATGAGCAGTCCCCACATATCTGTAGCCGACAAACCCAAATAAGAAAATACAATCACCTATAATGGTGGAAGGCTACGATGAGACATTCATAATGCTCTTCGCTTACAACTTAATATTATAACAAGAAGGGAATTTTACGGTCTCATCAATTATACATGCATCAAATACAAAAAATATATATTTCATCATTTATATTTTAATATGTCCATACAATGCTCCCACTAATTAAATTTAGAAAACAATTTTAAAATTTTAATTTAAAGGAGTATCCTCGTGACACAACAAATGGATTAAATTTTAAAATAATTTTAAAATATGGACATATAAAATATATGGTGAAACTGCCCAAACAATTATCACATAAAAATTGGGTCATGGATGATTATGGACTTTTAAGGAGATTCAACTTGAGCCTTTAAGTTGAATCTAGGTCTATGGTGTTGTAATCATTATTAAACATCACATGCTTTCAAGATCTAAGCTTGAAACAATAATAACAAATAGTCTTCATTCTTTTCTTGGACACCTTATCTACTCCAAGTAGGCTCCACCTTCTTCTTCCTTGTAATTTTCTAATCTTCGTCTCTAAACCTAATTTTACATGGCTTTAATAAGAAAACCCTTTATCCATTATCAAGGGGGAGGTACATAGAAGGGAGATAGAAATTACATCGAGAAGGAGGGAGGAAGGCATGCAAGCCCCTTTTTTAAAAATTACAAACCCAAAATAATAAAAGATTCAATCACATTATAATAATAAACCAATCACATAGCTCAATTATTTTGGTCTAGTCCATAATCATCCTTTACATTAACCATTCACATCTCATGCAAATTAAAGAAATATTAAATTATTTTTATAGTATTTTATTTTGGGACGAATCCTAATCACATTAGAATTTATGTTTGGAAAAAAAAATAATATTTCCAATAAAATATTTACTGTTTTTCAAAACAGCGACTGGCCGTACATATATAAAACTGTGCATTCAATGCACTGATTTGGGAATGGACAGCACTTCTGTGCTGTAAGAACAGTGCAGTTTGTGCTGTGCCCCTCACAGTTGCACAGTAAAACTGCTTTTGCAAAAGCAGTTTTTCAAAAACTGCCCAGTTTTACTGTGCAACTGTGAGGGGAACAGCACAACTGCACTGTTCTTACAGCACAGAAGTGCTGTCCTTTATATTATACTATTTTGTTTTGAAAAACGTGTTCGCAATTCTCAATTGTTGAAGGAATTGATGTCTCAACAGTTTACGAAACATGCTGACTTGATCTTCACAAATATAAATATATCGTATACCATACATATATGCACACATGTATTGATCAATAAAACAACTTTAATTTTGTATCTAAGACAAAATTTTGAGTCCCAAAATTACAGATTTATTCATAATAAATCCATACCATAAACTAACTAGATATTATATATATATATATATATATCATAGACTAAGGCTCTGATACCACTGAAAGAAAACCATGTGGAACCCTTAAAGGTTCGCGCAGCGGAAAACAAAAATTTTAATGGTTTCCTAAACCCATGATCAAGTCTATGATATATACAAAATACATACAACATCCATAGGGGGTTAATCGAATAGTTACCCTTGAAGCGTGCTTTACAAAATATTAAATCTAGTTCGTCCCACGAACAGTTCACCAAATCGTCCAAGCGTCCGATCTCTAAAAGTATCCACACGAGCAAATCACGAATTGGAAGAATGTCTAATTTCTTCAAATAATTAATTGAAGCAAACAAGAACTGTTGAAGTTATTTTGGGCCGTACGGATCCTTGTGCAAAGATATATTGTTGGGAGATAATATGATGTGCTAGCTCTATTATTATTTCCCATGCCTCATATATATAATAATGCTATAAGTCCCTTTCCTAATCTAATTAGGAAACTATATTTGATTAGAAGACTTTCCTAAATCAAATGTAAACTAATAGTATTATTATACTACTTCCATATTAACAACTTAATATCAAGTAGACCCTCACAACTTCTTCCAATTACGCATTGCCCTTTTGTGTGTGACCCTTTAGGTTCATACTAATCTGGTAGTAGGTACTAATACTTTAAAGTATTACAATTAGAACCCTTTCTAATTAATTTAAATTAGAACACCTTCTAATTCTCCCTTGTAGAAATAATCAATATTAATATTTATTATTTCTGAGCTTCCACTAGTCATGAGTGACACCTAGCAGTATATCATGACACACCCCAGACAGTCTGAAAAATAGTGAACCTTTCTGTTAACAGTTACCATACAATTCAATCCTTCTATCAAACAATGTCCCAATTAAATCTCTTGGGTAATGGATATATTATCAAACCCAGATTTAATTATATGTTCTCGAACTAATTGATATTTCTCTATTTGGTGAAATTAGAAAACTCTTTCTAATTCTCACCCTGCCCTGGCCAGGGAGCTTTACTTGAGATATATCATAGAAGATCACATAGGACATTCAGTCTCGCACTTGAGAGTGATAGATTCCTTGTTGTACATTCACATGTCTCCATGTATAACTTACTATACCCAACAGTACATGAATATGCCTTTGATTAAAACATAAACACCGTGCACGTTAAAGCATAGTAACTTATACACAAGACAACAGTAATGTCTCAGGTCTAAGGATTACTTGTACCACTGTAACTAAGAACAATCCATTGATAGATAAATAAAACTCCATTTGGATTTTCCTAATAGTTGATCACGTTCAGTGAACTTGTTCTATAACAAGCACCCATATGTCTGTTCCAGCGTCCCCACACTGATGACTTAAGACTAGTCATATTTTATCATATAAAATAAACATGGCACATGTTAGTCTAACCGGATTATCACATGCCCAATTTAATAATCCTACGACTAAGAACAATTTTAGAATAAAGCAACTGAGAAGTATATGGTCTTGTTCCTTAACTCTTTAAGTACATATCTTCTCAACTTTAATTCTATGGACATATCATATAAATGTTAAACAACAATAATGATAAATAATAATCTTGCCCTTTATTAATATGAAACTGTTATTACAATGTAATATTCCTAAAATACTACTCCAATGTAATTGGCTTTTAGGGCATACTACTAACAATCTCCCACTTGCACTAAAGCCAATCGACCATGTATCTCATACCCATCTTCTCAAGATGGCGATCCAATTGCTGCTGGGTCAAGGCCTTAGTGAATGGATCTGCTACATTATCTGCTGATGTTATCTTCTGTATCTCCACATCACCTCTACCAATGATTTCTCTAATCATATGGAATCGACGCTGAATGTGTTTGGATTTCTGATGAGACCTTGGTTCTTTGGCTTGAGCTATCGCCCCATTGTTATCACAGTACAGAGGCACAGGTGATTCAATGGTTGGAACTACACCTAGTTCACTGATGAACTTTCTTATCCATACACTCTCCTTTGCTGCTTCTGAAGCAGCAATGTATTCTGTTTCGGTCGTGGAATCTGCCGTTGTATCTTGCTTACAACTTTTCCAGCTAACAGCGCCCCCATTAAGGGTAAATACATACCCGGATGTGGATTTTCTATCATCCACATCAGACTGGAAGTCCGAATCCGTGTAACCATCAACTCTCAGTTCTCCTCCTCCATAAATAAGGAACATATCCTTAGTTCTTCTCAAGTACTTAAGGATGTTCTTCACTGCAATCCAGTGGTCCATACCTGGATTAGACTGATATCTACTTGTAACACTTACAGCATGACTGATATCAGGTCTAGTACATAGCATAGCATACATGAGACTTCCCACTACTGAAGCATATGGTACTTTGCTCATGCTCTCTCTATCCTCTGGTGTCTTAGGACTCATGTCCTTCGAGAGATGAATTCCATGTCTGAAGGGCAGCATCCTTCTCTTGGAATCTGCCATGTTGAATCTATTCAACACTTTATCTATGTATAAAGACTGGGATAAACCAAGCAATCTTTTAGATCTATCTCTATAAACCTTTATACCCAGTATATAAGATGCTTCTCCCAAATCCTTCATGGAGAAGTTTTGTGAAAGCCATAGTTTGACTGATGATAACATTCCTACATCATTCCCAATGAGGAGGATGTCATCAACGTACAAAATTAGGAACGTAATTGCTCTCCCACTGAGCTTCTTATACACACATGGTTCATCCATATTTTGATGAAAATCAAATGCTTTAATCGCTTCATCAAAACGGATGTTCCAACTTCGAGATGCTTGCTTGAGTCCATAAATGGATCTCTGCAGCTTACACACTTTGTGGTTTTCACCACGGGATATAAAGCCTTCTGGCTGCTCCATGTAAATCTCTTCCTCAATCTGACCATTGAGAAAAGCGGTCTTTACATCCATCTGCCATATCTCATAGTCATAGTGTGCAGCTATAGCAAGTATAATCCTGATGGATTTTAGCATAGCTACTGGCGAGAAGGTTTCCTCATAGTCAACTCCTTGTCTTTGTTTGTAACCTTTTGCCACTAGCCTAGCTTTGTAGGTCTCTACCTTTCCATCCGAGCCTATCTTCCTTTTGTAAACCCATTTGCAGCCAATAGGTACAATACCTTGAGGCGGGTCTACCAAAGTCCAGACTTGGTTGGAGTACATAGAATCCATTTCTGATTTCATGGCAACTTGCCATTTACTCGAATCGATGTCTGACATCGCCTCTTTGTAATTAGTAGGATCACTCTTGTCGCCATTGTCTCCACAATGAAAGAGTTCCTCATCACTTTGATGGAGATCCAAGTATCTCTTATTAGGTATGGGAATCCTACTAGTCTTACGTGGAGGTTGTGTGATAGAAGGTAGTACTGTAATAGGGTTTGAGGACTCTTCCTCATGTTGGTCAATGTTGGTTTGTGGTTCAGAGGACATTTCCTCTAATTCTATCACTTTCCTATTGCCTCCATCTTGAATAAACTCTTTTTCAAGAAATACGGCAAACTTGCTAACAAACACCTTTTGTTCGCCTGGGTGATAGAAATAGTATCCCAAAGACTCTTTTGGATAACCCACAAATCTATATTTTACTGACCTAGATTCCAATTTGTCCACTTCTAGTTTCTTGACATAGGCTGGACAACCCCATATCTTAATATAATTAAGACTAGGTAGAACTATTGATGGCGTTGGAAGAGTCTGGAATGGTTCAATTTCTTCTACAATTTACTCTTGCCATTTTCTCTAGGTAGAAGAAGAATTGATTTAGGTTTTTTCAAATTTGAAAACCCTAAAATTGGGCCTTGAATTTGGGATGTGTGTTGTTTTAGCCATAAATGGAAGTAGTTGGATATTTAATCACATTTTAAATGGGGAGATTATATGGTGCATGCGAAATTGGGGCAAGGGTAGTAATGTCTAGATTTTATGCTGTGGACCATAGACTGAATTGTTTTAAAGTGTGGACCAATTACAACAAACATACACTACTTAGGATTTTATAATAAATGACTCTTTAATTAACTCCATTCGTGTATAAAATATATATATATATATATAGTATGTACATATGTGTGTATATGTAGATCTAATATACACATAGGTGATAGTTATATACCAGAGAGAGAAGAAAGATTCACCATGACTTGAAATGAAGAGATTCCAAGGCTCGATTTCTCTTTTTTTGAATGAACTGATGAAATTAATTTCATTCATGATCAAAGAAGATCTCAAAAAAGAACTAGTACAAGCAAAAGGAACTAAGATAAAAAAACAAAGCTGATGAACAACACAAACTTCAAAGTTGTATTACAAACCTCCCAAATCCTTGAAAAAACTGTTTGTGGTACAACTCAAGCTTGAGTCAGCTGAGGGAGGAGCTGCCAAAATTTTCCACAACATAGATCGCCCCAAAACTCACCGTGAATATTGCGAATAGACTCCACCAAAATGCCATATCTGACAAAAAAAAAATGCCAGATCTGATGATACCGTGCTAGATCTGCATGAGTAGATCACCGAATTTAAAGAAACAAAGCTGCATCTACGAAGAGGAGTATCTGGATCTAACCACAACATAAAGATATGAAGAGCTCTAGAGGGGGGAATCCAAACTAACAACACAAAAAATATAACTCTCAAAAAGAGAGAAAAACACAGACATAAAGAGGGAAACCACTCCTCATATAGAGGGAGAAAATTTTCAAACAGCAGAAAAAAAAGAGCCAAGGGCTCCTCCATCGAGGGAGAGCCCTGGGGAGAGGGCTTGGGGGAGGGAGGGTTGGGTTTAGAGAGAAGCCAGGGGTTGGGTTAAAATTAAGGCATTTCAAGTTTTTGGAGAAATTACCTTATTAGAGTTTTTTCTGTAATAAACTGCAGTTTGTTAATTTTGACAACCAAAAACCACTAAATGAGCTAATTCTAATAGTCCAAATTGCCATTGTTGGACATCCAAGCGCACCCTTACTATTTTTCCTTCAATATGTTCAATGTTACTCTATATTGTAATTGGCAGTGGTGGATCCAGAAATCTCGGCTAGAGGGGGTCGTGTATAGGAGCTTAGAATTACACAGGGGTTCGGGGGCAGCGCCCCCAGGGCAATTTGTTTTGGGTCTATTCATAATTTTGCCATTAAATACATCTTATCACTATTTTTGAAGTTAAGTGTTGATTACTGATTGTAATACGTCAAATTTACAGTCATGGAAAAACAATTTCGATTAAATTCAAATGGTAAGTGAAACGAAAGATGATTGGTCTAAATATTTAGAATTTATAACTTACCATTAGGCCAGTACATTACATATAATATGTTTTTTTTTCTTTCAATTTGTGGCAGAATGGATTATAATTGGGCCAACATATTATATATAAAATCCTTTTTTTTTCCTAACCAATAAAAATAAATATATACATATATATATATATATATATTTTTTTTGGGGGGGGGGGGGAGTCAATCCTAATAAAATTTGAAACTTACATTAATTATATGTATAAAAGTGTAATATTAAAAATCTAGGGATCCCCCTCCCCATACCCTACGCCACTGGTAATTGGTTTCACATGTAATTCACATTTTATTTTGCTCAAAAACTAAAATTTCATTAATAAAAGTCAAACCATATAATAAAAAAAACCAAACAAATAACAAAAATAAAGAAAAAGCAAGCAAAAGCAAAACAACCAAATGTACAATAGATAAGAAAGCATATATAAGCGACCACAAAAAACATTTCGTCAGCTGCACGAGGAATTGATCCACTATTGTGCCACAAGGACCACCGTATAGAAAGATCCAGAACCCAGGGCAACTTCAAACTTGTAGATGGTAGGGATCACCCAAAAAAAGAAGATGGCACAAAAAGCCAAACCAAACAAGTGAAGGAGCTTCACCAAAGGGGCAACCAAGTTGCTTGAAAAGCTTCTATGATAGCAAAAGAAACACCATGGAAAGCAGCACAGCTGTAGAAGAGAGCTCCAAAGTCACTAATCATAATCCAATGAAGACCAAAAAGCCAATCTACTTGTCACGCCCCGGAGTAGCAAAAATAGAGAAAAATAAATTTCCTTTTTGGGTTCATAGGGAATGACGGGTGAACGTCACTAATGATCCACACCACACAGTACTAGTCAACAACAAGAATAGTAAAAAACACAAACTGGATACAAATAGCATTTACTACTATTACAAACATTAGAGTTATTACAACCGTAAAGCTACAGCGGAAGTATATATAAGGTTTGGAAGCAACATATGCCCAAGTACCAAATATAGCAAAACAGTCTAAACAGAAATCTAAACTAAAAAACTATCTCCAGGTCTTCAGTTATCGTAAATATCAGCATAGTAGTCCTCCCCGGCATAGACGTCAACAGTGGGGCTACCTTTGGTGTATTCTCATCCCGGATAGTAACCATTGTTGTAGACTCCATCATCTGCAGAATAAAGGTACAAGATAGTCTGGACGGGGGAAAGTTCAAGCAATAAAGGCCGTCATCTTACTGAGAGCTGAGTGAGTATAAGCTAACAAGGTACCAGTTATCTGAAGTAAATAACAAGCTTATGAAGACACGAGATAAGTTCTACTATAATAATATCTTGCTTCTCATTCAACATCGTTAACCAACCATTATCGTCTTGTTATCCGAAGACCGACGTTTAACATATTCTGACTGAATAAAACAGACTCAATTGTTTAACTCTAGGGATACACCCTTATTACGTCCATCACTTTTAAGAGCAATGTATCCTACTCACCACATGTCATAGACTCCACGTCAGTCTGTCCCCAGCTTTTTAGAATAATATATCCTGCTTATCGCATTTCAGGGACATAACATTTCAAACAAGGCATATCATCTATTGCCACGACTCAGCGTCATCTATAATACATCCCAACTCAACGCCTTTTTAGAACATTTAGCAGTTCACCGACCTTTAAGGGCATATCATTAATCCCCCGATTTATCCTAGGACTACTTGGTCCAGTTCACCGCCTTTTAAGAATATTTCTCAGTTCACTGGCTTTTAAGAGCATATCATAACCAACACTTGATGCTATTACAAGTTAGTGGACAATCTTTGCACACTTTACCCAACTTAACAATCACCCCCAAAGGTGACACAACATTCAGTGCTGGCTCAAGTGTCTGGGGTTCTAAACCCAACTAACGCACAATTTTAACAGTAATAAATGAACGTGCTGCTCCAGTATCAAATGTAGCTTTAACTAGGCTATGAAAGAGTACAAGCGTACCTTCCAAATGATGCTGTTCATTGGCATTAAAACCTGCCTCTCTTGGGATTATAGCATTCATCCTTGTCTGATCTGGAGGTCCTTGAATTCCTTGAACCAGTGCCCCATAGTATCCTTCCTATGGTGCACGACAATCCCTGCTCAAGTGCCCTGGCTTATTACAGTTGCAATAGATAATATCTGGCCTACAATTTGGTCAATGGGCAGTGCAGTTCCTTGCAATATGTCCCGGATTTCCACAGTTAATATACCCTCCGTTGTTTGATGGAGCAGCTATAAACAGTGCCTAGGGTTGCAGTCCTTGCCGTTGATATTGCTGGGGTCGAAGATAACTCTGCTGGGGCTTCCTGGTTCCTTCCCAGGTTCTCTTTTTACCTTGGAAATTTTCCTGAGAACTCCAACCTTGGGTATCCCTCAGCGGCTGTGTTTGTAATTTCCTCTGTTTGAAGTTCCTTTATGGCTGTGGTCGATTCATTTCAGGTCGCTGTACTGGATAAGAATCCTTTTCCAACCCTGTAGAGAATCTGACAATCCCTTCGAATGACTGACTCAGATGGTCAACCATCATATGTCTGAGATGAGGGTTCAATCCTTGGTGAAATCTCTTCACCTTCTTCTGCGGTGGGTCAATCATATGCTGGGCGAATCGAGACAGATGCTTGAACTGTGTAGTGTATTCCTGTACAGTCCATCCTCTTTGATCCAGATCGAGGAAAATCTTTTCCTGTTGATCTCTCTCATCTTTCGGGAAATATTTCTCTAGAAATCTTCCTTTGAAGGTTTCCCACGGCATTGTTCTTGCAGCATTTAGCCAATAGTGGCTCGCTCAGCTTCCCACCAATCTGCAGCAGCATAGGTGAGCTGGAATGTAGCAAGACGATGCTTCTCTAGTTCGCTGCATTCCAATGCTTCAAAGATCAACTCCATTTCTCTTATCCATTGTTCGGCTTTCCATGGTTTTATTAGTCCATCAAATTTCTCGGGACGTAACCCACAGAAATTTGCCAGTAACTTGTCTCCTGTTTGCCTTGGCTAGAATGGGACAATTGGGGGTTGAACAAGTCGTTGATTAGTAGCATTGTTGTAGGTATAGCCTACATGCTCCATTCTCTGCATAAATGCTTCAAAAAAAACTCCAGATGGGTCCATTCCTTCCTAAATAGGTGCTCCAATACACGTATGGTGATTTTTTAAGGATCCTATCATAATGATAACGAGTATTGCCTACAAGAGATACAATGATTAGTTGAAAGTCTTCTTGTAGAAACGAAAACAAGATAGGGCGAGAAGCAACAAGAACTAACAGTTCTACAAAACCACACATCAAAGCAACCATACGATCAATATCAAAAGTACTGCTCGTATAAATCAAAAGATGTACCGCATAGTACACACTAGTCAAAATGTGTACCACGTGGGACAAAGCTAAACAGCACTAAGGTTAGCTAGTATAATACTACTACTAAGGATAACATCTATACAAAGCTATGGTCAAATAGCTATCTCTCAAGCTCCCAAAAATCATGTGGACAACATGTCTTGATATAAAACTAACAAAAATCTACATCCTGCAGATCCTGACTCAAAAGTCATCGGCATCTGATCCTCCTACTGGTGCCTCATCCTCTGGTGCAATATCCATCTCCACAGGTAGATCGGCCTCAACTGGTGCTACTGCTCCTCCAACTACCACTCCTATATCCCAATCCTCGACAATCATGTCATCAACCTCCATCTCCTCAACATTAAGTGTTGGGCGGCAACATCGGTGACTAACTCAGCAAAATCTCCAACTATAGCCATTGCATCTGCTAACGTAACTTGTCCTATCGGAACTACAACTGGCTGTACAACCAACGCTGCTACCCATTCGGTTACCATATTGGCAATAGCTGCCATATGTAAAACACGTCCTGCTGGTAAATCAAACACCATGGGTATCTCTGGTACGACTACCTCCTCTACCTCAGGCTCAATTATAATATCCTCCATACCCTCATCTCCTACTACCTCGATCTCATCTTCTCTAACTATAGCGTCCTCATCAGCTAGCTCTGGGTCCTCTTTTGGATCCTCCTCTGGCTCCTCATCATCCTCGACTAGCTCGATGTCCTCTACGAGATCCTCCTCTGGCTCCTCTGGGTCAACATCTATGATCGGCTCGGCCTCTGGTAACTCTGGCTCCTCAAGCTACTCCTGTGGCTCAGGAATAGGTACCTCGAGTACTGGTGATGGTGGCACTATTGCAAATGCTGCCTCAATAGGTCCTCCAAGATTAGCTCATAGTTCTATAGCATCCATCTCCAGCTTACTCCCAATCAATCATAAAATCTCCTGATAAATATCTCTGCCTATCCTTGAGAAATGGTAAGCATCCATACGTATCTGGTCGGGTAAGTCTGTCCATCAACACAGAGGGCCTTCCACATATCCTCATCTAAATAACGACTGGCTATCTGCCGTACTCGTTCCTGGTAACGCTCTGGGTCAGCTGGCCCTACGGTATCCCCATGTATCACGTGTCCTCCACAAATCTATAAAACTCTGGATCCATGCTAACCTGCAAGGAATAACTATCTATCGTCAGGCGGACAAACTTATCTCAAACTCATATCTCATCTCAGGAAATCTTAAAATGCTAGGACCAGATGGTGTGGAAAAGTTAGTGAACAAAAGAATCACAACCTAGAGCTCTGATACCAAAAATCCTATCACGCCCCGGAGCAGCAAAAATAGAGAAAAATAAATTTCCTTTTTGGGTCCATAGGGAATGACGGGTGAACGTCACTAATGATCCACACCACACAGTACTAGTCAACAACAAGAATAATAATAATAAAAATAAACTGGATACAAATAGCAGTTACTACTATTACAAACATCAGAGTTATTATAACCGTAAAGCTACAGTGGAAGTATATATAAGGTTTGGAAGCAACATATGCCCAAGTACCAAATATAACAAAACAGTCTAAACAGAAATATAAACTAAAAACTATCTCCGGGTCTTCAGCTAGCGTAAACATTAGCATAGTAGTCCTCTGCGGCATAGACGTCAACAGTGGGGCTACCTTTGGTGTATTCTCATCTCGGATAGTAACCATCATTGTAGGCTCTGTCATCTGCAAAATAAGGTACAAGATAGTCTGGACGGGAAAAAGTCCATGCAATAAAGGCCGTCATCTTACTAAGAGCTGAGTGAGTATAAGCTAATAAGGTACCAGTTATCTTAAGTAAATAACAAGCTTATAAAGACACGAGATAAGTTCTACTATAATAATATCTTGCTCCTCATTCAACATCACTAACCAACCCTTATCGTCTTGTTATCCGAAGACTGGCATTTAACATATTCTGACTGAATGAAACAAACTCAATTGTTTAACTCTAGGGATACACCCTTATTAAGTCCATCGCTTTTAAGAGCAATGTATCCTGTTCACCACATATCATGGACTTCACGTCAGTCTGTCCCCAACTTTTAAGAATAATATATCATGCTCACCGCATTTCAGGGACATAACATTTCAAATAAGGCATATCATCTATTGCCACGACTCAGTGTCATCTATCATACATCCCAACTCATAACCTTTTAACAACATTTATCAGTTCACCGGCCTTTAAGAGCATATCATTAATCCCCTAATTTATCCTAGGACTACTTGGTCCTGTTCACCGCCTTTTAAGAACATTTATCAGTTCACTGGCTTTTAAGAACATATCATAACCAAACGTCCGTTCACACACCATTCTCAGAACTTATCAAACCTACCTAAGTTACATTTTAATATTGACACATGATAATTCCCAATGTGGCCTGACTACTCTGATTAAAAGAAAACGGATATCGAACTCATACATGAACCGCATAGTATCTCACGTCATTTTATTAACCCATTGTTCTTAATCATACTTAAACTTTGTTGTCACATTATCCCTGATCAACCCCAAATCGCATAATGGAAGTCCGAATCGGGAACCGAACAATCGAACCCTTAATAAAATAAATAGGCAAAAGAATCCATGTTCTGCCAATACCAATCGATTCGGATAAGGGTCCAATCAATTGGGATAAAAGTTATAACAATCGATTGAAAAAACTGGCAATCAATTGGGTCTAAAATAATGTCAATCGATTGCTAACAATGGCATTCGATTGGGATGTCAATCGATTCGAATTATATCCAATCGATTGGGTCCAGACTGATGGCAATCGATTGGTAATTATGCCAATCGATTGGCACTTTGTCTTCACCAGTAGATTACAAAAAATAGCATATATGAACGTAAAAACTATGCATATTCTACTTCAAATCTTCATAATAACTTGTAAAAACATCACATAAAAGGACCAAGTAAGTTTAGAACTCACCAAGGGTGTGTTTGGTGGGTGTGAGCTTAAAACCTCCAAGCTTCTCTCTCTCCTCTTCCTCTGTCCAGCTCTCTCCATTCTCTGTCTCTTTTCCTTCTTCTTCTTGTTCTTCTCTTTTGCTTCTTCTTCTTCTTGCTGCCAAGGTAGTGTATGTGTATGTAGGTATATATATAGATATATGTATGTATATATATATATAACTCATAAGATATGTCTCTCTCTCTCTCTCTCTCTCTCTCTCTCTCTCTCTCTCTCTCTCTCTCTTTCAAGCTAAGCAAAACAGACCCAAGGTCAAGAATAATCTCATATATATATAGAGGTGTGAAAGTGCCACACATCCAAAGCTCAAGCAAAGAAGAAAACTTGTCTCAGCTTATGCCAATTGATTGGGACTCATGGCAATTGATTGGTAACAGATATTTGAAGGTAATCGATTGGAAAGAATGCCAATCGATTGGTATGTTGCCACATCATGAATTTTAGTCAGTAAGATGACAATCAATTGGGAACAATGGCAATCGATTGATAACCAAAAAGTGTCAATCGATTGGGAACCAAATCTCATCAAAAGAAAAGAAAAGATTATACAAGTACAGAAATGAAATACCAGGTCTTATTATATAACAAAAATACAGGGTATTACACTACTGTTGCAAGACTAGTCTGGGCAACATCTACCATTTTGGACCCAAGAGATGCCATGTGAGATAGGGAAAACAACCTTCATAAAGGAAGAAGAAAAGCTTCATAGAAGAAACGGAGAAGGTAAACATGCCCTTATTTGGAGTAGGACAAAACATGGACCAAGGAAGAGAGAGAGAGAGAGAGAGAGAGAGAGAGAGAGAGAGTGTGTGTGTGTGTGTGTGTGTGTGTGTATGTGTATGTGTGTGTGTATGTATGTGTGTGTATGAGATGGAGAGTGAATTGGAGAAAGGAAAGAAGGCATCGCTTCTCTCTCTCTCTCTCTCTCTCTCTCTCTCTAAAGAGAAAAGCTCATGGGTTAGGGCATCTTTGCACTACGCGTACTCCACATAAACAACACTTGCACATGTGAGCTAATCATAGTCCAGAACAACCTCATTACATGAAGAAAAAGAAAAGCACTTAATTATTTTTCTTAAGTTTATTTCTCTTGTGAGCAAAAGAAACACCCAAAAAGGGTAAATAAAACAAACCAAAGTATAAGAAGGCAAATGACCAATAAAAGAGTTGTCCTATTCGTTTAAAGTTTTCCATATACTTTTGGTGGTCGTCATAAATCATTTTCCATTTATTAAGCTCAATGTAAGACATGTCAAGAAATATTTTTTACTTTAAGAGAAGGTAACGCTCGAGGGTGTGCACATTTTCTTGAGAAGAAGGGGAAAACGTAAATTAAAACAGTTCTTACATTGATGAAAACAAGGGGCACAAATACTTATACAAACAGTCTTATCTTTTTCTTCGGTGGTACTGTGGGTCAACTGAAATTACTGAACCACACAGTGCCGCTCAAGAGAGAGATAGAGTGTTTATGTAAAGTGTTTGCGCCCCAAACATTACTCTTGATAAAAAAAACATTCCCTCATGCAAGTAGAGATGGATGCAAAAACTTGAAGTTGTAAGGGCTTGGTAGGGATGAAATCAAGAAGTTACATCTGCAAGTAGCCAAGTTTTACAGGGTTTTGAAAGCAACGCTCCCAGATGTTTTTTTTTTCTTTTTTTGGGATCTAGTTATACATAGTACTGGTGTAAATGATATAAGCTAATGCTATAAAATTAAGTTAACAAAAGCATCTAAATAATTCTAGTCCCATTGTATGATCAATGAGTAAACATTGAAAGTTACCACACTTTGGGACCTTTTAATACCCATTATAAAATTGTAACTAACAAATGACACCTAAAAGCAACTACCAAATGGCACAATAGAAAAGGTAATCCTGATTGGCAACAAAGATACAACAAAATGACATCTTATTGCTACGAAATTGAGGTCAAGAAATTAAATTGATTGTATCATACTTGGTTGTATTTTAGAATTTTCAAACCTAAATCCGCCCGACCCTGACCCTGACGCTCACTAAATCCGCCTTCTATACAACTAGCCAAAATCATTTTACTAGTTGATATAGTGCATGTTTGCTTACTAATTATAATTCTAAAATTTGAAACTTGTTTAGACAGAGGTCCTTGTCCAAATCAGTTTTATTAAAAGGTCATCTCTCTTTGTTTGGATCCATAATACTATCAAAATAATAGGGATATTGTAACACCCGTACCAGAAAAAAATGATTAATCAACTCATTAATACGCATTAATTAGTATAATTAGTGTATATATTGAATTGACGTGGGATTGTGGATCCACCAGTGGAAAAGTGTTCAGGTAGGAATAGAGTTGAAAGTCCCTTGTCACGTGGGACATGCATTGAGGTGGGACCTAGTAAGGGTCCAGTTAACATAATTTGCTTTTAAATGCATTAATATTTTCAATTGGATATGTGCTTAAGTGGCTTTCATATTATATTGTTTTATATGTCAACTAATGGTACCAGTTTGGGTATCCATGTATGGGTGTTTTTGCAAATAGTTCATAATTTGTAGGAATGATAGCAATTACATTAAATATTTGGGACCATGCGTGGAACTCATACTGACTAACACCTACTTAAATAATTGGGTAGTTCCGTGGAGTAAACTGTGGCAAGTGAATGTTCCAAATAAGATCAGTCATTTTATTAGGCATGCTATTCGAAATTTCCTGCCATGTCGGGCAAGCTTGAAGAATCGTAAGATAGTAAACTTTGGTGAGTGTATTCGATGTGGGGCAAGGCTTGAAACGGTCATGCATGCATTGGTGGAATGTGGATTTGCCCGTGAGCTTTGGACATGCTTATTCTCAAAATGATTCTATAGGAAGGGAGCAAGGCTTGGTTTCTCGGATTGGGTGGAGAAGTTGCTTGAGTGTGGTGATGATTCTATAATCCAAAAATTCTTCATTCAGCTTGGACGACTTGGAATGCTCGGAACAAGTTTGTAATGGAAGGGACCCGATGGGATTTAATTAGCGACTTCAGTGGTGAAGGTAGAAGTGCTCATTGCCGAAATAATAGAGCTAATCTCACACACACCACAACGAGACAACCTAGAGAGAGGCAGAGTAATGTGAGTTGGGTTACCCCAGAACCACATGGAACTAAACTCAATGTGGTTGCGGCAATTTGTGTGGATGTGGGTGGTAATGGTCTTGGGGCGTGTTGAGAGGCCATGATGGGAATGTTTTATTTTCCTTCTCGGAGTTTGTTTGGAGAAATTTTGATGTTATTACAATGGAGTCTCTAGCGTTGTGGAAGGCTTCTCTTACGATAAGTTCAGTGTGGAATCGAATTTGAAAATGTTAATTGATTACCTTAAAGACGGATCCCATAGCCTTGACCCTTTTGGCCATGTGATTGATGTTGTTAGGCCACTTCTCCTCTCGATGGATTGTCCCTTATTTGACCATGTTGGTAGAGAAAGTAATGATGTTGCTCACGCACTTGCTAGGCACGCTGAATGTAGCTAGTGTTTGAATGTTTGGATGGTAGAGGTTCCATCTATTGTCCATCGTTTTGTTCTCCACGATTTGTAATCTTATGAATAAAACTCTTTCTTGTTCCTAACAAAAAATATATAATTGGGTAGTTGATGGAATGTTTGAGAGGTTTCATAATAAGAACTTAAAACTTGTGGGGGTATAAGTGCAAATAATTTAAAACAAGGATATGTATCATCCTTGTGTTGACAGAAGTCCAATGACTCATCAAACTAAAAGAAACAAAACAAAAATAGAATTGTGTGTGTGTGTGTGTGTGTGAGAGAGAGAGAGAGAGGGAGAGAGAGAGAGATAATTAATACAAGGATCTCTGACGTTGTTTCCTTGTCGTTCTGTCACCGTCCGACGTCCAATTTGCGAACCGAAGCCATATTCGAACTCATGGAGGTGATCGATCATTTCTATACCTTTCTTTTCTATTTTAATCATCAAATTTTGGTGATCCATTTTAGTCGGTGAAATGCGATTTACTGAAAATGTGTAGGATTAACTCTGGAGTAAGATTTAAGTTGGGTTTGGTAGAATCAACATCTCTAAGCTTAAATTGGAAAGAATTCGGAAGTGGCGAGTTTTCTAAACTGTAATTGAATGTGGTTATGTGTTAAATGCTTCAATTGATAATTAGAAGTAATAATTCTAGACTTGTTAGTCATGCAAATGCTATAATTGAGCTTGTCAATTATGTAGAAATTGCCATGATTATGTGCCTTATGTGCTTATGTACTTATGTGTTTATGTGATCAAAGAATGCCCGATAAATGGTTCATTGTTGGGGTAATAAGGATGAGAAGGGGAATAAATCCGGAGGTTCAAGAAATAGAAGGGATCATGGGACCAAGGGAAAGGTCTTCGGGTCCGAGTGAACCATTAGCCCGGTATTTCGGAGACTGCAAGTATTGCTTATGTGTTAATTGTTGCATTACACATGTTATAGAATTCAAGAATGTTTAGAATATTCACTAAGCATAATGCTTATAGAAAACCATTTTCCTTTTCTATTGTTGTAAATAACAACCACCGTAGGTTCAGATCAAGGCTCGGAGAGGAAGTGATAGAAAGCTCGGGGTTGGGTCGAGAATGACGTGCTTGTACATATGTTCATATGTTTATAAACTCAATAGTTATTTGTAACTCGAAGTTATGGTTTCTCAAGACTTATGCAATCTTGTGGTTTGTAATTAAGGGTTGGAACTTGGAGATTATGTGTGTAATGGTTGGATTGGGCCATTCCGACGAGTTCGAAAGTGCGCCGCAAAGGATTTGGACATGTTTTAGTTGATGAACAAGTGTTAGTTGTATTAACCATGCTCATTATGAGAACTTTCTATGTTAATGTTGATTTTGTCAAGAAATGCGTTTGATTACTTGACTTTCGTCAAAATGAGTTTAGTTTCATGTTTCAATATTCGGAGCTGCTTAAACAGGGTTTATGGACACGTTAATGAAGTTTGGAAGTGTGTTTGAAGGTGCATTTTGCATTGGTGTTATGGTTGAGGGCAATTAATTCTGAATCTGCTGCAGAATGCTCAGCTATTGAAAATAGTCGACTGAACGGGGGTGCAGTCGATTGGAATCAAGTCAGTTTTTCCCAGGCTTAACACCAATCGACTGTATTGGTCTTTATAGTCAATTGGATTGTCACTTAATACACTGAGCTCACTGAGACATTGATATAGTCGACCGTATGAGGACCAGTCGACCGAGTTTGGCACTTTTCTCTGCAAACGGGTCTCAAAGCAGTCGACCAGATTTGGTTTTTCCAGATTGTGTTCTCTGCAATCCATATACCATTCGACCGGACCTCCGATCAGTCAACTGGATTTGTGAATCTTCAAAAGATGATGTTTTACTATGTATTTGAAGGGAATTTCTTAAACCACGTTAATAATTGATGTTTTACCTTGGATAATCCTTTGTTACACGATCTTAATAAGCGCATGGTGGAATGGGGTATGACAGATATCAAGAAATAGATCCCTTAAATATCTCCTCATTAAATTCGAAACTTTAAGACCTTTTAATTACTCAATCTTCTTCCTCATTTTTCAAATTCGTAACCCTTCATTAATATTTCACCTTCATTGCTAAGAAAAATAATAGAGCATCTAAGTAAAATATTGTTGTTGAAACACAAAGTGTTCAAAATGCTATCTTTTTTTTCAGAAAATTGTTCGAGAAAATTCACAAAGTGTTCAAAATATTGATTTTTTCTAGAAAACTGCTTAAGAAATTTCACAATGTGTTTAAACTTTAAAAATGTCTTGTTTTCCAAAAAACCGTTTAGAAAATGCATGAGGCATATAAAAATATTGTGCTTTTCATAATATTAGTTGAGAAAATTTCACAAAATGTTCAAAAAAAAAAAAGAAGAGAAAGACAAGAAATTGTTTTTTAGAATACTTTTGATAAACTCTCACACAGTGTTAAATAAATAAATAAATAATAATAAAAACGTTTCTCAATAGTGTTTTTCTACAGTAATTTTAAGAAATTTCTCAAAATGTTCGAGCGTAGTGCAAATGCATCTATTTTCCATAATATTCTTGAGAAATGACACAATTTTTGAACATCAGTAAGACAAAATTAAGTTGTTTGACAATTCATGATTCAAGAACTTCTCTGCTCCAATACCCCCCGTAAAAAAAACATACCTAATGCTTCCTCGAAGCGATCTTAATCGAGGAAGACAATTGAAAATGTGCATCAAACAAATCTTAATCTCGTGGACAAAAAGGCTAAATCGTGTGAAGAAAATTATATTATTTTTCTTTAATATTTTTAAAATATGAAGAAAAACATAATGGAGCTAATTTTTATTTTCTTTTCTGTTTTTTTTTTTCTTTTCTTTTTATTCTATAAATTCACAAACTAAACAGAATCTATTGGGAATAACTTATGGGCCACTTCTGCTTTGAGCTTATGATTCTTTGGTAAGACAACTTTTGCATCACAATATAGAAAACTGCGTTGGAAAGAAACGTCCCTTATAAACACACAACCTGAAGCCTCTGCACAAACGGGCCCTTATCTTTGTTGATCTTTCAATGTCCTACACAACTGTTAAGTCCCTCCACATTCCAACTACCTTGACCAAATTTATGTGCATTGGAATATAGCACTTATTGGTGCATGCACCATGATTTATTATGATCGTGGAAACTTGAGATACATTGTCTTTGGAATCTCAAATGTCAAATGCCAATATAAGGAGTGCCATTCTTCACTATAATGAAATGTGTGGGGGTGTGTGAAAAACCATTCCAAGAGTGAGTGAGTGAAGTATCCTCTCAATCTTTGTGTGAGAGAAGAGTGTAATCCACCTTTGTGGTGAGAATATTGTTGTAACTCCATTATCATTCATAGTGGAAGTAGTCCTCTTGGACCCGTGGACGTAGGCTTTGCCGAACCATGGAAAAATCTTGGTGTCTTGTTGTTGTGTGTGTGTTTCACTCTCTCTATATTTTTTTATCTTGTTATTATCTACTCCATTTCATACTCAACAACTTTGTGGGAAAAATCCATTTATTCACCATCTCTATTTCTTTTTCTCAACAACTGGTATCAAAGCCAGGTTCAAAGACCAAGTGTTTTTTGTTCACTGTTCTGAACTGAAATGGAAGAGTCAATTGGTTCAATGGTTAAACTAAATTCACCAAACTATTCCATTTGGAAACCTCAAATGGAGGATATCCTTTATTGTAAGGATTTGTATAATTCAATTTTGGGTGAAGCCAAACAGCAAGAAAAGTCCGATAAAGATTGGGAGGTTTTGCACCGGAAAACTGTGGCTTACATTCAACGATGGAATGATTAGAGTATTTTTCACCATGTGGCTCAAGAAACCAATGCCCACACTTTGTGGACAAAACTTGAAACCATGTATGAACGTAAGACGGCCTAAAACAAAGCCATCTTGATTCGGCGACTTGTAAATCTGAAGTACAAGGATAGTCGAAGTGTCACTGAACACTTGAGTGATGTTCAAGGCTTGGTAAACCAGCTGAACATTATGAAGATGGTCCTTGATGATGAGTTACAAGCCTTATTACTGTTGAGTTCTTTACCCGATAGTTGGGACATACTGGTGGTGACATTGAGCAACTCTGCGCCAGTTGGGAAGGTAACTTTGGATTTGGTCAAGGACTGAATGCTAAATAAGGAGATCCGAAGGAAAGATGCCGGTGTATCTACTGATTCAGAGGCTCTTGTTTTCGAGAAGAAAGAAACGCGAAGTAGAAGCCAATCTCGATACCCCTTCAATGGAGACCGACCGAGGAGCAAGTCTCGTGGGAAGTTAAAGCCAAGAAAGGAGGTCACTTGCTACTATTGTGTCAAGAAGGGTCACATTCAAAGAGAGTGTAAAAAATGGAAAAGAGATCAAAAGCAAGAAAATAGCAATAGAAAAATAGATTAGAAAGACAGTGCAGCTATAGCTTCTCAAGGTACTGATATTGTTATTATTTATGAGAACAATTATGTTGGTCTAACTGGATATGATTCTAGTTGGGTGATTGATTCTGGAGCTTCCTTCCATGTTACCTCGAGACAAGATTTTTTCACATCATACACACATGGTGATTTTGGCCATGTTCGAATGGGGAATGATAATATGTTCAAAATTGTGGGAATGGGAGAAGTTTGCATCGAGACCAACACTGGCTGCAACTTGGTTCTTAGGGATGTCAGACATGTTCCAGATATTCATATGAATTTGATATCTACTGGGATGCTAGATGATGAAGGCTACCAAAGTCAGTTTGTTTGGCAAATGGAAACTCTCTAAAGGCTCTTTGGTGATGGCAAAAGGAACGAAGTTATCTACCCTTTATATGATGCAAGCAAAGATGAGTAAAGGCAAAGTAAATATTGTTGATAATGAAGCACAAACTGAACTATAGCACAAGCAGCTCGGCCATATGAGTGAGAAGGGAATGCAAATCCTAGCTAGGAAGCAACTCTTGCCTGAAGTGAAAGGTACTGCCCTTAAGCCCTATGTACACTGTCTGGCTGGTAAGCAACATAGAGTATCCTTTAAAAGATCTTCTTCTCATAGAACTAATGATGGTCTAGACTTGGTTTACTCTGATGTTTATGGACCAATGAAAGTAAGTACAATTGGAGGAAAACGTTACTTTCTTACTTTCATTGATAATTATTCTAGAAAAGTTTGGGCTTATGATTTAAAAAATAAAGATAATGTTTTCGAAGCATTTAAACTATTTCAGGCCAATGTTGAAAGGGAAATGGGAAAGACTTTGAAGTGCATTCAAACTGATAACGGAGTAGAATATATGGGGCCATTCCATTAATATTGCAATAATCATGGAATCAAGCATCAAAGAACTGTTCCCTAGACTCCAGAACATAATGGAATTGCTGAGAGAATGAATAGAACAATTGTTGAAAGAATCAGGTACATGCTGTCTCATGCAAGGTTGCTGAGATTTTTTTTGGGCGAAGCATTGATGACTACCGTTCATCTTATTAATCTCTCTCCAACATATCCACTAGATGGTGATGTTCCTGATCGAGTGTGGAAAGCGAAGGACGTTTCCTATGATCACTTGAGAGTGTTTGGTTGTAGAGCTTTTGTGAACATTTCCAAAAATGAGAGATCCAAACTCGATGACAAGACAAAGCAGTGCATATTCTTAGGTTATGGTCATGTAGAATTTGGGTATAGACTGTGGGATCCTGTTGATAAGAAGGTCATCAAAAGCCGAGATGTTGTATTCTTCGAAGATCAAACCATCAAAGATTTGACAAAAGCGAGAAGATAGTCTGTTCAGACAAGCAATACCCATTCAGCCTTGATCTAGATTCCTCTCCAGAAGTTCATGATAATCTCGGGGGAGAAGTACCGGTGGGTAACAAATTTTCAGACCAGAGTGATGAAGAAATTCAGCAAGATGAGCAAGTTGAACTGGAAGTTCAAGCCCCTCCTGAACAATAATTGAGGAGGTCTACCAGAGATAAGCAACCATCAAAGAAGTATTCTTCTGATGAATATGTAATTGATTTATCACTTATTTTGCTTGCGATTGGATTCGTTTTTGCGCAATATACCTCTCCCGGAGCTTCTAAGTGCATTATTTATGAACTTTCCTTGCATAACCCTCATTTCTACTGTTTACATCTTTTACACGGGTTATTTTAGTGTTTTACAAGTTTGCCACTCCGAGGTTTTTGTTTAAATACCCCATTATAACTCGTTTTTTTGGGGCTTGACCTAATTTAGAGAGCAGCTAGATTCTCTCTCTTAACCCTCTTGTATTTCTTTAGGATTCCTTGTGCTTTTGTTTATAGATTAGTTAGATATAGTGTTTGTAAGGGAGATTGTGAGAGATTCTTCAACTTGCAAGCTTGGACTCTTCTTTTGGAGCATCTATTGAAGTTATTTATTGAACTCACCCCCTCTCTCTCCCTTGAAGTTATTGGTTGCATTAATGGTGATATCTTCCTTCTCATTTAATGTTTCTATTAATGTTTTCATAGTTAAATCCATGTGTAGCTAATTTTCTAGGTTAGGGGTCATGAACCCACCTATGGATCCTTGTTTTTTCTTGATAGTCTAATGGTTTTGGATCCTCTTGAGTGATTGAAGAGTGTTGGGTTTGTAATATGCTTGTTTCTTTACCCCCATTGTCATGCAATGGAAGTTATTGAATCTATATTACCAATCCAACATTTGCCCTTAGTTCCCTCAAGCCTTCATCTTTCATAGTGGGGTTGACAACCCACATGTTTGATTGTTGGCTCCCAAGGAACTTTGTTCACTTGAGAAGTCCCCTCCAAATCCCTTATTCTTCCCCCTTTGTGATCCAAGGTTGGTAGCATGACCCCTAGCTTATCTCCCTTTGTCTTAAAACAACTCGTTACTCTAGCTTTCTTGTTATAGTCAATTTGTGCTTGTCGTTAAATTAGTTAACTTAATTAGCTACTGTTCTACGTTAGTTTTCCTTGCTTGATTAGTCTTAGATCCTGAGTTAGATACTCTCAAAACAATCACCTTTTCTTTCTCTTTTGGTTACAATAGTGGTGTATTCGTGTCTTGAATCTTTAATCTTCCGGTCTAGTCCCCGTGGAAATCGACCTCGTACCTACCCGAGTATTACTTGTTGCGATTGATTTGCACTTGAATCATACATACCCCGAGAGTGAACAGTAATGCTCACAGATTCAAGGGACTTTGAGCACTACCAAGAAGCCGTCTGTGGTGAACACAAGAAAGAGTGGCTAAAAGCCATAGAGGAAGAGATGAGGTCTCTATATGAGAACCATACTTTTGACTTGGTAAAGCTGCCCAAAGGCAAGAAAGTTCTCAAAAACAAATGGGTCTATAGACTAAAGACAGAGGAAAAGAGCTCACATCCGAGATACAAAGCAAGACTGGTTGTGAAAGGTTTCAGTCAGAAAAAGGGGGTTGATTTTGAAGAGATATTCTCACCTATTGTGAAGATGACATCAATAAGGGTTGTGCTTGGTTTAGCAGCAACCATGAATCTTGAAATTGAGCAACTTGATGTCAAGACAGCTTTCCTCCATGGTGACTTAGAGGAGGAAATCTACATGGAACAACTCGAGGGTTTTCAGGTAAAAGGAAAAGAAAGCTGGATATGCAAACTGAAGAAGAGCTTGTACGGGCTCAAACAAGCTCCAAGCCAATGGTACAAGAAATTTGATTCCTTTATGGATAAACAGGGTTACAAAAGGACCAGCTTCAACCATTGTGTTCATTAAAAGATTCGTAAATGATCAATTCATCATTTTACTGCTATATGTGGATGATATGCTAATTGTGGGACACGATGCTCAGAAAATTATCTTGTTGGAAAAGGAACTCGGCAAATCTTTCTCTATGAAAGATTTGGGTCAAGCTAGACAAATACTAGGCATGAAGACTTCCCGTGATAGGAAGAATGGAAAGTTATGGCTATCACAACATGGGTATATTGAAAGGGTGCTGAAGAGGTTCAATATGGATAAATCCAAGTCTGTTGGAACTCCACTTTCAAATCACTTCAAGCTCATCTCGGAGCAATGTCCAATAAATGAGAAAGAAAAGGAAGAGAGGGAGAAAGTCCCATATGCATCAGCAGTTGACTCCCTAATGTACGTAATGGTTTGTACAAGTGTAGACACCCCATTTTGTCGGCTATCAGATTTAGGAGACCCATAGCTTGGTGGTTCACAATGATCGTAAAAGACTCGAAAGGACTCTCGGAAGTCAGCTCTATCTCTCAGAATGCTCAAAATGACCAAAATGCCCTTGAAAAATCCGAAAAATCCCAGATTTGGTCCCAAAGTTCTGAAAACATACTACGTCGTAAGAAAAGTGATAAAATGAGTTTTTGAATAAAACCGGAAGAAATCGTCAGCTCCCAGAGACCCCCGGAAGTCCCGGAAGTTCCCCGAAAGTCCCCGTTGACCGGTTTGACCAAGGTTTGACCAGGTTTGACCAGAGTTTGACCAAGTTTGACCAAGTTTGACCGAAATTGTCTGAATTCACCAGAACCATTCTAAATCATGAGAAAAGTATTAAAACAAGTTCCAAAAGAAAATCGAGCGAAAACATCAGCTCCTGGGAGCTCCCAGAGGTTCCCAGAACTTCCCGGGAATCCCAGGTTTGACCGGTTTGACCAAGATTTGACTTTGGAATCGGGGCACCGAAACAATTTTCAAATATTTTTCATGGATACTAGAGGTCAATAGCTTTCCAACGGTATATCGCACATAATTTCTGGATTTAAAACGAATTTATTATGAATTTCCAAAGGCGAAAAAGGCGATCAAATCGGCTTTTATCGCGAATACCGCAAAACTTTTCGAAGTGACCTATCTCCGAACTATTTTTTATGTAAAGTAGACTCCATTACCTTTCCAACGGTATATCACAACCTCAATTTGGAGTTCGTATGCATTTTCTGTGAATTTCGGACGAAATAGGGCCTTTTCGCGAATACCGGAACTTCGGGGGGCCTAAACAGCATTATCCAGACGAAGGGAGGAGCAGTGCCGCCGCGGCACTGGCCCACTGCCGCCGCGGCAGTGGCCCAGTGCCGCCGCGGCACTCCCCTCCAGAACAGTAAGTTTTTGTAAATATTCTTGTGGTCCCATTTTGATTAATTAAAAGCCAAAACGACATAGTTTTATGATTTCAGATGTTTGGAGCCAATGGGAACACTTTTAAAACCCCAAAACCACCCCAAGTTGGCCTATATAAACACCCCATTACTCCTCATTTTAGGGGAGTCAAATGTGAGTTTTGAAAAGTTTGGGAGAGAAAGTTGTAGAGATAAGGTTAGAGTAGAGAGAAAAAGAAGCATTCCTCTTTGATTTTCAAAACAAAAGTGAGTTCTAACTTTGTTTTTACTTCATTACTTCCATTTATTTCAACATTCAATACTCCCAACCACCATTTTAGTGAGCATTCAAGAGAGTGGAAGCTTCTTCCATGTCTAAGTGTCATCACATATGAGTGAAATACCAACCTACAAGTTCATGCTTCATGAATATCATATATTGATCATCATCTATTTGCTTGTTTATTTATTGTTCATCTCTTCTTATCCCATTTCTTTTTGTTTTCTTTTTATTTACTTACTAGTTCATCATCATCTAAGTGATGACATGAAGTTTGGGGTGAGTGAATCCTTATGGATAGTAGCTCTTGACCTCAAAAACATGTTTGATAGATGATGATCATAACCTCAATACTTCCAAGGTATTCTTGGAATGTATTGAAGTTATGTTTAAAAGATAGAATAAATCCCTCCAACAATCTTGGAGATTCTTATGATGAGTTTGGTGTTAGTATTCTAAGTGGTCATAATCCTTATTGAGTGTTGAAAATATGTTTTCAAAACATTTATTTCAAAACCCCTCTCAATCCCTCTCATTTGATTTCAAGAAATAAAACTTTGTTTTCCTCAATATCTCCAAAACAATGACCCAAAACAGTGAGCTGTTCAGATTCAAAGATTTGTTTTGAATTAAATACTCAAGTTATGATGATGAAACCACTTGGAAAACCTTCCCAATACATCATAGTTTGTCCCTATTGTTTTCCATCAATTATAGAAATGTGAAAGTATTTGTTTTGGATGTGAGAAGTTCATATTCATAATCTGCCTCTGTTCTCACAGAATGTTTATCTAACTTCTTGCACTTATTCTGGACATTTTCATCACTGTACATATATCTTTTCTATTTTTTTTATAAAACTTGGGTGTCTTAGGAAACTTTTGGTATATAATGGGTCATCATAAACCTTTTCTTTGATTTATGAAAAATCATACAAAATCAGTCAACAGTGCAGTTTTTGTTTCTGAGTCATGTGTACATTCTGATTTCTTTCTTTTAATCTGTGATAGCTATTGATGTTTGGCTTTTTGGGTTATTTTCTAGACACAATAAGAATGATCTCAGATTTTTCTCACATTTTTCTAGGCACGTTTGACCTCCCATTATAATGTTGCAAAGTGCCATATGCAGTCTGTCCACTATTCACAGCAAGCACATTTCAACTTTTATTCTTTGATTTGATGCTCATATGCATTCCAAATTAGCTCACATCTTAGGAAGTAGTTCATACTACATTTGTATATATCCCATGTTGATTTAATCCATTCATTCATGCACACTTTAGACTACTAAGTCATTTTAGAAACCCATGAACACAAAACACACTACAACCTTTGCACACTTTTAGGTTCATACAATACATTCATGCAAGATTTGGGGTTTTTGTAACTCTTAATCTAAGAAGATTATAAGGAATGAACTTGATCACACGTTCATGCTTCCCCTCGATCTAATCATCCTTTCTCATCCGTCCCGGGGATTGAGAGATCTTCTTTTCTCAAAGAATAACATGCATCATACTAGCTTGCTAAGCATATCTTCGTTTCTTTTTACTTGTTTCAAGAACAAATTCATGTTCCTTTTAGATTAGGAAGTCTTGAATATTTGATACATGATTAGACGATTTTTCCTAGGTTTATTTGTGTGATCTTTCACCTCACATTGCATGATATTTGATTTAGATCTTATGAATGATATTTTGTCTTTTGATCTTCCATTTTCAAGTTTCTTATGTGATGTAATATACTATCATAGTATTATTTGTCGAACCAAACATAGTATAAGATGATTATTTGGATGCTAATTGAGGCCCGTCGAAAGACGGGGCGAGTTGAGGGTGTTTTAGTCGTGACAAAGGCTCCTTCCTCTCTCGTACCAAAACCCCGAACCAAGTTCTTTGGTTATGAAGGGCCGGTGCCCTTATCCGCTTGGGTGAGTCAAAATTAGGTTTCTTGGTTCCTTAAAGACCAAGTGGCGACTCTGTATCTGTTTTCAACAGACCTTTCGTTTTCTTTCCTTGATTCAAATCAAGTTCTAAACAATCTCAACCAGAGAAAAGTGGTCCACTTCCAGTATCCACAATCTGGCGACTCCACTGGGGATTTTTATTTTCAAAACAAAATAATACAGAGGTTTGACTCATAAGAAGCATCCTTAAAATCATCTTTTTACTGTATTTGGTTCACCGCATTGCACTCTTGCATTTCCCCCCCTCCGACTGTGTCTGAAACGCGGCGCTGACATTGTTCAGGTCTTGCTGTGCCAGGGCACAAGTCACCGTTGATACTGTACCTTCCAAGGTATATCAAAAAGAGTAAAAACCTCCGTACTGTCTCTCTGACGGTATATTGGAACTCTCGTCAACGGACCTTCTTTGACTAAACCCAGCCTTTGCATATAGATTCCTGTAGAATCTTTCATAGGACTGTTCATTTATCTTTTCAGATAGGACAAAATGATATAACTGCTGTATGCCCTGACGGGATTACCTGCGCAGTGTAGACGCTTATGTGGCATAGAACAGAACATCTTTCTTATGATTCCCAAGGCAATCACTCACATGTAGTCACATTGAGTTGACCTGCCTAAGCATCATGACAAGGATGTCTGCCCCATGCTCACAAAAGATATACACCGCAAACCTTGTTTGTCGGTCCTGAGGCATAGGAGTATGAAAACCTGCTAGAAAGTATGATCACTATAACCGTACTTACCAGTTTCTCCCAGAAACTCTGCCCAGATATCCCAGATATAACCGTACTTACCAGTTTTTCCCAGAAACTCTGTCCATATATCCCAGATATAACCGTACTTACCAGTTTTTCCCAGAAACTCTGTCCATATATCCCAGATATAACCGTACTTACCAGTTTCTCCCAGAAACTCTGCCCAGATATCCCAGATATAACCGTACTTACCAGTTTTTCCCAGAAACTCTGTCCATATATCCCAGATATAAACGTACTTACCAGTTTCTCCCAGAAACTCTGTCCATATATCCCAGATATAAACATACTTACCAGTTTCTCCCAGAAACTCTGTCCATATATCCCAGATATAACCGTACTTACCAGTTTCTCCCAGAAACTTTGTCCATATCAACTGGAAATGCCCAATCCTCCTCTGAAGCCTCCATAAAATCCGGATACCCCTGTTACCCCTTGGTGATCGTACTGGAAAGTAAGATTGGCACACTCCATATGGTTAGGACCTTATTTGTTTAACCGCTATCTGTTAGAAATAGGGGCATCATATAAATTAAGGCTTACATCCGCGTGCTTGTCTCCCATGCATACACCATCCCAATCTCTCTGCACGCACTGTCCCGAGTCAGTCCACGTCACCGTCTTTGTCTGTCTAAAAGTCGTCACTGTCAGGATCTGATACACCCCTTCTCTCAAAATCTGTCAGGTCAGTATAGATTCCCAAGGTCAGCAGCCGGAATCCTCGTGGTGGACCAGGAGTTCGGATAATCGTTTAGTCAGAATCAGTACGACGGCCCGTTTCAACATGAATAGAGAAGAATTGGAAAACAAGGTCACCGAGTTGGGAGCGACTATAAGCCAGCAATCCGACAGTCTAGCCCAAGTCCTGAAATTCATGGAAGAACTAAAGCAGCAACAGCCACAACCCCCGCCCGAGTTTCCGCCACCAAGGTTTGAACCTCCTCTACATGAGAATAATGGGGAGGAAAACTGGTTCCAAGGGGTCCCACCGCTCACATATGAAAAGAAGCTCCAGGAAAAGATGGACAAGGTCGACAAACTAGAGAGCGTGCTGAGAAAAAGCAAGGGAATCGATGATTACATGCTAGATCTGGAAGGCCTCTTTGAGCCTGTCAAGTTGAAACTGCCGGAGAACTTCAAAATGCCTGCCATCGATCGTTTTGATGGGACTGGGAACCCGAAAAGCCACGTGAAGCTATGTATGAGTATCTTCCAATCCATGGGTTGCACCCACGAGCACATCGCAATGCTGTTCCCACAAACTCTGGCAAAATCTGCACTATCATGGTTCCTAACCTTGGAAGCCTCCAAGACCCGGGCCTGGGAAGATATCGTTCGAGTTTTTGTCGATCATTACTCTTACAACCAGGAGCTGGATGTCACTATCAGGGATTTGGAAACAATCCGACAAAGCAACAATGAATCCTTCGCTGCGTTTCTGAGCAGGTGGAGGAACAAGGTAGCTCAAATGACCCACCGGCCGATTGAAAAGGAACAGGTAAGGATGCTCATCCGGAATCTGCAGCCACTTTACCACGAGAAGTTATTCTACCAGTCCATTTCCACATTTGAAGAGTTGTTTGAAGTCGGAACCCGAATTGAAGATGCTATCAGGGAAGGGAAGATCAAAAAGGAAGACCCTCCGAGTCAGCCAAGAAGGCCCAACTACTCTCGGAATCCCCCGGATGTCAATGCCCTTAGCAGCCAACCCATGGCATACCCTCCAAGACCATACCAACCCTCCAACCAGGCAAATCCCTCCAGCCGCCCTTTCCAGAAAAAGCCCCCTCGCAATTTTGCCAAGCTAGAAATCTCCCTCTCCTCAGCCTTGGACCGCCTCCTCAAAAAAGGCCATCTCCAACTACTCCAGTCTCGAAATACCCCACCCCCGCCTAACTGCGATATGTCCAAACGATGCGCCTACCACCAAGCCCCCGGCCATAACACCGATGACTGCATGCGCCTTCGCCATGACATCCAAGACCTTATTGATCAGAATATCATCGAGCCGCCCCCAAAGCAGCCCCATATCACCCAAAATCCCCTACCAAACCACCAAAATGTCAACCTCATCGAGTCCAACCCTATACCCTTCAACCCTGCCGCTTATATCACCCCCCTAGGACAACCCTTACCCCTTATTGACATCCCGGATTCTGAGGGAATTCATCTGATCGGAGGGGAGAATGACGAATGGCAGCAGCAACTTAACGATGAGCAAGATTTATTCTTCCTGGAAGAGCATGACCTAGGGGTGGTAGACCTCAAATGGTATGATCCTAACAACGAGAGTGATGCTTCCATCTGGAACGAGCCAGAAAAGCCCTTTGTGGGAACGGATTGTGATTGGTTCAAGAAGGATGGGACTGTAGAAGGGCCTACTCCTGCCGAGATTGATCATCTGACCAGGTCAGGCCGTCATTATCAGCCTCCACAGCCTGCCACCGATGCAACCGAGAAAGGTCCAGTCAAGGACAAGGGGAAGGGTAAGATGGATGAGATCATCGAAGAAGATAATGAGTTGATAAAGCAGCTAAAGAAAACCCAAGCACATCTCTCAATGTGGGATATCATGGTGACCTCTTACAAGCATAGGCAAGCCGTGTTGAATGCCTTGGCTGGGATTGAAGTTCCTATCGATGCTGCACCGGAGGACATGGTGGCTTTCTTGGGCGCACTTACCCCCGACCCGATCATTACATTTTCCGATGAGGACTTGCCACCGGAAGGATCCGCGCATAACAGAGCATTATACATCACTGTTGGATGTAAGGGGCAACAGGTACCGTTTTGCCTGGTCGACACAGGTTCCGCTTTGAATGTTTGTGCCTTAAGAACTGTCACTGCTTTGGGGGTCAATATCCTTGACATCACGCCATCTGTGCAATCTGTGAGGGCCTATGATAACACCAGGAGGAATGTGATGGGGACTGTCTCTCTGCAAATCCGGGTAGGATCTTTGGCAAGTACTGAGATTTTTCAAGTCATGGACATACCTGCCTCCTTCAATCTGCTAATTGGAAGGCCCTGGCTTCACGCCAACAAAGCTGTATCATCCACTGTGCATCAAATGATCAAGTACATTCATGAGAAGGAAGTAAAAATCATCCTCGGTAACAGTTGGGGTAACGAAGCTTTCCCTAATTACGCTCCCATTTTTGAAGTCCAAATGCCCGAGCTAGAAGAAGGAGAAATCGGGGGATTTTTCATGGAAGAAATCCACGTGATCAATGACGAAGATAGGTTCCCTGAGGTCCACTCTGCAGTTGTCAATATTGTTCGCAAGATGAACTACTTCCCCGGGATGGGATTGGGTAGACGCCAGCAAGGAATTCGGGAGTTCCCACAGATCAAAGGGCAACAAGGCACTTTCGGATTGGGGTACAAGCCCACTAAAGAAGACGTTGAGCTACAGAGGCCATGGAAGAAAAGGGTGAAGGGTCTCCCCCCATACCGCAAGACTTTAAATGGACAATTCGTCAAGGAAGGGGATGATTTCCCTTACTTCGGGTTCCCTGAACCATGGATCCATCGAACCACCGGGAGAAGGCACCCTGGGCTTGAAATCTTCGCTGACTGCGAGAGGCCCCCATATCAAGACCCGTTCTACCCCGAAGAAGTTGGAAAGACCCCAGAGGAAGACTGGTTAAAATATCTTGACACTGAGGCGATCAAGAAGATGTGGGAAGAATCCGCTGAAGAGGAAGAGAAGAAGAGGGCCAAGAGCCAAGATGATCAGATCAAGCCTGCTGAGGAGGGTCTGAGCAACCAGGCTGTAGAGTCATCTGTCTGTGTCTCCCAATCCCCTATCCCCCCAAAGTCTGTACTACCAGTTATCGAGTCTGTACTGGAGTCGGCTGCTGTAAGCCCACCACTATCCAATGTAATCACTCCACCTGTCATGAATGAAATGAAAGACGATTCTGCTTACTCCTCTGTGTCTGACACTTGTGAATGCACAGATCCCTCCGAGGATCTCCCAATCGAACTAAAGCAACTAATTGAAAAACCACCTGCTTATGAAATAATCGAAGATACTTTATCAGTTAACCTAGGTGAAATAGATAATCCACAGATTGTGCAAATTGGCTCAACCCTTAATAAAGAAGAAAAAGAAAAATTAACCCTCTTGCTAATAGAATTCAAAGATGTTTTTGCTTGGTCTTACGAAGACATGCCTGGGGTCGATCCCGACATCGTCCAACATCATATTCCTCTCCTCCCCAATTCTAAACCAGTCAAGCAGAAACTGAGGCGCATGAGACCGGAATGGGCACTCAAAGTTAAAGAAGAGGTGGAGAAGCAGTTCAAGGCAGGGATCATCATTGTCACCGAATACCCGGAATGGGTTGCCAATATCGTACCAGTCCCGAAGAAGGATGGAAAAGTTCGCGTGTGCGTTGACTTCCGTGATTTAAACAAAGCCAGTCCCAAGGATGACTTTCCACTTCCCCACATTGACGTCTTGGTGGATAACACCGCAGGGCATGAGCTACTTTCATTCATGGATGGTTTCTCAGGATATAATCAGATTCTAATGGCACCAGAAGATCGGGAAAAGACGACGTTCACCACCCCTTGGGGAACCTACTGTTATAGAGTAATGCCCTTTGGGCTCAAGAACGCGGGGGCGACTTACCAAAGAGCTGCCACCACTCTGCTGCATGATATGATTCACAAGGAGGTAGAAGTGTACGTAGACGACATGATTGTGAAATCCAAGGACAGAGAAGGTCACCTGGTAGCGCTGGAAAAGTTCTTCGAAAGGTTGCGCAAATACAAGATGAGGTTGAATCCAAAGAAATGCACTTTCGGTGTGACTTCCGGTAAACTCCTGGGTTTTCTTATCACACAAAGAGGGATAGAGGTGGATCCCTCCAAGATCAAGGCAGTTCTAGAAATGACACCGCCACGGAATGAAAAAGAAGTAAGGGGGTTCCTCGGAAGAATCCAATTCATTAGCCGTTTCATCTCCAAGCTCACAACCACGTGCGATCCTCTGTTCCGATTGTTGAGAAAAGGGGAGAAGTTCCAATGGGATGACCAATGCCAAGCCGCTTTCGACAAAATAAAAGCCTACCTTCAGAACCCGCCTGTCCTTTCACCACCTATTCCTCATAAGCCCTTATTCCTTTACCTATCTGTCTCCGAAAATGCCATGGGTTGCATGCTAGCCCAAGAAGGAAAAGAAAGCCACTCCGAAAAAGCCATATACTACCTTAGCAAGAGGATGACTGGGTATGAGCTCAACTACTCTACCCTTGAAAAAACATGTTGGGCCTTGGTTTGGTGTACTCGCCGACTGAGGCAGTACATGCTGGCCTTCCCAGTTGTGCTCATATCCCGCATGGATCCTCTAAAATACCTCCTTGAAAAACCCGCCCTGACCGGTCGCATATCCCGTTGGTTACTTCTACTATCCGAATTCGATATCAAGTATGTTACAAGCAAGTCAGTAAAAGGGAGGACTGTAGCTAAGCATCTCGCAGAGCATGCCGTTGACTCCGAAGAAAGTGGGGACTTTCCATTTCCGGACGAGAATATCATGGAAATCAAGGAAGAACAGTGGAAGTTGTACTTTGACGGAGCGGCCAACATGAAAGGATACGGAGTAGGGATGATTCTCGTATCACCAAGCGGGGATCATACTCCATTAGCGGTCAAGCTCAACTATAACTCCACCAACAACACCGTCGAATATGAAGCGTGCATTCTGGGAATGGAAGCAGCCTTAGAACTGAGGGTTCAGAAGTTAGACGTCTTCGGGGACTCAAACCTCATCATATCGCAAGCCAGAGGGGAATGGAAAGTAAAAGAAGAAAGGTTGAAGCCCTACCATGATCATCTCGACCAACTCAAAAGGCAATTCAAGAGTGTCACATTCCTCTACTTGCCCAGGGAGGAGAACCAGTTGGCAGATTCATTGGCTACCTTAGCCTCCATGATCAAGATTCCTGTGGGGGTCAAGATGATGCCTTTGGTAATAGAGCAGAGGTACGAGCCTTCGTTCAATATGATCGCCACAATCGAAGAAGAAGAGAATGAAATGCCGTGGTATCGGGATGTTTGGAATTTCATAGAAAAAGGGATATACCCCCAAGAATCCACCGAGAAAGACAAAAGGGCCATTAGAAGATTCGCCGCACAATTCGTCATTTGCGGTGGGAAATTGCTGAAGAAAGGATATAATGGTCACAACCTAACCTGCTTGTTCGGAAAGAGTTCCAAAAGAATGATGGAAGAAATACACGAGGGGGTATGCGGTCCACACATGAACGGTCACATGCTGGCTAAGAAAATCATAAGACAAGGGTACTACTGGACAACATTGGAGAAAGATTGTTGTGAGTACGTGAGGAGGTGTCACAAGTGCCAGATTCACGCAAACATGATGCATACACCGCCATCCCTTCTGTACAGCATGACTTCGCCTTAGCCATTCTCAACCTGGGGAATCGACATCATTGGCGAGATCGTTCCGAAAGCCTCAAATGGAAATCGGTACATCCTGGTGGCCATAGACTACTTCACAAAATGGGTAGAAGCTGCATCCTACACCAAGTTGGGGGCCAAAGAAGTGGCCAAATTCATCAAAAGAAATCTCATCTGCCGTTATGGAGTTCCTCATGAGATTATTTCGGATAACGGAAGTCATTTCAAGGCAGAAGTCAGGGATCTGTTCGAGGAATACAAGATCACTTATCACAAGTCGTCGCCGTATAGGCCGCAAACCAATGGGGCAGTCGAGGCTGCTGTGACACCCGCTCCTGCGGTTTATATTTATTATTGCTTTAGCATGCATAATTATGAGTTAATGTTAATTAATGTGTTATGTGACACTTATTGAAAGTGGGAAATTAACCCACTAAGTTGATTATGGGTGTCCAGTTGGGAACCCAGTTGTTGCTAGTATGACAATCCCAAGTTGGGATGTGTGTTGATGGGTCCCAGTTGAGATGGGACATTATATGTGGAACACCCTATGTGCCTAAATGTTTATTAAGGCTTAAATGATTTATTATTTGATTGTTAATAATATCATGTTATTAGGTAGTGACCACTTTTGGGGTCAATTAGGGATACCTTTGTGAGCACGAATTGAACACGTTTCATAATTAGTAGGCTAATTAGCAACTTCATTTAATTATATGGGACCACTTATGAGACCCATGCGAGACATAGACAAATACCTATTTAGGTTTGGGATAGTTTTAATACAGTTTAACAAATAGTAGGGGCGTAATTGCAAAACTAGTAAACTAGCGGGGGTGTCATAATAAAATGGGAAGACTTATATTATAAAGCCACATAGGAGGATGACTCCTCATCCTCAATTGCTTTAATTTAGTTAGTATATGCAATTGCAGAGAAGAAACGAGAGTTGCAGAAACTTTGACGGTGACGTTCACGACAACGGTTGACGCGCCGAACGACATCGGTTTTTAAAATAGGTTACATATTCGGATTCCTGGGGGTGAGTTTAACCTATTGGTACTAATTTTATTGAGTTCTGTGATAGTTTTTCCGCGACCCATTTTAGGGTTTAAGCTTATAACTTGTAATTTTTGTATAGGATTTGTACCTGGTTCATAGTAGGGCTATAATTTCACAATTAGGAGCGAAACACAAGAGGTGAGTGATGTTAATTTTGATATTTGGATGATTTTCATGTTGAGTTCAATTGTGATGCCAAAGCATGCCTAATTTGTTTAATTTAATTTATTTAGATTATAATTGGGCAAAATTCATGTGGCTAAATTAGGTCCAATTTATTTGTGAAAGCACGGTGTAATGATTAAATGAGCATGTTGAGTTGTCTATTTGGGTCAATGGAAATTGCTAGTTCTATACCACCATGAGGTAATCTTTGTGGTGACGACCACGGCCGCCAGAGGCCTATGGGACCGCACGTGTGAGGGCGTGGGTCATGACTAGTCACGTGGGCTTGGGGAGTGGAGCCGCGGGCTAGCCGGTAGTGGTGGGAGTGAACTAGTAATTGCCAGAGACTATAGTTATTTGTAATATGTTGAATTGAGCGTGTTTATTATCCATGTTCATGATTGGCATTGCTCACAAGCATATAGCTTATATATTGTAGTGGTTATTGAATAACCATCGTAGGTGATCGCGGCGAGGAATCGGGGAAGTAAGCTGGGATGTGGCTTGGCTGGCTTATGGGTTTTGGGGGTTGTTGTAACCTTGTGAATAGTTACTTGCTTTTTAGTTTAAAGCTTGCAATATAGTTGTAATTAATGGGTTTTAATCTGGGCTGTAGTACGAGTCATACTTTGGTTGGTGTAAGGGCTTATGTAATATTTCTAATTAAATTTTATACTTTAGTTGGATTGTAACTTAACTCTTGTAATATAAGGTTGGACTGTGTTAGTTGGGATTGGTTGTAAATGGCTATATTTAGTACTTTTTCTAAAGTATTTAAAAAAAAACTCTTGCTTGTACTTGGAAGCTCATGTTTGTGACTTTGGTTTTATTCTGAATGGTTTAAAGCACTAGTGTTGATTTTAATTGGTGATCTGGTATTCTTATATGAAAATTTACTACTTGTTAAAACAGGGTTTTTGGCTAAATACAAAGACAGGATTTTGTTTTTTTTTAATACTTGTTGAGCTTCTTTGGTTTAAGTTATTTTGGAACTTTAATGACTGGGGTTAAGCCTTGGTGGCGTGCCACGTGTCCTAGGATCATCTGAGTGGTTCCGGGGCGTGACAGCTGCAAACAAGAATATCAAGGCCATACTGCAGAAATCGGCCGATACCTACAAAGACTGGCATGAAAAGCTACCGTTCGCACTTTGGGGATACAGAACGTCGATAAGGACATCCACGGGAGCAACTCCTTACTCGCTGGTATATGGGATGGAAGCGGTACTCCCGGTCGAGATAGAACTGCCGTCTCTACGCGTGATGGCAGAATGTGAAATTTCAGAATCAGATTGGTTGAGAGAAAGATACGAGGAATTGGCCCTCATAGATGAAAAGCGCCTAGCGGCGGTGGACCATGTCCGAATCTATCAAAAGAGAATAGCCCGTGCTTTCAATAAAAGGGTTCGCCCAAGGAAGATTGTCAAGGGCGACCTTGTCCTTAAGGAATTGCGAGCTCCGATCTTTGACCCCCGTGGGAAGTTCAAACCTAAATGGGTAGGCCCTTACATCGTCAAAACAATCCTTTCTGGAGGAGCAACTTACCTCATGGACCTCGATGGTGTCGAATTCAAAGAACCAATCAACATGGATCGCCTCAAAAAGTACTATGCTTGACAAATAACCATTTCTTTCAAGCCCGGCCTTGAACTACGCTTGACCTGATTCCCACTCGGGGATACGTAGGCAACCACATCGGTTCGGTCACTTCACCAAAATAACCATTTCTTTCAAGCCTTGCCTTGAACTACGCTTGACCTGATTCCCACTCGGGGATACGTAGGCAACCACGACGGTTCGGTCGCTTCATCCCACAAAAAAATAACCCTTTTCTTTCGAAACTTTGGCCCGAACTACGTTGGACCTGATCCCCGCTCGGGGGTACGTAGGCAGACTTTCTAAAAGAAAAAAAAAGGATGGCTCGCTAGGATGAAAATCCGAAAGGATGCCTAGGCAAAATTAGAGCTAAATTCAAAGTGAGCAATAACACAAGAGAGAAAATAGCTCGCTAGGTCACCTCCTTGGTGCCTAGGCAAAAATTATGAGCATGTGAGAAATAAAGTCGCGGTCCTTACCGTAACCCAAAAACCACCCTCCACACTAGGGGCAAACTTCGGCCACTCGCCTCGTTTGCCTGAACCTCTTCTAAACTAGGGGCAAACGTCGGTCATCTACCTCGTTTGCCTCACAACCATATATATCCCAAACTAGGGGCAAACTTCGGCTACCCGCCTCGTTTGCCTCTAACAACCCCAGCATGCTCAAGCAAGTACCAAAAGCAACAACTAATTGAAATCTCAAGTTACAACATGTTTTCAGAAAGCTAAAATGCATAAAATGAGATTCCCAAAATAACCAAGGTTCACCGATAAACAAACTTTGAATATTACATAAGCAGGAATAATCAAAGAAATAAAAGTCTTTCAAAAAGCAACCACATGTTCAAAGACACTTGGAGGAATGAGCAAAAACAGTCAGGAGTAGTTTCGTCTTAGTGTCTTTTATTTCTTCGAAGGACTTTAGAAGTAGGCCTTTACTCGGTCAGTCCAACCATCAATAAAAGCAGCAATAGTGGTAGCTCTGATCCTGGAAGCAAAGACCCTCTCAGCAAACCCCCGGGGAACCTCCTGAACCTGCCCATACTGTCGGGCCAAGCGGCGAGGATGATAGAAAGAAGTCTCTCTCAGACCCATCAACCACACTCTCTGGTGACCCCTGAGGCTCGTGGTGATGGCATAGAGGCCCCAACGCCTCACGATCCAGCAAATGTCAGCCTCAGATAAGGTGCTCATCATGCCCACCCAATCGGCAAAGGTATAGTGAGAATGAAGCACGGCTCGACGAAAGTAAATCGGTGGTATACGGCCCGTCCACAGCTGAAGGCGCTCGTAAAGCCAAGCCTGTAACACCAAAGGCGCCCCAGAAAGAAGAGGAGTCCCATGGTTGAAGGCATTATCCAAACCGTTCAGAGTTTCAGCTAGAACCATGGCCATGGGATTCCTGCTAAGTTTCAGCCCGAGGCACACATGCACCAAGTCAACGGAAGTGCTCGAGAACAGGAAGTGCGAAGTCATGCACAATATCAAAGCAGCCCCACGGGAAGCATCATACATGCTGGGATTCCCAGGACTGGCGTACCGGGCAATAATAGAAGCAATGTTGAGAACCTCACCTTGAATCAGCCGGCGGGAAATAGTGACAGAGCAATTCAGGTATTCAGCCAAGGCTCGCGTAGGGCTGAGGGTATCAACAGAAGGGAGAATCAAGTCCGAGTCAGAATCATAGCCGAGAATAGCGCAGAACTCCTCAAGCATGGGGCATATTTCCAGGCCGTTGAAGTTGAAGACATGGTTCACTGGGTCCCAGTAAGCAATGGCAGCACGCAAGAACTCAGTGTTCAGGGTCATCCGGCGAAGAGAGAATAGCTCGGTCAAGCCGTAGCTAAAGAGGTTGATCCGCTCCACACCATCTGTAATGTTCAGCCAGGCTGTGAGTTGAGCGGGATCATACAAAGCCATATCTTTCTGTCGCGGCTCTAGCAAAATTCGAAATTTCGGCAGCACCTCCCCGTTTCACGGACTATCCCACCTGCAAGGCAAAAAGCACTCACCATCACAAAACTGCCCATCGCAGTAGCATTCAACAGTCACAGTGTACATATATCAGCTAAAACAAGCACACCACTGCGCCTCTAAACCGGAAGATATCCGGCCTAGGAGGCAAAACACCATAATACTCTGTCAAAAGGTTACAAATTGTTCCATACTTCGTCCTACACTGTCCAAATAATCATGTTCCCAGTACAACCCAATCGAAAACAGAAAATAAAATAATATTGCCCGCTTGGCATCAGTCTTCCTCTTCTTCGTCCTCTGTCAGACCGCCCGGAGTGTATGTCGGCGACGGCCTCCTCCTGCCACCTCTGCATCTTGGACCAGTCCTCGATGAGCCGGCCCCGCCTCCACGATACTGCACACACAAGAAAATGAAGGCAATCAGTAAAGAAAATAACAAAAAGAAAGAAATGCCAAAAACAGAGTCGAGTCAGAGACTTACCAAGGATGCCATCTGGTTGGCGGCAAATTGCCGCATACCGTCCATCTGTCAAGGGTAAAATCTAGGGTTAGAACCTCATAACCAAAAGAAAGTGCAAAATTAGAGACGTACCCGGTGATCTCGTGTGAGGATCAAGGACCTTAAGCTAGCTGCCAAGGCGTGACCCTCCTCAGCGTAACTCCAAGGGACATTGAGGACGCCCGCTGGCTGAGTAGGGTACCCACATGTGACTCGCGGCACCTCCATCATTTGGGGAGTGCCATCAGCGCCTAGAACATTGACGGTCCAATCCCAAGGAGGGATAGGGTCGGGAGCCTGAGGAGCCTGTCTCCTGTACATCTCGCGAAGCTGTAGGCACAGAATAAGTTAAAAGCAAGTCAAAAACATAGGCGATGAATGAAAAGCAAAAATATAACAAGAAACTCACCTCCAGGAGTGGGAAGTTGGGCATCAAGAAGCCGCCACGGTAAGCCTCATACCCGGTCTCAGAGAGGAAATGATCCCAGACGTCGGTGCCAGCCAAGGCCGCCGACAGAGCATCACCAGAGAGGTCACTAGCATCCATCACAGGAGGA
Source organism: Hydrangea macrophylla (assembly GCA_033977485.1). Taxonomy (NCBI): domain Eukaryota; kingdom Viridiplantae; phylum Streptophyta; class Magnoliopsida; order Cornales; family Hydrangeaceae; genus Hydrangea; species Hydrangea macrophylla. The sequence continues at coordinate 13,800,063 of CM066999.1, read as the reverse complement.
TTATGGGGAACGCGATACCGGGAGCCACCAACCACCTGCCGAGACACCCGTTCCCCAAGGAACCACTGCCTACACTCGGTACTCTCCAGCAGAAGGCGGCAAGAGGTAAGAGATTTAACCGCTTGTATCTCCTCTGGGGCGGCGTAAACAACGCCCTCCCAAGGCGTCCAATCAACATCAGAGGCCGTCAGCTCAGTCAGGAAGTTTCTAAGCAAAACAATCCGATGGGCCCCACTCTTCACCCCAACAACGTCCCTCCGCCACCTCAAACCTCGTGGGAATAAAGGCACAGGAGCCATGCCATCCTCATCCTCGCCTGATTCATCCGCCGGGGAAGGAGCCAACATCTTCAGGTATTCAAAACTCCAAAGCTGCACGGACAAAGGAGAAATCAGAACAGGTATGAAAATCAAAGAGATGGAAAATAAAAGAAGAAGCAGTGCATACCTCCCAAGCTCGCCAGAATCCCCCAGTAGATTTAACATCGCCCCGAGAGACCTCCCCCATATGCTTGTAGAGATGGGCCAGGGCAGCACCGCCCCAGTTATAGGAGGGGATCTCATCAATGGTCGCCAGGCAAGAAAGGAGCCTCAAGCTCACCCGGTCGTTCCTTGTCGCAAAGATGGAGCACCCGAGGACATACAGAAGGTAAACCCTCAAAAGCTGGGAATTGTTCAGATTGTGATTACCTCTACCATAGGCCCGGTAAAGCCAGCCGCAGGGGAACCAATGCCTCTCCAAGTTAGGGGGAACAGCCCCAATCAACATCTCCACCGCCTCCGGGTCGATCTCGTAAAAGTAATCCAGAATCAGGCGCTTCCCGCCAACCCTCAAGCCCGTAATCATGGAGAAGTCGAAAGGCGTCATAGTCATCTCTCCGAACGGCAGGTGGAAGGTATTGGTAGTGTCCCACCACCTCTCGGCCAGTGCATAGAAGTGAGCCAGATCGTTGCTACTTTTCGAAACCAAGCGGACGAAGCCTCCGAACCCGGCATCATCAACCATCCTCTTAACGGTGGGCGAAAGCTGGGTATACCATAAGAAAGCATGGGCAAGGCTACCATGGCCTTTCAAGGCCACTTCCGGCACCTGCACACAACAAAGGCGACAAAAGATGCACAAAATCACTATTCACAACCCGAGAGCAAAAATTCACAAAATCAACATTTGAGCACAAGTCAAGCTTCTAACGGTCTCTAAGTGCACACTACGGCTCACAAAACTAGCATAGTACATAAAAGTGGTCCTAAAATGGCGAAAGTTTCACATACCAAGCTCGCTAGAGCCGCGGCCGAAAGGTGGTGTTGGGGGTCTCGCAAAATCACGTCCGGGGTGTGCATCTCGGCCTTCATTCGTCCTTTGGCCTTCTTAGACGGTCTCCTTGAGCTCGAAGCCATGGATCTACAAGAAAAATGGAAGTCACATTTTAACTTTCTTCTTGAAAATTTGGGCAAACCAAAACACCAATCAAAAAAACCCGACTACGGGGAAAGATTACTCACCTGAGCGCGCACAAGCTGCGTTTTGATGAATTTTGGCTTCAAAAACACCCCAAAATGACCAAGAATGAGCTCCAAAAGCTCAAAAACCCGAGATAAAAGAAGATGAAGTCCGGCCACCCAGTGCCGCCGCGGCACTGGCCAACTGCCGCCGCGGCAGTGGCCCAGTGCCGCCGCGGCACTGCTCCCCGTGGGCCCCACGTCGCTCCGTTTTGCTCCGTTTCGCCCCGTTTTGGCCCGTTTTGGCCTTTTTCAGCCCGTTTTTGGCCCCGATCAGCCCCGATGGCCCGTTCCAGTCAAGATTTATGAGGTTTTACCCCAAGCAGACTAAAAGTTGTCAGAACTACCTCCAGCAGGCAAAAACTGGGAAAAATCGGCTCCCGAAGACCCGAATCGGTCGTTTCAGGACAACCGTCGCAAGATTCGATCAGAGGCGAGAGTTCCTGTAACGGATCCTGATTTCTAGCCAAGGCACCAAATAGACAAGAAAAGAGATTCCCCGAGAACCCTGCATCATCCTCCGAGGACAACGGCAGACAGATACCAGCTCCCGGAGGCCCTGACCGGCTCTCTCGGATTGAGCGCCGAAAGATTTGATCAACCGTGAGAGGTTCAGAGATGGATCCTGGTTCCAGATCAAGAAAAGAGATTCCCCGAGAACCCCTGCATCATCCTCCGAGGACAACAGCAGACAGATACCAGCTCCCGGAGGCCCTGACCGGCTCTCTCGGATTGAGCGCCGAAAGATTTGATCAACCGTGAGAGGTTCAGAGATGGATCCTGGTTCCCGATCAAGAAAAGAGATTCCCCGTGAACCCTGCATCATCCTCCGAGGACAAAAGCAGACAGATACCAGCTCCCAGAGGCCCTGACAGGCTCTCTTATTGAGCACCAAAAGAGATTCCCCGTGAACCCTACATCATCCTCCGAGGACAAAAGCAGACAGATACCAGCTCCCAGAGACCCCGGCAGGCCCGAAAGATTCGATCAAAAGGAGAGAGATCCTAGAAAATGTCGCTTCATCCCCAGCAGATTCAGATTAATCCTCAGCGGGTTTATACACCGTCAGTAGTCCATTGTCGACTCGTCATCGTCGGTCCATCGCTCTCATCACACCATTAGGGCCTCCATGTTCATCATAGGACGTCCCAGGATTTCACGTTCGTCCATGACTTCCATGTCAGTCTCTTAATTTCCGGGGCCCCTGTGTCCGTCAGTTATTTGCCAAAAGACATCTTCGGTCATAGTCCTCTGAGACCCCACACCCAATTACATTCGCTCGCAAAGCACACTTCCAGAAGTTTGCCCCTAAACCCGGAGTCTTCTAGACTTCAATGCCCTTATCTGAGTCACCCACCACGTCACAATCACAAACACTAGCACAACACTAGCCCACTCGGAGTAGCACACCCCTTGGCACCTGCTCATTCTAGGATCAGAAAACTAGGCATGATAGGACTCATGAATGGGATCATATCACATCCACACATTGCATATCATCCTCATATAGCATAGCATCCGCCTGATTGTTGTGTATGTGCATATGTGATTTATCCCTTTGTGCCCTGAACTACGTCCTGGTCTGATTCCCCTTGGGATACGTAGGCAGCTCACGCGGAGCACGACCAGCACTAACCTCATCATCCTTTCATCTTTTGCAACGCTGTTTATCCTAAATCTATAGCCTCCAAAAGTCCTGTCTCTTCAAAACTTTGGCACTCGCTTGCGACATGCGTTGCCTCGCAAGTTCCTGCCAAAGAGGGGCAAACTGTAGACACCCCATTTTTTCGGCTATCAGATTTAGGAGACCCATAGCTTGGTGGTTCACAATGATCGTAAAAGACTCGAAAGGACTCTCGGAAGTCAGCTCTATCTCTCAGAATGCTCAGAATGACCAAAATGCCCTTGAAAAATCCGAAAAATCCCAGATTTGGTCCCAAAGTTCTGAAAACATACTACGTCGTAAGAAAAGTGATAAAATGAGTTTTTGAATAAAACCGGAAGAAATCGTCAGCTCCCAGAGACCCCCGGAAGTCCCGGAAGTTCCCCGAAAGTCCCCGTTGACCGGTTTGACCAAGGTTTGACCAGGTTTGACCAGAGTTTGACCAAGTTTGACCAAGTTTGACCGAAATTGTCTGAATTCACCAGAACCATTCTAAATCATGAGAAAAGTATTAAAACAAGTTCCAAAAGAAAATCGAGCGAAAACATCAGTTCTTGGGAGCTCCCAGAGGTTCCCAGAACTTCCCGGGAATCCCAGGTTTGACCGGTTTGACCAAGATTTGACTTTGGAATCGGGGCACCGAAACAATTTTCAAATATTTTTCATGGATACTAGAGGTCAATAGCTTTCCAACGGTATATCGCACATAATTTCTGGATTTAAAACGAATTTATTATGAATTTCCAAAGGCGAAAAAGGCGATCAAATCGGCTTTTATCGCGAATACCGCAAAACTTTTCGAAGTGACCTATCCCCGAACTATTTTTTATGTAAAGTAGACTCCATTACCTTTCCAACGGTATATCACAACCTCAATTTGGAGTTCGTATGCATTTTCTGTGAATTTCGGACGAAATAGGGCCTTTTCGCGAATACCGGAACTTCGGGGGGCCTAAACAGCATTATCCAGACGAAGGGAGGAGCAGTGCCGCCGCGGCACTGGCCCACTGCCGCCGCGGCAGTGGCCCAGTGCCGCCGCGGCACTCCCCTCCAGAACAGTAAGTTTTTGTAAATATTCTTGTGGTCCCATTTTGATTAATTAAAAGCCAAAACGACATAGTTTTATGATTTCAGATGTTTGGAGCCAATGGGAACACTTTTAAAACCCCAAAACCACCCCAAGTTGGCCTATATAAACACCCCATTACTCCTCATTTTAGGGGAGTCAAATGTGAGTTTTGAAAAGTTTGGGAGAGAAAGTTGTAGAGATAAGGTTAGAGTAGAGAGAAAAAGAAGCATTCCTCTTTGATTTTCAAAACAAAAGTGAGTTCTAACTTTGTTTTTACTTCATTACTTCCATTTATTTCAACATTCAATACTCCCAACCACCATTTTAGTGAGCATTCAAGAGAGTGGAAGCTTCTTCCATGTCTAAGTGTCATCACATATGAGTGAAATACCAACCTACAAGTTCATGCTTCATGAATATCATATATTGATCATCATCTATTTGCTTGTTTATTTATTGTTCATCTCTTCTTATCCCATTTCTTTTTGTTTTCTTTTTATTTACTTACTAGTTCATCATCATCTAAGTGATGACATGAAGTTTGGGGTGAGTGAATCCTTATGGATAGTAGCTCTTGACCTCAAAAACATGTTTGATAGATGATGATCATAACCTCAATACTTCCAAGGTATTCTTGGAATGTATTGAAGTTATGTTTAAAAGATAGAATAAATCCCTCCAACAATCTTGGAGATTCTTATGATGAGTTTGGTGTTAGTATTCTAAGTGGTCATAATCCTTATTGAGTGTTGAAAATATGTTTTCAAAACATTTATTTCAAAACCCCTCTCAATCCCTCTCATTTGATTTCAAGAAATAAAACTTTGTTTTCCTCAATATCTCCAAAACAATGACCCAAAACAGTGAGCTGTTCAGATTCAAAGATTTGTTTTGAATTAAATACTCAAGTTATGATGATGAAACCACTTGGAAAACCTTCCCAATACATCATAGTTTGTCCCTATTGTTTTCCATCAATTATAGAAATGTGAAAGTATTTGTTTTGGATGTGAGAAGTTCATATTCATAATCTGCCTCTGTTCTCACAGAATGTTTATCTAACTTCTTGCACTTATTCTGGACATTTTCATCACTGTACATATATCTTTTCTATTTTTTTTATAAAACTTGGGTGTCTTAGGAAACTTTTGGTATATAATGGGTCATCATAAACCTTTTCTTTGATTTATGAAAAATCATACAAAATCAGTCAACAGTGCAGTTTTTGTTTCTGAGTCATGTGTACATTCTGATTTCTTTCTTTTAATCTGTGATAGCTATTGATGTTTGGCTTTTTGGGTTATTTTCTAGACACAATAAGAATGATCTCAGATTTTTCTCACATTTTTCTAGGCACGTTTGACCTCCCATTATAATGTTGCAAAGTGCCATATGCAGTCTGTCCACTATTCACAGCAAGCACATTTCAACTTTTATTCTTTGATTTGATGCTCATATGCATTCCAAATTAGCTCACATCTTAGGAAGTAGTTCATACTACATTTGTATATATCCCATGTTGATTTAATCCATTCATTCATGCACACTTTAGACTACTAAGTCATTTTAGAAACCCATGAACACAAAACACACTACAACCTTTGCACACTTTTAGGTTCATACAATACATTCATGCAAGATTTGGGGTTTTTGTAACTCTTAATCTAAGAAGATTATAAGGAATGAACTTGATCACACGTTCATGCTTCCCCTCGATCTAATCATCCTTTCTCATCCGTCCCGGGGATTGAGAGATCTTCTTTTCTCAAAGAATAACATGCATCATACTAGCTTGCTAAGCATATCTTCGTTTCTTTTTACTTGTTTCAAGAACAAATTCATGTTCCTTTTAGATTAGGAAGTCTTGAATATTTGATACATGATTAGACGATTTTTCCTAGGTTTATTTGTGTGATCTTTCACCTCACATTGCATGATATTTGATTTAGATCTTATGAATGATATTTTGTCTTTTGATCTTCCATTTTCAAGTTTCTTATGTGATGTAATATACTATCATAGTATTATTTGTCGAACCAAACATAGTATAAGATGATTATTTGGATGCTAATTGAGGCCCGTCGAAAGACGGGGCGAGTTGAGGGTGTTTTAGTCGTGACAAAGGCTCCTTCCTCTCTCGTACCAAAACCCCGAACCAAGTTCTTTGGTTATGAAGGGCCGGTGCCCTTATCCGCTTGGGTGAGTCAAAATTAGGTTTCTTGGTTCCTTAAAGACCAAGTGGCGACTCTGTATCTGTTTTCAACAGACCTTTCGTTTTCTTTCCTTGATTCAAATCAATTTCTAAACAATCTCAACCAGAGAAAAGTGGTCCACTTCCAGTATCCACAACAAGACTGGATATAGCTCACGCGGTCGGTATGGTGAGTAGATTTATGTCCAATCCTGGTAAACAACATTGGGCAGCAGTAAAATGTATCCTCAGGTATCTGAGAGGAACCGCTAATGTGTGTTTATGTTTTGGTTCTGGAAAGCCTATGCTAGAAGGCTTTGTAGATGCAGACATAGCTGTTGATATTGACACAAGAAAGTCCACATCGGGCCACTTAATGACTTTTTCAGGGGGAGCTATTTCCTGGCAATCAAAATTATAGAAGTGTGTTGCTCTGTTAACTACGGAAGCTGAGTACATTGTAGTTGCAGAAGGGTGTAAGGAATTTCTATGGCTTAAGAAACTCCTGAAAGAGTTGGGATAAAAGCTAGAGAAATATGTTCTCTATTGTGACTATCAAAGTGCTATTCACTTGAGCAAGAACCCTTCATTCCACTCAAGGTCAAAAGATATTGATGTTCGACATCATTGGATACGTGATTGTTGGAGGAGAAGTTACTTCATCTCGAGAAAATCCATACCGACAATAATGGTTCGGATATGATGACAAAAGCATTAAACAAGGAGAAGTTTGAATTCTGCAAAAGTCAAGCGGGTATATCTGCATCGTTGCATGTGTTGGGAGGGGGAGATTGTTAAGTCCCTCCACATTCCAACTAACTTGACCAAATTTATGTGTATTGGAATATTGCACTTATTGGTGCATGGACCATGATTTATTCTGATCTTGGAAACTTGAGATACATTGTCTTTGGAATCTCAAATGTCAAATGCCTATATAAGGAGTGCCATTCTTCACTGGAATGAAGTGAGTGTGTGTGTGTGTGGGGGGGGGGGGGGGGGGGGGGGGAGGGGGGTTGTGAAAAACCATTCCAAGAGTGAGTGAGTGAAGTATCCTCTCAATCTTTGTGTGAGAGAAGAGTGTAATCCACCTTTGTGGTGAGAATATTGCTGTAACTCCATTATCATTCATAGTGGAAGTAGTCCTCTTAGACCCGTGGACGTAGGCTTTGCCGAACCACGGAAAAATCTTGGTGTCTTGTTGGTTGAGTGTGTGTTTCACTCTCTCTGTTTTTTTTTCTTTATCTTCTTATTATCTACTCCATTTCATACTGAACAACTTTGTGGGAAAAGTCTATTTATTCACCATCTCTATATATTTCTTTTTCTCAAAAACTTCCCAAACCAAAGAAATATCAAAGGGGAACAAATTTGTTCATCCATCACTGACGCTCACCCAAGCACCTCGTGAGCAAGTGAGACCCTCCACTTTTTATTATTAATTCATTTCTATTTTATCCATAAAAATGATAGGTCACACTTGCTGACCCAAGTAACCCAAAGAAGTACTTGGGTGAGCAATATGAAAAAATTTGAGTGTGCAAATTTGCTCTATCAAATGGTTGTACTATTTCTTCACTTCACTATTCATATTAACATATGGATAAACATTGGTGCACAATCTAAAAAACTGTGTCTATCTCTCTCCTGTGATGTCAGTTGTGGGAAATTCCCACAGTGACACATGAGCAACACAGGAGAGAGATAAACAAATTTTTTAAAGTTGTACACAAGTTGTGTCTATAGAATTGCCCTACACATACATATTCATATATATATATATATATATATGTATATATATACAGAGCCCTTCTAATAAGGGATTTCTCATTTTAATTAAATGAGGACTTCTCTTCTCTCAACTGTTGGATTGTGTTTTCATTAAGGGTACTTATGTTATTTCAGTGGTGTCACCTAAATTAAATGGCGATTCAACGACCACAATCGAAGTCCTCGCTTTATTAAAATGAGAATCTCTAGGATTCTGTGTGTGCATATATATATATATATATTTCATTGTTTGGAAAAAGAAAAAAAAAAAAAGTTGGTTCATTTGGTCAATTCCCCTTGTTAAAAATTTTTTTTTTTTTTGGCTAAAGAGTTGAGCCGAGTAACTAGGGGGAAAAAATAATTAGAAAAAAGTACTTCGGCTTGTCACCTTCCACTGGAACAATTATATACAAAAAGAAATTGAGACAGACACTACAAACATTAATAGATAGCCTACGCTTGGCTTAGGGTCCTCATCTCTTACCCTTTTTTTATTTACTAATATATACAGATCTTTATTAATTTGAAATTAGGCTCTTGGACTAAGAGCTTTCAATTACATCCATTCTCCAAGGTATTTGACAAATATATGGATCTCGTTCACATTTCAAAATTTACACTCACCTTCTTTGAAGTTTCTATTAAAATTTCTTTTGTTGGTCAATGGTCAATTGATAGGTTTCTTTTTTGGACATGAGAGATCGATCAATGTGATTAATAACAATATAAAAAGGCTACCAATTTATCAAAGTAAACTGGTCATGTGTATAAGTTTTAATTTGTCACATAGTCAGTTAACTTTGACAATAGTCACTATTGCTTTAACAATAGTAGCGACCTATAAAAAAGGTCCACATATATATATATATATATATATACGGTGAGACTAATAAGTGAACAAGGTTGAGTGAACATTTATAGTGATAAATTAAAAGATTCGTTTAGGCTAAAAAATAAGTTCACTATGTATGTTCACTCAATTCTGTTCACTTAATAGCCTCATTGTATATATATATAAGAGCTTGACCGTATATATATAAGCGCATATATATTATATATCAAGTTGGTATAATTTATGTAAACAAACTTATATAGAACTTGTTTAGTCAATTTTCTCTAAATGCAAATTTTAGAGTAACAATTCAATGTTTTGGCCCCGATTTTAATTTAGGGTAAATTTCAAAAACACCTCTTGTACTATGACCCTTTTTTTAGTAATCCCCCCTGAAGTTTAAAAGTGAACAGTATAACCCCCTCATCTATCTGAAGGACTTGGAAACACTAACACTGTCAACAGAAGAGTGAAATGACTTAAATACCTCTTATCTCTCTCTCTCAAATTGTAACCCACTTCTCTAAACACTCATCTCCTTCAATACCCCATTTCAAGCATCTCGAACAAACATAGTGATTCACAAGCCACCGATGAGCTCAACAGGGACCCAGAGAGCCCTCCGAAGCTATTTATGGTCCAACCACGGCTCAGACTAGGCACCCACTTGCATCTGAAGCTTGACAAAGCTCTGAACCTTGCGAGCGAACCGAGATGGGTGACGGTGATTTAGTGCGGCAGTGGTGGTGGCCGGTGATTAGGGGTGTAAGAAAAAAATGCAAAATGAAAACCAAGCGCAAATCGACTGAACCGAAAATTGACCGGTCGGTTTTCAAAATGCATATACAAGATAAAATCGACCGAAAAATCGATCAACCAACCAACCGATTTACACCCCTACCGGTGATGGTTGCGGTGGTCATAGTGGCGATTTGGGTGGTGTGGCAACTGTGAATTTCAAAATCTAAACTCTCAATTGGGAACCCCCAAATTCTCAAATTCGAACCTCAAACCCAGAAATTGGAAACCCAGAGATTGAGATTAAAAGAGAGAGAGTGTGTGTGGTGATGTGGTGGTGATTTGGGGTGGGTGGGGGCAATAATGGTGATTTGGTATTGGTGGTTCGGTGGTGTGGGGGTGGCAATTGGGTGGTACGATGGTGGTGATTGGGTGTGGTTGATGGTGAGTTGGTGGGGCAGTGGTGGTGATTTGGGGTAGGTGGTTCGGTGGGGCAAGTGGTGGTGATTTGGTGGTAGTTGCAATTGGGTGGTATGGTGGTGGTGATTGGTTTCAAGGGTGGTATGATGGCTGATGGTGGTAATTTGTTTCAAGGGTAGTATGATGGCAGGTGTTGATGGCCAGTGGTGGTCTTGGTGGAGATTTGGGTAGTATAGTTATATATATGTGTGTGTGTGTGTATGTGTGTATGTGTGTGTGTGTGTGTGTGAGAGAGAGAGAGAGAGAGAGAGAGAGAGAGAGAGAGAGAGAGAGGAGAGGGAGACTATATCACTTTAGAGAAAGGGGGTAGGCTGATGAACGCTTAAAGCCTCAAACCAATTTCAGGAGAGAGAGAGAGAGAGAGAGAGAGAGAGAGAGAGAGGGAAACTATGTCACTTTAGAGAAAGGGGGTCGGCTGATGAACGCTTAAAGCCTCAAACCAATTTCGAGAGAGAGAGAGAGAGAGAGAGAGAGAGAGAGAGAGAGAGTATATTAGTTTTAGAGGGAGACACGCATACCAATTTTATGAATGTTATAAGGACAATTTGGTCAAATAAGTAAATTTTGTTTATTTTTTCATGGCCAACAGACGAAAGGGTGGATAGTGTCAAGTACACATACCCTAGGCGGTGGAGTTGTCAGTTAAAATAGTTCAAGGGGTATTAGTAAAAAAAAGGGTCATAGTACAGTGGTGTTTCTGAAATTTCACATAGTTCTAAACAACAAACTTATATTGAACTTGTTTAGTCAAATATCTCTAAGAGTAATGCCTTTTAATTAGTCCCACTGTATTAGACCTGATCCCACTGCCACATCATTTGAGAAGCACTTTTGGGATAGAAATTTGAGAAACATAACATTACTCTTTCTCTAAATGCCAATTTTAGACTACCAATTCGATGTATTCAACCCAGTTTTTGTTTATTAAACATAATTTTGAACAACAAACTTATATTGAACTTGTTTAGTTAATTTTCTCTAAATGCCAATTTTAGACTACCAATTAAATGTCTTTAACCCAATTTTAATTGGGCAATGTTTGTGACACAAAATGATCACAAAGAGATGTTCACAAAAGTATGTGGCATCTCATGTGGCACCCATGTAGTAGTAGAATTCACCACACTTAACTCAATCCATGTGATGTCTCATGAGATGCCACATCATTTTTGTGTGTAGTGGATTCTACTACCACATGGGATGCCACATAGGATCTCTTTATGTCCCTTTTGTATCCCTAGCATTACCCATTTTAATTATTAAACATAGTTCTTAACCCTGATATTAATATTATATGCTCTCAACTTATTAGTAAGTCATCTTAATTCAGCACTAAACCTAGAAAAAAGCTCTCACCTCTCTCCAAAACCACTTCCGTCAAAGCCTCTTCTTATGGGAGAGCCCTTGGATCTCTCCCTTTGTTAGTTGTCCCTCTTTAGGAGGGTATTGTGTCACGCCCCGGAGTAGCATAAATAGAGAAAAATAAATTTCCTTTATGGGTCCATAGGGAATGACAAGTGAAAGTCACTAACATCCACACCACACAGTACTAGTCCAAACAGGAACAGTAAAACAACTGAAATATAAACACGGTTCTATTTATTACAAACATCAGAGTACGGTCCACAGGATCACAACAGGTCTGGAGACAACATATGCCCAAGTACCCGTTAACTACAAAGTACAACAGTAAAAGAAAAGTAGTAACGTAAACTACTATCTATCTTCAGGTCTTCAGCTGGCGTACGGATAGGCGTCAGCATAACTGGCATCAGTGGGGCCATTCTCTACGTAACTCCCTTCAGGGTAAACGTTATCGCCATGAGTTCCATTATCTGCATTGTAAAGGACAGGGTAGTCTGGACGGGGAATGTCCAGGCAATAAAGGCCGTCAGCTTGTTGAAAGCTGAGTGAGCACTAACTAACACAGTCTCATAGAAATGACATATTTACAGTTATGAACAATAGATGACAGTGATACTAAATATATTCCTCATTCTTTTATTCAGACATATCATTAATCGATTATTATCGACTCCCATTCTAAGACTGATTCCACAATACCCAACTGACTATCTCGAACTGATTATATCAGCACAACATACCAGTGCTCTTGTTCACCGCTATACCGCTTTTAAGAACTCTTGCGAGCACCCATACATTGTTCTCATATAACGACTGGTCTATGGATATACCCATACTCTTGTTCACCGCTTTTAAGAACTCTTACTGTTCACCGCTTTTAAGAACGCTTGCGAGTACGATACATACACAGCTCTGGTAATTCAAATCATGGGCGTGCCACATCTACTCTTGTTCACCGCTTTTAAGAACTCTTACTGTTCACCGCTTTTAAGAACTCTTGCGAGTACTGTGCACCCATAATTCTCACGATCCTGATCAAATCCTTGACATACACTTATCGGATTCAACCTGAGCGAATCATCAGCTCGACACACACAACTTTAACATACAATCCTCTTACTGACTCATTTCTCACTTATCCAATACTACCCAGTATTATCATTTCAAACCTACTCGTTATCGCGTCGTACTATTACTAGCGTTCCGAACCCGACTACGTTACTCACCATGTTATCTCAATCTCATTATCGTATCCCATTACCTCCGTTATCCATAATATCGCATAATAGGAACATGAAATAACAATTAAACAACTACGCATTATGAATTTTAAACTGAAAGGAATACATTCATGTTCTGCTAGGTTCGATCGATTGAGGTCATCTCGATCGCTCGAAGAAAGTGCTGTTCGATCGATTGAAGTCTTCTCGATCGATCGAAGTGAAGGTGATCTCGATCGATTGAAGTCATTTCGATCGATTGAGGCTTAGTGATGTTCGATCGATTGAACTCAGTTCGATCGGTCGAACTTCGTCTTCTACAGATTCTGCCAGTGAACGTGCAGAATGTGTTAGGGGGTGTTTGGGTTATAATTAATACGCCCAGAATATGTAAAACATCATAACTAAGTTACCGAGTGAGTTTGGAACTCACCAAAAGTCGTTAAGGGCGCGTTTGGCTTGTTTGAAAGCTTCCAAGCTTTAATGGCGGCCTCTTTCTCTCTCTGCCTTATCTCTGTCTCTCTCTTTCTCTGTCTCCTTCTCTCTCTTCTTTTTCCTTCTTCTTCTTCTTCTCCTCTGCTGAGTGTATATATATATAGATATGTGTGTGTATATATATATAGATATATGGAGGTATGTGTATATATATGTATACCAACACACAAGCACACACTCTCAACTCTCTCTTATCACAAGAGTTCAGCAAACCCACCACACACACGAATGCAGTGTATATATAGAGAAATGGGAGTGTAGGTGGCAGCATTTGCGGGAAACTGGAATTCTGATATTTACATTCTCGATCGCTCGAAGGATGCTCGATCGATCGAACTCAGATCGGTCAGTTAGATCGATTGAAAAAGGGTTCGATCGATTGAAGTGGGGACCACGTATTAAATTTATGTCGGTAGGGTTTTCGATCGCTCGAAAAGGGTTCGATCGCTTGAACTGAAGGGTCTCGATCGCTCGAACTAGCTTCGATCGATCGAAGATGAAATTTCTTGAATGGTCAAATGAAGTATATAGAATCTCTCTGCATTAAATATTTATTGAAAATACGGGGTATTACATCATCCACCACCCAACAAAAGATTTCGTCCTCGAAATCAGAACATACAAAGTTAAAACAAAAACGGAAACTTCTCACTAGTCTCTCGTATCATCTCTGGCCCAAGAAGTTGAGTATCTCCGACTTCAGTCCAACATAACGGTGATCGGCAAGGTCTTCCGTACAAAGCTTCAAACGGCGCCATTCCTATACTCGAATGATAACTGTTGTTGTAAGCGAATTCTATCAAAGGTAAGTGTGTCTCCCAAGAATTCTCAAAATCAATGACACAAGCACGTAACATGTCTTCCATTACTTGATTAACTCTCTCCGTCTGTCCATCGGTCTGTGGATGAAAAGCTGAACTCAAGTTCAATGTTGTTCCCATTGCTGTCTGAAGACTTTTCCAAAATTCTGCAGTAAAGCGCGAATCTCGATCTGATACAATAGAAACAGGTACTCCGTGTAATCGTACTACGTGTTGCAGATACATTCGGCTCAATCGCTCCACTGGATACGTCATACTGTAGGCGATAAAATGTGCCGTCTTTGTAAGTCGATCCACAATTACCCAAATAGCGTCATGATTCTGCTGCGATTTTGGTAATCCTACCACAAAATCCATGGTGATGTGTTCCCATTTCCATTGAGGAATTGGTAACGGCTGTAGAAATCCAGGTGGTTTCTGATGTTCTGCCTTTACCTGTTTACAAGTAAGACACTGAGAAACATATTCAGCCACTTCTCGCTTCATTCCTTCCCACCAAAAATTTCTCTTCAAGTCCTTGTACATCTTTGTACCTCCAGGATGAATCGTCATCCGTGATTTATGAGCTTCATCCAATATGTCCTTCCGGAGATTTTCTTTGTCAGGTACACAGAGTCTACCTTTACATCGTAAAGCTCCATCTGTACTAACACTCCAGATCTCAGGTTCTTTTGCTGCCATCTTGGTGAACCAAAACTTGAAATCCTCTGCTGTCTGTTGAGCTTCTATGATACGGCTGATCAAAGTTGGTTGTACCATCAGACATCCAAAATGTTGTCTTTCCATTGGCTCCACTGGCTGAAGATCAAATTCGGCTAAAACTTCTAATGCTCTCCATTCTCTAATTAGTAATGCAGCGATCACTAATCGAGGTTTACGGCTCAAAGCATCTGCTACGACATTTGCTTTACCCGGATGGTATTGCAATGAAAAATCATAGTCCTTGAGTAACTCCATCCATCTTCGTTGTCACATGTTCAACTCCTTTTGAGAGAACAAATATTTCAAGTTCTTATGATCGGAAAACAGATCGAACTTTTCTCCATAGAGATAGTGTCTCCAAGTCTTCAAGGCAAACACTATTGCTGCCAATTCCAGGTCATGCGTCGGATAATTCTTCTCGTGTACCTTCAATTGTCTTGATCCATATGCGATAACATTCCCGTCTTGCATCAGTACACAACCCAATCCCTGGTGCGATGCGTCACTGTAGATCACATATCTTTCTCCACTCTTAGGTATCGCAAGTACCGGTGCAGAAGTCAATTTCTCTTTTAATTCCTGAAATGCACCCTCATGCTTGTCCGTCCATTCATACTTTGTCTCCTTCCTTGTTAAATTCGTCAGTGGTCCTGCTAACTTGGAAAATCCTTCTACGAATCTTCTGTAATATCCTGCTAACCCAAGAAAACTTCTGACCTCTGTCGCATTGGTCGGTCTATTCCAGCTTAAGACTGCATCAATCTTAGATGAGTCCACAGAAATACCGTCCTGAGATATAACATGTCCCAAGAATTTGACTTCCCGTAGCCAAAACTCACACTTGCTGTATTTTGCATACAACTTGCTATCTCGAAGTGTCTGCAAGGCAATCTGTAAATGCTCCTCGTGATCTTCTTCCGTCTTTGAGTAGATCAGTATATCATCGATGAACACTATAATGAATTGATCCAGATATGGTCTGAATACTCTATTCATTAAGTCCATAAATACCGCTGGCGCATTCGTCAATCCAAAAGGCATAACTAGAAACTCGTAATGCCCGTATCTTGTCCTGAATGCAGTCTTCAATACATCCTCTGGTCGAACTAACAATTGGTGATATCCGGAACGTAAATCGATCTTGGAAAAGATTCTCGATCCTTGTAACTGGTCGAATAGGTCGTCTATCCGAGGAAGTGGATATCTATTCTTGATCGTAACCTTGTTCAACTCCCTGTAGTCTATACAGAGTCGAAGTGTTCCGTCCTTCTTCTTTACAAACAGAACTGGTGCTCCCCAAGGTGACGTACTCGGGCGAACGAAACCTAAGTCTTCAAGCTCTTGAACTTGCTTCTTTAGTTCCAACATTTCAGTTGGTGCCATCCTATATGGAGTCTT
Organism: Hydrangea macrophylla; assembly: GCA_033977485.1. NCBI lineage: Eukaryota > Viridiplantae > Streptophyta > Magnoliopsida > Cornales > Hydrangeaceae > Hydrangea > Hydrangea macrophylla. Next base: position 13,783,820 of record CM066999.1, on the reverse strand, counting down.
GGAAATAGGCAATGTACCAGGTACTAATTCCACACAGAAGTCTATTTCTCTTTTCGGTGGAAGTCCTTTAATATCCTGAAATACATCTTGAAAGTCTTGCACACTAGGAATCTGATCCATCGTGAGCTCTGTACTTGTACTCCCAATCGTAGCCAAACTACTCGTAAGAAACATATCGCTCGTCGGCTGACACTGAAATCTAATCGTCGGCCTTCCTTGTCTCGGAAATACAATCGTCTTAGTAGGGCAATCCAAATTGGCACCATACTTAGTTAACCAATCCATTCCTAGGATAATGTCGAACTCTGACATTGACAGAACTACCAAGTCTGCTGGAAGATTCCTATCTCCCAAAGTCAATGGGCAATCTTTACACACTTTACTCAACTTAACAGTCACTCCCAAAGGTGACACAGCATTCAGTGTTGACTCAAGTGTCTGGGGTTCTAAACCCAATTGACGCACAATCTTAACAGCAATAAATGAACGTGCGGCTCCAGTATCAAATAAAACTTTAACTGGACTATGAAAGAGTACAAGCGTACCTTCCAAATGTTGCTGCTCATCAGCGTTAAAGCCTGCTTCTCCTGGAATGATAGCATTCATCCTTGTCTGATCTGGAGGTCCTTGTATCCCTTGAATCGATGCTCCATAGTATCCTCCTTGTGGTGCACGGCAATCCTTGCTTAGATGTCCCGGCTTGTTGCAATTCCGACAGACAATATCCATTCTGCGATTAACTCTAGGGGCTGTACAGAATCTGGCAACGTGCCCTGGCTTTCCGCAATTAAAACATCCTCCGCTATTGCTTGGCGGCGCTGTCAGTAGTGCCTGCGGTTGTGATCCTTGCTGGCGATATTGCTGGGGTCGAGTATAGCCCTGTTGTGGCTTTCTGGTTCCTTCCCAGGTTCTCTTATTCCCTTGGAAATTCCCCTGTGGTCTCCAACCTTGGGTATTCCTTTGCGGTTGGTTTTGAAAATTCCTCTGTTGAAAACTTCTAGATGACTGAGATCGATTCATCTGTGGTTGTTGTGCTGGACAAGCATCCTTCTCTAATCCTGCAGCAAATCTGACAATCTCTTCGAATGATTGATTCAGATGACCAACCATCATATGTCTGAGATGGGGATTCAATCCTTGGTGAAATCTCTTCACTTTCTTCTGTGGCGTGTCTATCATATGCTGAGCAAATCTGGATAGACGCTCAAACTGTGTTGTATATTCCCTGACATTCCATCCTCCTTGTACCAAATTGAGAAAGTTCCTTTCCTGTTGATCTCTCTCATCCTCTGGGAAATACTTCTCCAAAAATCGTCCTTTGAATGTTTCCCATGGCATAGCTTTAGCAGCATCGATCCCAATAGTGGCTCGCTCGGCTTCCCACCAATCTGCGGCGGCATAAGTGAGCTGAAAAGTAGCAAGGCGACGCTTCTCTTGTTCGCTGCATTCCAATGCTTCAAATATCAACTCCATTTCTCTGATCCATTGTTCCGCTTTCCATGGTTCTGTTAGTCCATCGAACTTCTCTGGACGTAACCCACGAAAATTTGCTAACAACTTATCTCCAGTCTGTCTTGGTGGCGGGGGTGCAAAAGGTCTCTGGTGGGTGGAATGATTATAAGTATCCCCCACATGCTCCATCCTCTGCATGAAAGCTTCGAAAATTCCCGTCGGATCCATCCCTTCCGGAATAGGTGCTCCATTACGCGCTTGGTGATTTCTCAAGGGTCCTACCATAATGATAACGAGTATTGCCTACAAGAGACATATTGATCAGCTGAAAGTCTTCTCGTAGAAACGAAACCAAGATAGAACGAAAAGCAACAAGAACTAACAGTTCTACAAAACAACACATCAAACAACCAACAATCAAAATCAAAAGTACTGCTCGTATAAATATAGATATCAAAAGATGTACCATGGAGTACACAGTAACCATACCATGTACCACGTGGGACAAGGCTAAAACAGTACTAAGGTCAACTACTACTGTCTATACAAAGCTATGGTCAAATAGCTATCTCTCAAGCTCCCAAAAATCTAGTGGACAACATGTCCTGATAAAACTAACAAAAACTAAGCCCTGCAGGTCCTGACTCAAAAGTCGTCAGCGTCTGATCCTGCTGGTGGTGCCTCGTCCTCTGAATCAATCTCCATCTCCTCGAGTGGGTCATCCTCAACTGGTGCAACAAGATCTCCGACTACAACTCCTATATCCCAATCCTCTACTATCTCTGCATCATCATCCTCTATCCCGTCTGCTATCGCCTGGTTTGCGACATCGACTGCTACTGCGGCGAATCCATCAGCTATATCAAGAGCTCCCGCTATGGCTGCCTCTCCCATAACAAAATCTGCTGGTTGTGCGACCATCTGAGCTATCCATCCTACTGCCATATCGGCCATAGCTGCCATATGCATAATGGGTCCAGCTGGTATCTGAAGCACAACTGGTGCCTCTGGCACAACTACTTCCTCATCGGGCGCATCCTCATCTACTACTATGTCTGCCTCAACAGCCTCTGGGTCTGGTACTGGATCCTCTGGCTCAAACTCTGGCTCCTCGGGGTCATCCTCAGGCTCATCATCATCTGCATCGTCTGCATGCTCATCCTCTACTGGGTCCTCGTCATCTATCGGCTCCTCCTCTCCATCTCCATCTATGTCCTCATCGGCATGCTCATCCTCAGGCTCCAGGTCCTCATCCTCCTGAATCGGCTCAGGCTCTGGAACTGGTACATCGGGTACCGGCGATGGTGGTGGTGTTGCTGGCACTGGTGCAACTACAGGCTCTGGTGGACCGGCTACAATAGCTCTCAACTCAATTTCATCCATCTCAGGCTTACTCTGAACTAACCGTAATATCTCCTGGCAAATGTCTCTACCAATCCTCGCAGTATGGTAAGCATCCATACGCATCTGAGTCGGGTGAGTCCTCTCTGTCACATAAAGTGCTCTCCACATGTCCTCCTCCAAATGTCTACTAGCTATCTGGCACACACGCTCTCGATAAAACTCTGGGTCAGCTGGCTCCACGGTATCCCCATGGATCACGTGTCCTCCATAAGCATCGGTAACAAACTGATGAAACTCTGGATCCATGCTATCCTGCAAAGGAAAACTATCTATCGTCAGGAAGACGAACTTATCTTATACTCATATCTCATCTCAAGAAAATCTTAAATACTAGAACCAGATGGTGTGGAATCCATCAGTGAATCACAATATCAGAACCTAATCGTAATATAACCAGGTGCTCTGATACCAAAAACCCTGTCACGCCCCGGAGCAGCATAAATAGAGAAAAATAAATTTCTTTTATGGGTCCATAGGGAATGACAAGTGAAAGTCACTGATAATCCACACCACACAGTACTAGTCCAAACAGGAACAGTGAAACAACTGAAATATAAACACGGTTCTATCTATTACAAACATCAGAGTACGGTCCACAGGATCACAACAGGTCTGGAGACAACATATGCCCAAGTACCCGTTAACTACAAAGTACAACAGTAAAAGAAAAGTAGTAACGTAAACTACTATCTATCTTCAGGTCTTCAGCTGGCGTACGGATAGGCGTCAGCATAACTGGCATCAGTGGGGCCATTCTCTACGTAACTCCCTTCAGGGTAAACGTTATCGCCATGAGTTCCATTATCTGCATTGTAAAGGACAGGGTAGTCTGGACGGGGAATGTCCAGGCAATAAAGGCCGTCAGCTTGTTGAAAGCTGAGTGAGCACTAACTAACACAGTCTCATAGAAATGACATATTTACAGTTATGAACAATAGATGACAGTGATACTAAATATATTCCTCATTCTTTTATTCAGACATATCATTAATCGATTATTATCGACTCCCATTCTAAGACTGATTCCACAATACCCAACTGACTATCTCGAACTGATTATATCAGCACAACATACCAGTGCTCTTGTTCACCGCTATACCGCTTTTAAGAACTCTTGCGAGCACCCATACATTGTTCTCATATAACGACTGGTCTATGGATATACCCATACTCTTGTTCACCGCTTTTAAGAACTCTTACTGTTCACCGCTTTTAAGAACGCTTGCGAGTACGATACATACACAGCTCTGGTAATTCAAATCATGGGCGTGCCACATCTACTCTTGTTCACCGCTTTTAAGAACTCTTACTGTTCACCGCTTTTAAGAACTCTTGCGAGTACTGTGCACCCATAATTCTCACGATCCTGATCAAATCCTTGACATACACTTATCGGATTCAACCTGAGCGAATCATCAGCTCGACACACACAACTTTAACATACAATCCTCTTACTGACTCATTTCTCACTTATCCAATACTACCCAGTATTATCATTTCAAACCTACTCGTTATCGCGTCGTACTATTACTAGCGTTCCGAACCCGACTACGTTACTCACCATGTTATCTCAATCTCATTATCGTATCCCATTACCTCCGTTATCCATAATATCGCATAATAGGAACATGAAATAACAATTAAACAACTACGCATTATGAATTTTAAACTGAAAGGAATACATTCATGTTCTGCTAGGTTCGATCGATTGAGGTCATCTCGATCGCTCGAAGAAAGTGCTGTTCGATCGATTGAAGTCTTCTCGATCGATCGAAGTGAAGGTGATCTCGATCGATTGAAGTCATTTCGATCGATTGAGGCTTAGTGATGTTCGATCGATTGAACTCAGTTCGATCGGTCGAACTTCGTCTTCTACAGATTCTGCCAGTGAACGTGCAGAATGTGTTAGGGGGTGTTTGGGTTATAATTAATACGCCCAGAATATGTAAAACATCATAACTAAGTTACCGAGTGAGTTTGGAACTCACCAAAAGTCGTTAAGGGCGCGTTTGGCTTGTTTGAAAGCTTCCAAGCTTTAATGGCGGCCTCTTTCTCTCTCTGCCTTATCTCTGTCTCTCTCTTTCTCTGTCTCCTTCTCTCTCTTCTTTTTCCTTCTTCTTCTTCTTCTCCTCTGCTGAGTGTATATATATATAGATATGTGTGTGTATATATATATAGATATATGGAGGTATGTGTATATATATGTATACCAACACACAAGCACACACTCTCAACTCTCTCTTATCACAAGAGTTCAGCAAACCCACCACACACACGAATGCAGTGTATATATAGAGAAATGGGAGTGTAGGTGGCAGCATTTGCGGGAAACTGGAATTCTGATATTTACATTCTCGATCGCTCGAAGGATGCTCGATCGATCGAACTCAGATCGGTCAGTTAGATCGATTGAAAAAGGGTTCGATCGATTGAAGTGGGGACCACGTATTAAATTTATGTCGGTAGGGTTTTCGATCGCTCGAAAAGGGTTCGATCGCTTGAACGGAAGGGTCTCGATCGCTCGAACTAGCTTCGATCGATCGAAGATGAAATTTCTTGAATGGTCAAATGAAGTATATAGAATCTCTCTGCATTAAATATTTATTGAAAATACGGGGTATTACATATTGCCCCTCTCTTTGAGGGTTTTTTTTTTTGGTTTGGGTACCCACTCTAGATCTTTATCATCTGTTTGTTTTGCTGTTAAATCCGACTACTACTCTTTGCAGATGTAGCACTGTCCTTCTAGATATGATGATTTACTCATTTAGATCCGGTGCTATCTCCATCAGATCTGGCATTTTAGTGGGAACTTTTCGCAATCACGATGAGTTTTGGGCAATCTTTGTTGTGGATTAGTTTGGCAACATCCTCCCTTAACCGGCTCAGTCTTGAGCTACACCACAGATAATTATATTAGGAACTGGGGAGGTTTGCAATATCACTTAGGAGTTTGTGTTCATAATTGTTTAATGTATTTTCTTATTTCTGTATGGTTGTACCGGTTCCTTATGGGATATCATATGCAATATATATTTATATATATGGGAATAGCTATTGACACTCCATCATTGAATTAAGGCACTCCATGGTACCACTCTTAAAGCATGTGGTACTATGCATGTCATTAATTGCATACACGGTACCACTTTCAAAGCATATGGTACCAGGTATGTAATGCATGGCATGCATAGTACCACATGCTTTAAGAGTGGTAACATGGAGTGCATTAGTTCAATGATAGAGTGACAATAGCATCACCCTATATATATATATATATATATATTAGTAAGTCGACATCTTTAGATTATTTACATATGATCAAGCTCTCCAGTGAACTGGGGAGTGAACTAGGCTTAAAAAGCTAAAGACCTGACCCTTTTGGCTTAAAGGCTTTCCGCTTAGGTTTTGTATTACACAAATATTTTGTCGTAATTTGTCAAGAAATGAACGTCGAAAGCACATGGAGTTAATTGTCGGTCAAAGGCATGTATTGTTAGAATTATTCAATAGTGTCTTTAGGCACGAATCTATGCTCAATATATATATATATAGTAGTAGAGGCCCCCTCACTTTGTAAGTGGAGAGAATTTATGGGAAGTTGAAAGTAATTTTTCTGTGAGATTTTAGCCCATTCTATACATTTATTAGGTAAATAAATTTAAGAATTTTTGTGTAATTATTGATGGTAGAAAATTTCTCATGGTACCCCTCGTCCTCCCTTTATATAATAGAATAAGAGAGCATTTTTGTTTACCCAAAAAATGGTACACCAATGCTCACCCAAGCATCCTATTGGCCAATGCTGTGGGACTCAGGATTAAACAACATTTGTTTAATCCTGGGTCCCACTGCATTGGCCAATAAAATACTTAAATAAGCATTAATGTACCATATTTTGGGTGAACAAAAGTATTTTCAATAAAATAGATAAACGCGAGTATCCAAAATATGGTAGCCGGGGTGCTAATGCTTAATGTTGACAAGACAAAATGGAAGAAACAACACAACAACTGGTGTTTCCAAAAATTAGTATCCAATCAAATCCAAAATTGAAGAAGCCAACTAATTGAGAAATCATTAGAGATGAGAACTAAGCGCTAAATTAAATTTAGGACATCCATGATTCAATTTCTTAAACTGTCTTTTGTCTCAACCTAAACTGGCCTATTGTCAACTCATAATTTGAAATAAAATCCATTTGTTTGAGTAGATGGGTCTTCATGCTTTCAAAAGCAACCACCAAAGGGAAACATCAAACATTAATGGATGCCAGAATTTCATAGCTTTCAATTCTTAACTGTAATATTAATATCTTTTACCATTCTTAATAAAGCAACCACCATACTTTGAAGGTTTTATTTTCAAACTTCATTGAAGTTATAGATAGATTGACTTGGTATATTTTGATTTTGTTGTGTGAAAGACTAATCATGTCATATACTAATATACAAAATTGGTGTCATTGGGCCTGTTTGGGAATGTATTAGACATGATCAAGTATGACCTAATTCTCTTTGTTTGATCTGATTCTTACAAAGACCAACATAACGTTAATTTGACAAAGATACTATTTTAAAGGTTATTGTATTTTGTGACATAGAATCCTATGCAAGGAATTTTTATTCATTTATTTATTTATTATTTTTTTTATACTTACTTGGATTATGGCTGGATACGTACACATACACACACTTAACCCAACCTAACCCAATCCAACTCCAAAGCCCCACAATTGCCCACAGCAAAGTTCAACAAGGGCCACTCATTCCGACTAAAGAACAAACATGTGGCAAGCAAAGGCTCTCCTTAAGGGGAGTCGAACTCTCATTATCCCCACTGGGATGAAAGAGGTCACACCATTTGGGCAAAGCACGCTTGGTCTCATCAGGGGAGGATGTAAAAATTTGAATTAGAGGGGGCTTGATAGAAGTGAAACCAAAAAATTGAACCTGAAGGTAGCCAAGGTTTACGGAGGATCGGATCGGGGGCGCAAGACGGTTTTTTTTTTTTTTTTGGTCTATGTATACATATTTTTCGTTTCGATGATAAAAATTGATACAAAAACTCAAAAAATCTTCTCCATTATATGAACCATACATCAAAGTTACAACATTTTCGAACTTTTTATTACCTAGTATAAAATTGTAACTAATAAATGACATCTAAAAGTAATTTTTTAGAAAAATTAATACTGATTGGCACCAAAAGCACAATAAAATGACACATTGTGTGATCGAGATCAAGAAATTGAATGTCATACTTGGTTTTGTTGTTGAATTTTTCAAAACTCAAATACTAACAAAGTAGGGAATTATAAGTGTAAAAACTATATTTTTTTTATAGGTATGGATGAAAAAATTTTAAAATCAAAGGGGGATAGAATCCCCTATATACCTTGCTAGGTCCGTCCCTGGGTCCCATGCAAGGAAAATATTGGCTAAACAACTTTTACACTACCTAATATTTTCCTCAAAAGCTAATGTTGGGCCCTCTAAAATTAAATTTTCTTTACTTTTCTTTTTTTTACTAAGCCTTTGATTTTACATTAGCTTCGGTTGTTAACAATTGAGGCCAAAATAACTATAAAAGCCCTTCAATCATTATCTTTAATTGATTCTAATTGGCTTCAATTGTTCTCAATTGAGATTGATGCATGAAGATCTAAAGTGAAACAATTAATTTTAAAAGGCCAAAATAAAGTTTAAAATTCAAGGTAACTAAAAGGTTTTTTAGCCAAACAAATATTTACTAAACACCTGAAAATGTAGAATTGGTTCACTTATGAATCATACAACAATTCTAAATCTTTCCAAACAGCCCTTATAGGAATACTAACTTATATGGGAATGCTAACTTATATATATTTATATATATATATATATGGAAATGCTAACTTATAGTACTGAGCCTTTTTAGCGATGAAAAAAAACTCTTTTACTGACAAAAATTTTCACCCTGAGTGACAATTTTTTTTTTCCACCTTTAGCGATGAAATATTAAAAAGATTTGTCGCTAAAAGGGTTTTTTTTTTGGCTAAAAGTTTTTGTTGATCGCTAAAAACTGATGTACAATACTATCTTACAACATTCATGTTACAGAATAACAACCCCCATATTTATGTATATATATACATATGTAGATAAACTACTTTTATCAAACATACTTTAGTTCTAAATACTTATTTTCTTCTCTGTTATCAAGTGAGTAATTCTTGGGAAATAATTTTCATACAACTTTCATACAACCTCTTTAAAAGATGTGTCTATCTTTCTCTTTTGATGTCACTGGACCCCACAGTAACACATGAGAGAGATAGACACATCTTTAGGTTGTGTGAAAGTTGTATGAAATTTGTGTCCCAAGAATTACCCAACTATCAAAGTTGATCTAACGAAAGAAAGTTAGGTTTTTTTTTTTTTTTTTCCCTTTCAATGAGTTCTCTCTGAGTCCAAAAAGACTGTATAATAAAAGGGTAATATTTGGGACACACCCAAAGACACAACTTTTAAGACACAACCCATGAAATGCGTCTATATCTCTATCCATCTCTTGAGTTGTGTCCTAAAAATTGTGTCTTCGAGTGTGTCCCAATCTTTACTCACAATAAAAAGTAAAAATTAAAAAAGAAGAAAAGAAAACACATATTCTTAACTCATCCCAAGCCAGCTAAACTTCCAGCACTTTTCTACTTACACCCTCATTACCCTGACTATTTGCTCCAGTGATCCCATTACCAACACTTTCATTCCCATTCAACCCCTTAACTATCCCAAATTTCCTCAAAAGCCCCTCCCCCAAATCCCAAAGATGCAAAACAATGTAAGTCCCAATCCCAGCAATCAAACCATAAGCAATTGAATAAGTCAACGGCGTTAAAATCAACGTAACGAACGCTGGGATGGCTTGTCTCATATCATCCCATTCAATCTCAACCACTGATCTCATCATCAGAACACCCACAAGTATCAAAGGTGGGCCCACAGCCCATGACGGAATAGAAGCCAGTAACGGCGTGAAGAAGAACGCCAACATAAAGTACATAGCCACCGTTAACGCCGTTAACCCAGTCCGTCCACCTTCTCTTATTCCCGTCGACGATTCAAGATACGCCGTCACCGGCGACGTACCCAATAACGATCCGACGACGATCGACGATGCATCGGACATGAAAGCAAAATACTGACCCTCGAAGTCACCGTTCTGATCTGTAAATCCGGCGAACCTCGCCATTGAATATAGTGTACCAGTTGTATCTAATATATCTACGTATAAGAATGTGATCAGAGCTTCCCAGAAATGCCCGGTTTTGATCGATTTGAAGCTCAGAGCACCCGCGGTGCTCTTAATCGAGTGAACGTCGACGACCCTTTTGAAGTACTCGTAAGCAGAGTCCCCAGCTGGCGTGGCCGGAAAAGCCGTGACGGATGTGTTCCGAAACCACGACACGGCGGTGACGAACACAATTCCGTAAATCATGGCCCCCTTGACGTTCTTGACAAGACAATAGGAGATGATTACGAAACCCACGACGGCGAGCCATAATGTGGGGCTCTCCATGCGGTGGTCTAAGCAGAGTACGTCACCGGAGATAGATCCGCCAGGGATTAGACTAACAGTGGCATTGTTAATAATTACTGGAGCTACTGATGCGCGCGAGGAGCGTGGGCAGGCTCCTAGTGTCAACAGTGTTGATGGACTGTAACTAATTAGACCGATTCCTTGGTTGTTTTGTAATCCGATAAATGCGAGGAAAAGTCCGATTCCTGCGGCTGATGAGATTCGGACTGGTTTTGGGATTAATGTAGCCAGCTTTGATCGTAAACCAATGGCGGAGATTAATAAGAAGATGAGTCCTTCCATGAAAACAGCGGCAAGGGCGCTCTCGTATGAGATATTGCCAGAGCCATGGAATCCGACCACCGTGTAAGCGAAGTACGCGTTGGTCCCCATCCCGGGGGCTAGAGCGAGAGGGAGATTCGCTAGGGTGCCCATGATTATACATCCTATGAGAGAGGAAACGATGGTGGCGACGATGAGGTCTTTTCGGATTTTTGACAGACAGTTGGCGTAGCCCGGATTGACCGGGTCGAATTTGCAGGATGGGTCGGGTTGGATGAGTTTGAGGGTGGGTCCGGAGCAATTTGCGGTGGGGATTGTCTGGTCGGAGCAGAGGGGGATGCAGTCGGAGACCGAGCATGGGCCGCCGGAGTCAGCGAGGATGCTGGCGTTGACGGCGAGTATGTAGGCCATGGTTAGGAACGTGGTGGTTCCGGCCCGGAGCTCCGTTGTGAAGGTGGTGTTCCGTTCGGCGAGTTTGAACCGTTTACCGAGTCGGGTCGTTGCCACGTACGAGTTTAATCGAGTCGCCGGCGAGAGTTTGGTGGTCGGCGCCGGTGAGTTCTCTCCCTCCATCTCCATGTTTTGTAGAGTTGGAAGAGTGTGTGGGCTTTTTGTAACGTATGAGAGTATCTGTGTGTGTATATATATAATTGTATGTATACGTATATATGGACAAAGAGGGAGAGTTTGGGGAGTGATGGATGGTGAGGTTTTGATTTGAGAAGAAGTACAAAAGGTGTTGGGGAAAAGATTCCATGTAGGGAGTATCTAAATTCTGATTTCATTTTGAATCTGTTGTTCCAATTTTATTTTTTTTTTTTCTTTCAGTAAGTGATGCTACACTCACATCAAATTTTACACTTAGACTTATTTGGCCTCTATGTGGCTTTTTAAAAGGAGTTTATAAAATTTATTATTAAGGCTTAGTTTGGCCCCCATATGGCTTTTTAAAAGGAGCTTATGAAATTTATTACAAAGTTCTTTAATAATTTTATACAAGTGACACACTACTCTTCAAAAAGTTATCATGAAACCAAAAAGCAACCTTGAGCTTTTAAAAGCTCTAGAATGAAATTGAGCTTTAAAAAAGGAGAAGCACCACGTGGGGGCCAAACTCAGCCTAAGTTGTTTGATAATTTTATACAAGTGACACACTATTCTTCAAAAAAACATCATGAAACCAAAAAACAACCTTGACAAGTGACACACTACTCTTCAAAAAGACATCATGAAACTAAAAAGCAACCTTGAGTTTTTAAAAGCTCCGGAACTTTTAAAAGCTCCCCCCAAAAAAGCCCTAAGTGCAATTTTTGCAAAGCTTATAAACTAGCTACCAAAGAATTAACATGAAATTGTGCTTTAAAAATGAGAAATTGTGCTTTATAAACTAAGCCTTAGTAATCCTCGCCTTTTATTCCAGTGAATCTCATGAGATCCTACATGGTTCTTACACGGGACCCATAGGAAGCAAAGGTCAGGATGTGTTTGATGTGAAATTTGGTGTGAGTGTAGCATTTTTGTTTTGTTTTATTATTATTTTTTTTTTGAGTAATGTTAGGGATACAAATATTTTTTACAACTCATTTACAACCATATTTATATCTTTTTAAAGTAGAACTGGAGCCCATTGAAATTTAATTGGATCCCACAGTACCATTTAAGAGAGAGATAAAAATGTTTGTAAATGAGTTATCAAAAAAAGTTGTATCCTTGGCTTTTTTTCAACACAAAATGCCGATAATTTAGGAATATTTAAAAAGAAAAAAAAATTAAACACAAACTGCCTCCACTGTATAGGGTTTGTTGGGCTTTGCTTATAGAGGGTCAAAAGGTGTAGAAAGTATTTAACGTAGATGATACTCCGTTACATCACGAACTTATGATAGAAATGTGTCTGAATTTTGAGATTTTTTTGACTTATGATGCTATTTCATCAAAAACAATCGTTGTATTGAATATTATCTCCTAACCTTGGTTTAAAGTTTCAGTTGGACATTTTGTGCTATCGCTTAGGGGTACTGTTCGCAATCGGTTTAGTCGGTTTTTAAGTGATTTTAAAACCGATCATTCAATTTCGGTAGGCTAGTTTTAAGTTGTGTCGATCGGTTTAAACGTGTGCAGTTCTTTAAACAAAAATCAACCAATCGATGTTTGATTAGTTTGATTTCGGTCAGTTTTCGATTTTTTGACTTATGATTAAAATCACTTTCGCAACTACAAGAAGCAGTTAAGACTGTTTTTAGCTAATTGCACTCTTTTGCAATTACAATCGCAATTCCAAATGCTACATTATGTTTAGCCAACGGACCCTACAAAGATTTTGTATCTAATTAGCCAAAATTAGGTATGATTTGGGGTTAACCAAATTAGTTGACCAGGTTACTGGGCTCCCTGAAGAGAGAAATTCAACCCTCATGGGCTTTCCTTATTTACTGTCAGATGAAAATGATTTAGCACACAAAATTCAACCCTCTTTTGAAACATTTGATATCTTAAGATTACATGTAGTATTTAAGCAAGATATTCATTGATCTTGTTTGATCACATTATTTTCTCCACGCGTGTTTAGAATTTTTAAAATGACAATAATCAGGATTAATGGTTCTGAGCAAAGGCCATTTGTCTAGGGGCCTCTAATGTTTATTTAAGTTTTGGAGCCCCAAAATCTTAGATATTGTGTTGTATCCCAATAGCCTAAATTACGAGTTTAATTAATGTATAGAGGGACTCGTTTTCAGAAGTTTGCTTACCACCCCCAAAAACTAAGTGTTGGCCGTGGGAAAATATATGAGACTGAATTTCATACGGACGAACTTTGAAGGGGATGATTTACGGCGCCCAATTACTAGTAGCCACTTGAGAAAATGTTGGCTAACATTTTGGGAACACTTTCAATCAAATTTATGGAATTGGATTAACTTGAGTTGGATACATGTGTGCTTATACGGAGTGGGTATATATATATATATATATATATATATATAGACAGAGCCCTTCTGATAAGGGCGTCCGCTACTTATTAAGTTGCGGACTTCTATTTTCAGCCACTGGATTTTATAAAATTACTACAATACTCTTGATGAAAAGGGGATCCAACGGCTGAAATAAAAGTCCACAACTTATTAAGTTGCGGAATGTCCGCACGAGAAGTGCTCCGTATATATATATAGATATATATATATATACATGGTCCGAATCTTAAGCGGACTTTAGATAATAGATTGTGTAAAACGTGAGAATTTCTCGCAAAAAAGTGAAAAATTTCTGAATTTCTTATTTTTTTTTGTGAAAAATTCTCACTTTTTACACGGTCTGTCTTTTAAGTCCGTTTTTTTAGGTCCGCTTAAGATCCGGACTGTATATATATATATGGGACCTTCAGCCATGGCCCCCTCAAATAAAACTCTTCAAAACTAAAACACATGCTACTTTTCTTTATCGCATTAGGCCCTTTTTACACTCAAATTGCTATAACTTTTGTTATACAAGTCCGTTTTTCATAAATTTTGATGTTTTGAAATCAGGAAAATGAGATCTATCAAACGAGTTCAATGTTGACCATGAAATACTGGGACCAAAAAATAACTAAACATCAAACAAATATGAAAAATTGCATTTTTCACATACATATAATAAAAACATATTTCTTTCGCACAATTGGCACCATAGATGCATAGATCTTAAAAAAAATACACGAAATCAAAAAAAAAAAAAAAAAAACCCAAGAATTGATAAAGTTATGGTAGTTTAAAGTTGACGGATAATATTATCTGTTAGACTCACAGATAACAGATATTATCTGCAAGATAGGTAAAACCTCAAAATTAAACTACAACTTAACTTTGTTTCGTAAAGTTTCCACGCCTATTGCGTAGATCTCAAAGAAATACATGAAAAAAAAAAAATTACCCAAAAATCCCAAGAATTGTTAAAGTTATGGTGGTTTAAAGTTGACATAATATTATCTGTTAGTGTAAACAGATAATATTATATGTCTGAAAGATAAAAATGAAAAACGAAGTTCCAAATTACTTTTTGTTGTACAACTTTCAAGTTCGATGCGTAGATCTCAAAGAAATACATAAAATCAAAAAAAAAATCACCCAAAAAGCCCAAGAATTGATAAAGTTATGGTGGTTTAAAGTTAACAAATAATATTAACTGTTTGTGTAAACAGATGATATTATCTGTTTGTGTTCTGAAAGATAAAAATGAAAAAACGAAGTTCGAAATTACTTTTTTTTGTACAACTTTCAAGTCTGATGCATAGATCTCAAAGAAATACATGAAATAAAAAAAATCACCCAAAAAGCCCAATAATTGATAAAGCTATGGTGGTTTAAAGTTGACAAATAATATTAACTGTTGTGTAAACAGATAATATTATCTGTTTGTGTTCTGAAAGATAAAAATAAAAAAACGAAGTTCCAAATTACTTTTTTTTGTACAACTTTCAAGTCCAATGTGTAGATTTCAAAGAAATGCATGAAATAAAAAAAAAAGCACCCAAAAAGCCCAAGAATTGATAAAGTTATGGTGGTTTAAAGTTGACAAATAATGTTATCTGTTAGTGTAAACAGATAATATTACATATCTGAAAGATAAAAATGAAAAAATGAAGTTCCAAATTACTTTTTTTTGTACAACTTTCAAGTCTAATGCGTAGATCTCGAAAAAATATATGATATCAAAAAAAAAAATCGCCCAAAAAGACCAAAAAATGAGTGAGTTATGATGATTTAAAATTCACAGATAATATAACATAATCTGTGAGCGGAGGGGCTTTTCACCAAATACAAAAAGTAGCGAGGGGCTTTTCATAAAACTGTAAAAAAACGTGAATTTTTTTTATTAAAACACATAATTTTAAAGGGTCTATGATCTAATATCCCTATATATATTTGTAACGTATGAGACTATCTGTATGTGTGTGTGTATATATATATATATGTATGTATATACATATGGACAAAGAGGGAGAGTTTGGAGAGTGATGGATGGTGAGGTTTTGATTTGAGAAAAAGTACGTACAAAAGGGGTGGGGGGAAAGATTTCCATGCAGGGAGTATCTAAATTCTGATTTTCTTTTGAATCTCCTGTTCCATTTTTTTTTTCAACACAAATGCCTGACAATTTAGGAATTGAAAAAAATTAAACACAAGCTAACTCGAGTAAATATTGGATACAACAGGGCTACCACGTCACATAACGTATTAATAGATTTGTGATTTGTACTTATGTGGATGAAATTTTTCTAGAAATAGGAAGCACAGATGGAAATATAAAGAGTTTGATTGAATTGTGATACCACGTCAGCAAAATAACCGTTGCAAGTAATATTAATTCTCCACTATATAGGGCTCGTGTGGCTTTGCTTTTAGAGGGTCAAAAAACGTGGAGAAAGTATTCAATGTAACGATGATCTTACGTCATCCGTACCACCTTACTTATACACATAGACATGATGTTTGCGTGTTACTATATTTTTCATGAACTTATGATAGAAATGTATCTGAATTTAGAGATTTTGTTGGTTTATGATACCACTTCATCAAAATAATTGCTTTATTGAATGTATATTTTCTCCCAATCTTGTTTTCGAGTTTCAGTTGGACATTTTGTGAAATCGCTTAGGGGGTAGTGTTTGTGGTCGGTTTTTTCGATTTTTTAGTGGTTTTAAAATTGACCATTCGATTTCGGTAGGTTGGTGTTAGGCAGTGTCGATCGTTTAAATTTGTGCACTTCTTTAAATAAAAAAATAACGGCCAATTGATGTTTGGTCAATTTGGTTTCGGTCAATTTTCGATTTTTCAACTTTTATGAACACCCCTAAAAATGCTTTTGTAACTACAAGAGCAGTCCAAGGCTGTTTTTGGCTAATTGCATTCTTTTACGATTACAATCGTAATTCCAAATGCTACGTTCTGTTTAGCCAAACGGACACTACGAAAGATTATGTATCTAATTAGGTATGATTAGGGGTTAACCAAGCAAGTTGAACAGCTTACTTAGATCAAACCTGAAGAGAGAAATTCAACCGGCCCTCGTGCATGTGTTTCCTTATTTACTGTTAGATGAAAATGATTAGCACACAAAATTCAACCCTCTTATGAAACATTTGATATGTTAAGATTACATGTAGTATTCAAACAAGATATTCACTGATCTTGTGATCAATGGAACACATTATTATTTCCAAGTGTGTTTAGAATTTTCAATGACGGATTATCATATTTGTTTCTGAACAAAGGCCAAAAAGACCTTTGTCTAGGGTCTCCAAATTTTATTTTAATTTTAGAGTCCCAAATCCTAGAGATTGTTACGATGCGTTTGATAAAACTGAAAATTAAGTGCTGAATTTTAAGTACTGAAAATTTTAAGCAATTGAATTTGCAGTACTTAAAACGGTTTTTCAAGTGCTGAAATAGACAGTATTCAGTGATTACTTTCAGTAAAAAAAATTCCACTTAAAGTTTTCAGTTGTTTTTTGGCTACTGTTTTAATTAAGTAATACGTTATCAAACTATTTAATTAATGCACTGGAAAAAAATAAGTGCTAAAAGTTTTCTTTTTCACTACTTAATTGGGTTATCAAACACACCCTTAGTCTCAAAAAAAAAAAAAAAAAATTCTGCAGAATGCTTAGTATCCTAGCCTAAACTAAGAGTTCAATTAATGTATAATGCGACGCAATTTTAGAATTTCCTTATGGCCCCAAAAACTCAGTTCTGACATTGGGAAAACGTAATTTTTTTTTGTTTTTTTTTTTTTTTTTTGGGAAAGCTTACTATAGTACTTGTTTGATGTTGAAATTACAGTAAATGCTTATCAAATCTAAGTATCCAAGAAGCCTTTGGTTCTTAGTAATTGGGTTAGTCAACTGGGTTGACCTTCGAGATCACTAACACAACATTTGATGTTTTCTTACAAAAATCTAATTTATCATCAATTACAAAATTTAGTGAAAATAAAATATTATATTTAAGAAAGTGTCCAGAACATGTCCTAAGGCTATTCCAGCAGCAGTAGTGCCTCATGAGAAGAAGTACAAAAGGTGTTGGGGAAAAGATTCCATGTAGGAAGTATCTAAATTCTGATTTCATTTTGAATCTCTTGTTCCATTTTTTTTTTCAGTAATGTTACACTCACATTAAATTTCACACTTAGTAATTCTCGCCTTTGATTCCAGTGAACCTCATGAGAGTCCTATATAGTTCTTACACAGGACCCACAGGAATCAAGGGTTAGGATGTGTTTGGTGTGAAATTTGGTATGAGTGTACCATTTTTGTTTTGTTGTTTTGTTTTTAGTAATGTTAGGGATACAACTATTTTTTACAATTCATTTACAATCATATTTATCTCTTTCTTAAGTGACACTGGAGTCCATTGAAATTTAATTAGACCCTACAATGCCACTTAAAAGAGAGATAAAAACATTTGTAAATGAGTTATAAAAAAAAGTTGTACGTACGTACCCTTAATTTTTTTTTCAACACAAATGCCGATAATTTAGGAATATTTAAAAAAAAAAATTAAACACAAACTGCCTCCACTATATAGGGTTCGTTGGGCTTTGTTTATAGAGGGTCAAAAGGTGGTGAAAGTATTTAACGTACCAATGATACTCCGTTGCATCATGAACTTATGATAGAAATGTGTCTGAATTTTGAGATTTTTTTGACTTATGATACTACTTCATCAAAACAATCGTTGTATTGAATATTTTCCCCCAACCTTGGCTTAAAGTTTCAGTTGGACATTTTGTGCAATTGCTCAGGGGTAGTGTTCGCGATCGGTTAATCGGTTTTTAAGTGATTTTAAAGCTGATCATTCAATTTCGGTAGGTTGATTTTAGGTTGTGTCAGTCGGTTTAAACGTGTGCAGTTCTTTTTAAAAAAATCAATCAATCGATGATGTTTGATTAGTTTGATTTCGGTCAATTTTCGATTTTTCGACTTATGAACACCCCTAAAATCACTTTCGCAACTACAAGAAACAGTTTAAGGCTGTTTTTAGCTAATTGCACTCTTTTGCGATTACAATCGCAATTCCAAATGCTACATTCTGTTTAGCCAACGGACCCTACAAAAGATTATGTATCTAATTAGGTATGATTTGGGTTGACCAAGCAAGTTGACCACGTTACTTGGCTCAAATTAACCTGAAGAGAGAAATTCAACCCTCATGGTCTTTCCTTATTTACTGTCAGATGAAAATGATTTAGCACACAAAATTCAACCCTCTTTTGAAACATTTGATATCTTAAGATTACATGTAGTATTTAAGCAAGATATTCATTGATCTTGTGATCAATGGAACACATTATTTTCTCCACGCGTGTTTAGAATTTTTAAACTGACAATAATCAGGATTAATGGTTCTGAGCAAAGGCCATTTGTCTAGGGGCCTCTAATGTTTATTTAAGTTTTGGAGCCCCAAAATCCTAGAGATTGTGTTGTATCCCAATAGCCTAAATTACGAGTTTAATTAATGTATAGAGGGACTCGTTTTCAGAAGTTTGCTTACCACCCCCAAAAACTTAGGGCTCGTTTGGTAACGTTGTCGTTTTTTGTTTTCTGTTTTTGTTTTCGTTTTTTAGAAAACGAAAATTGAAACATGTTTGGTAACGTTTTTGTTTTTTGTTTTTAAAATTTTTTTTTCAAATTTTGGGTAAAAAATGAAAAACACCAAAAAGTCGTTTTGAGTTTCCTGTTTTTGTTTTTTGTTTTTTTTTTTAAAAAAAAAAAATCAACAATTATGTTACATTACCAAAACATGCGAGCCTTTAGTGGTGGCCGTGGGAAAATATATGAGACTGAATTTCAAGCGGATGAACATTGAAGGGGATGATTTACGGCTCCCATTTACTAGTAGCCACCTGAGAAAATGTTGGCTAACATTTTGGGAACACTTTCAATCAAACTTATGGAATATAACTTGAGTTGGAAACATGTGTGCTTATACGGAGTAGATGTACATATATATGGTCTGGATTTTAAGCGGGCTTTAAAAAATAGACCGTGTAAAAAGTGAGAATTTCTCACAAAAAGATGACAAATTTCTTTTGTGAGAAATTCTCACTTTTTACACAGTCTGTCTTTTAAGTCCATTTTTTTAGATCTGCTTAAGATCTGGAGTGTATATATACATTTGTAACGTATGAGACTATCTGTATGTGTGTGTGTGTATATATATAAATGTATGTATATACATATATGGACATAGAGGGAGAGTTTAGAGAGTGATGGATGGTGAGATTTTGATTGAAAAAAAGTACGTACAAAAGGGGTGGGGGGAAAGATTCCATGCAGGGAGTATCTAAATTCTGATTTCCTTTTGAATCTCTTGTTCCATTTTTTTTCAGCACAAATGCCGATAATTTAGGAATTGAAAAAAATTAAACACAAACTAACTCGAGTAAATATTGAATACAACGGGGATACCACGTCACATAATGAACTAATAGATTTGTGATTTGTACTTATGTGGATGAAATTTTTCTAGAAATAAAAGGCGCAGATGGAAATATAAAGAGTTTTGATTGGATTGTGATACTACATTAGCAAAATAACCGTTGCAAATAATATTAATTCTCCACTATATAGGCTCGTTTGGCTTTGCTTTTAGAGTGTCAAAATGTGGAGTAACGATAATCTTACATCATCCGTACCACGTTACTTATACACATAGATATGATGTTTGCGTGTTACTATATTTTTCATGAACTTATGATAGAAATGTATCTGAATTTAGAGATTTTGTTGGTTTATGATACCACTTCATCAAAATAATTGCTTTATTGAATGTATATTTTCTCCTAATCTTGTTTTCGAGTTTCAGTTGGACATTTTGTGAAATCGCTTAGGGGGTAGTGTTCATGGTCAGTTTTGTCGATTTTTTAGTGCTTTTAAAATTGACCATTCGATTTCGGTTGGTTGGTTTTAGGCAGTGTCGGTCGTTTAAATTTGTGCACTTCTTTAAATAAATAATTAACGGTCAATTGATGTTTGGTCAATTTGATTTCGGTCAGTTTTCGATTTTTCAATTTTTATGAACACCCCTAAAATCACTTTTGCAACTACAAGAGCAGTCCAAGGCTACGTTTTTGGCTAATTGCACTCTTTTGCGATTACAATCGTAATTCCAAATGCTACATTCCATGTTAGATATTTTAATAAAAAGTACATTTAAACTTTGCTTCGAGTATTTGTTGTGTAGTTAATGCTTTTCACTCGTGCATTATATAGCTATTCATTTAATATACGTTTGGTGACCAAAAGGTTTTTAAAGCTATTTACTAAGAATTGTAAGTAATGAGTAAAGGTTTATGAATCTCCATTACTACCCTTTACCCAATGGTAAAAAGAGCCCATATATGTGTGTAATGGTCTCCAACAGTTAAAAAAGTTGTATTGAGAAGGAGTGATAGTCAGTCAGACTTTAAAAAGACACAATGGATATTTTGGATCAACATTGTATACATATTGTATATATATTTACTTGTACGGATGTATATATAGAAACACTCACTGACTTTTCGTTTTTTCATATGTATGAAAATATACATATCTATTAGAACATGTATTCATTTGTCATATGTATATACATTGGGTAAAGAAGGCACTAGTGGGCAAGCTTCTTGTCATATCAAGTTGTGCAGACTTGATAGGCGTACGGCAAGGGTGGCCGGGCTGTTGCATCCCGGAGACGGCGTGCCAGTTTCCTATTGTATCGGGTATTACCCATAGAGGGCGCGTATCGTCTCAAGAGAGCGTATCGCGCCTCATCTCAGTCACTCTCTTATTGGTTCTATTCATGGAATTGACGGTTCTTTTATTCATTGGTGGATTCTCTGAAGGCTATTTTCTATTATTCTCCAACAATTTGAGACAATACGAAGGAGAATAATGTGATTTGGGAGAATCTGTTTCTGTGTACGGTAAAAGTTTCAGATTTCTATTTGCGAACACTTTTCGTGTGACAAAGGTATGTTATTTAAATTTGCTTCTGGAATATAGCATGTGATCGAAAGAATGAGGTATAAAATTTTGATCATTTTTTTTTATTCTCGCAAAAAGAAGCAAATTGGACTAATGAGAGTAGGGATGGCAACGGGGCAGGTATGGGACGGGGCCCCCATACCCCGCCCCCGCCCCGCTTCAGTGAACCCTCCCCCCGCCCCCGCCCCGTCCCGCATAGTGCTCTCCCCGCCCCCGCCCCCGGGGTCCCCGACCCCGCCCCGCCCCGCCCCGATTATGTTTTTTTTTTTTTTTTTGGGTACACAAATTGAAAAAGTAATTTTTGAATGCATTTTTTTCTCTAATAGTGCAGTTTTTTTTTAACTTACCCAATTAGTTCCCTAACAGTGCAGTTTTTTTTTTTTAAAATGGTAATACACATAACTATTGAGGGGTAAAAATATAAATACAAGTATATTCGGGGCGGGGCGGGTTTTTTGACCCTACCCCGACCCCGACCCCGACCCGACCCGACCCCGACCCGGGTTTTTGAAAACCTCCCCCATACCCGCCCCTAACCCTATTAAGCCCCCCCCATACCCTACCTATTAGGGGCGGGGCGGGGAACCCAGAAAACCCACCCCATTGCCATCCCTAAATGAGAGCCACATGAAATTCGTTTGTATGTTTCATTTAGAAACATGGATTACGTGCAAAGATAATTGATTTTATTTTATTTTTCTTAAAAAATGCTTTCCATGAATTTTTATGGTAATTCCATGCAATGAAAAATCATGAACCTTGAAAGTCGGAGCTTATTAATCTTTGAGGCACTTGAAAATTTTAAATTAGAAGAAATGCTTTTTTGATGTTAGGGTGAGTGTTGATACTTTGGAACAAAAGCATTTTGTCTCATACGTACAATTAGCAAATGTATTTGAAGGGTCTAAAATCATGTATTTTCTATATTTAAGAAATTTATTCGCTGTGTCCTTTGCGACCCTATTGTGGTAATATTGATTTGTGCTAGAATGTGAATTAGAGCCTTAGCAATAAATTGCCTAAAATATGCCCAATACTCTTGTCCTATTAATCGTTTGTTTGAAAGTATATAGTGAAGACGTTTTCTTACATTGTTTGTGTTTCTTGAACTTCTTGTTATAACTACATTAAGAGGGAGTCTCTCACACAGGGACATGGGTGTCGTTCATAGACGACTACTATGCATTAATTGGCAATTAGTTTATGCATATAATTGAAATGTATGTATTATCATTGGATAATTTATGTGTCTACTTGGGACACGACATGATAGTCTTTAAGGAGCAGTGACACATTTTTATCAATGTGATAAATTGTACTTCCCTAAGGGTGTGATATATATTTGTTCAAGATCAATGTGGTATCATGTGGATATATGCTTGTGAGCTTATCAAATGATGGTTAAATAGTTTTAAGATCTTTTAAAGTGAAGAGGAATATTATTTTGTGAAAAAACCCCTCAGTATTCCGAGAAAAATTATTCTTAGTGGAGATATCATTATTTAGTTCGAAGGGTTTATAGACTTGAGAAATATATTTTACTAATGATGTGATGCTAGCTTCTCATGTGTGGGGAATACACTTTGATATTTTTGAATTGTGGATAATTTATTGATATAAAAATGAGCATCAATTTTTTAACTATCACAATTTTTGTCAATTTCATTTAGTGAAATGAGTTACGGATTTTTCCAGGTAGTGGGGGCTTTATATATATATATATATATATTGAGTTGTTTTGGTATAATTTTGGCATTGAAACAATTACTTGAAAGAAGATATCAGTGCAAGAAGTTGGTGATCCAAGTAGGGAATAAATTATACTTGCAAAAATATAATGATAGAAATAAATTCATTGTCCTGACGATATTTATTTACCTTGGATATTCTCCAAGATAATTATTTTGTGGTTGCCTTGAACATTCTCCAAGATGAATATTTGAGTGAGCCTTGGTTTAATCCAAGATATATAGTTGAATATGATAGCTTTGGATATTTTCCAAAACAAATAGCAGGATACCTTGAATTTGATTCAAGATGACTTGACAAAGTACACAATGTGAAATTCATGTTTTCCTTGGAGTTAACCAAGATGAATTTGTGATACTTTGAGATTTTCAAGATGGTTACCTATTATTTTGAATAACATTACTTGCGTAATGAAATACTTTAAGAAATTATTGGTTATGGTTTTCTTAATCAAAGGATTTCCACTCTACTAGAAAAGTATAGTGATGAATTTTGGAACACCCTATGAGGTGATTGGTTGTATACTTATATACCATTGGCTATGTGTTATATTGGGATAAGGAGCTATCTGTTGAATGCCAATGAAGAAGTGGGTTGGTTCATGATTTTTTATATAAAACTTCAATGTGGGAGAAAATCAATACCACTTGTTTTGATCCATTGTGATTGTGCGTTAATATTGGGAGAACAGAAATAAGTTTTACAATGAGAAAAACCAAACTTATGCAGATAATGTATTTATAAAAGCTTTAGCTAAAGTTAAAAGTCTGGATTACATTGACGAGTATAGGCCTAAAGCTTTATTGAGAAGGAGTGATAGTCAGTCAAACTTTAAAAAGACACAAAGGATGTTTTGGATCAACATTGTATACATATTTTATATATATTTACTTGTACGGATGTATATATAGAAACACTCACTGACTTTTCCTTTTCTCATATATATATGAAAATATACATATATATTAGAACATGTATTCCTTTGTCATATGTATATACATTGGGTAAAGAATGCACTAGTGGGCAAGCTTCTTGCCATATCAAGTTGTGTAAAGTTGATAGGCGTACGGTATGGGTGGCCGGGCTGTTGCATCCCGGAGACGGCGTGCCAGTTTCCTACTACATCGGGTATTACCCGTAAAGGGCACGTATCGTCTCAAGAGAGCGTATGCGCCTCATCTCAGTCACCCTCTTATTGATTCTATTCATGGAATTGACGGTTCTTTTATTCATTGGTGGATTCTCTGAAGGCTATTTTCTACTATTCTCCAACATTCTGTTTAGCCAAACGGACACTACGAAAGATTATGTATCTAATTAGGTGTGATTAGGGGTTAACCAAGCAAGTTGAACAGCTTACTTGGATCAAACCTGAAGAGAGAAATTCAACCGGCCCTCGTGTCGTGCATGTGTTTCCGTACTTACTGTTAGATGAAAATGATTAGCACACAAAATTCAACCCTCTTATGAAACATTTGATATGTTAAGATTAGATGTAGTATTCAAGCAAGATATTCACTGATCTTGTGATCAATGGAACACATTATTATTTCCAAGCGTGTTTAGAATTTTCAATGACGGATTATCATATTTGTTTCTGAGCAGAGGCCAAAAAGGCCTTTGTCTAGGGTCTCCAAATTTTATTTTAATTTTAGAGTCCCAAAATCCTAGAGATTGTTAGGGTGCTGTAACACCCGTACCCGGGAAAAGGGTTAAATAATATGATTATATGCATTAATTTATATAATTAATGTATAAAATGGGTTAAGGGGAGGCTTTGGACTCGCCCGTATGAAAAGTGTTCAGTAAAGAGCACTATTTGGAAAAGTCCACAGTGAGGAGGGACAGTAAATGAAGTGGGACCCAGTGAAGGGCCCGAATAAAATAATTTGCATTTTAAATGATTAGATGTATTTATATGATTACATGAATACTTGTTTAAATGCTTCCATATTATATGATGATATATGTATTAGCATTTGGTAATCGCTTGGACACCCAAATAAGGGTATAAATGAAAATGATTCATAACTAGTAGGTACGATAGCAATTTCACAAAATATATGAGACCCACGTTGGGACCCATACGGGACTCAGACAAACACTCATTAGATAATTGGGTAGTTAATGAAATGTTTAGGGGATTTCATAATAAGAACTTAAGAATTCCAGGGGTGCAAATGAAAAGGGAAAAAATAAACTAAGGCTTTGACACATCATGCTTCTTGCATGTTTGTGTGTCAATAGGAGAGGAAGCTCTCCAATCTACAGAAATTCAAAGAAAAGAAAAGAGAACTCAGGAGAGAAGACGGAACCGTCACCGACGCCGTAATTTCGCCGTTCCGTCGCCACCATTCCGTCGCCGCCGTTCGTCCAATTCGCGAACCGAAGCCATTTTTGGACTCGTGGAGGTGAGACGATCATTCCTATACCTTTAATTTACATTCTAAGTGTCGGATTTTAGTAACTCACACTAATCGGTGAGCGCCGTCTACCGAAAACTTGTAGGATTCACTTTGGAAGGGAAATTAAGCTAGGATTTGGTAAATTTAGCACTTCTCTAGCTTGAATTTGAGTAGATCTTGCTAAGGTGAGTTTTCTACACTAAAAATGGTTGTGTTTAACTATGTTCAAGACTTCAATGATGTTAGAGATTATAGTTTGTGCTTAGAAACCAAGAGATTGTTCTTATTGTGTTGATTATCCATGTTTAGAAAATATGTAGTTACTAAATTGTGAATTGCATGTCAATTTCATGAAGATTATATATGCCTACATGTTTATGTACTTATATGGTTATGTGGTAATCAATGAGCACCGGGAAAATGATTTATTGTTGGGAGTAATAAGGGTGATGAAGAGGAAAAATCCGAGAAATACGGAAGTCCAAGGAATAGAAGTGGCCACGGGACCAAGGGAGGTCTTCGGGTCTGATTGAATCATTAAACCTGTGCCTTGGCGATTACAAATATGATTTATATGTTTATTGTTGCATTGCACATGTTAAACATTCAATCATGTTTAGAATTCTCACTAAGTGTAATGCTTAAGAAAACCGTTTTCTGTTTCTGTTGTGGTAAATAACAACCACTGTAGGTACGGAGCAATACCCGGAGAGGAAGTGACGTGCTCAAGAATGGGGGAGAGATTTGGGTCTTGTGATTATGTTTATAACTTGTAATATAGTATAACTGTGGGTTAGTATCCTTGACTTGTGGATTAAAGTCTTGACTCGTGGTTGTATCCACGGAGTTAGCTGTGGAATCCTACGACTCATGTGGATAATGTACATTTGTAGAAACCATGTAATTCTCTATGTTAGTAGTTGGTTTGGGTAAGAAGTTGAAGGATTTGAAAGTTATCTTTGTAAATTTAATGTTTTTCTTGAGTTGTAGTAACCCTTATGAATTCCTTGTATTTCCTTGGGTTGTAATTATGAGT
Organism: Hydrangea macrophylla; assembly: GCA_033977485.1. Taxonomy (NCBI): domain Eukaryota; kingdom Viridiplantae; phylum Streptophyta; class Magnoliopsida; order Cornales; family Hydrangeaceae; genus Hydrangea; species Hydrangea macrophylla. The sequence goes on along the minus strand of CM066999.1, from coordinate 13,756,930 downwards.
ATGGATAAAGTATGGCGTGGTACCATTTCGGCATGACCGGATGCGTCGCAAGTGTTGTAGACAAACTCTATTTCTATGGATGATGTTGGTTTTAGTTTTGAGTTCATGATTAACAAGTTTAATGAATTCTTGACAAGGATTGAGTTTCGAGTTTCACAACTTGTTTTGATTTCAAAAGGGGGTGTTCATGGGTTATATTGATCAAAATGTGGTTGGGTATGTGTTTCATAAGTCTGGTTTCTATTTAAACATGTTTAAAATGTGTTTGTAATGTTTTCTTGAAGTTCTATGATGTTTGGGTAAGTTTGGTTGTGAGTTGGAATGGTAAAAATAGAGTTTTTAGCAGCAAAAACAGGTTCTGCAGAGCCCGGATCGATCCGGGTTAAAGGGTGGATCGATCCGGCCCTTTTCGAAGGTCATTCTGTTGAAAAAGTGAAGTACGGATCGATCTAGGTATAAAGGGCGGATCGATCCGCCTAGGCTTTTCACAAAACGCCCGCTTTTACGGAAACGTGCATAACTCTTTCAAGAAAAATCAGATTCGCGTGCCGTTTTTTGCGTTGGAACTGGGACTCAAAGACCTATCTTTTGGTATAAATTTGAGAATGTTGTGTCTGGTGTGGTTGAATCGTCTAAGGCATACACGAGAAGCTTCCGAGTGATGTGTCTTGCTGGTTATGGTGATGATTTGGCATAACACTCCTGTCGCTGTACTTTCTTTTCCTAAGGTCGCACGTTCTATTTCCCTGTATGAAGAGTTGAGAAGTTCCGCTGTGTTGAGAGATTGGTTTTTAGTACCAACCCTATGTGGGTGATTGGGAGATGTAACAAATATTGTGGTCGGGCTATACAAGCACCCACATTATATTGGACTGGGTCCAAAGAGGCCTGATTAGGACGCTAAATAACGGGCTTTTGGAGTCCCAAGCCTTATGAGTTTTCATGTGCCTATATATATGCATATATATCACATGGAAAACCTAAGAGAGATATCATAATCTCAGCAGCCTCTCTCACTCTCACGTTAGTCTCTCTCTCTCTCTCTCTCTCTCTCTCTCTCTCTCTCTCTCTCTCTCTCTATACACAAACTTTCTCTCTCTAGCTAATCACCAAGAAGCTTGGGATTTAGATCGTGGTTTCATCGAAGATCGTTCTAGTAACTCTCTTCGCGACTGATACGAAGCACGGGAAGGTACACGGACGCAGCATACTCGTGGTTCTAAAGGAGGGGTCGAAACAACGCCGTTTCACCGATCTATCGAGTTATTCTGCAAGGTAACGCACCTATACTCGATCCATATGCATGTGTGTATGCATTCTACAAGGACCATGGGGTAGAAGGGGTGTACATCAACCACCCCTTCCCCCCCCTTATCGCACCCTCCCTTTTTTTTTAAACTAAAAACAAATTGTTCAACTTGGTAATTGCATCAGAAACTCGGTTTTGCATCACTCAAGATGTCCTGAAGGGGAATCCGAGTAATTCATCATGTGCTTGCTGATAACACAAAAATCTTTCTTAAAATGTACAAAATAAGAAATTGAAAATAGAAACAAAATACAGTAAAATAAAATTGGGTGTGCCTAATAGTTGGTTAATACACTCACTAATAAAGTAGACATGCATGACTGTTACAACGAACAAAAAATGTTATTAGGAAAAATAAATAATAGTGAAAAATTGAAAATAATGTTGCTTTAAACTATAACAGAGAATTCTACAGTACACCAACAACAAATCTTAAAATAAATTAAGGTTAGATAGAAATGAGCCACCAAAGACAAATATAAAAAATGATAGAGACGAAGTCCACTTGACCAGTTCGACCAATAGGTTCTACCCACCCAAAGAAAATTAGAAGCCAGGCAATATTAAGGAAGCAAACCTGATCAGGCTGAGCAACATCAGAAAATACCACATCCACCATGCCAACTAGCATTTTGTACTTAGCTGGATGTCTAGCATCCTCAATGATGGGTATAACATTTGTTCGCTTCTTTGCCGTGTTGACCAAGTCCCTACCACTCCTGTGAGAAAATTCCACTGCATAGACCACTCCACTCTACCAAAAGAAAGTAACAACGTTCATTTAAGTGCCACTCTTCTTTGTACAATAGTAGCACCTAGGAAAACACATAATTTTCACGACTAGACTACTTACAGGGCCAACAAGGTCAGACACATGAGAGACAGTGGTTCCTGAAGCAGCTCCGAGGTAGAGGACGTGAACACCGGGTTTCTTGATTAAAATAAAAGCACGCATAAATAATCAAGAAATAAACAGCTTCTTAACACATAAGCTTGATCCCTATAACATTTTGAATAATCGAGAATATTGGAAGTTGAAAACAAGAAAGGAAGGGGAAAAAACAGTTACTCATGATCCAGATATCATCAACACCACCAAGAATGGCAGCAGCCAACTTAGACCGGAAGGGGTTCCATACCCTGTATTCAACCTTAGCTCCATCTTCATTCTGAGAGGCAAAAAGGGAATAGATTGATACATCAACAAGAAACAGCATATCAAGTCCAATAAGTTGTGCAATTAGTTGTCAAAAGCATTGCAAGTCAAATAACAAACTAAACAAAATGGTAATTAATTTCATCCACGACCATGAAGAATAAAAGAAGTGCAAAATTGTAGGTACAACAATTGGCAGTTCAAAAAAGTAACTCGCAACTACCAACTACTAACCCCACATAGGAAAATCTCAATACACATAAATGTAGTTAGTATACTTACAAAGAGAATAACCCCACAAAGCAAATCAAAGCCAGATTGCTTAAAGAGTGTGAGTGCGCATTACCAGTGCTATATATCTATAAAATCTGATAACATTTACTTCGCAACCAATTACAGGTGCAGACTGATTTTAAGTGCCTTCATTTCTGCTCTTACAAGCCAAACAAGTTCAGACTCCCAAACCATCCGATGGCTTTTTAATAGAAGATTAACAATTTAACCACATTCTTTCCCAAAGCTAAGCAAATAAAAATTGCACCTTTTCCATTCTATATAAATGAGTACAAACCACATCACTAACAATGGTACTCTTTTAACAACTGAAGCCTGAAGGAAATTCTAAACCCTCTGATGAAATTAAGCATCCCAATAAATCAAGACAATTCCATGTTACTAAGATGTAACTTTTGCTTGTGACTCACTCATGACAAATATTGACGTATATGTATGACATGTATATGCACATACAATAGAAGCACAAAACAAATAAATAAGTATATGTGTATGTATATATATACCTGAACAGAGACCCTCTTCTCATTGTAGACAGCTTCTCCAGGAACCATGTACTTAGTACAAAGAGCATCTTTTTTGCCCTTAGCAATGAACACTCCCTCATGTCTATGACCCTCAACCACCACCTTACTCCCTCCCTTCATTCCACCACATCCACCAGCACCGTGGCCTCTGCCCCTTCCGCCGCCACAGCCGAAGTCACCACGTCCATCGCCACGTTTCATGGGTGTTCCACGTCCGCCACCATAGTCACCTCTTCCGCCGCCGAACCCACCATTTCTTCCGCCTCTTCCTCTCCCTCCATCGCCTCTTCCTCCTCTAAATCCACCACCACCACCGCGACCTGCAAATCAATCAAAAACCCATGATTTCATCTTATGAAAAAACCCCCAAAATCATGTTTGATTCCCACAACCCGTGTTTGATTCAGCAAAAAACTAGAGTTTTTTTACCCAATAAAGGAATTTATATATATAAAAAAAAGACTATGATTTAATCTTCTGAAAGAAAAACCCAGAAACTATGTTTAGATTCAGCAAAAAACTAGATTTTTTTCCCAAGAAAAAATTAAATTTTGTTAATGGGAAGTGGATCTGAAGAAACAAACAGAACATGGAAGTAAAGAAAACTGATTGATTGGATTGGATTGGATTGGATTGGAAAACTGGGTACCTCTTGGGGGTGCCATGTCTCAAAAGTGTGTGAAGAGCTGCGCTTTACCAGAGACAATGAAGGGTTTCTGTGAGAGTGTTAGCAGTGAGGCGTCTGAGGTCGACGATGACTTTTATAAAGGATATTTTAGGGTTTAGGGTTTTGTTCTTGTTATCACTTTTTCATAACAGTGAGTATGAAGTGACGGCGTTGTTAGATATATTCAGTGACGGGCTAATAATTGAATGACAGCTTAGAGCGTATGTTCAGTGACGGACCTTCACTTAATGGGCTTGTATTTTTAATGGGCTCAAAAGAATTGTTAGCCTGTAAGAGCATCTCTAATAGAGGACCCAATTGGGAAGTCCATTTGGAACAAAAAAAATCTATATAATAAGATAGAGCGGTGTGGGTCCCTCCCAAATCAGCAACTTTCAATCCGAGCCATCGAGACAAGTTTAGATATTTTCAACCCTTGGATCGCTGGTCCACCAAATCTCACCCATTGCCTAAAAATCTCACCCTCACAATAGTCCCTCTCACCTAACTCAATCTCATTTGAAATTAAGAAATATCCTCTAAAAATAGGAATAATTGGTTGTATAAGCTTATCTCTCTCTCAATTCAAAAAAAAAAATCCCTTAATTGGTTATATAGGCAGGCATACAGATACGTATATATCTAAAATCTATATACATATTGAATAGTTATATAGATTTGTATATCTAATTGGTCAGAGAGAATTGAATAGTTGATCAAATAGATAAATATTACAATTTTAAAATAAAAAATCATTAATTGAATAGTTGCTCAAAAACATTCTTTCTTTTTTTTTTTTTGGTCTTTCTCACGTCTCTCTCTCTCTCTCTCTCTCTCTCTCTCTCTCTCACGCCCACCACCACTACCACCATCTTCGGCCCTTTTCGACCACCACCACTGCCACCATCTCCGACCACTACCAGGTATAATCTCACCATCCTTTTTTTGTGTGTGTGTTTATGGGTGTGTACACTGTTTCTCTCTCTCTCTCTCTCTCTCTCTCTCTCTCTCTCTCTCCATTAAGCTACTATTGCAGAGTGTTTTTTTTTTTTTGGTGGAGTGTTTGCCCAAGTATTATATTAGTTAAAAAAACTCCAAAAAAATATATCAGTTGGGGTTTTTTTTTTAACCATGATTTGGGTTTTTATTGTAATTAAAATAATAGAAATATAAGATTTGGTCCCTATTTTGGACTATTAATAGGAATTGATCATAACCATATCGCATGTATAGTAATTAGTCCCTGATTTTGGAAGGTAATCAATATTTAGTCCCTTTTTCCAATTTGGTCGAACATAGAGAGATCCCACGACTCTATGTAGCCTGTTTATAGCCGAATGTGAGTTTCAGACGGGCGCTAAGAGGAGCAACTGTGCTGGAGACTCTGGTTAGACGTTTTGGTGTAACGTCTAGACTAAGATTCGTATGGCGTTACTTGTTTTTCCAAACACATAGTGACATGCCCATTTTTATGGAAGAACGCCATAGCATACATATGATACTGCATGTGCTTTTGCGATCGACTGTGGAGGAATGAATGGATTCCTCTTCATTACTGTGTGAGCCATGTAGCATATCCAAGACATTGGTTATCCTACAAACTGGTTGCCTTCACGTCTTGAGACTATGTCATGAGGAGGACGCTTGATGACAGCTGCTTTAGCATGCTATCCTAGAACGAAGAGTTAATTCCGTTCTATGGGGCATGTCTGGGCAAGCGGTTAGGTTAGTCAGATTGACATATGGGCTCAGGGAAGACTATTCAATAACACACCATGTTTTGTGACTTATCAGCAGGCCTGCGACAATCATATTTTGTTACTGATATGTCATGAGTACACTACATTGAGGAGGTGTAGCAATTCTTTTCACCGAGGGATTGAGAATGATGTGTCCGGTGTGGTTAAATCGTCTAAGGCATACACGAGAAGCTTCCAAGTGATGTGTCTTGCTGGTTATGGTGATGATTTGGCATTACACTCCTATCGCTGTACTTTCTTTTCGTAAGGTCGCACGTTCTATTTCCCTGTATGAAGAGTTGAGAAGTTCCATTGTGTTGAGAGATTGGTTTTTAGTACCAACCCTATATGGGTGAGTGGGAGATGTAACAAATATTGTGGTCGGGCCATACAAGCACCCACATTATATTGGACTGGGTCCAAAGAGGCCTGATTAGGACGCCAAATAGCGGGCTTTTGGAGTCCCAAGCCTTATAGGTTTTCATGTGCCTATATATATGCATATATATCACATGGAAAACCTAAGAGAGATATCATAATCTCAGCAGCCTCTCTCACTCTCACGTTAGTCTCTCTCTCTCTCTATACACAAACATTCTCTCTCTAACTAATCACCAAGAAGCTTGGGATTTAGATCGTGGTTTCATCGAAGATCGTTCTAGTAACTCTCTTCACGACTGATACGAAGCACGAGAAGGTACACAGACGCAGCATACTCGTGGTTCTAAAGGTGGGGTCGAAACAACGCCGTTTCACCGATCTATCGAGTTATTCCGCAAGGTAACCCACCTATACTCGATCTATCTGCATGTGTGTATGCATTCTACAAGGACTATGGGGTAGAAGGGGTGTACATCAACCACCCCTTCCGCCCCCCTACCCCCCCTATTCCACCCTCCCTTTTTTTTAACTAAAAACAAATTGTTCAACTTGGTAATTGCATCAGAAACTCGGTTTTGCATCACTCAAGATGTCCTGAAGGGGAATCCGAGTAATTCATCATGTGCTTGCTGATAACACAAAAATCTTTCTTAAAATGTACAAAATAAGAAATTGAAAACAGAAACCAAATACAGTAAAATAAAATTGGGTGTGCCTAATAGTTGGTTAATACACTCACTAATAAAGTAGACATGCATGACTGTTACGACGAACAAAAAATGTTATTAGGAAAAATAAATAATAGTGAAAAATTGAAAATAATGTTGCTTTAAACTATAACAGAGAATTCTCCAGTACACCAACAACAAATCTTAAAATAAATTAAGGTTAGATAGAAATGAGCCACCAAAGACAAATAAAAAAAATGATAAAGACAAAGTCCACTTGACCAGTTCGACCAATAGGTTCTACCCACCCATAGAAAGTTAGAAGCCAGGCAATATTAAGGAAGCAAACCTGATCAGGCTGAGCAACATCAGAAAATACCACATCCACCATGCCAACTAGCATTCTGTACTTAGCTGGGTGTCTAGCATCCTCAATGATGGGTATAACATTTGTTCGCTTCTTTGCCATGTTGACCAAGTCCCTACCACTCCTGTGAGAAAATTCCACTGCATAGACCACCCCACTCTACCAAAAGAAAGTAACAACGTTTATTAAGTGCCACTCTTCTTTGTACAATAGTAGCACCTAGGAAAATACATAATTTTCACGACTAGACTACTTACAGGGCCAACAAGGTCAGACACATGAGAGACAGTGGTTCCTGAAGCAGCTCCGAGGTAGAGGACGTGAACACCTGGTTTCTTGATTAAAATAAAAGCACGCATAAATAATCAAGAAATAAACAGCTTCTTAACACATAAGCTTGATCCCTAGAACATTTTGAATAATCGAGAATATTGGAAGTTGAAAACAAGAAAGGAAGGGGAAAAAACAGTTACTCATGATCCAGATATCATCAACACCACCAAGAATGGCAGCAGCCAACTTAGACCGGAAGGGGTTCCATACCCTGTATTCAACCTTAGTTCCATCTTCATTCTGAGCGGCAAAAAGGGAATAGATTGATACATCAACAAGAAACAGCATATCAAGTCCAATAAGTTGTGCAATTAGTTGTCAAAAGCATTGCAAGTCAAATAACAAACTAAACAAAATGGTAATTAATTTCATCCACGACCATGAAGAATAAAAGAAGTGCAAAATTGTAGGTACAACAATTGGCAGTTCAAAAAAGTAACTTGCAACTACCAACTACTAACCCCACATAGGAAAATCTCAATACACATAAATGTAGTTAGTATACTTACAAAGAGAATAACCCCACAAAGCAAATCAAAGCCAGATCGCTTAGAGAGTGTGAGTGCGCATACCCAGTGCGATATATCTATAAAACCTGATAACATTTACTTCGCAACCAATTACAGGTGCAGACTGATTTTAAGTGCGTTCATTTCTGCTCTTACAAGCCAAACAAGTTCAGACTCCCAAACCATCCGATGGCTTTTTAATAGAAGATTAACAATTTAACCACATTCTTTCCCAAAGCTAAGCAAATAAAAATTGCACCTTTTCCATTCTATATAAATGAGTACAAACCACATCACTAACAATGGTACTCTTTTAACAACTGAAGCCTGAAGGAAATTCTAAACCCTCTTATGAAATTAAGCATCCCAATAAATCAAGACAATTCCATGTTACTAAGATGTAACTTTTGCTTGTGACTCACTCATGACAAATATAGACGTATATGTATGACATGTATATGCACATACAATAGAAGCACAAAACAAATAAATAAGTATATGTGTATGTATATATATATACCTGAACAGAGACCCTCTTCTCATTGTAGACAGCTTCTCCAGGAACCATGTTCTTAGTACAAAGAGCATCTTCTTTGCCCTTAGCAATGAACACTCCCTCATGTCTATGACCCTCAACCACCACCTTACTCCCTCCCTTCATTCCACCACATCCACCAGCACCGCGGCCTCTGCCCCTTCCGGCGCCACGGCCAAAGTCACCACGTCCGCCGCCACGTTTCATAGGTGTTCCACGTCTGCCACCATAGTCACCTCTTCCGCCGCCGAACCCACCATTTCTTCCGCCTCTTCCTCTCCCTCCATCGCCTCTTCCTCCTCTAAATCCACCACCACCACCGCGACCTGCAAAATCAATCAAAAACCCATGATTTCATCTTATGAAAAAACCCCCCAAAATCATGTTTGATTCCCACAACCCGTGTTTGATTCAGCAAAAAACTAGAGTTTTTTTACCCAATAAAAGGAATTTATATATGTAAAAAAAAAAAAACTATGATTTAATCTTCTGAAAGAAAAACCCAGAAACTATGTTTAGATTCAGCAAAAAAACTAGATTTTTTTCCCAAGAAAACAAGGCATCGTCTGTATTTTTTCCAAATGAACCATAAATTAATATTGGAGCAACATATAGCCTTCACTAGATAAATTCTTAACTCATTTCACTAATGAAATCAAAATTGAATTTCATATGGGAGTGAAAACCCAAAAACCTCACCCATATATCCACTTTAAAGTACCAAAACTTATTCTCAAAATAAGAAAGACATCTCCAACACTATATCTTTCATTTCATAAGACCCAGAAACCGTATTCAATAAGCGTTATATTTTCAAACACTTTGCTCCGTAAAGCAATGGTTGAAAAACTAATTAAACAAGAATCACCATATGACTTTAATCAACATGAGACCAAAAGTGTAAAACCATGTGTGCTCTTTTTTAAAAACAACATACTCAATGTCTTAATGACAAATTAACTCAAAAGCTCAGACATATTCGAGTTTCTTCGAAGAATTGTGATCTTGACACAGTCTTAAGACAAATTTTTTCCTTTGCAACCAAGCAACCCTTAGGCACGGAATTCAATTGGTACAATAATAAAAAAAATGATTTATCAAGGAGACATGTATTTCATGTATTCTAACTTCCTTGCTCTAAACATGTAACCTAATAAATCCTTGGGCAAAACACAGTAGATAGCATGGTGATCATACATAAGCTCGTACACACTCGCATATAGAACTGTGTCAATAGAAATCTTCCAAGCACAATTTTTCATACTTGAATAAAATCATTTCCCTTTTTTTTTTAATACGCACATATTGGATATATAAACCAACACAATTTATATCTAACTCAATTTTTATGTAACCAATATGCTTCTTTCCACGAGGAAAAAAAAATCATTGGAATGTTATACCCCCACTATTCCCATCACATATTATTTCTAAAAAATAAATTTAAATAACATACCTTAGCCATGTCCATAGAATCCGCAAATAGAATTCTGAATTCTTACCCGTTATTCTCCATATGTATCGTCTCAAAATTGTTGGAGAATAATACAAAATAGTCGTTAGAGTAATATGCCTTCAAAGAATCCACCAGTAATAGAGACACCGTCAATTCCAATATAACCGAATCAAACCAATAATAAGGTGACTGGGATGAGGCGCGAAACGCTCTCTTGAGACGATACGCGCCCTCTACGGGTAATACCCGATGCAGTAGGAAATAGCACGCCGTCTCTGGGATACAACAGCCCGGCCACCCTTGCCGTACGCCTATCAAATCTGCATAATTTGATATGGCAAGAAGCTTGCCCCTAGTGCCTTCTTTACCCAATGTATATAACTTATGTGGAAAAGGTAAAAATATAATAATGTTTGTGAGAGCAAAGGGCTACTGCACAGCAATAGAATCTATTTCTTTTTTATAAGATAATCACAGCCATACCCTATACGTATATATATACATATATATACTGTTAGTTTATAAAATTCATTAGGTATACTTATAACCACATGGTAACCTCCTTTTAGCCAATTAAGGTTTTGTAAAAGTATGATTAATACTATGATATATCCGTTGGGGCATCAGCCTTAGCCCTTATGTATTTACCCAACTTCAATGTCTAGTAAATAAAGAACCGTTTGCCATAAATCAAAAAGCTTTGAATGTCCATGTGAACAATTTCGACACACTTTAAATGATTAAAATAATATTGTGTTTTGTTAAAATAATCCAACACTATGTACACCCAAATTCCTTTATCAAGTTGATCAATAACTTCGATAAAAGGAAATTCGAACATTTTTATTTTTGGGCACCGACCCTTACTTCCGGTATAAAAAAAAAATACAAAATACAAAAAAAAAAAAAATCTCTTTTCTTTCTTTTGGGCACCGACCTTTAATTCCGGGGTTGCGACCCACGAGGGGACCGCCCCCCACCGTCGCGACCTCCGGCATAGGAATAAAAGAACAGAAAAAATGAAAAATACTAAAATACAAAAAAAAAACACTTCATTCTTCACTTGCTTGCATAAGTTCATTTCAATCTCAATCACGTTCCAAAATTCCTAGTTACACCATTTTTTCACTCAAAATCACTTTTCAAAACTCACTACTTCAAAGTCACTTTTCAAAACTCACTACTTTAAAGGTTAAAGTCTAGGACTACACCGTACAGGTTAAAGTTCCTACCTACACCATCTTTTGCTCAAAATACTACTTCACACTCACACGGTCTAAATCGACCAACTTTTTCAAAACACTTGCACACACACACAGACACACACACACACAGACACACACACACACACACACACACACACAAAGCACAGAACTAGTACGGCTTGATTCTCGACTTGAGGTGCGTATGCAACCCCTCACTTGGGTGCGGCCATAACCACATTTTTTCCAAAACTTGTACATTCTCATACTTTCTTTCTTTTTACTTATGCCCCATTATCATGAAAATCACTAGAATTGGCAACCATGCTTTGTATGGATGTTCGAGGGTGCCTAACACCTTCCTTCGACATAATCGAGTCCCCGAACCCATATTTTAAAAGATCTCTGGTTTTCGCATGGCTACTCAGAGTCACACTTTTAAAGGGTTCACTTTTCTCAAAACTGTTTTTCAAAAGTCAAAGATGAATTACTTTAATTGTCTTTGCAGGGGTCCCAACACCCAAATGTTAGGTGGCGACTCTGAACATTTCAAATAGGCCCTACTATACTCTTTTCACCACTCCCAATAAAATTCGTCGCATTTCACCCACTTTTCAAAAAAAAAGCCAGGCCCACAACACGACGGTCAGGCTGTGCCGAAAGCGCGGGCACGACAATAGTGTAATAAAATGTGTAACTAAATGTAAAACTATAATAAACACAAATATATATAGAGAATTGCTATGTACACCCATGTATTTGCTATGTACACCCAAATTCCTTTATTCTAATCACTTTTCTTTTAAAAAATTTCACTTTTGTAAAGGTGAGCGGTGTACATAGCAAAATTAGCGGTGTACATGGCAATTCCCTATATATATACTAATAAAATACACGATATATATATATATATACGAAAATTCTATGGAGAGGGCGTCCTCTCTTTAATAAAGAGAGGGCCTCTGTTTTAGTCGTCGGATTGTGTTTAAAAACTGTGAAGTGACAAAATTACCCTTAATGAAAACACGATCTGACGGTCAAAACAGAGCTTCTCTTTATTAAAGAGAGGGCGCCCTCTCCATACCCTGACTGAATAACGGCCTATAAGAATAAAGCGGCAACAACTGAGCTGCTAAACAGGTGAAAACGGATTATCAATCACTCGACGAAGTCAGAACTGCGTCGTTTCCATCTCCGGCGACTCGTAAATGGAGACGCCACTGCTCAACGGCGGCTCCGGCGAACTCGGCGACGACGGAGATTACCGGCCGGTGAGAGGCTTCAGAGAACTTCGGTCGGTGTTTTGGATCGAGACCGTGAAGCTGTGGAAGATCGGCGGCCCGATTGCGTTCACTATACTGTGTCAGTACGGTACAAACTCCGCGACGAATATATTTGTGGGCCATATCGGAGATATTGAGCTCTCCGCCGTCGCTATTTCTCTCTCTGTGATCGGTACTTTCACTTTCGGTTTCATGGTTAGCCTTCTCTCTCTCTCTCTCTCTCTCTCTCTCTGCACAACATGCAAATCTGTATGTTATATAGTTTGTCCGTTTTAAATTAAATTATGTTTGTTCTGTAATTTTCATCTCTGATACTATTTCTTAATTATGAGCTTTGGCAGTGGAATTCCATATCCTGATTTAATGAGAAATAATAATAATAATAATAAATAATTGAGTAATTTTATTTATTTATTTATTTTTTTTAATGTTGAAATCCGGATTTGGTTCTCTGTTTGTGCGTCAAATTCTGAACGAACAACATTTATGTTAGAACGCTGTGTTTTAATTCCAAATATATAATGTATGTATAATGTATGTATATGTAAGTATTTTCACACACTCACTTGCAGACCTGAGGAGATTGATTACTTGCATCCTTTTGTAATTTTGATTTGTGAGACATCTAATTTTTTAAAAAATTGGGATTATTCAACCTCTGGCTCTCTGGTAGTTGGATTTTTGGACACTTAACTGGCTCTCTGGTTGTTTTATAGTAATTATTTGGGGGCACAAACACGCTACAAAGACTATTTCTCTACTGGGTGGCACTGTGGTTCCACTGAAATTACCGGACTCACACTGCCGCACGGTGCCACCCAGGAGAGAGGTAGAGTTTTTGTGTAAACTGTTTGTACCCTAGCATTGTTGAATTCTAAAATGGCACTTTTCTATACCTATGCGCGCTTATGTGTGTCTCATGTATGGAAATGAATTAATACTCGGGAGATGGAGAAGAATGGGGTAATATGAGAGGAAATGTTGAGACCTCACATTAGTGGTGTCTGCAACTTCGGATTATATTAAGCTTCACACTTATATGATGACAAATTTTATATGTGTCCAAATTCTGAGGACAGTTTCTACTGTTTATTCATGTGTAAATCTAGGAGAAATTATCTCCGGTGACCATTTCACACCCGTGTGACTTCCACTGTAATTTGAGTATTCTATGGGTCTCACGTGGCTCCTAATGAAAGATCATAGTGGCCGTTCGGTGTGACAATCACATGGCACAATTTCTCGTAATCTACGGACCATTTATTTGGGTTTTGTAAGAGACCCCTATTGTTTCCTACAGGAATGGCTGGTCATTTTTTTTCCCTCTGTAGCAAAATGTGTACTATTATTTAACAATCTATAAGAAAAACATAGTAACATTATATTCCAAATTAAATCGTGGATTTGCCATCCAACCAAATTTTGCCCGATATTTGATGTTTATGATGCAACAAGCAGATCCTAAATTGTATTATACTCCGGTGCAGCTTGGTATGGGGAGTGCTCTCGAGACATTATGTGGTCAAGCTTTTGGTGCAGGGCAAGTTTACATGCTCGGAGTTTACATGCAACGATCATGGATCATCCTTTCTGTGACTTGTGTAATTCTCTTGCCATTTTACATACTCACTACCCCGATTCTTAAACTCCTTGGCCAAGAGGATGAAATAGCCGAACTTGCTGGCAAATTTACGATCCTAACCACCCCCAACGTTTTTCACTTGCTATAAATTTCCCGGTTCAAAAGTTCCTTCAAGCACAGAGCAAAGTGAACGTTCTAGCATGGATCGGCTTTGTGGCTCTAATTTTACACGTTGGATTGCGTTGGCTCTTCATTTATGGGTTTGGTTGGGGCACGACTGGGGCGGCTATAGCATATGATATTTTGAGTTGGGGAATTACAATTGCTCAGTTGATTTATGCCCTCGGTTGGTGTAAAGATGCGTGGAAAGGCTTATCGTGGGCAGCATTCAATGAGATATGGGGATTTGTTAGGCTCTCACTAGCCTCGGCTGTTATGCTATGCCTTGAGGTTTGGTATATGATGAGTTTAATTATCCTCACTGGCCATCTTGATAATGCAGTGATCGCAGTTGGATCCCTTTCTATTTGGTAAGATTGCGTTTCTTTTACACATTTTATATATATGTATGTACACACACACACATAGAGACTAAGTGGCCAGTTGGGATATTTGTTTAATTTAAATGGCTCATGATTTTTATAGTATTCCATTGTAGTAGTACATCACCTTGAATATGACCATGTTTTTACCTCTGTGGTTATTTTTATGTTTCTTAAAATGATGAAGTTCATGATCTTAAACATCATTTTTGAATGAATATAAGTGTTCTAATTGGGTTAGTTCAAGATTACAAGTTGGTTAATTGAAATGCTATCTGAATTAGAAAATGGAACCGTTGCATTCAAGGTCAGTCAAAACTTATTAAAAGTTTTTTTAAATCTTAAAATCCCACATCGGTACTTGAAAACTTTCGGAGCTTATAAGTGTATGAGTTTAGCATTCTCATTGTCGAGAGTTGTAGTTTTCATGTTTTTTATTTTATTGGGTGGCAATAGTTGAAATTGTGGGCTACTATTGCATTCTCGGCAATAAATTCTACTGTTGGTGAGGTACAATGTAAAATTGATAGAAGTAAATGGCACCATTTTATCATATGCTTGTCATTTATGTATTTTTGCATAATCTAGGTGATGATTTTAATACTCTTGTTTGTGGTTGACATTCTTTTGGTTATTTTTCAGCATGAACTTCAATGGCTGGGAAGCAATGTTGTTCATTGGAATAAATGCTGCTATAAGGTAAATAACATACAATCTAATTCATATTCTCTGTATATAGTCTTGCTACTACTTCTAGAGGTACCATATGTAGGCCTCATTGTACAAATAATACATGAAAAATTTTCTTATGTTAGCAGATTTGTAATATAAATCGAAAATGTCCATAATCTATTTATTTTTTTTTATACCAAAATTGAAGTATCTTCTTTCTTGCCTTTTCTCTTCTTTTCTTTGTTTGATATAAATTTCAGTGTACGGGTCTCAAATGAGCTTGGGTTGGGACGTGCTAGAGCGGTCAAATACTCTGTCTATGTCACAGTTTTTCAGTCACTTCTCATAGGGATACTTTGCATGGTTCTTGTATTGGCTACAAGAGACTATTTTGCCATCATTTTCACTAGCAGCAAAGAGATGCAGCAAGCTGTCTCTCGCCTCGCGTACTTTCTTGGTTTTACCATGGTTCTTAACAGCATCCAGCCAGTTATATCCGGTATCAACTCAATTTATCTCGGCATACATCTGTAGACATATACACATATTTAAATTTTTGTTGTGGGTCTCAAAGGCATCTTCTTCCACCCAAACACGCCCTTTAGTCCATTTTTCAATTGTTTTTTCCAGGTGTTGCTGTTGGTGGTGGATGGCAAGCTTTGGTGGCTTACATCAACTTGGGTAGTTATTACGTTTTTGGCCTTCCTCTAGGATTCTTGCTCGGTTACCAAGCAAAGCTAGGAGTTAAGGTACACAGTCATTTTTATACTCCCACACTTGGCTATGTTTGGTTTATAGTTTTGGTGAAAAACAATGAGGAAACAGTTCTCTTTGTTTGCTTAACACAAATACGAAAGGAATAGAAAATAGGATGAAAATAAAAGTTTTTTATTCAATTTTTGTGAGTCTCTTCCCTTCCCTTCCTCTTTTCTCTGGTTCTTACTAGAATTTATGGAGTTTCTTCTTCTAAGATTATTTAAGCATGGAGGAATACAGTAGGAAAAACGCAATGGGAATTGTTTCCTTCTCTAAATCTATAAACCGTAAGGAGCCTTATATCTTTCTGATTTCTGATTTTACATGTATCTTCACTGTCTTAACATGACATGTCAAGGATCACATTTTATATTTTGTTCTTAAAAGAAAACTTGAATGGTTACCCGAAATGCTTATATTTTTCGCTCTTATGTGCTTTTGCTTTTGCTAATTTGAGTAATGCTAGGTACACCTAAACGGGACACCTAAACTATCCACCTGCTGATGTGGATTTCCAAAATCATTTATCAGTTATCAAAAAAAGTTTAAATTATTTTCCAAAATGCCATGACACATCGGCAGGTGGATAGTTTAGGTATACCATTTAGGTGTACCTAGCATTACTCTTGCTAATTTATATCCAACCTCTAATCTTTTTCATTTTGATAAATATGGTAATGGGTTTTCCAATCACAGGGTATTTGGGGTGGTATGATATCTGGGACTGCTCTACAGACACTGCTCCTATTGATTGTACTTTATAAAACCAACTGGACAAAGGAGGTAAGCTAAATGTTATTAGAGAACAGGCCACTCTTCAAACAATTTATTATTCCATGTGCATTTTTGCTAGAATCTGAATCCTCAGATTTCTTTTTCACAGTTTTGACAAAAATACAAGTTGTGTATAGTAAACACAGTCCCAAAAACCTTGGAAGTTTTTTTTTTCCTTCTTCTCTTGCAATCAAAGTTTGGATTCTTGCTGATGGGCACACATAACAGCGAACTTGGAATTTTTTTTCTTCTAGATAGTGTCTTGGTGACTCAAATGGTTTAATCAAGGCTGAGCAAGACCCAAAAAAAAAGAAAAAAAAAAAAAAAAAAAACCATGTATGGAACATGGATAATAATTGTAATGTTTAATGAACTTCGAAATGAAATGAATTTATATTGAATACCCATCCAAAGGATGCTAAACGCTATCTTCAATTCATCATCAGACCATTTTACTGAGCTTGTAATCACATTTCACGTTCCTTACAAAACTGTTCTTTTGATTATACCGACAAATGCAAATGCAGGTGGAAGAAACAACAGAACGAATGAGAAAATGGGGAGGACAAGAAATCGAAACCGAGAAATTAGACAACAGTATATGAGAGCATCTTTCATCGAAATATTAGGAATCTTTAGGTCTTCTTTTGAAGATCCATGTGCAAAGTTGACATGAGAATGGGTGACTTGGTCTTTTGTATTAGTTAAAATTTGATTGCTATGTTGCTTTTATTCTCAGGGAAGTTGTAGTAAGGAAATGTACTCTTCCAAAATCATCAACTAGTTCCCAAGTTTGAGCTGACTTGAAATGGAGTATAATTTGTATGACAGATTCAAAACTTCTTATTCCTTCCAATTTTACAGCAGGATTTGGAAACCAATTTTAAGGGAAACGAAAATTCTCTAAAGAGGGCGCCCTTTCTTAAATAAAAAGAGGGCTTCTGTTTTGACCGTCAGATCGTGTTTTCATTAAGGGCAGTGTTGTCATTTTACAGTTTTTAAACACGATCCGACGGCCAAAATAGAGGCCCTCTCTTTAATAAAGAGAGGGCGCCCTCTTTAGAGCCTAACTGTTAAGGGAAATGTTTGGCGCACACTTTTTTTGACACACTTTTTGACACTAAGTGTCATTTGGCCATTGATTGGCACAGGCCTCACCACTGAACACATCTCGGCCATCGAAAATCAAAGGTTGAGATGTGTTCAGTGGTGAGGCCCGAGCCAATCAATGGTCGGATGACACTTTGTGTCAAAAAGTGTGTCAAAAAATGTGTGTAGCACTACTCCAATTTTAATTAGATGTTTCCGTCAATCAATATACATCCAAATTTGTTAAGGCTACGTTTGGTTTGCAGATTTAGAGAAGAAAAAGAAAAAAAAGATTAGCACTTTTTGTTTAATGTTTTCCCATGCTCACGTAACAGTAGGACTTGGGATTTTCGAAATAGGATCAAGAGGAAGGGAAGTGATATTATTCAAAATTTTAGGTTTGTTCACCATATTTTTTCAACTGTTTCTCTTATGAACTAACTAATGCAGTATTTTTCTCCTCTTGCTAAACCCCTGAACCAAACAGAGCCTAAGTGTGCGTTTGATAAAATTAAAAATTAAGTACTAAAAATTTAGTGCTGAATTTTAGTACTGAAAATTTTAAGTGATTTGTATTTGCAATGCTGAAAACAGTGTCTTAAGAACTAAAATAGACTACATTTAGTGATTATTTTCAGTAGAAAATTTTCACTTAACGTTTTCAGTGAATTTTTGGCTACTTTTTCAATTAAGTAGTACATTATCAAACGCACTGGAAAAAATTAAGTGCTGAAAATTTTAATTTCACCAGTTAATTGGGTTATCAAACACGCCATAAGTAAGTTGATGATTGTACTACTATTCCTTCTTGACAAGACAATCTCACAAGGATGTTCTTAGCATGCATGTTAATTCGCCACCAAACCTTTATGTGGGACTTTCTATTGGGAATTTGGGAGTAAAATGTTGACTTATAATCTTTGCAAATTTACAATATTTTTGAGCTGAGGCTTGTGTTAAAAATTTTTATATCTCATTCAATATAAAGTCAGGATGGCCGAGTGGTCTAAGGCGCCAGACTCAAGTTTTGGTCTTCGAGAGAGGTCGTGGGTTCAAATCCCACTTCTGACATTTTCATTTCCATATTTTAGGTTTTTCATTCCCATATTTTAGGTTTCTTGGTGGGCGAGTCACTGTGTGTGTGCGTGTTTTTTCTCCTTATCTTTTCCGCAAGTGGTGTTATGTTCTGTTTAAGTAAAGAGCAACTAAGCTTTTGACACGCTTGTGTCAGATGGTAGCTAGTGGTTGAAAAAAACACTCTAATGTATCAATTAGACGCCTACGTAGAGGAGTTAGCTGCTAAAAGTTTTGTTAACTGTAACACAAATGGTAGCGGCTGAATTTGTAAGAAAAGGCATGACATTGATTTGACTACCCAACTGGCCAACTGATTCAGTGCAATCCAATTGGACCGTTCAATTTTTTCCATTGGAATGCAACTCATTTGGACTGTTAAACATAAACTATTAAAATCAACTGCATATATTTATTGCAAAAATAAATAATAAATATAGCCGTTGAACCAAATTGGATCCTATAAAATCCAGTTAAACTTGTCCTTTTTTGTTGTTGTTCAATGCTCTTCTATTCTTGAAACATCCACTATGAATCCTAGACATCCATTTTTCAATCAACCCACCAAACAACTCTCAAACACCACCACAATTTGAATCTCAATCATTTTCTCAACCACCCCAATACGACTTTCAATATTTTTTACAACAATACCCGTTCAATCCACAGTACCCCCCATTCAATCCTTAATTTTTTTTTATGGGCAAGCCCATTTCTCATCTAATCAACCTACCCAACCGATTAATTTGCAAAATCCTACAAAAAAAGAAAATAAAAAGAAGAATGGTCAAGGGCAACAGAAGGAAAGGAATCCCAATTGGACAAAAGAAGAAGACGAAGCACTATGTCAAGCTTGGTTGCATGTCTCGGAAGATGCCGCATAGGTACAGACCAACCAATAAAGAAATTATGGGATCGAATTCTACCTGAGTACCATGCCATGCAGTTGGACGAATCTTCCATTCCCAATGCATGCAATCTAAAGAACCAAGCATACCTGGGAACCCTCTCTCATCCCCTTCTTGAAGCAAACGTGCAATGTCCTGTTGATTTGGTGAGCGCAAGTATTTTCCCTCATACAATGCAATGATAGCTTCGCAAAAGTTCTTCACGCTCTCAATTGCAGTACTCTCACCAATTTTTAAGTACGCATCACAATGATCTGCATATAATCCATAGGCAAGGTTACGTATTGCAGCTGTCATTTTCTGTATCAAAGAACACTCTAAACGACCACAACAATCTTTCCTTTGGGTGAAATACTCGTCATATGCTTCAACGTCCTTCAAAATGCCAAGAAACAACTCCCTTCACATCCGGTATCGTCTGTGGAAGTAGTCAGGTGGATAAGTGCAATTTTCGGCAAAGTAGTCTCTCCATATCTATCGATGACTTCCCTCTCGGTCACGCTTGATATATCGTCTTCTACTTGGTTGTAATAGGACTGGTAGCATTTGTGGTGGAAGCAAACTCATCATCTTTTGCATTCGTTTGTTATGGCTCTGGGAAATCGTCTCCTGGTCTTTATCAGATGAGCTATCATCTGTGAAAGATTGCGGTGTACTTGAAGATGTAGAAGAACTAGACTCGATCATAGCCTCATAGGAATAGAATGAGATGATGAAGCCATTATTTGTACCTGAAAAATTGATATGATCAGAAAATTCAAGAAATTAATGTAACTGAAAAACTGATATGATCAGAAAATTCAAGAAATTTTTTTTTTGATACAAAAAATTCAAGAAATTAATGTAACTGAAAAATTAATATTTTCAGAAACTTCAAGAAATTCATTGTAAGGAAGAAGAAAGATAGATGTTTACAACGAAGAGGAAATGGTTGGTTTTTATACAGAAAGTGATATATCATTTGGTATTGATGAGGTCACCCTATGTCACCTAATATGTGACTTTTGGCCTTATTGGAGAACCCAACAAAAGCCAAAGTTAGCATGTGTTAGCATGTGATCACTTCTTCCACTCTATAGCCACGTGTACAACTAACACCTGCTAACGCACAAGAAAAAGAATGCATCATTAAAGATGCTCTAAGTAAGCAGATGCCAAGACCTTGTTGGTCTAGTCAGTGGCATGATTACTCTTCCCTCTTGTGAGAGGGTGGGGGCTCGGCCGTCTATGAGAGATAGATCCTTTGAAGTGTGTGTGCATAGAGCTTACGGGTGCATTGCTATCCGGGAAAAAAAAAAGTAACCAAACAATATTTGGCTTAATTTTATTTATTTTTATTTATTTATATATTTTCTTTGCTATTTTTAATCATTTGTTGTAATGGTCAAGTGTTGGGACTCAGAGGAGGGGAGGGGGAGGGAGTGGAGTTTGACCCCAATAATGAGCTGAGGGCCATAAACAAATTTCAAAGATAGGGTCCTTTACGCATTTTTGTTATAACAAAATTGACATTTAGTAACACAATTGGTTGGGAGCTATACATGATATTCTACACAAGCTATATATGATATGCAAATTTTTATTTGGTTGGGGGCCCAAAAGCAACATCATTGGTTGCCTTGGGTTAGGGCCAACCCCGCATGGAGTGCCATTTTAATAACAAGGCAAAGCCATTGGCTAAAATTCCAGGCATTTAAGTATCAAATAATATTATTTGATTTTCAACATATGTAGCAGTGAGTTCACTTCCAAAACGACTTGATTTGTACAAAATGTTGTTTTAGATGGTAAACTCCAATTTACGTATATTAAGTCCCATACGACTATCTCCAATGTGTCACATCGTGAAGAAAAAAAAAACTCCAGACAATAAAGACTCGAATAATGTAATTATTTTTAAATTTGATTTTGAACCATGTATGTAAAATACTAACAGTGAATCCACCTTCAATCATATTAAAAATCACTTCATTTTTATGAAAAGTTGTTTTTATATAGTGAATTCAAATATACATTTATAATCCCATAAGACCATCTCCAATGAGCCAAAAAGAAAAAAAAAGCTCCATCCCACACAACAAATGAAGATGTCCAACAACACGCACTCAAAATAAATTTTTATTGTCTGGAGAGAGGAGAGCAAATCTTTTCATGCATTTGTTTTTCGCCTCATCTGATAGAGTCAAAAACCAATCTAATGCCAAGCTTACCCTTTCAAAAGCAAGTAAATGATGCAAATTAAATGTTCATTGTGAAATAGTCAGTGTGCACACTAGATGTGAACTGTCACTGTAGTCTACAACCCCAATGCCCTCAAACCCAAAATCTAACCGTAAGCCCCCAAACGAACAAAAAAAAAAAAGGAACACTAAACCAAGTTCCATGGAGCTTGAAAACATGGAGTATTGGAATTGCAAGGCAGAGAAGTGAGAAATTTTTAGGTACTTTGAAGACTACCACGTGCTGCAGCCAATGAAGAGGTGTTTTGGATGGGACCAACAAATTGCGATTCATAAATAACTGTATCCAGCCTCCATCACCCCCAAAAGACTCAGCTTATTGGCTACAGCCTACAAGGTATGTTAAGGTGAGTTAGGCTCCAGTGTGCAATGGATAAGCACACTGGGTGAACTAGAAGCCAAAAAAATCCACGGGTCAGTGGAGAGGCGGGATGTCGTGTGGGTCAATGGGGCGCTCCGCGGATTTTTTAGACTTAAAAACCCAGTGCGCTTACCTAGTGCGCACTGGAGCCTAACTCATGTTAAGGTACCTAAATATTTCGGGAGGAGAAGTAAGAACAAATAGGGCAACAAGAAGTCCTTCCCAGCCAAAAAAAAAGGGCAACAAGAAGTCCAAGGATCATATATTACGTATGCATCAAAAAACTTGAGAAATTGAATAGCAATTAATTTAAAACAAAGTTGTACATCAAGATAAAAACTAGATAAATAAACCTGAAAGTTTGACAAAACTAGTGTTGAAACACTTCTAGAACTATTGAAACACTGGCTGATTCCTTCAGCTTCCTAGTAGTTAGGCAGAGGCAGCAACTTTTTGCTTCTTTGGGACACGATAAGAACCGACAACACAAGCATGGTCACGTTCAAATGGTTCGAGAGTGACTTGCTCAATTGGCTTGAACTGTTCTGCCTGCAACTTCTTCACTTCATGGGCAAACACTTGCTCTGCAGGAACCGTTGAATCTATGCAGTTCGCCTAAAAAGGACAAAGCACATCATACATCAGTCTAAAGGAAAAACCCACTCCAATATTACAAAAAAATATTTAAAAAAGTTCAATTTTAAGTTCTTCACACGCAAAATCGCATATTATATTAGTGTATGAATACACAAAGAAGGTAATTGATCTTAAATTGCATACCGTACCGTTCAAGATCCTCTATATGTGTGCAAAACATAGGGGAACCATAAAGGTTACGCCTCCATTTGGTTATTTAGTTGTATAATTGGGAGTCTAACAATACAAACCTTAATTGATATAACAAAGTGGCCACCAGCTTTCAGGAAATAAGATGCATTAAGGGCTAAGATCCTTGCCTGCAACGGAAATAATTAATATGAATACAGCTCAGAATACATCACACAAGCAAAAACATAGACAGTACTGGCCCAAGAAGATATGCATAATTGCATGGCGTCATTAGAAACAATTGCATTTGTTGCAGCGACTATTTTACACCTCAATGAGGATTCTCACCATGGGAGAATCCATTGTGGAAGAGAGCTTAACGGCAGTAAAAAATGTGGCAAAAAGGGGCCGCAGGACTAATAAGATAAAGGAACCACAATACTAGGCTTCACCCAAGTCAGATTTATACCATGTAAGTTTTGTAGTATTCATTCACAGCACTCAGGTTTACACTTTTGAAACTTCAGCAAAATGGCAACTAAAATCACACTCAACATCGAAGTTGATAAAAAACACCAATGCACTGAATGTGTCATATTAACAGCTAGCAATGAATGAGAAATTGGTTGCGTTGCATGGAGAACCAATGATAATTATAGTAATTAGCATCACTATGAAACTTTAGCAAAATAGATTATAGAAACATAAACACTATGTTAGAGAAGCAACCAAGTTATCAAAGGTATTAGCATTACACATTTTTTGGGGGGTCAATAATTAGCATTACAGATGCCTTCTACTTGATGTATTTTAATAAGCATTCAAGAATGAGCTTAACATGGATAAGCATGCGATTTAATTGCAATCCAGCTCAAAATTCAGTGTATGAGATGATTAAGGAATATTAAAAAAATACTAAATTAAGAACAAATCAATACTCTACTTCCTTTGTAGCTCAACAATAAAAGGAACTCATACTTGAACTACTTGAGCATGTGCATGCAAACTCTAGAAACTAAGCCCTGGAGTTCTTGCCATCATTCATGAATTATGTGGCAGGATCTCTAGGCTGCTAACGTGTCAAATGCCAGCATATAAAAAATGAACCAGTAAACAGAAGTACAATAAAAAAAAATGAAGTGTATGGCAGGTGGAAAGTTAAAATCCTGTTTTACAAATGAAAAGAAAAAAGAAATGCAGAAATACTGACATACTGAAAAAAAAGAAAAAAAAAAAAGAAAAAAGAAAAAAGAAGCAACTAAAAACAAATTGTTCAACTTGGTAAGTGCATCAGAAACTCGGCTTTGCATCACTCAAGATGTCCTGAAGGGGAATCCGAGTAATTCATCATGTGCTTGCTGATACCACAAAAATCTTAAAATGTACAAAATAAGAAATTGAAAACAGAAACAAAGTACAGTAAAATAAAATTGGGTGGGCCTAATAGTTGGTTAATACACTCACTAATAAAGTCGACATGCATGACTGGTACAAAGAACAAAAAATATTATCAGGAAAAATAAATAATAGAGAAAATAATGCTGCTTTAACTATAAGCAGAGATTCTTCAGTACACCAACAACAAATCTTAAAATAAATTAAGGCTAGAAAGAAATGAACCACCAAAGAAATCCGCTTGACCAATAGTTCTACTTACCCAAAGAAACATTAGAAGGCAAGCAATATTAAGAAAGCAAACCTGATCAGGCTGAGCAACATCAGAAAATACCACATCCACCATGCCAATTAGCATTCTGTACTTAGCTGGGTGTCTAGCATCTTCAATGATCGGTATAACATTTGTTCGCTTCTTTGCCATGTTGACCAAGTCCCTACCACTTCTATGAGAAAATTCCACTGCATAGACCACTCCACTCTACCAAAAGAAAGTAAAAAAAAAAACATTCATTAAGTGCCACGCTTTTTTGTACAACAGTAGCACAGGAAAACCCATAATTTTCAGGACTAAACTACTTACAGGGCCAACAAGGTCAGACACATGAGAGACAGTAGTTCCTGAAGCAGCTCCGAGGTAGAGGACGCGAGCACCAGGTTTCTTGATTAACATAAAAGCATGCATAAATAATCGAGAAATAAAGAGCTTCGTAATAATACAGAGCTTGATCCCTAGAACATTTTGAATAATCGAGAATATTGGAAGTTGAAAACAAGAAAGGGAGGAGAAAAAACAGCTACTCACAATCCAAATATCATCAACACCACCAAGAATGGCAGCAGCCAACTTAGACCGGAAGGGGTTCCATACCCTGTATTCAACCTTAGTTCCGTCTTCATTCTGAGAGGCAAAAAGGGAATAGATTGATACATCAACAAGAAAATAGCATATCGAGTCCAATAAGTTGTGCAATTAGTTGTCAAAAGCGTTGCAAGTCAAATAACAAACTAAACAAAATGGTAATTAATTTCATCCACGTCCAAGAGGAATAAAAGAAGTGCAAAATTGTAGGTACAACAATCAGCAGTTCAAAAAAGTAACCTGCAACTACCAAATACTAACCCCACATAGGAACATCTCAATACATATAAATGTAGTTAGTATACTTACAAAGAGAATAACCCCACAAAGCAAATCAAAGCCAGATTGCTTAGAGAGTGTGAGTGCGCATACCTAGTGCAATATATCTATAAAACCTGATAACATTTACTTCGCAACCAATTACAGATGCAGACTGATTTTAAGTGCCTTCATTTCTGCTCTTACAAGCCAAACAAGTTCAGACTCCCAAACCATCCGATGGCTTTGTAATAGAAGATTAACAATTTAACCACATTCTTTCCCAAAGCTAAGCAAATAAAAATTGCACCTTTTCCATTCAATATAAATGAGTACAAATACAAACCACATCACTAGCAGTGGTACTTTTAACAACTGAAGCCTGAAGGAAGTTCTAAACCCTCTAATGAAATTAAGCATCCCAATAAATCAAGACCATTCCATGTTACTAAGATGTAACTTTTGCTTTGCTTGTAACTCACTCATGACAAATATAGGCGTATATGTATGACATATATGTGCACATACAATAGAAGCACGAAACAAATAAATAAGTATATGTGTATGTATATATATACCTGAACAGAGACCCTCTTCTCATTGTAGACAGCTTCTCCAGGAACCATGTTCTTAGTACAAAGAGCATCTTCTTTGCCCTTAGCAATGAACACTCCCTCATGTCTATGACCCTCAACCACCACCTTACTCCCTCCCTTCATTCCACCACGTCCACCAGCACCGCGGCCTCTGCCCCTTCCGCCACGGCCAAAGTCACCACGTCCACCTCCACGTTTCATGGGTGTTCCACGTCCGCCGCCGTAGTCACCTCTTCCGCCACCGAACCCACCACCTCTTCTGCCTCTTCCTCCATCGCCTCTTCCTCCCCTGAACCCACCACCACCACCACCACCGCGACCTGCAAATCAATAAAAAAAAAACCCCATTATTTTAATCATCTGAAAACCCCAAAACCATGCTTGATTCAACATAAAAACTAGATTTTCCCCCAGAAACAGAATTTTTTCCTAATTAATACCATGATTTAATCTTCTGGAAAAAAAAAACCCAAAAACTATGTTTGATTCAGCCAAAAAACTAGATTTTTTTTTACCCAATAAAAGGAATTTATCTATAAAAAAAAAAAAAAAGAAGACTATGATTTAATCTTCTGAAAGAAAAAAGAAGAAACCATGTTTAGATTCAGCAAAAAATTTGATTTTTTTCCCAAGAAAAATGAAATTTTGATAATGGGAAATGGATCTGAAGAAACAAACAGAACATGGAAATAAAGAAAACTGATTGATTGGATTGGATAGGAAAAGTGGGTACCTCTTGGGGGTGCCATGTCTCAAAAGTGTGTGAAGAGCTGAGCTTTATCAGAGACAATGAAGGGTTTCTTGTGAGTGTTGCAGTGAGGCGCTGAGGTCGACGATGAGTTTTATAAAGGAAATTTTTAGGGTTTAGGGTTTCAATAATACGAGTGTCACCGAAGAGAACCGACAGATTGCACCGAATGGGTGAGGTCCACTCACATTCCACACTTTGGTTGTTTGTTTGAACATGTGCTGGGTCGGACCTTGCTTGTTACCCATTTTTTTTTATTTATTTATTTATTTTTTTAATTTTTTTTGCTAGTCGTTAAAGTACTCGCAGGCGCCACACATACACACTGCAAGCAGTGCAAACAGACAGGGGGGGCCACGGGCCCATTTCGAAGGGACTTCCTCCCATAGACGGCTGAGGGGAATAAACCCCAAGTCCAACTTCCCCACGAGGGGAGTTGAGCTCCCCACCTCCCACTTGGGAGAGGTGAGGGTAGACCACCTGGGCTAAGGCCCAAGGTCTTGCTTGTTACCCATTAGTGTGCAAAATTCAAAAACCCGCCCAAAAATGAAATAGAAAAACCCGCCCAATTCGCAGAATAGAAGATCCCTCTCTAGACTCTGTTCATTCCTCCTCAAAAATCAGACTGGTGCTGCAAATTGGGCGATTTGGAGACGAAGCATAGGTACAACATCTCTCTCTCTCTCTCTCAAAATCTTGACAACTTCTCTCTTCTCATGTAAGGGCTGCGATTAGAGTTCGATTTGGGAGACGAAGCACAGTTTGGAGAGGCCGAAATAGAAGAGATCTCTCTCTCTGTGGAAGGTTTGAAATAAAAGATCCCTCTCTGTTACTCTTTCTCACTCTATATATATATATATGGATGTGTATATATAATTGTAGACTACACAATGGGAATTGTTTTCCATAACACCCATCTTATGAAACTTTTTAGATTCAATTACCACTATTTCAAGTTTTAGGTATATGAGATTAATGAACATTTTATTCACCACATTTGAGAATTTATGAACATTTTTATTCAGCATAATTTCATTAAGAACTAAAATAAAATAGGATGCAATTGAAATGAATATTTTCTCGATTTTTAGTTTTGGCCTCTGATGGGGATGAAGATCAATGATGGGTTGGTTTTAGTTTTTTGGTTCAGTAAATTGTGGCTATATTTTCCTACTTACATATGGTTTCAAGGTTCTGAGATGGCTTGAGGGTTATAACTATTATCCTTGGTTTTTGTTCACTTTTTTTTTTTTTTTTTTTTTTATTGGGGAGGTTTTTACTTTGGTTGCAGTTTTATCAGCTTGTGCTAGTGCAGAGGCAGTAGAAGAAGGTTTAATACTCTTTGAATCCATGAAAAAGGAGTACGAGATTGATCCAAAGATTGAGCATTATTAGGGGGGTCATCGATGTTTTAGGCAGAGCCGGACATGTAAATGAAGCAATGGAGTTTATTGAGAACATGCCAATTGAGCCCACAGCTGAAATTTGGGAGGCTTTGACGAGTTTTGCTCGAATACACGGAGATATAGGACGCCTCTTAGGATCATAAAGAACCTTCGGATATGTGGCGACTGTCACAATGCAATAAAGATCATGTCCAACATTGTTGGGATGGAGCTGATTGTGAGGGATAACAAGCGCTTTCATCATTTCAGGGATGGCAAATGTTCTTGTAGGGATTACTGGTAACCGAGCTAGTAATTTGAAGTTCTCATATGCCGCAGATGTTAAAGGCAAAGCTGTGAATACTTGATAGGAGATGAACATTATGTATCTTATATAAGTCATGTTTTGTATCAAATTTGAATACCATTTTCAATACAAATCAAGCATAGATTTGCTAGTTTTTCTGTTCCTGCAGGCAACAGCTTTTGTGATAATAAATCATTTTACATGTCACCACCTTCCTGTTTTCTATGTTATTTACATGAACCGACTCAAACTACAAATAACAAAATCTACCATCTCAAAATGATAACTGAAAGAGTAGAGAATTTTTTCCTGTTTTGAGAAATTATTCTTCACTGTGGAAAACTGTTATTTATACTTAATTATGTACATTGTGCTCTGATCCTTTCTAGGACAAATACACTTGCATAATGCTTGAAAGATATGAATGTAGGGAGGGTAGCTAAAAGGAGCTTTGCTGTGTTAAGGATTTATTGGGATAAAGAGATATATCTAAAAGGAGATTTCCAGTCTTAAGATTGATGTTTAAGAGTGCAATGATGATGGTTGGCCATTTCTTTGGTTGGCTACCACCTCCATAACAGCATCATCTCTTGCTGGAACTCTCAGAAATGACTTCATAACATCAATTGCATAGCTCAAATGAGTTCCCAAAATTCTATAATATGCATAATACATACAGGTGGGTTGGGTTCAAAATGTTGTGAGTAAGTCCCAAATTGTTGTAGCTAAACCTACTTTGCTGCTAAAAACCAAAGTGTTTTTCTTTTTTTTCTTTTCTTTTTTTTTTTTCTTTCCCCAGGTTAGCAAGTTTTTTTTGCTGAGCAACACAAAGTTTTATTAAAAGGTGGAAATCCACCAATGGATACAACCACTCAAGATCAATACTATCAGCTTCACAAAACTCCTTCCAGTAGCAAATCCAAAACCCAACAAGAACCAAGAAAACAAGTTCTATCTACATACTAGCATTTTGTGAATTCAAACAAAAAATTAAAATAAAGAAACAAAAACGAGCAGAGGATTATGAGCCACATGATGAAAGAGTGCCTCAGAATGATCCCTCTAACCCAACCAATATATGCTTCCCAAGCAGACTTGAGCTTGTGAAGACATTCCAATCAAATTAGTGTCAACATTGCGGGTCTTTATATGTCTAATTTGAAGTTCCTAATCGCAGAATTTTACTTCTGCAGAAAAACCAAAGTCTCGGACTATATGGCCACGTCCAATTGATCCAAAACCCACAAGATCCTGGAAAAAGTATCAAAATTAGTTATTTATTCTCAACTGCATACTAAGGGGGTTAATGCAAGGGGAATTCAACCATAAATAAATATACAGCACAGCTATAAAAATGAGCAAATGAACTTATTAGAGGAGTTCATCACTACTTATTACAGTTAAAAGATACAAAAGAGGGGAATAAGTAACTCCAAATTGGCGTGTAAATGATATACATGCAAAACATCAAGGGCCTGTTTGGGTTTCCTCAAAATAGAATTAGTTCCTTCCTCACTTTACTTCTAGTGTAAATTCCATTAAACAAGAATTTCTTGAATGGATTCACTAACAAATGATACTCATTTCAATAGTTATAGTTGAGATCATGGATTCCGTTATTGCAAGCAAATGTAAAATCTGACTCCATAGGAGAAATTATACTCAAGTCCCCGGTTGCTCAAAAAGCCTCCACTCAGGATGGTGGACTTTTGGTCTAAATTCCTATGCAAATGTGAATTGAGTAATTTAAATGCAAGGTCTGCCCCGAACAAACTCATGTTAGGTATGAAGAAAATGAACATAGTGGAAATGATGAATGCAAAAAACTCCAATTTAACTTTGGCCATGGAAAAAGGAACACAACTCGCAAAAAATACCCATTAACCCAGAAAATTCGCAATCTAAAGCGTCAAACCCTAGGCACGAACTTCTATAGGGGACAATCAATCAGAGCTGTGCGATTAGCAGATCAATTTAATATGAAAAGCACACATCAATATATGCATACATATATATATATACACATACACACACACACAGAGACAAATACATACCTTAAAGGACCAAACCAGAGAGCTCTGATCTCTCTCTCTATAGAAAAACGTCACAGGAAAGGAAGAGTAAAACCGCAAATACCAAATCATGAAACCTCAGATCGATCCATTGTTTGTCGTCCCCATTTTCGCCCAAATCGCAGCTTGAGGAGAGAAGTTCTGTGAATAGGAGAGAGAGAGAATGGCTTAGATTGTATTTGGGTTTTTTAATTTGCACCGAGTGTGTTTCAAATGACCCACCCAAATAGGTTTGGGTTCATAATTGTGGGGACCACCATAAGTTCGGTGTATATTATCGGTACATTTCGGTGAGGCTAGCAATATTGTTAGGGTTTTGTTTTTGTTCACACTTTTTCACAACAGAGAGGATGAAGTGACGGCGCTGTTAGATTTGTTCAGTGAAGGGCTAATAATTGACTGACAGCTCAGAGAGTATTTTCAGTGACGGGCCTTCACTTCATGGGGTTGTATTTTTAATGGGCTCAAAAGAATTGTTAGCCTGTAAGAGCATCTCTAACAGAGGACCCAATTGGGAAGTCCATTTGGAACAAAAAAAATCTATATAATAAGATAGAGCGGTGTGGGTCCCTCCCAAATCAGCAACTTTTAATCCGAGCCATCGAGACAAGTTTAGATATTTTTAACCCTTGGATCGTTGGTCCACCAAATCTCACCCAATGTCTAAAAATCTGACCCTCACAATAGTCCCTCTCACCTAACTCAATCTCATTTGAAATTAAGAAACATCCTTTAAAAATAGGAATAATTGGTTGTATAAGCTTATCTCTCTCTCAATTCAAAAAAAAAATCCCTTAATTGGTTATATAGACAGGCATACAAATACATATATATCTAAAATCTATATACATATTGAACAGTTATATAGATATGTATATCTAATTGGTCAGAGAGAATTGAATAGTTGCTCAAATTGATACATATTACCATTTTAAAATAAAAAATCATTAATTGAATAGTTGCTCAAAAACTTTCTTTCTTTTTTTTTTTTTTGGTCTCTCTCTCTCTCTCTCTCTCTCTCTCTCTCTCTCACGCCCACCACCACTACTACCATCTTCGGCCCTTTTCGACCAGCACCACTACCACCATCTCCGACCACTACCAGGTATAATCTCACCATCCTTTTTTTTTTTTTTTTTTGTGTGTGTGTGTGTGTGTTTATGGGTGTGTACACTCTCTCTCTCTCTCTCTCTCTCTCTCACCATTAAGCTGCTATTGTAGAGTTTTTTTTTTTTTTTTTGTGGAGTGTTTGCCCAAGTATTATATTAGTTTAAAAAAACTCCCAAAAAATATATGAGTTGGGGTTTTTTTTTTAATATATAACCATGATTTGGGTTTTTATTGTAATTAAAATAATAGAAATATAAGATTTGGTCCCTATTTTGGACCATTAATAGGAATTGATCATAACCATATTGCATGTATAGTAATTAGTCCCTGACTTTGGAACATAATTAATATTTAGTCCCTTTTTCCAATTTGATAGTGATTTTGTGGACCAATATGCCCTTCGTTACATACATACATATATATATATATGTGAGAAAATAAATTTCTCACTTTTTACACGCTTCTCAATTTTTTGTGAGAAATTCTCACTTTTTACACAGTCCGTTTTTTAAGATCCGGACTATATATACAGTAATAAAGACATATATAGTAATAAAGACTTGAATCTAGGGGTTTTAAATTTAAACTCCAAACAACTATCTATATATTTTTATATTATATTATAGGACTTTATCCTACTAGGACACACAAAATATGACTCAGACTGATGACTAGGACTAGGTATTTTCCACTTTCTCCCCAAAACACTGCCTCTCACTTCCCCTACCCACATCGTCTGTTTCTCTCTCTCTCTCCCCCACCGTTCCTCTCACTCAATCTCTAACCCATCCCCAAATCAGAGACCACCACCCCCCTCTCTCCCTCATCACCATCACCGCCGAACACCCTTCTTCGCACTCTCTCTCTCCCTCGCCCATCACCGATCTACTCCAAAAAAGGTTGGTCCGATCTATTTCCCCTCTCTCTCTCTCTCCACAGATCATTGATCAAAAACAGACCATTGAAGACGAAGAAGAAAACAGACTCCTTCATCGGGGGTGATTTTTACCTTTTCTCTTTCATCTCATGGTTGTTTCAATTACACAGTTGTTTCCATTTCATCTCATGGTTGTCTCAATCTCTTATTTGGTTGTTGAAATTACACTATAGTAACATATATTTTTTTTGGAATGGGTGTTTCAATTACACTATATTAATGTGGGCTTTTTTTTTTTAGCGTGAATCCTTGATTAGGGCTGCATTTAGAGTAGATCTTATCCCATTGTTGGTGTAAGTATCGTTGATTTTTGAATATGCCTATTCATGCTTGATTTTCTTATTTTCACACACACTCTGTATTTTGAGTAGCCATTAGTTAATGAAGTAATTTTTTTTTTTTTAAGAATCGAATAATTCCTGATGTTAGATTTTGAGTAATGTTAGATACACTCCCAAATGCACAACTAAATGCATAACCCTGCTTAAAAATATTGGACCTCGTGCTGAAAAGCCTGTACACAAAAAATGGGGTGTGTAGGGTGTACATGCTTTTCAGCACGAGGTCCAATATTTTTTAAGCAGGGTTGTGCATTTGGTTGTGCATTTAGGAGTGCATGTAGCATTACTCCTTCTCTTATAATCCCAAATAATTTTTCTCGAATCGTTTTGGGTTATCACTGTCATTGTTTTTTAGTAAAATATTCAAGAGTAACAATAAGAAGAGAATGAATCAACAAAGTGTTCTTTTGGGTTATCACTGCTAAATTAGGCCCAAGAACACTTGCTCTGTTATCATTAACTTTTGGAAACACCCACTAGATCTAATTAAGGGAGATCAAAATCCGAGATTAAAATTTTTAAGGAACTACGAAATCTTTGACCCTGCTGAAGGACTACATTTTATTATTTATTTTTGGTTCCTCAATAATTGATTAGGCTTAAAATTAGGCTTTTGAATCCAATTGACTAGGCTTATAATCTATGCCTGGACGGAGAATGATGATAGGTTTATTGTTTTGTTGAAGCCCATGAATGTACTTTTGCTGCAATCGCCTTCAAATTTTCTCATACATGTTCATCTTAGTTTTTTTAATTTTTTCCTTGCTCTCATTTTCTGTTTCTCCGAATTTTTTTCTCATCCATCTAATTATTTTGTCAAATCTGTGTCCCTATTTAGCTGGGTTCGAGGTTGAAACTCTCGCGAATACAGTGAAATTTGATTTCTTTATGGTTTTCCTGAGATTGTGCTTTCCCAATAGATTTCCCAAGATTGGGCTTTTCCATAATCTTTCCCATTATATTTGCTTTCCCACTATACTCAAATATATAGCCCATTATTTTGTTCGAAAACACATGTGGCATTCTTTTAAGTTGCACCAATGTACTTGGAGTCCAATGCTAAAGCGTGTCCAATGAGTAATACAATGCTAATAATTATTTACTTCCAATTTCTCTTTCTTGGGTTCGCTATGATTTAGGTTTTTGTTATTTAACTTAATTTAATTCATCTTCGCTTAATTGATTTGATATAGCAGTAATTGTATTCATGTATATATTTAGCTTTTGTTTGTAATTTTGTATGTTATTGTATAGAATTGAATTGTCTTTGTTCAAGGTATATTGTTGCAAGAGTTGAAATGTACGTTGGTGATTATGTTGCAGTTGTGAAGAAGCAGAGTTGGAGGGTCACTCTTTTGTGGGTCTGGTGAGGAGGGTAGGTAGAGCTTAAAATGTATTTTTGTTGCTACTTAAAATGTAATTTTGTTGCTATTTAATATATGAATTTTGCCTTAAAGTGCCATTTGGTATTCATGTGTTTTTGTGTCACTTTTCTGCGTGTTTGGTTGATGATAAATTGTTGGAAAATAAAATAAGTGAAAGTTTGATTGACAGGATATTATTGGAGTGTTCATTATTTTCTTTGGCACATGATTACTCTTTTCTATTTGTTTGTAGTGCAAGTTGTGCAAACTCTACTTTTTTTGGCCGTGCCCAAGGGCACTACCAATTCCTAAAAGGGTAATATTAAAACAAATAAATACTTAATTCTTTTGGCTTGTGATGTTTTCCATTGTATTTTTCAGTTGTGGTACTTCAAAATTTGTGTGGACCATTTTATTTTATTTTTCAGTCTATGTTTTAAATACATGTGCTAAGAATGCCATGTGGAGTTAGTTACTAACCGAACGCACATATGATTAAAATTGTTAGGTAGTGGCTTTAGCCATGGGTTATACTCATCATCATCATCACACAAAAGGATTATACTCATCACATCATTATCGTTGAGATGAAGTTTGGGATTTCCGATGCATATTGAAGCAGCCATACCCGATTGAAGGGATAAATTTCTCCATTAAAAACCATTGAAGAAGATCCTCAATCACTTTTCGGTGGCCACTACCAATCAACCTTACCTTTTGATTGACACCGATTCCGTCACCGGAGTTGACGATTTAGAGAGTTACAAGCCATCTTTGGAGGATCTACATGATTGGTAACAATTTGTGTTGTGAATGAGAACGAGAAACTTGAGGGCCAGAATTCTCTACACAGATTGATGCAAGAAAGAGAATCACATATCAGAAATTCAAGAGAAGCACAGTCTGGAGTTCTGGTATAGAGAGAGAAGTGAGAATTTCTCTTTGAAAAGTGAGAATTTCACACCTAAAAGTGAGAAATTTGTATTAAAAAGTGAGAAATTTATTTTATTTTGTGAGAAATTACTCGTCATATCAATTTAAAAGGTGTGAATTTTTTTTTTTTTGGAATTCTTCTCGAAAATTGTTAATTGTTGATAAATTTCTCATCAAATTCTCTCTATGTGTATGCTTATTTTTGTTTTAAAAAGTGGGTTGTTCTACCCTTTTAGTATAAGTGAGAAATTTTTCGTTGTTATACACATTAAAATATGAAATTCTCACTATTTTCAATACTTAGTTAATATAGTGAGCAATTTGACACTATTTTAGTGCAATCTCATTGATAATTTTCTTAGTTTTTAAGTATGAAGTTCTGAATATGATATGCAAATTTATCAAGAGTTTGTGAGAAATTTCTTGGTGATGGTGGACTTTATATGGAGATATTTTCTCAGTTTTTAGCTATATATGGTAACTGATTTATCAAATATAAATCAGTTTATATATGTACATGTATGAATTATGGAGTAATGATGATAAATCAGTTACCATATATAGTTATACATATATATATATATATATATATATACATTTCTATAAAAATGATATAGGGTATTTTAGACTTCAAATTAGGCAAGGGACTAATTTTTAGATTCGTTTTAAAAAAGGACATATTTCTAGTTAGATGCATATATTAGGACTATATATTAAATTACCCTTAATTACATATTAGTGTTATTGTAACTAGAATTGCATGGAATTTTTTGGCTAGAAAATATGCTCTTTCTAAGAAAGTGAATTCATGTAAATAGAGTGTAAAGATTTACCAATTTTTAAAAGTTTTCTTCTGTCTCTCATCATACACCCATCTCTCTCTCTCTCTCTCTCTCTCTCTCTCTCTCTCTCACCGTCCACCACCACTGTCCCCGACCACCTTCACTGTCACTGGAGTTAGGTAACCCCTCTCTCCCTCTATATATTTATTTGCGCGTGCATGTGTGTGTTTGTGTGTGCATGTGTGCGTGTATGTTTGCATGTGTACGTGTGTGGTGTTTGTGCAAACAGGTGTGTGTTAATTTGTGCATGTTTCTCTGTGTATTAATTTGTGAATGTTTCAACATAAAACTTTAATTATGATAATGCTGATATGGGCAACTTTTATTTAAAGTTTAGAGAGGGTATGCAATGGTTAATTTGGGCCACTTTTTTTTCAATTTTTTTATCTCTAACTATCGGCTTTATTCCCATTTTTTTGTTTCAACAATAATACAAAACTATATTTCCCCTTCTTCTTCTTTTTATTTTTTTTTTCACTTCTTTTTATTTTTTTTTCACTTTTTATGAAGATACATTTGTGTTGGATTATTTAGGATAGTGTATTTTTAATAGGTTTTTTTTTTCCTTTTCGTAACTCCGATCAAATAACTTTCATAGAACTAATCAAACTGATATAATATGAGTTAAAATTCACATAAAGTTGAGGTTTAGGAAGTGGGTTTCAAGAAATGTATTCTCACTTGCACTTTTTTAAAATCTAAGAAGCGCAAATTTTGCTATGGTTGTAAATTTTGCTATCAATTTGATTAGTTCCACTCTTTCTATAAGTCATTTGATTAGTTCTATCAGTTTGATATAGTCCATAGGGCAAATTAGTGAAATGAGTAATGCTGCTTCCCAAATATGGGCTAAATAATCACAAAAGTTTTGCTTTCCTTTTCTGTTTGTTTTCAAAAGCTTAGAAAAAGCCTTTTTTTTTTTCATTTTCTATTTGTGATTTCAGGTCATTTTATTGTGAACATAAAATGTTCTCCAATCAAAATAATAATAATAATAATAATAATAATAATAATAATTGTTCTTTTTTTTTTAGCTGACCTATCTGTATTGATTCTTTCAATATTTTGCAGATGGACGGAGACCTGAAGAAAATAGTAAGTGTAGATATTTTTTTTCTTTTTATTTTACGTTATTAGTAACTATAACTTAAGATGTTTTATGCAATAGGTACAATTTTTTTTTTAAAAAAAGAAACGTTGGCATTGTCATTCGAGAATAAAATGATAATACTTTAGTGTATTCGATACAATTTTTTACTTAAACGTTGTATTGACAATACTTTCTCTTATCAATATTTTTTAAGCTGAATGCAAATCGTTCCCACAAGGGGAAGGAGAAAACAACAACCTCCATTAAAGGGAAAGAGAAAATGATAAACTCAATTAAAGAAAGGAAAGGAAAGGAAAGAAAAGGAAAAGAAAGAAAGAAAATGTATTTTGGTATATGTTTATGGAGTTTGAATGAATGAAATTTAATGTTACAGTACTCATTTTGGTATAAGTTTAGATCTTTTTAAACATGGCTTGAAGTTGATTGCCACTGTAGTTTTGTTAGTTACATAAATTTGTTTGGAATATGATCAAGAGAGTCCTACTTCTGTTTTGGTATTCACATTTTTTTTTTTGTCATTATAGTTTTCTATCATTTTTTTGCCGTTGTTTGTTGGAACCAATGTCTTCACATGGGTTTGAATGACAGGACAATTTTATGCAAAATATTTGATCTTTTGAAATATTGAATTTCTTTATTTCTTTTCGTTTTTTCGCTTCGTGCCCACGGGCACGGGTTATTACTAGTATAAATATATGATTTAGTCTTTAAAAATTCAAAGTAGTAGGAATTGATTCATCCCCAATTTGTGGAATAGAAAGTAGTCCCCAATTATACCTTCAATCTAGTAATTAGTCCTTTTACCCAAATTTGTGTAATTTTTATGAACCAAATTACCCGTATGATAAGATATATATATATATATATAATTACTAGTAATGACCCCGTGCCCGTGGGCACGAAGCAAAAAAAAAAAAAAAAAGAAAGAAAAAGAAAAAAAGAAAAAAGAAATTCAATACTTTAAAAGATCAAATCTTTTGCGTAAAATTGTCTATGTCATTGCAGTTAAGTGATATCTCTTTTATGTTTATAAAATTGAGTATGAAGGTTCTAGATGTATGATACTCTTTTAATCCTTCTAAAGACTGCAAGGCTGTGTAATAAATCTAGAGCAGAACTGCTTAAATTAAGAATAAAGAAAAAGTAAAATTTTGTAGAGAGTAGCCAAGTTTAGCTACCATTATTTCAAACATGGATAAAAAAAAAGGATGTTATTTTTTTTTTTTCCTGTTGTTTTTCCTTTTTTCCTTCAAAAGCCTGGAAAAAAGGCCAGCATGACTGTTTCTTTTATATGTTTTATTTTTATTTAAGGCCTAAGGGTCTGTTTGACAACCCAACTTCCTAACACATAAAAGTCTGCCCATAAACTGATTTCCCAAACGGGCCTTAACCCAACCTATCTTCTTCCCTTGCGTGAACACACAGTGAGTATATACATAGTAGCACG
This sequence comes from Hydrangea macrophylla, assembly GCA_033977485.1. Lineage (NCBI taxonomy): Eukaryota > Viridiplantae > Streptophyta > Magnoliopsida > Cornales > Hydrangeaceae > Hydrangea > Hydrangea macrophylla. Next base: position 13,718,030 of record CM066999.1, on the reverse strand, counting down.
GGTGGAAAAAAAAATGCGGAGTATAATGACTGTAAATATGGGCTGTAAATTTGTTACGAAAAAAAACATAATTTTGTATGCGTACCTCTTTCATTTCAGGTCATAACCTATTTAGCGTATTGAGTTTGCACAACCTACATGCGAATATTAGTTTCAAGTAATGAAATGCTTCTCAAATTTAGTTATTCGAATAATTTAGTTATTTCTAAAACATGTTGTAGAGACCTTCAATATTATTGGATTACTTCAATACTCTCCAATGAAAAATCAAGTGGTCCCATTACCATTCAAATCTGAAAAGTATAATATTACTCAGTAGTTTCAGATAGTTGTGTTGTGGCCCACACATCTCTTGAACTACATAACCAATCTATACTTAGCCTTTGTTTGTTTGTTTTTTTTTTTTTTTTACTTCTAGAAACTTTTGAAAAACTATACTTTCCATGCATTTAGAAGGAGAAAAAAAAAAAAAGAAAAAGAAAGAACAAAGCATTTTTCTAAGATTTTGGAAAGAACCAGAAAAAAAAGAGCAAAATTAATCAATCTATACTTAGCCTTTGTTGACCTTTTTTAAAGTTCTGGAAGGGGAAAAAAAAAACAAAGGCTTTAGAGACATGAGTGATATATGGGTCTCTCCATTTGGGGTTAAGGTATGAGTATGTGTGTGTGTGTGTGTGTGTGTGTGTGAGAGAGAGAGAGAGAGAGAGAGAGAGAGAGAGAGAGAGAGAGAGAGTGTGAGTTTGGGGGTGATTAAGTGAGAGAGATAGAGAGCCGAATTGGAAGGTATATGAGTAAATTGAAAACTGATTTGGTGTGTGTGCATGTTACCATTTTTAGTGGACTAATGATCGGACAGTTTAAAATATCTAAACTTTTCTGAATGACTCGGATTGAAAGTTGCTAATTTGGGAGGGACCCACACCGCTCTAACTTATTATATAGACTAGTAATGACCCGTGCCCGTGGGCACGAAGCAAAAAAAAAAAAAGTAAAAAAGAAAAAAGAAATTCAATACTTCAAAAGATCAAATCTTTTGCATAAAATTATCCATGTCATTGCAGTTGAGTGATATCTCTGTTATGTTTATAAAATTGAGTATGAAGGCTCTAGATATATGATACTCTTTTAATCCTTCTAAAGACTGTAAGGCTCTGTGTAATAAATCAAGAGCAGAACTGCTTAAATTAAGAATAAAGAGAAAGAAAAAGAAAATTTTTGTAGAGAGTAGCCAAGTTTAGCTACCATTACTTCAAACATGGATTAAAAAAAGAAAAAAAAAGGATGTTATTTTTTTCCTGCTGTTTTTCTTTTTTTCCCCTTTAAAGCCTGAAAAAAAGGCCAATATGACTATTTCCTTTATATGTTTTATTTTTAATTTAAAACCTAAGGTTCTGTTTGGCAAACCAACTTCCTAACACATAAAAGTCAGCCCATAAACTGATTTCCCAAACATACTTTAACCCAACATATCTTCTTCCTTGCGTGAACACACAGTGAGTATATATATAGTAGCACGGGTGGAAAAAAAAAATGCGGAATATAATGACTGTAAATATGAGTTGTAAATTTGTTAGGAAGAAAAAAACATAATTTCATATGCGTACCTCGTTCATTTCAGGTCATAACCTATTTAGCGTATTGAGTTTGCAGCAACCTACATGTCAATATTAGTTATTTCTAATTTAGTTATGCTATGCTTCTTAAATTTAGTTATTCTAATGTAGAGACCTTCAATATTATTGGATTATTTCAACACTCTCCAATGAAAAATCAAGTGGTCCCATTACCATACAAATCTGAAAAGCATAATATTACTCAGTAGTTTCAGATAGTTATACTTAGCCTTTGGTTTTTTAATTTTATTTTTATTTTATTTCTTTTTCCTTCTAGAAACTTTTGAAAAACTATACTTTCCATGCATTTAGAAAAGGAAAAAAAAGTAAAAAAAAATAAAGAAAAGAAAGAACAAAGGCTTTTTCTAAGATTTTGGAAAGAGCATCCCCCCCCCCCCCCCCCAAAAAAAAAAAAGAAAAAGAAAAAAGAAAAAACCAAAATTAACCAATCTATACTTAGCCTTTGTTGGCCTTTTTTAAAGTTTCTGGAAGGGGAGAAAAAAAAAACAAAGGCTTAAGAGACGAGGGATATATGGGTCTTTCCATTTGGGGTTGAGGTGTGTGTATGTGTGTGTGTGTGTGTGTGTGAGAGAGAGAGAGAGAGAGAGAGAGAGAGAGAGTGTGTGTGTGTGTGTGTGTGTGTGTGTGTGTGTGTGTGTGTGAGAGAGTTTGGGGGTGATTAAGTGAGAGAGAGAGAGAGAGAGAGAGAGAGAGAGACGAATTAGAAGGTATAAGAGTAAATTGAAAACTGATTTGGTGTGTGTGCATGTTACCATTTTTGGGACTAATGATCGGACGGTTTAAAATATCTAAACTTGTCTGAATGGCTCAGATTGAAAGTTACTCATTTGGAGAGAGAGAGTCAGACTTCAGTGTGCACTAGGTGAGCGCACTGAGCTTTTAAGCCTAAAAAAATCGCAAGTTAGCAGGGCGACGGGACGAGACGCGGGTCAGCGGGGCGACTTGCATTTTTTTTAGGCTTAAAAGCCTAATGCGCACTGGAGCAGGACTCTCTCTCTCTCTCTCTCTCTCTCTCTCTGTATATATATATATAGTGAAAATAAAATTTTTTTCCTTTTTTTTTCTTATATATATATATGTACTACACAAAGGGAGGTAGTGTTCTTTCCCACCCCATAAACCCTCCACAACATGAGACTCGAACCCGCAATCACGTGTTGGTGGGATAAAAGCTCTTACCACTGGACTGCCATTAGTCTCAACTGTATTCTCTCTTTTTAAAAGAGAAAAATTTAGAAATGAAGTTGTATTAGTTGAGAAGAAGAAGAATGACTTCATGATAATGGAATTTTTATTATTTTTTTAATCATTTGGTATAATGGTCTTATTTGAGAACATAAGTGTCAGTTCCCGAGGAGGAGGGGTAAGCTGGAACCCTGGTATGTACGCGGCATGGAAAGCCTTTTAACCAATTAGGCTAAATCGTTGTTTCGATAATTATATTTTTATTAGTTATTATTAAAAGTAAGGGGCAAATATTGTACAATATTTCTCATGGTATATATATACACATATTAATTTTTGTACTACAAACCCAAACATACTACTTTTCCTTTGATTTTTTTTTTTTTTTTTTTTTTTTTTGCTAGTGGTCAAAGCACCCGCAGGCGCCACACACACACACTTGCAGACATGCTGCAAACAGCCAGGGGGGGGCCACGGGCCCACTTCAAAGGGACTTCCTCCCATAGACGGCTGAGGGGAATAAATCCCCCATCCAAGCTCCCCCTAAGGGGCCTTGAACTCCCCACCTCTCACTTGGGACTTTTCCTTTGATTTATCAAGTGCTTCATTTAGATCTGTGTCATGACCAAGTCTTGTGTCACTATACAGAATTAGAGACCCAAGCCCAAGACTTCTTCCAAGAGTCCAGTCCATTTCCAAAAATTGGATATTACATTTAACAATAGATTTTGGTTGAATTTGGGCCTTGAATTGGGCCACGATTCTGAAGATATTTTTTGACAGAACTACTTATCCGAATTTCATTTTATGCCTGACGTACACATAAAATGAAATTTGTCCCCAGAAAAATGTGTGCGAACATTTTATGCCACTGTCATCCGAATTTCATTTTATGCCACTTCTCGATTTTTTTGCATAACACTGTGAACTTGATTGTTATTATATATCAAAAACTGTTTGTTGAAATTATCGGAATTTATATTGTCATGATTTACGGATCACGTTATTTATGTTAATTAGGATTTGACAGATTTGATCTTATCTGTAATTTTCCTTTCTTAGTTTTTCTTTCCTTTTCTTTTTCCTCTCTTAGTTGTATAAATATTGTACATATTGGTGGAATAAAATTATGACATTACTTTCTTCTTGGTATCAGAGCCAAAAAGTATAAACCCTAGCCCTCTTCCTTCATTCGCCACACAACCACCACCACCAACTTCCTGCGCCGCACATCAGCCACCACCACCAGACCTTCGCCACCTCACCCAGCCACCACCCAGTCCCTCGCCACCTCACCCAGGCCCTCCTCCCTTGGCCGCAGCCGACAAGCCCTGTGGCTCTTCCTTGGTTAGCTTTGGCTAACCCTTGCGCAGTCTATAGGCTGCGCCTTGCCCTGTTTTTGGGTCTCTTGATGATTTAGAGCTTTTCAGCGCTCTTTCTCCTATTCTGTTGGGCTGTCCGTTCCTTTTGGCAGCCCCTTTCTCTGACGTTTGCGCCTTGCTGATAGTATTTGATTGGTCCCTTCTTCTTCAGCCACTATGTCTGATAAAAGTTTGGATATTCAGCAGACTACTCCTATGTCTCAATCTCGTTCGGATCTCTCCTTATCTCAGCATATTCCTGCGCAACGTGTTACGAGTGTCCTATTGGATGGGAACAACTTTGCCGCATGGTCTCATTCTCTTCGTCTTTTTCTTGGTGCCAAAGGAAAGACTAGTTGGCTATTTGGCACAGTGCCTAAGCCTGCTGCTACTGATTCCACATTCGATCAATGGACTATGGATAATTGTGCTATCTTAGGCTGGCTCTTTAATTCTATGGAAACTCGTATCTATCAGATGTTTATGTATCATACCTCTGTTCATGGTCTTTGGGATGCACTGACCAAGATGTATGCACATAAGCGGAATGAGTCCCGTATTTATCAGCTTTATCAGGAGGTCTCTCATGCCTCCCAGGACTCTCTTCGGCTTAGTGTCTCTGATTTTTTCGGCTATCTTCAGTCCCGTTGGGAGGAGTTAGCTCAGTATGAGCCTCTTGATGATATTGCTGCTGAAGCCGCTACTGTTATTATTCAGCGTCTTGATCGTTTGCACACTTATCAGTTCTTGATGGGTTTGAAATCTGAGTTTGAATTTCTTCGCACTCAGCTTTTAAACATATCCCCTATGCCTTCGCTTTATGAGGCCTTTGCTACGATTGATGGTGATGAGCGTCGACGACGCTTGATTCAGGCTTCTCCTTCTCCTGCTCCTGTTCCTGATCTTCCTACTGTTCCTGATCAGATGGTCTTTGCAGCTAATTCTGGAGCTCGCCACGGTGGTCGGCCACCACCTATTTGTAAGTATTGTAATGTTGTTGGTCATACCAAAGACCGGTGTTTTAAACTTCATCCTGAGTTGAAGAAACAGTATGGTCATGGCAGGAATCCTGGATCTTCTCGCGTTAATGCCATAGCTGATTCTGGCCCTGACCCTGCTACTCCGAATATTGGTCAACTTCATCAGAATCAGAGTTTGCTTCAGTCCGAGATTGGTCAGATTCAGACTCAACTTGGCTCTCTTCTTCAGCAGGCCCAACCTGGCCCCTCTTCCACTGCCGCCCTTGCTACAGGTACTTCCACTGCTTTACAGGTTAAGTCAGGATCTCCAAGGTGGGTTCTGGACTCGGGAGCCACTGATCACATGACCGGTGAGTTGTCACTTTTTTCGACCCCTCTTATACCTGTTAACCAAACTGTGAGTATCGCTGATGGTTCAACCACTCGTGTCCATAGTCAGGGTGACGTATGTTTATCCTCAGATATTACTCTGTCCTCTGTTCTTCATGTCCCTCATTTTTCACTTAATCTCTTGTCTGTTAGTCGTCTTGCCAAGAGTTATAATTGTGCTGTCATTTTCTTACCCGATTGTTGTCTCTTGCAGGACCTGACTTCGAAGAAGATTTTTGGTACGAGCCATGAGCGTGATGGACTTTATTTCTTCGGGGAACCACCACCACCACCTGTGTCTTCCAGTCTGCAAGCATCTGTTTTACCCAGTTCATCTTCTAGTTCTTTTTCTAATAAGACTTTAGAGTTATGGCATGCTCGCCTAGGACATGCTAATTTTCAATACCCTTGTTTACTTTTTCCAGCATTAATAAAAGTTTGTAAGACTCATAAATTTCATTGTGTGGTATGTGAACTTTCTAAGCATACTCGTTCTACTTATATTCCTCGCATGTCTCGTGCCCCCTTGTGTTTTTGATATTGTACACTCGGATGTGTGGGGACCATCCCCTGTTATTGCTTTGAATGGGTACCGATATTATGTTACATTCATAGATGATTATTCACGTTGCACATGGGTTTATCTCCTTAAGAAAAACTCTGATGTTTTTCCTTTGTTTGTTCAATTTTTACAAATGATCAAAACCCAGTTTCAAACTGTTGTTCGCACTCTCCGATCTGATAATGGCCGTGAATACATCTCTAATGAGTTTTGTTCTGAATTAAATAAACAGGATATCCTCCAACAATTTAGTTGTACATATACCCCGGAACAGAATGGTGTGGCGGAACGAAAAAACCGTCACATTATGTCTGTTGTCCGATGTCTCCTTCGAGGAATGGAGGTGCCTAAATACTTCTGGCACTTTGCTGCCCTCACAGCCACTTTTCTCATAAATCGTACCCTGAGTCGTGTCTTAAATGGAAAGGCTCCACTGCATATTCTTCAGCCCGATTGTACTCTTTTTCATGTTTTACCCCGTGTTTTTGGTTGTACATGTTTTGTTCAGGACCGCAGTCCTCTTCGTACTAAACTCGATGATAAGGCTATTCACTGTGTCTTCCTTGGGTATTCCCCCATGTCTAAAGGTTATCGATGCTATGATCCTGTTTCTCGTCAGACTTATAATTCTATGGATGTTACTTTTTTGGAAGATGTTTCTTTTTTTGCAGGTCCTCGTCATTCCCCTGCCTCGGTTCCTCAGGAAACTTCCCTTGTAACGGATGAACTTCCCCGTCCTATTCCTGTTTTTGACTCTCCTACTCCTGCGGTTTCCCTCCTACCAGTTATCACATCTTCTCCTGAATTCCATTATTCTCGACGTCCACAGGCTCATGCTCCGCTACCCAATACTTCTCCGGATCCAGGTCCTCCTTCTTCTCCACCGTTAAGACGATCCACCCGTGTTTCTCGCCCGGTAAATCGGTATGGTTACTCTTGTTCTACTAATCACCCTCTTTCCCAGTATATATCTTATTCTGCTCTTTCAGGTCCCTAGCATGCCTTTCTTAGTCAGGTTGATTCTGTTTCAATTCCCCGGTCTGTATCTGAGGCTCTCCAGAATTCACATTGGGCCAGCGCCATGCAAGCAGAAATGGATGCTCTTCAGTGAAACAACACTTGGGAGCTTGTTTCTCTCCCTCCGGGGGAAAAGACAGTTGGGTGCAAATGGGTTTTCACCATTAAGTATCTTCCTGATGGCTCTATTGATCGTTATAAAGCTAGACTGGTTGCCAAAGGCTTTACCCAAGTTCCAGGCAAAGATTTCCATGCCACCTTTGCTCCCGTGGCTAAGCTCACTATTGTTCGCCTTATTATTTCTTTGGCTGCCTCCTACTCTTGGCCTCTTCATCAACTTGACGTCAAAAATACTTTTTTGAATGGGGATCTTCAGGAGACTATTTATATGGACCCCCCTCCGGGTTTTCGGGCTGAGGGGGAGTATTCGGGAAAAGTTTGTCGATTGCATAAGTCACTTTATGGGTTAAAACAGTCTCCTCGGGCATGGTTCAGTCACTTTAGTGATGTGGTTCTATCTATTAGATTCACCAGATGCCATTTAGATCATACTTGCTTCATTAGACGTCGTCCGGATGGTCGATGTGTCATCTTATCTGTCTATGTCGATGATATTATTATTACTGGTGATGACACTACAGGAATCACAAGGGTAAAGAAGAAACTTGGAACTGTTTTTTATGTTAAAGATTTGGGTCTCCTTCGATATTTTCTTGCTATTGAGATTGCCCGGTCTCGCTAGGGGATCTCAATGACCCAAAGGAAGTACATATTGGATCTTCTTAGTGATACATGTATGATGGGGTGTCGCCCTGCTTCTACACCTATGGACCCGAATCTCAAACTATCATCTGAGTCAGGAGAGCTTTTGCCTGATCCATCTTCTTATCAGCGTTTGGTTGGTCGTCTTATTTATTTGACCAACACACGACCTGATCTCACATTTGCTATTAGCGTTGTGAGTCAGTTTATGCATGCCCCACGTACTTCTCATATAGACGCAGTTCACCATATTCTTCGATATTTAAAAACTTGTCCGGGGTTGGGTCTTCTCTTTACTACAGGAAAACAATCTGGGGTCTCATGTTTTACAGATGCAGACTATGCTAGTTCCAAGAGTGATAGACGCTCAACCTCAGGTTTCTGTACCTTCTATGGTAAACACCTTATCTCTTGGAAAAGCAAGAAACAAGCGGTCGTCTCAAGATCATCAGCTGAAGCTGAATATCGTGCTATGGCACAAGGTTCCTATGAACTTTTATGGCTCAGATCCCTTTTACAAGAATTAGGATTCCCTGTGAGTGAGCCCTCTTCACTGTTTTGTGACAATAAGTCTGCTATTATGCTTGCTTTCGATTTTGTTCTTCATGAGCGTACCAAGCATATTGAAGTCGACATTCATTTTATACGAGAAAAAGTTTGTGCTGGGATTATTACTCCATGTTTTGTTCCTTCTACAGATCAGACAGTCGATGTGTTTACTAAGTCTGTTGGACCTTCTCTCTTGAAGTCCTCTGTTGTCAAGCTTGGCCTCATGAATGTATTCGCTCCAGCTTGAGGGGGAGTGTTGAAATTATCGAAATTTATGTTGTCATGATTTATGGATCACGTTATTTATGTTAATTAGAATTTGACAGATTTGATCTTATCTGTAATTTTCCTTTCTTAGTTTTTTCTTTCCTTTTCTTTTTCCTCTCTTAGTTGTATAAATATTGTACATATTGGTGAAATAAAATTATGACATTACTTTCTTCTCTATTTTATAAAAGGTTTTTGAGTTTTTATGTAAGTTCCCTGAAGGTAAACCCGTCACCTCCCCGACAAAGACCCGACCAAATTGATCCGACTCCGTTAGTAATAGGGTTGGGACAGTTTTGGTAAACAAATTCTTAATAAGAGTAGGAGTTGGTAAGAGGTTACTCCGTACCAACCCGGCCCGTTGCCATCCGAAACTGACCCACATATAAAATTGTCCCCAAAACAATGTGTGCGAACAGTATTTGTGGAAGGACGAGAGAGAAGAAAGAAAGCATATATCATTAACTATTATATAAGAGGCATAACTTGAATTACTATTCACACTTTTGAAATGTGAATTACCTAATTTGCCCCCTGTTTGCATTGGTTGCCCTTATTGCTGAGGGGTATATCAAACCTTCCACATTGCAGGTGTGAGATTTCCAAGAGGAAGCATGAGTTCAACTGTGCGACATTTCTCTCCATCTGTTCACTCTCGTTCTCTCTCTACCCCTCTGTCATATTGATTGTCTCATCTCTCTACATTCAAAACAGGCAGTCCCGATCAAGATCTGATCTCACCTTCACCGGTGCCACTCAGTCCCGATCCAGATCGGACAATCCCAAGGTACTCTCTCTCTCTTTCCATCTATCCTTTTCCCCCCTCTCTCTCTCTCTATATATATATATGTATATATATATATATCAATCGATCGATTCATGTGTGTGTGTGTGTGCCAGCCCTATAATCCTTGTGATTTGAGTATTCTTTGATTTTAAGGGCTTTTGCTTCATGATTCATGTATTCCTGCAAATATTATTGTAGATCCTATAAAATTCCTATAAAGATTTTGGTTTGAGGGCTTGAAGCAACAAAATCAGCAATAAAGGTCATATGTCTTTCTCTGTATTCTCTTTCTCTCTCTCTCTCAAAAATCCAAATCTTTCCCTCTCATGCAAATCCTATGAAATTTGTATAAATAATTTTTTGGGTCGAATGTTTGTTTTTGTTCGTGTGTTTTGGTCAGATCTAACTGTGTGTGCTTTCTATTTAAGCTTTGTTTTTTGGTACATAGATATATGCTTAAGGAGTGTGTTTAAGTTGTAATAGAGGCTTATGATTGGGTTTCCCATGGATTTTAGAGCTCAAATTTGTAGTAAATTTCAAGGGTTTTGAATTTGAATCTATTGGATATTGATTCTGTAAATTGGGTTTTCAATTTTGTTTACATGTTCAGTACAGAACAAAGTTTACAAGTGCTTGTCATAGATGCTTAATGCATAACAGCTCAATATGGGGAAGAGGATCGCTTTCAGGTTCATCACATATGCTTTACATAATTAATGATATTTACATATCTTAGGTCTTAAATGTATACAATTTTTTTATTTGTTGGTGTTTGAGTGGCTTGGAACTTGTTCTACTTCAGTTGGGGTTCAAGAGAATTCAGAGTTTGAAGTTCTGAATTCTAAGAAGCATGTGGTTTATTTTTTCAGGCTATATTTGCATGAAAGACTATGGACACTCTTCTTGGTTCTTGATTTTTTGCTTTCCTTTTAGACATGCACCTATACCCACATATGTGTATAAACACACACTTTTTTTTTCCTTTGGCTGAAAAATATTTAAGCACGCACATATGACATTTTTCCCTTTTTCCCTTTTTCCCTCGATGTATGAGTTGTTTGGTTACATTAGTAGAAGTAATTAAAAATAATTGAACTTATTTTCTTTTGCTATATGTGTGGCCTTGAATTCTATTTCATTTGTATGATTTGTGATTAGTTTTCTCTCTCTTTGGATTCCATCTTAGATCTGCGATCTGGTTATTCTTTGGTTTTTGTTTTTGTTTTTGTTTTTTTGGCTTTTTGAAGAAGAAAATGAGAAAAAAAAAAATTTGAAGTGCCAGCTTCTGAAATTTTGTATGGTATATTTGTGTTTTGGATATATGGAATGAAGCTTTTTGGCATATAAGTCCTCCTATTTACGCTTTGTTTTCTAGTACAGTGAGTCCATGGTTTTTGCGGTTGTGAATTTTATCGGAGTTACTACGAGGTCACAATCACGTACAGATCTCTCTCTGACTCCACATGCTCCTGCGCAGAGGGTTACTACTGTTCTGTTGGATGGACAAAATTATGCTGCTTGGTCTCATTCCCTTCAACTCTTCTTGGGTGCCAAAGGCAAGTCTAGTTGGCTTCATGGTACTACACCCAAGCCTGCTCCCACAGATTCAACTTTTGATCAGTGGAATATGGACAATTGCTCTATCTTGGGTTGGTTATTTAATTCTATGGAACCTCGCATTTATCATATGTTTATGTATCACACTTCGGTTCATGGATTGTGGAATGCCCTGACCCAGATGTATGCGCATAAGCGTAATGAGTCCCGTATTTATCAACTTCATCGTGAAGTCTCTTAATCCTCTCAGGATTCTCTCCAGATGACGGTCTCTGATTTTTTTGGTAATCTCCAGTCACGGTGGGAGGAGTTGGCTCCATATGAGCCTCTTTGTGATATTCCTGTTGAAGCAGCTACTATTATTATCCAGCGCCTTGACCGTCTACACACCTGCCAGTTCCTGATGGGTTTGAAATCTGAATTCGAATCTCTTCGTACTCAGATTTTGAACACATCACCTATGCCTTCACTTTACGAATTGTTTGCTATTGTTGATGGTGATGAGCGTCGCCGGAAATTGATTCAGGTTTCTACTATTCCGGTTTCTGATTCTCCTGCTATTCCTGATAAGATGGCCTTTGCTGCTAACACTGGGCCTCGTCCCAGTAATAGGAAGCCTCCAGTCTATAAGCATTGTAATGTTGTTGGTCATACCAAAGATCGCTGTTTCCAACTTCATCCTGAGTTGAAGAAACAGTATGCTCGGCCTCGCAATCCAGACCCGACCCGCTTCGCTGTTATCGTTGAGACCAGTTCTGACCCTGCTGTTCCTGATATTGGTCAACTTCATCAGAATCAGAGTATGCTTCAAACTCAGCTTGGACAGATTCAGAGCCAACTTGGCTCTCTTCTTCAACAACATCAGTCTGGTTCTTCTTCCACGGCTGCCATTGCTACAGGTACTTTCACTGCTTTACATGTTAAGACTGGAACTCCAAGATGGGTTCTAGACTCGGGAGCCAATGATCACATAACTGGTGAGTTATCTCTTTTTTCGTCTCCTCTTACACCTGTTAACCACAGTGTGAGTATTGCTGATGGTTCCATCACTAGAGTTTAAAGTAAGGGTAATGTTTGCTTGTCTCCCACGATTACCTTGTCCTCTGTTCTTCATGTCCCCAGTTGTCTTTAATCTTTTATCGGTTAGTCGTCTTGTAAAGAGTTATAACTGTGCTGTCATTTTCTTACCTGATCATTGTCTCTTGCAGGACCTGACTTCGAAGAAGATTTTTGGTACGGGCCATGAGCGTGATGGACTCTACTTCTTTGGAGAACCGCCACCACCACTTGTGTCTTCTAGTTTACAGGCGTCTGTTTTACTTAGTTTTGCTTCTAGTTCTTTTTCAATTAAAACTTTAGATTTGTGGCATGCCCGGCTAGGACATGCTAATTTTCAATATCTGTGTTTACTTTTTCTGGAATTAATAAAAGCCTATAAAACTCATAAATTTCATTGTGTGGTGTGTGAGCTTTCTAAGCATACTCGTTCTTCCTATATTCCTCGTATGTCTCGTGCTCCTAGTGCTTTTGATATTATACATTCTGATATGTGGGGACCATCCCCTATTACTGCATTAAATGGTTATCGCTATTATGTTACATTCATTGATGACTATTCACGTTGTACATGGGTTTACCTCCTGGAGAAAAAATATGAAGTTTTTCCATTATTTTCTCAATTTTTACAAATGGTTAAAACTCAGTTCCAAACTGTCGTTCGTACACTTCGATCTGATAATGGACGTGAATATGTTTCTAATGATTTTTGTTCCGAACTTAATAAAAAGGGTATCCTCCAACAACTAATTTGTACCTATACCCCGGAACAGAATGGTGTGGCAGAACGAAAGAACCGTCACATTATGTCTGTAGTCCGGTGTCTTCTTCGTGGTATGGAGGTACCTAAATATTTTTGGCACTTCGCCGTTCTCACAGCTACATATCTCATTAATCGAACTCCAAGTCGTATCTTGGATGGTAAAGCTCCTTTGCATGTTCTTCAGCCCGATTGTACTCTTTTTCATGTGTTACCTCGTGTCTTTGGCTGCACTTTTTTTGTCCAAAATCGCAGCCCTCTTCGCACTAAACTTGATGATAAGGCTATCTGTTGTGTCTTTCTTGGGTATTCTCCTTTATCTAAAGGTTATAGGTGTTATGACCCCGTTGCTCATCGATTTTATACTTCTATGGATGTTACGTTTCTGGAGGATGTTTCTTACTTTGTAGGTTCTACTCGTTCCTCTGTGCCTCAGGAGACGCCCATTGAATCTGACGAGCTACCTCGCCCTATTCCTGTCTTTGATTCTTCCTCTCCTGAGGTTAACATTGAGGATTCTCTTCCACCAGTTATCACATCTTCTCCTGACTTCCGTTACTCCCGGCGTCCTCAGGCTCATGCGCGCTCCGCCTCCAAATGCTTCTCCGGATCCAGGTCCTACTTCTCCTGCACCGATAAGACGATCCACCAGAATTTCTCGCCCGGTAAATCGGTATGGTCATTTTTGCTCTACTCATCACCCTATTTCCCAGTATGTCTCCTATTCCGCTCTTTCGCAACCCTATCAAGCTTTTCTTGGTCATGTTGATTCGATTTCAGTTCCCGGATCTGTGTCTGAGGCTCTCCAGAATCCACATTGGGTTCAGGCCATACAAGCAGAAATGGATGCCCTTCAGCATAATCACACTTGGGATCTTGTCTCTCTTCCTCCAGGGGAAAAGACAGTTGGGTGCAAATGGGTATTTACAGTCAATTATCTTTCGGATGGCTCTATTGATCGGTATAAGGCCCGCTTGGTTGCAAAAGGGTTTACTCAGATCCCAGGCAAGGACTTTAAGGCCACTTTTGCTCCTGTGGCTAAACTTACTACTGTTCGACTTATTGTTTCTTTGGCTGCTTCTCATTCTTGGCCCCTTCATCAACTTGACGTGAAGAATGCCTTTCTCAATGGAGACCTCCAGGAAATCATTTACATGGATCCCCCTCCAGGTTTTTGGGCTGAGGGGGAGTATTCTGGGAAAGTTTGTCAATTACGGAAGTCACTTTATGGGTTAAAGCAATCTCCTCAGGCGCGGTTCAGTCGTTTTAGTGATGTGATTATTTCTATTGGATTCACTAGGTGTCACTCCGATCATACCTGCTTTATTCGCCGACGTCCGGATGGTCGGTGTATCATTTTATCCGTTTACGTGGATGACATTATTATTACTGGCGATGATACTGCCGGAATTACAAGGGTGAAAGAAAAACTTGGAGTGGCATTTGATGTCAAAGACTTGGGGCCTCTCGGGTATTTCCTTGGTATTGAGATTGCCCGGTGTCGTCATGGGATCTCAATGAACCAACGGAAATATATCTTAGATCTTCTCAGTGATACTGGCATGATGGGTTGTCGCCCTGCTTCCACACCTATGGATCCGAATATCAAAATATCCTCCGAGTCAGGAGAGTTATTATCTAATCCGGCTTCCTATCAGCGTCTTGTTGGTCGTCTCATTTATTTGACCAATACTAGACCTGATCTTGCTTTCGCTGTAAGCGTCGTTAGCCAGTTCATGCATAAACCCCATACCTCTCATATGGATGCTATTCATCATATTGTAAGGTATCTTAAAACTTGCCCAGGTCTGGGTCTTTTCTTTGCTACAGGAACACAATCTGGGGTCACGTGTTTCACAGATGCAGACTATGCTGGTTCCAAGAGTGATAGGCGTTCTACTTTGGGATTTTGTACGTTCCATGGTAAACACCTTATTTCTTGGAAAAGCAAGAAACAAGCAGTTGTTTCAAGATCATCGGCTGAAGCCGAATATCGTGCTATGGCACAAGGTACCTGTGAGCCTCTTTGGCTTCGATCTCTTCTACGGGAATTGGGATTTCCAGTTTCCGAGCCCTCTACATTGTTCTGCGATAATAAGTCTGCTATAATGCTGGCCTCTGACTCTGTTCTCCATGAGCGTACGAAGCATATTGAGGTTGATGTCCACTTTATTCGTGAGAAAGTTCGTTCTGGTATAATCTCTCCATACTTCGTTCCTTCTTCAGATCATACTGCGGATGTACTCACAAAGTCTGTTGGACCATCTCTCTTGAAGTCATCTATTATCAAGCTTGGACTTGTGAATCCCTTCGCTCCAGCTTGAGGGGGAGTGTTGGAATATTTTATATTTACGTGATATTATGGATGTATTTTAGGAGTAGATTACGTGATTTGATTCTATGTATTTTAGGATAGATTTGCTCTTATCCTCTCTTTCCTTTTTCCTCTTCTCTCTTCTTGTATATATACTGTATTGATATTGAGAAATAATATATTGAATTTTCTCCATCTTCTCTTTCTTCTATTCTAAATTTGCAATCATTAACTTTTGTAAGACCAATCGAATGGTCTCTTCTACATCTTTTATTTCTATAGATGTATGAGTCATTAAACCACCTTGTCATCATCTAATGGTTCCAAAGAACTAAATGGCATATCAACCAAAATATCCCAATTTTCTTTTAGGGATTCATCTTCTGATTCTTTAAGGTCGATTGGTTTAACATTCTCCTGATACAATTGGGCTTCGACACAGTTAGAACTTGCATGAAAAGGCTGAGTATCAGCCTTCACTATTTCAATCTCACAATTGTCCTTCACAAGCAACAGTTTCTGATGCATTGAAGAACGAACACATTGGTTAGCATGAATCCAATCTCTTCCTAATAAGGCGTGATAACTAGGATTAGCATCTACCACAAAGAAAGCAGTTTTGGATTTGCTCGAACCTACTATAGTCTTAATAGGTATTACTCCTTTGGTGTTTTTCTTATCACCAGTGAAGCCTGATATCATAATGTGAGTTTGTATCAACTTCGAATCTTGTTTATTAATCTTTTTTAAAGTGTTCTGAGGAATAATGTTGACAGCAGCACCATTATCAACCAATACTTTGTTTAAAAGAATTCCATTTAAACAAGCCTTGATATATAATGGTTTCAGGTGCTTAGTCATTTCTGTTGATGGTTCCTCGAATGAATAAACAAAGTTACAGTCGCTAAAAATAAACTCAGGAAGATTTACCTCAGAGTCATCCTCAGTAGATGCTTCCATTTCCATTTCTTCATCCATTTGTTAATCTTCTGCTGCTTCGAAGATCTTTGGTAATATGAATGTGGCAGCGTTAACTTCCATTTGCTATGGAAATGTGCCAAACTGGATATGCATATTCTCATTCTTGACAGTCTCATTACTAAGTTTCATCTCAGTATTTCCCAAGACTTAAGATTCTACTACTGTCATTGCTTCATCCACTTCATCAATGGTCATAGCCTTTTTCAATTCTAACACTTTGGCTTTAATGATACTTTCCTCAGACATAGTATCATTATCAGTTTTATACTTCGATCGAACCTAGGATTAGGCCTCGAAATGTCACTGGAATTTTTCTCTATCTCATTTTCCAATTCTTGACTTCGAGTCTGTACATTGGAAAATTCCTTCCACATAGTAAACTTTCTCTGAAGTCTGCTCTGCTGAGTCCTATTTATTACAGGAACCATCTTTTGGTCCTTTTCCTTAGGATGTTGAAGTACATACCATGTATTCTTCTCAACCTGAGGAGGTTTGATCATCCTATTCCTGTTTTGAGGACCTTGTTGTTCCATCATATTTTTGACTCTATCATCTTGCAGGACAAACCAATTTGGCACTCCTGGCACCAATGCAGATTCACTTGGTCGTGATGTCTCACCAACTCTTGGTGATTTCTTCGATGTTCCCATGTCTATCTCAGCCTGTACCACATGTGCTGGTACCAATTTTGATGGCATAAATGGAGTTTGTCTTTCCTTCTGCACCACATAATGTTTCTTTGGTACATAAGAAAAACCTGGCCTTACATACTGCATATTCCTTGGTGATCGAACATAGTTACCAGTATGAAAATTCCTTGAGAAACTGGCTTTAAAAAGAGCCATTGATCTTGGAGCATACCTTGATGTTGTTGGTCCAGTGTATGTTGAGGCTTGATAGATTGGAACCCTAAACTGCCCTCTTCCAACATTCATGATTGGTTGAAATGGAGGTTCATAGGAAGTATTCACCTTTTTTTTGTTCGAATGAGGGTTGTTTGTTTTTCCTGCCTGTTTTGATCCCAACCCTTTCATCATAAATTTCAGCATATCTTTTCCCACAACCAATGCATAAATTCTTTGCATACTCCTGGTTGAAAACTGATAATTCAGGTTTTTTCTTTGTCATTTCTTCGAGCCTTCTCATCTGATCCTCTGACTTTGCATTTTCCCTTTCCTTGATAAAAGTTTCGAGGGAAATGTCATGGACATTGATGGACACTTCTTGTACTGCTGGGAATGGATCTTCATCAACCCCCATCTGTTTTTCAGGGAACTTCAACTTCCCTTTCCTGATCAGATCTTGGATCCTGTCTCGAAAAACAGTACAGTTATTAGTTGAATGAGTCCAAGAATTATGCCATTTGCAATATTTCTTGTCTCTTAATTCATCACTAAAAGGCAATTTCGTCCCATCAGACAACTTGATGATCTTTCCTTCTAATAAATGATCAAATATTTCATCTAATTTATAAATATCAAATGAATATTTTTTGAATGATCCTTTAGATTTATAGATTTCAGCAGAAATATTTTTCTTCACAAGGCTTTTACATGTGAAAGGTTCATTTCCTATTATTTCTGCAGCATCTATCTCATAGTTAGGATCTTTATAGTATGTCTTCAATGATGAAGCATTCCTTTCACATTCTTCCTCTAACAAAGCCTCATATCTAGAGACTCGAACAGTTAATTCAACAAGGTCTCTGAATTCTAAATCATCGAATTTCTTTCGAAGCCTAAATTCGAGACCATTTTAAGCCAATTTGACAAATTCAGGCTCTGGTATAATGATCTTGCATTTTGTTCTACCCCTCTTGAACCTATTAATGAATTGAGTAGCCTTTTCATCAGGTTTTTGACAAAGTCTGGCCAAATCAGCCATAGACATCTCTAGTTCTGTCTGAAAAAACTGAGTTTGGAATGATTCTTCCATTTGTGTCCAATTATGGATCGAATTAGGGGCCAGATTAATAAACCTAGTAAATGCAGTATCTGTTAATGAACTAGGAAATAAACAAAGCCTAAGGTATTCATTATTTCCTGTATCAGCACACTGACTGATGAATTTTGCCACATGTTCAACTGTAGACTGACTACCATCTCCAGCAAACATAGCAAATGTAGGAAATTTAAATCCTCTAGGGAAATCGATCCTATCTATCCAATCAGGATAAGGTTTTCTATAAACTGGAGTTTGTACCCCCCGAGCCATGGGTCCACAAACTTCATGGATTAAAATAATTATGTCATTTCTATCAACCATATTAGGTGGTTGTTGATGACCTGGTTGACCCAAAGGAGGGTTCATTGGTGGTATTGGAGGTGGTTGGGGTATATTTTCAACCCTCATAGGATACTCATTCCTTCGACCCACTCCTATTCCAGTATGGTCTGGTTCGAATACAGGATTGTTATTGATTCTCCTATTTTGAGCCATTATGTTTTCTCTGGGTCTAGGTTCTTAGTATTTACTGATCTATAGATATGATCTTGACCATATCCCATCTGATTCCCTTGCATTCCTTCATATATTGGAGGAATGCTATTAGGGACAGGCATATAGAAACTTTCTTGTGAATTAGGCCCTAAAGGAGGCCTGTTTGTATGGGGCATAGGATTTGGCTGAAAAAAGCCATGGGCATAACCCCTTTCATTCTGTCGAACCACAGGAGGATTTCCTCCTGGCACCATTGTTGGTGCGAATTGTGATATGGTATTGTTAAGGGAAGTAATCAGAACATTAACATTCTGAATCATGTTTCCCAAATGGTTTAATATTGGTGTCAATTGATTCACCAAATCGTTTTGATTTTCTGAACCAACATTCCCATTATTTGGAATTAGGTTCAGATTCTCAACTCTTACTTCCGGGTCTTCATTGTTTACATGATTCCCAACATTACTACTTTGAGGATCTTGGTGTGGAGAACCACCAGTCTCAGCATTATTATCACCAACATTGGTGTTCTCAACAGACCTATTACTTCGAAGGTTTCTGTTTGTCACCTTTTGACACTAGGGTCCCACCGGGCGTGCCAAAAAAGTTTGGTTGGAAAATTTATATATGTACGAGCGTGCCAGGCAAGCAAGTTGCCAATGTGATTGTGTGCATGTGATCCAAACTGCGCCTCACCAGACTGATTGTGGTGACGTTCGATGCCTTAACAAGGACTTGTATCGTGTAAAGATGAAAGAAATTGAAGTACTTCGAACCAACTATCTGATAACTACTCCTAAATAAAACAGTAAATAGAACAATAAAGTAACAGACTACTTTATTAAATTAAAAGAGACTATAATATAACCTTGAAGATGACTTCGAAGGTATCCT
Organism: Hydrangea macrophylla; assembly: GCA_033977485.1. Classification (NCBI taxonomy): domain Eukaryota; kingdom Viridiplantae; phylum Streptophyta; class Magnoliopsida; order Cornales; family Hydrangeaceae; genus Hydrangea; species Hydrangea macrophylla. The sequence continues at coordinate 13,698,556 of CM066999.1, read as the reverse complement.
ACTCCTAAATTTAAGTGCCTAGATAGAAATACAGTAAATGTATTGAAAGGTATATGTTGATGTTGATCGAAGGATCTCTCTCGAATCAAAAGCCTTCTATTTATAAACGTCGAGGTCCTCCAGCAGTCTTGTTTGAATGTTCCCTCTTCTTTTCAAACTGATACTGCTCCTACATGTGGCATATCCTTGAAGGACACATGTTCCTTCAGTTATTCTGTAATGATCAACACGTGTCCCTCAGCAGTTGATTATTTTGAACAGAATGGCTCAACATAACTGCCCACAACTGTTCCTGGGCTGTACCCATTTCAACCACCTGTTTTGCCACATCGAATTTCACATGGCACCTTCACATTGGCTGAATATTTTCATCACAAACACTCTGCGATGCTATGCAACTCCCTAATCTTCTCTATTTAATCTTTCTTATTTTATTCTTAATTGGATTATATATCAATTGACAGCTAGATTACAAAAACCCACCCATTCCGCTCTGTTTTGTGCGAATTACATATACATATATTGTATTAGAGGGCTACTGCCCTAGAACATTCATGTTATAGGATAGCATTGTGTTCCATGCTAATAGTGATATTGTAATAATTTGCTGCATATCAGTATGCTAATGGTGATACATTTTCATGTTTAATATATGCACTTTGTCTCTTATATTGTTTAAACAATTTAAAATATTTTAAACATCACTTATTTTTAATGCATCTTAATAATTTTCTCTAGTACTTAAATGAAAATTGAAAAATATCAACATGGTATTTTGATAGGATAAATAGCATTGAGGCTTTACATTTAAATCAAGAGTTCATGTTTCAACCACATCCCTTGTGGTCGAGTGGTAAGCTTCTTGGGTGTACTACCCAAGAGGTTTAGTGTTCGAGTCATGGGAAGCGTAGCCACTGGGGAATTCACCCGGCGACTCTAGGGCTTCGGGGGATTAGTCGACGTGCGCGCAAGCTGGCCCGGACACCCCCGATTATAAAAAATAAAAATAAAAAGAGTTCAAGTTTCGTTAGACCCGTTTGGTAATTTTTCCAACTTTTGGTTTCCTTTATTCATTTTATTTTTTTATTTTTTATTTTATTTTTTTATTTTTTTATGTTCAGTGCCATTGTCTATTTAAAAAAAATGTTAAAGAAAAGAGCCATAAAATTTAAAGTATATACACTTGTAAATTGAATCACCTATCTAATTACCATTTTATCTTGTGTATTCCCTTCTGTAAAAGTTTAGAGTGTATACAACTATTGAATATGAACATTACTCAAATAACTCAATTCTTTTGTCGGTGGTGCATGTTCAATATATTTTGGATTTAATACTTGATTTAACTTGTTTTTAAAATCTATAACTATGAAATGTACCTACAATAAACGCAACTAAATTTTCTTTCTCTACTTCGACTCAAGATTTTTTTCCTAGGAATTCCGAACACAATTTCTAACTGGTCAAAAAAATAGCAAGTAAATGTCAGTCTATAAAATTCTTCACTTTAAATTTTTGAAAAATTTTATTTGAACTATTTATACAACAATAAATTGTAGGTTTAATGTCAACTAATATAGTTGTTATTCAAGCATATTTTTTCTAATACCATCTTAAGAATTAATAGAACTTATTTCTCATTCGTGTGCACATTAAAAAAATATACATCGCATTTTTTTTAATCAAATCCAACGCTCGTGCCTTGCACAGGCCATCCTCCTAATATATATATATACATATATATAGAGTCTATTTCTAGTGCGCACTGGATGAACGCACTGGGCTTTTAAGCCTAAAAAAATCGCAGGTTAGCGAGGCGGCGGGACGGGGCGTGGGTCAGTGGTGTTTTAGGCTTAAAAGCCCAGTGCATTCGCCCAGTGCGCACTGGAGCTGACTCGTATATATATATATATATTAATACTTGGATAGAGCAATGTGTTATAGTTATGTTGATTCAATTTTGTTTTTTGTATGATTTTTTTTAGGTGTTAGCTATTAATGGCGTCTCAATTACTCAGAGAATGGACTGGATTTCAGCGATTCCCTACTGCCACTCAGGCCAAATTGCTTTATTTATTGCGAAAGCTTGTGCAGGAGGTCGAATTTTCTATCTCAAATCAACCAACTTTCTGCCCTTTTCTACCTCTGTTTGGTTGCTGAGAAAGTATGAGAAAAATAAAAGATAAATTCCTCTTTTCACCCTCACACTTTGGGTCTATTTCAATTTAATCCTTAAGTTTTTGAATTTTCTTAATTTAGTCCCCAAAGTTTGATACGTCTTTCAATAATTGGTCTGACATCAAATATTTCGCTGCAAACAGTGATCTTTAGTGATGATGAGATATTCGCTACTGGACCAAAATGAAACAACTCTCAAACTCGGAGGAGTATTAGATTGACACATTAAAAGTATAAGGATTAAAATGAAACCTACTACGAAGTATGAGAGTGGAAATGTGTAATTCAGCCAAAAATAAAATTCACTCCACACAAGGGCGGAGCTATTAGTGGGCTCCACCGGGCTGTAACCCCTCTAATTTCTGAGAAAAAATTTACCTATTTGTATTATTTTAGCCTAATTGTAGTTTTAGCCCACCCTAATATTTGACAAAATATCTTATCCTTCATACTTCAATTTTTAACCCAACCCAATATTGTTCAATCCAAACAAAACACATTAATAGTAATTTAGTCCACCCCAAATACATAGCCATGCTCATTTTCTTAGTTCGACCCCTCTCAATATTTTTTTAAAAAAACGTGTATGGTATATTGGCCAATTATAAATTAACCCACCTAAAATATTTATTCCATCAATATTTCTTAGTAGTTCTCAATTTAGGCTAATCGAAATTGCTTTACTATCACTCAAACTTTACAAATTACGAGAAACAATCAACCTTTATTGAATTAAAAGAAATGATATCAAAAAAATTCAACCTAAAAATAGGGATAAATAGACCCAAAAAATTCCCCTACATATGTTCATTATTGTATACAAGTCTATCCAATCTCAGCCCCCTCTTAGATAAAAATCCCGGCTCCGCCCTTGACTCCGCAAGTAGAATTTTTTGGCTTAGATAGACCCAACTCTAATTAAGTGACGATGTCATTTATCTTCAGTAGAATTGAGTTTGTATAATTCATATTCCTTACCTTTTTCTCTCAGCAATCTTACGGAATGCTTATGCAATAAATTTGAAAGTTTTTAAGTTTAGTTTTCATATTTTTGTATATCATTAAAGTATATAAGCACCTTGACAATCCTTGTGATGGGTAAAGGTGGTGTTGGAAAGTCTTCCACTATGAACTCAATCGTAGGGGAAAGAGCAGTTGCTATCAGTGCTTTCCAGGTAACTGTTGCAATAAGTGTCCGTCAAGATAAGTATTGAGCTGGTTTTTTTAGGTATATTTTAGGGGTAAATACATTTTACCCTATACTTTGATCATTGTTCTTGTTCAAGTCACTCCTTGTGCTTTGATTTGTATCATATAATCCCCTATACTTCAAGCTAAAGTGAAATCGTTAAATTTTCTGCCTAAAGGACGGCAAGTGTCTAAAATACACTATTCTCGTCGACAAACATCATCAGGAAAAAAAAGATGCTTTTGCCCCCAAAAATTAAAACCCTGCTCCTTTTGAGCAAATCGACCATTGAAATGTATGAAAAATGAATAAAAAATAAAATAAAAAAAAAACTGGACAATTTGTACATTGAAAATTTGAAATGCATGAGGAAATGGAACAAAGACTAATTTCCTTCGCATTTGAAGAGTTTTAGGGTCAAAGAGTGTAACAGTTTTAGGGTTATGAAATTGCAGAATATGAGGGAATTTTTGTCATTTCATTGCCACTTTAACAAATTCCATGATTTTCACTTCATTTTATAGTACAAGGGGTTATGTGATACAAATCAAAATACATGGGTGACTGGAATAAGGGTCAAAGTATAAGTGGTAAATTGTATCTACGCCTATATTTTACATTCAAATAACACATATATATATATATATAAGAAAGAATGTGATTCTGATTTTGTAGTCAGAAGGACCAGGACCTGTTATGGTTTCACGGTCGCTGGAAGGGTTTACGTTGAACCTTATTGATACTCGTGGGCTTGTTAAAGCGGAATATGTCAATGACCATACACTTAAGATCATAAAGAGGTTTGTATTCGCTTCAAACAACTAATTTTATAGTGGTGAAATGATGTTATTTTTTAGACCTAATCCATAAGAGTGTTTGGAAAGATATTTGCGGAATGCATTCTCAACAATTGTAATTACATTAGGGTGTGAGTTGAATGACAACTTCAAAGTGCATTCTCACCAATTTTGATTACTTTATCCTCAATCATTATCAACTTGCATTGCACTACGCCATTTACTTTTTCACTACGTTATCCTCTTCATTGTCCTAGTTGCTTATGCTTTTAAGTTGGAATGGTGTCCTGCATTTAAGGATATGAGTTGGGGGTTGGTGGAACCTACTCAATTTCTATGACAAGTAACTTTCACTCTGTCATGTTTTTAATTTTCATCTCCACCCGCTATTCCGGTCTCTCTCTCTCTCTCTCTCTCTCTCTCTCTCTCTCTCTCTCTCTCTCTCTCTCTCTCTCTCTCTCTCTCTCTCTCTCTATATATATATATATATATATATATATAAACTCAATAAAAAGTGATACATGTACCATGAAAACACCTCCCTTATGTACCAAACATAGCATAAGTGACCTTTCTCGCTTTGGAGTGTGGCTGTTTTAATAGGTTCTGTTTAGACAAGACAATAGATGTTTTGCTATACGTGGACCGGTTGGATGCATATAGGGTGGATAACTTGGATAGACAGATTGTGAAAGCTATTACTGATAATTTTGGTAAAGAAATATGGCATAGAGGATTGGTTGTCTTGACGCATGCTCAGCTTTCACCGCTTGATGGATTGAGTTATGAAGATTTCTTCTCCACAAGATCGGAAGCACTCCTAAACATCGTTCGTCTGGGAACTCAGATAAAGGAGCAATATATACAGGTAACCTTTTCTCTATTTTTGAGACTATTCCTCATTGGACAAAGAGAGCTCTAAGTGCATCTTTTGCAAGAACAAAGTTCCATGTATAAATATACTTATGATAGACGTAGATAATACTTGTTATATGTGTATATATATATACACGCTGAAGTAATTTATAAATTGTCAAAGTGAGATATTACTCTTTCATTACTTAAAGAGTATGAAGGTCGGTCTTAGAGGGTTACCGTTTGAACCTTTCTGGCATTGCTGAATACTTGCTGTGTCTCATATTCTATCTGGTTGGACAACCTCTTATTTTATTTTATTTTATTTTATTTTTTTATATATAAATTTGACCTGTTTGGAATACCTACTTTTCAGCAATCATTATGATATTAGTCATCATGTTACCTTCCAGGTTTTCCCCCTTGATCTTAAACATTTGCTTTTTTTCCCCCTTCTTGCTTTTAGGGTTCTTCTATTCCTGTTGTTTTGGTTGAGAACAGTAGGACATGTAACAAGGATAAAAATGATGAAAAGGTTGGTTATCTGCTTTCTGTCATCAAAATTCCAATTCATTGTTACTACACTTAATTACCCATTAAATTAGTTGTTGTTTGTTTTTGCAGATTCTCCCAGATGGGACTGCTTGGATTCCCAATTTAGTGAAGACAATCACAGAAGTTGTTTCCAATGGAAGCAAGGGTACTTTGGTTGACAAGATATTTAGTATTGAAGGGATGTTGTTTAAAGCTTTCTTTTTAGCTTTCGGAGTAAGTAAATTTACCCTCTTTTGTAACCTCCCTTGAAGAATTGAAAAATCGCATAGACTTCCTCCTAGATTGAGGAGGGAAGTGTGCAATGTTGTTAATACCCCAAGCGAGTTTAAAATACGGCCCCTTTGGTAGCCCTTTGGTAACTATGTAGAGATATATATGAGCCGAGCTTAATCGAGTTTGAGCTCGGCTCGAATTGTTAGAAGGCTGCTCAAGCGCTATTAATACTTAAACAAAGAAGGTCAAAAAAAATAATCAAGATTGAACTCGGCTTGATTCAGCTTAAAGAATCTTGAGCTCAGGCTCGATTATGATATCGACAGAAGCTCGTTTATAAGCTTGTCTTGGTTATGCAAACTCCCAAGCTGCCCACCACTCCTTTACACACCCTTCCTCCTTACCCGATGTGGGGCAGCACAAGCCGCCCCATTGGCAGTTATTTCCAATAAACAAAACACCAATGGGTCTTCAAATTGACAATCCAAATATAAGAAAAGCCTTTCTAATTTTTAACTAAGCCGCCTCCAAATTAAATTTAAACAAGTGAACGACCACTCAAGATATGTATTATGTAGTCAAATCAAAACTGGGTTTTCACCAAATCTTGCAGAAAAAAAAAAAAAAAATCAAACGTTTCATTAAAACCTTCAAGTTGGGAAACATTTGGGATGCAAAAATTGGGAAGCATATCATTACTCTTTAGTTAATAAGATAAAATTTTATCACCTTAGGTTATTAATACATATATACATATACACACATGAGCTATTCACGAGCTTTTTCACGAGCCTTATTCAAGCGTGTTCACGAGTCTTATCGAGCCGAGCCCATGTATGCTCAAGCTTAGCTTGTTTATTTAACGAGCCTGGTATTGAAGCTCAAGCTTGGTTTGTTTATTATACGAGCCGAGCCGGACCCTAATCAAATATGTTTGCAAGCCTTTGTTGTGCACCCCAGCTGCATGTTTTAGTTTTCAGTTTTTGTTTTCACTTTACTTTCTGAAAACTAAAACTAAAAACGTGCTTGGTAACTGTTTTCATTTAAATGGGCTAGAAAAGAAAAATAAAAGTAATGATTTTCATTTTCCAGTCTTCATTTTATGAAAAGAACAACATATGGTTCAATTCTCGAAATTTAAATAGGATGAAAACTGGATTCTAAGATCTCGATCTTGTTTTGATTCATATTTGCTTTTTTGACAGTACTATTTCTTTGTTGTGAAACGGCTGGGACGATATGGAGGAGCATATCGTAGAGGAGGATGGGTGACGGATAAACCGTTCCAGATAACACGATGTTGCGTACGAGAAATATTGCGCAAGGAGGATATCCTCGAGGAGGATACTAATTGGGAGGAAAGGATACGACGTTCGTGATAAAATGATGTTGCAAGCAAGAGTAGACCTACTTGGGAGCAACAAAACTTACTTATTTTTATTTAGACTCAAGTTCGAGAAGGAATGAACTTTATAGTGTGAGTAGGTCTTTCGTCCCGAGTGTCATGGAAGTAGTTTGTGGCAGCTGGATTTTCAATCACGGTTATTTGAGTTTGCGAGGTCAAGTTTATTTCTGTGCTGCTCTTAGAAGAGTTGATTATGATCTGGTTTTGTTCTGCGGATGATTTACCATTTACCATCTTCACCCCAAAGGAGTGAAACTTTTGTTGGAGAATTCTATGGCTTAATTATATTTTACACCCTTCTAGTTTGTCATTTGTGTCAATTTGATTCCTGTAGTTTAGAAAGTGTCATTTTACTCTTTGTAGTTTCATAAATATGTCATTTTAGTACCTTAAACATTTTTTGTGACAAATTTTTCACTTCCAGTGACAAAATTATTTGTCACTAAAAGACTTATTGAATTTATTTGACACACTTATAAAACAATAGGGACTAAAGTGACACTTTCTAAATTACAAGAACCAAACTGATATATGTAACAAACTACGAGAAGATAAAATGTATTTAACCCTATAATTCAAGCTGCAGGCTACATGTGGAGTATCTTTTTCCAGCAGCCGCTTCAGCCTCTACACAGACTACACCCCTTTTTGTTTCTCTCACTAACAACTACTAACAATAACAAGTAACAACAGCAAACCCAATCCAAAAGCAAAGGTAAAAGTAAAAGGGTAATACTTGGAGCACACCCAAAGACACAACTTAAGAGATGTGTCTATCTCTTTCCTGTGTCACTGTGGGGTCCAGTGACATCATAGGAGAGATATAGACACATCTTTTGGGTTGTGTCCTAAAAGTTGTGTCTTTAGTTGTGTCCCAATCTTTACTCAAAGTAAAAATACAGAAAAAGCTATCACATCCGCACACACTTTCCTAAGCTATATTTTTCTTGCTCTTTTAACCTAAAGTGCATTTTTGCTCACTCATTTAAGGGTTGGGTGAGCATAACCCAAGCACCTCATTGGCCAATGCAGTGGATTCACGATTAAACAAATGTATTTAATCGTGAGTCCCACTGCATTAGCCAATAGAGTGCTTGAGTTATGCTCACCCAGGGTGAGCAAATTTGAACTCTTTAACCTATTCTAATAAATCTCCTACTAATAATTTCAAATTTTCCCGGGAAAAAAGAGAAAATTGATGGCGGGAAAGTCATAAAAAGTGTAGGATAATCAGAGGAATAGACATAAAATTCTATCAACAATTTTATAGGTATACTATTACTCACCCAAAAGCATTCACACCCTGAGGTGGACCATGAGAAGTGGTCTACCTCAGGGTGTGGATGACTCTCTTCTGGTCCACCTCAGGGTGTAGATGACTCTCTTCTCATTGGTTCACCTCAGGGTGTGGATGCATTTTGGGTGTGTAATTCTCATCAGTTCACCTCAGGGTTCTCATTGGTCCACCTAGGGTGTGAATGACTCTCTTCTCATTGGTCCACCTCAGGGTGTGGATGCTTTTTGGGTGTGTAATTCTCATTGGTACACCTCAAAATGTGGATGCTTTTTGAGTGTGTAAGAGTGTGCCCCAAACATCACTTAAATTTTATTGCTCGGTTCTTTTTAGACTCTCTGAAGTTCTTTCCAACAAAGGTCTGGCCGTACTGCCATCTGTTCGATCCTTTGATGCTCACCTGCACGATACCACCTGCACCCGCGACGTTGGTGATCAAAACCAAGTTGAAATAACGAAAGCCGTTGATTGTGAATATTGAGTAAACATATATACGATGTCAATAATTGTAGCGTACTAATAAATTTGAGTACTAACAGATATACTATCAGATGTTGATCTGTGGTACATGTCACCAAAATAACTGGGACAACTAATATTTTTCCCACTAAAAGGTGCACGTTTGTAGCTCATTTGAAAATGATGAAAACATGTTTAGACTCAATCAAATTTCATTCTTATTAATTATTATAAAAATTAGTATTCTTTTGTTTTTTGCTAAAAATTAGTATTCGTATTATAAAAATTAGTATTCGTATGAACCTATTCTTAGATTATTCTGACAACTAGCAGTTGGCTCAACCTCACAACTGTTAGTCAAACAGCGCCTTAAAAGCCCTAGTTTTTGGTAGGCCCAATTATGTGGACCCCACAAGACTAATGGGCCCATAAATAACACGAATGATGGGTCAGTTGAACCCCAACAGGCTCTGGCCAATCCTTATTTTCAGGATAAATAGTGACTACTTTAATGACCATAATGCCCTCAGAAGCTACTCGAAATTACAAATGTTACTCCTACTAGTCTTCTGGGTTTTGACTCCCAGGCATGAAGGAATTTTTTACCCTTATTTTCAAAATGGGGCAAATATGTCCCTGATCCGTCACTGTTTCAACTTATTTCCCAAATCTATCACTTTTCTAGAAGTCACGACTTCAACTAGCGACTTCAGGCCAAACCAAGTTGAGACTGAAATCGCTATTTGAAATAGCGACTTTAGTTGCCAGCAGAAGTCGCTACTTGAAGTAGCGTTTTCAACATAAGTAGAAATCGCTACTTGAAATAGCGATTTAATTTAAAGTGGGTTAAAACCCGCCGCATCTTCTTCTTCTTCCCTCACAGTCCAGATCTGCTTTCTCTCTATCTCTGTGATCTCTCTCTCTCTCTCTCAGCCCCCTCGCTGCGATCTCTCTCTCTCTCTCTCAGTGATCTCTCTCTCTCTCTCTCTCTCAGTGATCTCTCTCTCTCAGGTGCCTCTCTCTCTCTCTCTCTGTAGACACACACAGATACACATACACACTCACAGACACACATACTCACAGAGACACACAATGTGTGTATATATATACACACAGATACACATACACATACACATACACACACAGACACATACTCACAGATACACATACACACACTCACATAGACACACAATGTGTGTATACTAGTACGAATCCGTGCCCGCGGGCACGGGAAAATTTTTTTTTTAATAAATCTTTCAATGTAGAATACTGAACTCAGTTTCCGAATAAGAAAATGAGGAAGAAAATTAATTAAATTAAATTAATTGAAGAAAATTTAATAATCATTCAAAGTAGAAAATGATAGTGAACTCCTATTCAATGTAAATCTATATGGTGTCATGCAAAAAAAATTGGGGTGAGCCACAAGGGGTGAGCCACAAGGATGATCTTCTTGGCATATTGTCTTTGATCATATACTCACTCACATTAGTCACATTGATCAAGTATGTCTTCATAGTCCTATCTGCCAATGACAATGGTGATGGTATGTAACCCCCCCATGAATATATATATATACACACACACACATAAATGTACATGTTTTAGTCTCTCCTTTGCTCATATATGTTTTCACCACTTTATCTGTTGTGCTTTTATAAAGGAAAAATGAGCTTGGGACTATTGGTAGTTACAAGCACCCTTCCCAAAAGATAATGCATTATAAAGCTAAGATTAGTAATTTTGACACGCAAATCTATATAGGTCAAGTTCTCTTCTAAAAAATGATGTGTTATAAAGCAATGGTGAATGATTTTCACACACACAAGGGCGGAGCTAGAATTTTTTTCGGGAGGGACTAAACTTAAAGGTAAGAAGAAAATGTGTGGCTGGATTAAAATAGACAATATGGTAGGGAGGGCTAAACTTAAAAGTAACAAGAAAATATGTGGACTGGAGCCCGCCTTATCCCCTTGCTAATTCTGCCAAAGAATTTTCTCGCTCCCATTCCAGAATGTCCAAAGAATTTCCTCGCTTTGTAGCGCGCGGGCCGCACGAGCGGACTAGAGCGTGAGCTGGGAGCGAGGAATTCTTTGGACATTCTAAAATATTTGTATCACCCTAGCTGATTTCAATTTCGTGGAACTTGAATCATTAATAACAATAGGAAGCCATCAATTGCCACTTCTTTTTAGAAAACTTGCACTAATTCACGATTCAGGTCGCCCCAAATGAATAGGTGTACTTATATATGCATAGGAATAAACCCAAAATTCTAGCAAATAGCAATACATATAAAATTCTGCAAGAACTTGGCAACAAAAAAATAAATACACATACAATCACAACTCATGCATTTACTTTTTGTATTAATTACAAAATTTCAATGGCAAAACTCATTTAAAAAGGCCTGTTATGATTTTATGTAATTAGTGAAGTTGACAATTTTGGATATGGATATGTATTTATTCAAATTCAAATTAATTTAGGGAAGTTGGATGATCGGATTCGGATATCACAAATCCGATCCGGATCCGATCCGTTTAGCTCCCCTTGTTTTGTGAAAATTACAATTTAGTTCCCCCTGTTTTGTGAAAATTACTTAATGACCCTACACTATGAAATTCTTTTGGTGCTCAACGAATATCCGATTAGAGCAATGGGTAGTAGGAATTCTTTCTCAATAGAAAAGTACAATTCTTAGCGACGCGATGGACCATTGATTACTTACACTCGAATTTGCAAATGTGAAGGTATTTAAATGGCTAGTGTTGTGACTATAATGCTGTATTGGGGGTGGGGGGGAACATGTGCTTTGGAGCGGATGGTCTATACTAGGATAGTCACTGTCGAAGTTTCATTCGCCTGAGAACGGACGCTGAATACATTGAACTTGTTAGAAGCGTCTGCAACAAAATGGGGGTTCATCAGAATAGTGTTCGTTTGAAGTTCACTTGTAGGTTTCCGTCGGTTCTTGGATATCAGGTTTCCAAGTTTATACCGTTTGAAGTAATTGATGACGAAAGTCTGCAAGTAATACTAGAAACAGCATCTACCAATCCAGCTATAAACTGTATGGATCTATATGTCGAGACAGAGAATCTTCCCGAGGCCCATCAAACATTAGATGACTGGATTGGGCCGTACACCTCTCTGTTGACACAAGCATGCGAAAGCTCAAACCCGTTTGTACAGGGGTTATTGCCGTCCACGTCTACACAACATGTGGATTGCTCAAATGCATTGCAAAACAGTCAGAATGATTACAGGAGTCCGATGCAAGACATTGTTTCAGAACGACCAATTCATGTGCAGTTTGATTCAGATGATTGCGGATATGGTGATGATTGGGCACACAGAGGGATGGACACCAACTTAACACCGGAAAACTCAGATGAAGAAGATGTGCATACAGACGAGTATACTGGGGGGATGAGGAAGACGATGTTATCGAAGATATTGAGCCGACTGCCCAAATAAATCCTGAAAATGCTTTGTATGAGCCTCGTTCATCAACTTTTACATCGTTTGACTTGGGCATCCATACTGGAGAGGCATGTTATGCTTCAAACATTGAGGGTAGGCAATGGAATCCAGATCGAGACGAGTTGGTGAAGGGTATGATGTTCAAAACCAAAGATGATCTTCAGAGATTTGTGGAGTTGTACTCAATAAGAACACATCAACAGTACACGGTGGATCATACCAGTCCGGATCGTTGGTCGTTGAAATGTGAATTGGCGTCACAAGGTTGCAAGTGGCAACTACGGGCAAGGTTGAAACGACACGGGATGTTTGAAGTCATAAAGGTTGAGCAAGGCCACACTTGTATGTCCCCTACGATGAACCTTGGTCATAGAAATCTAAATGCTCGGCTAGTGGCTAGGGACATAATGCCAATGATTAAGGAAGACACATCTATTAACATCGCTGCGCTATTGCAAAAGGTGAAAGATAAGTATTTGTACACCGTCTCATACAAGAAGGCGTGGAATGCGAAACAGAAAGCCATTGGAATGATATTTGGGGATTGGTGTACATCATACACAGAATTGTCCAAGTTCATGGCTGCAATTCAACAGTATAATCCTGGAACGGTTGTTAAATGGTTCTATGTGAACGGTGGAAGTGCGACTGTAAAGAACTTCGAAAGAGTATTTTGGGCGTTTAAGGCATCCATTGATGGGTTCAAACACTGTCGCCCCGTCATAAGTATTGACGCCACATTCTTGTATGGGAAATATAAGGGCAAATTACTAATCGCTATGGGAACAGATGCAAACGATCAAAATTTTCCTTTAGCATTTGCCATCGTTGACGAGGAGAAAGCTGAAACATGGACGTGGTTTCTGAAATTGCTAAGAGACTACGTTGTGCCTGGTAGAGAATGCATTTGTTTGATATCCGATCGACATAGAGGCATCCTTTCTGCGGTGAATGAGCATGATGTAGGGTTTCATGAGCCTGATGGGTATCATTGCTATTGCCTCCGGCATGTGCAGAGTAATTTCGCCACAAAGTTTAAAAATGCATTCCTAAAGAAACTTGTGTGGAATGCTGGGAGTACCCACCAAGTCCGTAAATTTAATGGGTTCATGGAAGAGATTAAGAAGGTTGATCCAAAGGCGTGGGAGTATCTTGATGCAATTCCCGCCGAAAAATGGACCATTGCCCACGATGGGGGACGACAGTACGGTATGCGAACAACCAACATCTCAGAGGTGTTTAATGGTGTACTCAAGAAATCTAGGCATCTTCCTATCACTGCTTGTGGTGAAATGATCTTTTTTCGTGTTGTTAAGTACGCTAACCAGCGACGTGAACTTGCTGAGAAAGCCATCAGGGAAGGTTTTACCTTCACCCCAAGACCAATGTGCAGATTGTTGAAATCAGAAGGCAAGATTGGTAGGTACAACCTCATGATTTTTCATTCTGGGCACGGGTACATGCAGGTCAACAAAGGGGGAGCATCGGGTTCTAGTCAAATTGTGAACATATCTGACAGGACTTGCAGTTGTGGAAAATGGGATATATATAAAATGTCATGTACTCACGCATTGGCAGTTCTAGCTAAGTTTAGAACTTCATATCAAAATTACGTTCATCAATGTTACACAATTTACTCGTACAACCAGTCTTGGGCACCCCAATTTGACCCATATCCGACCAGTCCCCTTACCAGCAGCTGTACCAGAGGATGGTCCATTGGGTTGTAGGTATAATTACATTATTTTATACATTATTTTTATTCATTACTCGTACATTCATTTAAGTGCTAACAATTTTGTCATTACTTTAGGTGGTTGACCCGATTCTCAGTTCGGGATGTGCCTACTCATGTCCAGCGTCACTTTCGAGACCAGTTGGACCAGATGAGGCTCGAGCAGGTAAATAATGTGCAGAGTTAAACCGTCATTTGCATTATTGTTCAAGTTGCTAATTTTTTATATATTGTTTCATAGATGATTTGGCAGCCGTACAGTGCTGAGCTAGTCGCTTCGTTACCTCAGTACTGTCGGGCTGGGCAGGGCACATGGATGGCCAGATGTCCGTTGATCGTGTACGCCATGGTTGAGGGGCATCATCCCGACAGAGTCATGAGATAGTTCGGGATGAGGCAGGTAGTCCCAGAGCCATGTAATACTATGACGACATTACATCGCATTGATCGACGTGGTCATGCGAATACCGACTGGAGTCACTTTCATAGAGAGTATGTTGATCTCTGGGACCATCGACTGCAGCATGTTATGGTAGGTATTCCAGATGCAGCTCAGATGCTTGCCTCAGACCCATATATGAGATGGTATAGCCGCATTACACGTAGATTGATTGGACCAGTTAGAGATCCACCGACTGTTGGCTTCCAGCCAGTCGGTACGATTCGCGGCGTTCTGGTGAGATGTTTTCCTTATCGTACAACATATAAATTTTCTATCCTGCACATGCCATAAAATGTGGAATACTTAATTAAACTTTCCATTTTTTTCAGGAGGATGGTGTGACTCGTGTGTATGAGGTTGCACGATCGGTGTTGGCTAGTTTAGCAGCAGGCGGCCCTCATTCCGTCCCTCCAGAGGTGATGGCGGCATTAGAGGAGATTCGTACGATTAGTGAGCATTCATTACAGGCAGTTCATGAGGACCGACGTTTAGACGGGGCTGTTCCATCTTCCACAGTATTCGTGCCCCGCGTCTCAGAGACTCAGCCTCAGACGCATCCTCAGCCACAGCCACAGCCACAGCCACAGCCACAGCCTCATCCTCAGACGCATCCTCATTCTCAGCCTCAGTCTCAGTCTCAGTCTCAGGAGCAGACAGACTCATCTACACACTCTGAGTCTGAGCCACATACACCAGATGATCAGGGTCCTGCTGTGTATGCATATGATGATACGGCCGACGTTTATAGGCCTTTCACTCCAGGGGGCTCTCAGTTCCGTATATCTCCGATCCGTGACTTCTCCATCCCACAGTACACATGTACGGATGCACCGTCGTCATCATCGATCCCGCTATCACATACAAATTCACAGTTCGAGGCGATGGTGATGATGGTGGAGAGTTTTACGCAGGTAGGGGCGGAGGAGATGCATGTGGAGGCGAGAGAGACGACTGGACATGATACCCCCATGGCAGAGACACAGGATGAGGGTTTGACACAGGCCGAGTCTCAGCGACGACCTCCGATACGTTCAGTTTATGCTAGGGGTAGAGGTCGTCATGGCCGCAGAGGGAGAGGGGTATCGCAGGTCATCCAGCCACGTGAGGAGGTTCCAGTAGTGGAGGATCCACCACAGGCAGAGGGTAGGCCTAAGAGAACGAAGAAGGTTCCGTGGTGTGGGACACATTATAAACAACGATAGTCCATAGGATCCACATTTGTTTTTTGATGTATTATAAACAAATAATTACACATTTGTATATATAACTTTTTTATTCTATACATCTATATCTCTCTTCCACTATCTCTCCCACTCTCTCTATCTCTCCCACTCTCTCTCCACCCCACTCTCTCTATCTCTCCCACTCTCTCTATCTCTGTCCCCCTCACTCTCTCTCGATCTCTCTATCTCTCCCACTCTCTCTCCCCCTCACTCTCTCTCTATCTCTCCCACTCTCTCCCCCTCACTCTCTCTCTATCTCTCCCACTCTCTCTCTCTATCTCTATCTCCCACTCTCTCTATCTCTCTCCCCCTCACTCTCTCTCTCTATCTCACTATCTCTCCCACTCACTCTATCTCACTCCCACTCTCTCTATCTGTCTCCCACTCCCTCTATCTCTCTCGCACCTATCTCTCTATCTCTCTCCCACTTTCTTTCTTTCACTTTTTAGAAATACGCATGTTAGTGGATTAATTATGTTGGATATAATAATGCTTGTTGGGAAATTAGCAGGGAGATGCTGCTAACAGGCTGCTGGGAATTAGCTCCTGATGAAACCGCTATTTCAAGTAGCGATTTCTACTTATGTTGAAAACGCTACTTCATGTAGCGGCTTCTGCTGGCAACTAAAGTCGCTATTTCAAATAGCGATTTCAGTCTCAACTTGGTTTGGCCTGAAGTCGCTAGTTGAAGTCGCGACTTCTAGAAAAGTGATGGGTTTGGGAAATAAGTTGAAACAGTGACGGGTTAGGGACATATTTGCCCCATTTTGAAGATAAGGGTAAAAAATTTAGGCATGAAGTGTTGAAGTTTCACTAATGGGTTGTGTGAATTGTGTAATTTGGATTTAAGCCCGGTTTGCCAACAGCTATGAACTTTCAGTAATGGGTTGTGTGGATTGTGTATTTTAGATTCAGGCACAGTTTAGCAAGAATTTTTGGAGTTCACAAGTAATTATGAAAGGGAATTGTTATTCCCACTCCAAAATTGAACTAATGCATTTCATAGTACTACTAACACATCATATAATAACATGAATTTCATGGAGTGCGAAGTGCAATTCCCATTATAAAATTTCAAAAGCTAAAATAAAGCTGTTTGTCAAACCAACCTTTAATGATTCAATCGCCAAAAAAAAAAAAAAGTGATTCGATTACAAAAGTTTATGATTGCCCAAAGCAAGTGCCATTTAACGTAATTGAATCAAAGAAATTTATGATTGATTATAAGCTGGCTAAAGCAAATTTTTATGATTGAATTGCAAAACTAGAAACTATTTCTCTTCCCTCTTGTTTTTTTTCAAAAAATATCAATTTTCATCCCCAATCTTAGAAGAGCCAGTGCAGCGACAATGTGTCAAAAGTGGCCTAAAGCTACAGAATCGCGTTAATGGTTTCCTCATTTTTAGTAAATGACACGAATCTCGAGAGTGACCGATTCGAGTGTGAAAGGTATTTAACAGAAAACAACCAGACAATTCGGTCCAACTAAAAAATATCATCGACCATGTGCCATCCCTATTTTTGTCATAAATGTCCTCAAATGACAAGAGGATAGGTGGGTGGTCTATACTATGGCAGAGCCGGCAGACTTTATTTGAAAGGTTATGTTAGCCATTTTGAGCACTCTACCGGCCAAAGGCCCAAAAGGATCAAACCTGCTAAAATTTTTTTTTTTTTTGGGTTGCTAAAAAAAAAAGAGTATAGAGCAGCAATCTTTGATAATCCAATTAAATTGTATGAAAATGAAAACTCGGTACTTGGTTTTTTATTTTTTCGTGTATTTGATAATAACTACTTAATTGAAAAGACAAACAAAAAATCATTGAAAATTTTAAGTGAAAAATTCTGCTAAAAATAATCACTAATGCAGTCTATTTCAATAGCTAAAACCATGTTCCTAGTATAACAAATTCAATCACTTAAAATTTTTAGTACTTAATTTTTAATTTTATCAAACGGACCCATGAGAGACTCATATTGTCACGCCCAGAACCTCACACACGATTCTAGAACACGTGGCACGCCACCAAGGCTCGTCCCATGTCATTAGAGCTCCATGAAACACATTAGGAAAAGTTTTGACTCATGAACTCAACAAATTTTTAACATTTTTAATTCTACAAACACATTTCCAAATGCACCCTAATGAAGCTATTTTTCAAAGGTAACACTTTGGTAGTTCAAAGGGTCCCAAAGGTACCCTTATGTTTAATTAGAAGTAAAACAAAGCACCCGAAGTGGTAAAACAAAAAGAGGATCAGAGGGATTTTTGACCGGTCGAATTGCCCCTTTGACCAGTCGAATGACCCCTGGGCAGAATCATTTCTCCGCTGCAGAATTTTGCCTAGAGATCAATCAACCACTTCGAATTTGCAATACTTTAAAACATTCAAAACATCAAATTTTCTCTATAAACACGTAAAACACTATTGCAAGAAAACCCTGGGCACCTTGAGTTCATATCAACCATTAAAACAAATTAAAGCAAGTTAAAATCCAAAATCCATATTAAGTTGAACTCTTGGAATATAACTTCGAGTTCATCACCCAACCAAACCAAGCAAGGAGGATAAAGATCGTACCATTCCTAACGTTACCAACAAGACATAATCCTCATGTTACAACCATTAACTTACTAACAAACCGTTACATGATCCCATTTGTCCAATTTACATAACGGCCAAACAACAACATGAACTTGGCTTCCAAATTACAAACTTCTTTGACATGAGTTAGAAAACTAAACTTTCCACATAACCCATCCCCAATACATTACTAGATTTAGCCATATTACAAGTTCCAATTCAAACGTACAAGACTAACAACATAACTACAATTACTCACAAACCCACGTTTCCTTGCCGATTCCTTTTCTTCATTTCTTCGTTGCTTTGCCTTTATCACCTACAATGGTTATTCAATAACCACTACACTATATAAGCTATATGCTTGTGAATGACAACATTTATGTACATGGATAATAGACATACTCAATCTCATCTTTACACATAACTATACTCTCCGGGAACGCGAGTATTGGCCACCCTTTCACGCTAGTCTGAGACTACTCCATTAGTCCGTGCGAGTAACCGAACTATCCCACGCCTCTTTCTTTCAAGCGTGCGGTCTCATGGCTATTTTGGCACCTAGTCACATATCTTCGATGGCAAGTACAGGTTCCCCTTCAACCCAACTTGACAACTCAACATGCTCAAGTAATCATTACACCATACAATTTCACATGCTACACATGAATTATCAAAATTAAATATGTGAATTTTAAGCTAACTAGACATGCTTTCCATCACAAAGACAATCCCAAACATCCAATTATCCATATTCCATAAATATTGTCACTCACCTCAAGGATTTCGCTCCTAGTAGCCAAATTAAAAGCCTAGTAACCTCCAGGTACAAATCCTATACCAAATTAGTAAATTATGAGCTAAGCTCCCAAATTGGGGCGCAGAAAAACTGTCTCAGAATTTAATAAGGATGGTACTATCGCGTTAGACTCATCTCCAGGAGTCCAAATATGTAGCTTGTTTTGAAATTGAACGTCAAACATCATGTGGTTTGGCGTCGAAGGCCTCGTCGTCAACTTCGTACAAATTCCTTGTAAAATCTCTAACTTAGTCTATTGAAGGTGATGACTCATGTGATGAGTCATCCACCACGTGTCGCGTAGCATGCAAGCCACATGATATAGTTTCTATGTTTGCCTCCTCAGGTTTTATTAGTTTTGCATTTATACTTCTGCTAGTTATAAAACTTATTAAAACTATCTCAAACTTAAATGGGTGTTTGTCTATGTCACGTATGGGTCCCATAAGTGGTCCCACATAATATTATTTAGTTGCTAATTAACCTACTAATTATGCAACGTGTCCAATTAGCCCTCTCAAAGGTATCCCTAACAGACCATTAAAATGGTCTCTAACAATTAACATGTTATTTAAGCAACATAATAAAATATTCACATATGCCTTAATAAACATTTAAGCACATAAGAATTACTCCACATGTCTGTCCCATCACACGGGGACCTTTCATAACTGTCCCAAGCTGGGACTGCCACATTGGCCTATCCCTGGGTTCCAAACTCGACACCCCTAATCACCTTAGTGAGTTAATACTCACTTAGCACGTATAATCATATCATTAATGTATTACTAATAATGCACGCTAAATGCAACTAAATACTGCTCGCGGAAGCGGGTGTTACATCTCTCCCCTCCTTAAAAAGGAGTTTGTCCGCAAACTCACTGTACGGTTAAGAACTAGATAGAGACCAATAATTCTCGCATATATCATATACTTCTTTACACACGACTTCCTCAACACCATAATAAAAGCACAACTTTGTTCCTCAATACTTGATCGTCTTAATTCCAGAATCTAACTGAATACTTAATATAATTCAAATCTTCCCATAACTCAACTTTCCCTAATAACGTCGTAATATCGACATATAGAATACATTACACACATTAGTCACCTCTGTTAGAATTGATAAGCCATTGCTCCTTATATGGTTGTATAATTCCCGAACACTTAATGCCTCATAAGACACCACTCTGATATCCGACTTAATAGTCATCATGCACCAACTTTATTACACAAGCATTTGCTTCCAATTACACGTAGACTTAAACATACCCATTCATAACACATCTTTCTATATTCAGATTACCCCTTTATAATTTAAATACTCTGACACGACTTGAATATTTCTGCATTTAACATAATAAGAATCAACTCTTCAGATAATTTCATTATCTTTTCTCACATAATATAATAAATCCCAATAAACTACAATCTTATTCAAGAAAATTATGCCCACTCAGTCAACTTGTTCCCAACTATTTATATTATGTCCTTTGACTTTAACGATTTTAATGATTTCCACAGAACCCATAGCAAAATATCCTCATTCCCATACAGTTACTATTAAAGTACTAATAACTTTGTGAGTTTTGATATCCTTTCTTTACCTCCTAATCCTTAACACCGAACCTATCCTTCTCGAATAATTCAACATTCATACCCAATATTAAGAACACTCCGTGCACTACTAGATTCTTTGTTGACTTCATTTGAAATGCCAACCACCATGCTAACTTCTCCCGACAACAGATTTCAAGTCAAACCTTCTCCGACTCCCAACTATTTACAATGACGCATATTCACCTTTTTCTATTTAAAAAGATACTTCTGATCCCTCCTTTGTATTCTATAAATTCTAGCCGCTTCCCTTGTACCAATGATATCATATTCCAGCCCATAAGATAACCACTACTACATTCCCAATCATATTAACCCAAATATCAATGTAAACTTAATTCCTTACATACAAAACCACTCAATTTTCCAATAGAAATTATAGAATACTCAAAATCAGTACCATCACCTGCCGACTTCTTAGTTCTTAAAATTTCTTCATACTTCTGAATCCGCACAACCACAATTCCCTTGTTACATCGATAGCTTTCTCGTTTTCACCATACCCAACAAATTCTGAACCAACTTTCAATAATCACTAATCAACTTTTAGATATTCACGGATTTTGTCTCATTCTTGAACCTTGCACAACATCTCACAATTTTAAATATACCAAAATATAATATATTTAAATCATTTCCAGTAATCATATAAAGTTTCTCAAAATTTTAGCAATAAAATAGATAACTAAGATTACGAAATTTCCAACCAAATCCATTTCTAAATACTCCCTCTGTCCCATTTTAAGAGTCCTTGATGCCATTTTTTGATGTTCCATTTTAAGAGTCCTCCTTGAAAAGTCAAAGCACTTTAATACACACTTTCCAAGTTTGTCATTTATTGCATACAACTTTTCCATCTCTTTCATTGATGTGACACTAGAATTTTAAATTTCAAAAATGGGCAATATTGGAAAGTTAGAAAATCTCACAAAAATCAAGATGTCTCCTTAATAAGTTGGAATTCCAAAAAGAGACTCTTAAAATGGAACAGAGGGAGTAGTACTTTGACTTAGAATCCGTAGCTTTATAATTTAACAAATCATAAAACAATGTAAAATAACTTTAGAATATATATATATATATATTTAGAATACCGCATTCTACAAATCACCACAATCTCTAACGTTTGCAGGTCCACAAAAATTCCTTCAACACACGATACTGAGAGCACCATACCTGTCAATTTATACCTCTTCAGCCTTCCTCTACAATATCTTTCTTCATTGCCTTTGCACTACCAATTGTAATTGGTTTTCCCCAAACCCCCAGAATAATCCAAAATGTGTGGTCAATACTGTGATTCTCATGACTTATATAACTCTTCAATACACCAACCACTTTAACTAATTCTGTATCAAATTGAAGTAACCACATTAGACTTCCACGCGCAATCCGTTTATCGCCTTCTGCTGAATTCTCTCTCTCTCTCTCTCTCTCTCTCTCTCTCTCTCTCTCTCTCTCTCTCTCTAAGCTACTTGAATATTAGTCCACCACAATTAATCAAAAAACCTCCCACTTCTGACTTCAAATACTTGTTCTTATTGATAATACCAAAACTTCTCACAACAACATATCTAGCTAAGTGAATCCTTCACCCCAAATAATCCTCACAATTTCGCTTCTAATTCATTTAACTCCATAAATATCCTTCAACTCAACATTGTACTTGGAATGCCAACCCATCTCTGATTTCACCCCAATAACAATTCAACATCCTCCATTAGTCAAACATTTAGCAAGCATACTAGATACACCACAAAAATATTATTTTGCTTCAAACAGGTTTCCCAATTCTATCTCAATATTTCCCATACCAATTACCATACAGAAATCCCTGACAAAACCCTTATTCAATATCCAATAAACCCATATACTATCACTATATGACACAATCAACAATCTTGAACCCACAGCTAATTGCATTTTAGCACACTACACTTGCATAAGAAATAATAATAATAATAATAATAATAATAATAATAATAATAATAATACCCAATAAGAATACTCAATAGAATTGCAGCAAATTGATTACGTGTTGAGAGATTCCTCAACAACCATGAATGATTTTATAAGCTCTAAATACCCTACCACTTCAATAATCCTTACTGTATCTTCCTTCGCCGTCATCTTCCCATTTTCTATGAATTTACAAACCCATGAATTCCTCTAAACACCACAGAAAAATGTTACTCATTATCTACTTACACAAAGTCAAGAACTGTAGTCTTCCAGCATTAAGCCTACCGACTCTTCATTAAGTCGTACAATAACTCGATCCATGAACAACCTGGTGATAAAACACAAACTTCCCTCAGAATATCCATCACTAACTCTTCTCATAGCACAGATGACTCCAAGCTTTCCATACTCCCAAAACTACTCTTATAAAATATATAATACCATCGGACTAATAAATATTACTTCTGCCAAAAACAGATCAATACTTCACCCAACTCTTATTGGAAATGTAATATCTCTGGCTTGATAAATAATCCAAGAGAAACAAGAATATAAGGCCCATATAAAGAAATGAGAGATAAACTACAATAACAACTTACCTACTCATAATACTCATTCTAATAATATCCAAAGAAATTCAGAATACCCATAACCATAGATTTGACATTGAGAGCCAAATTAATAATAGAAGATCAGTCAGAATATAAAGTTTTAAATACCAGAAGATAATAGATAATCCATGAGTCCATAAAAGGTAGTACTCGGAAGAAAAATCCATACCCAATACTCAAAAATATGCCTTGAGTCAAACCCCTCATAATAATACCATATTGTCGAGAACTATTCCGATATAACTATCCCAATTCTTGACTCAAAATTCAGAATTTATTTTTTTTCTCTTTACTGATACTGATAACATTTAACCCCTTTCAACCTCACAATTATCCTTCTCACAATTACTTCATAAAACTGCTAATGAAACCCTTTTGTTGTTAACCGTCAAACCCATACGACTAACTCCAATTGATAATAAGTTTATATCAACTCCTCAAATAGAACTTCCCCTTTTCATACTAATCCAATAATTTTTTTTCCTCGATTCGTACCATCCAATATCTCATCATTCTCATACATATAAAAATGTATATCACAACATGCCTCATAATATAAATGCCTTTTATTCTACATGCATCTCGTTCTTATTCATGCATCGACGTGCAATTATATGCCATGTCAATTATATCTCATGCATATATGCATTTGTGCAACGCATCCATATACTCGTCATAATCATGTTCACTTAAGTCGTCGTCTCTCGCACCAAAAGTTCTAAGCCTATTGCTCTGATACCACTAACTGTCATGCCTCGGAACTGCACATACGATTCTAGGACACGTGGCACGCCACCAAGGCACTTCCCATGTCATTAGAGTTCCATAAAACACATTAGTAAAAGTTTTGACTCATGAACTCAACAAATTTTTAACATTTTCAAAGAGATTCTACAAACACATTTCCAAATGCACCCTAACGAAGCTATTTTTCAAAGGTAACACTTTGGTAGTTCAAAGGGTCCCAAAGGTACCCTCATGTTTAATTAAAAGTAAAACAAAGCACCCGAAGTGGTAAAACAAAAAGAGGATCAGAGGGATTTTTGACCGGTCGAACTGCCCCTTTCGACCCTTGGGCAGAATCCTTTCCCTGCTGTAGAATTTTGCCTAGAGATCAATCAACCACTTCGAATTTGCAATACTTTAAAACATTCAAAACATCAAGTTTTCTCTATAAACACGTAAAACACTATTGCAAGAAAACCCCGGGCACCTTGAGTTCATATCAACCATTAAAACAAATTAAAGCAAGTTAAAATCCAAAATCCATATTAAGTTGAACTCTTGGAGTATAACTCCGAGTTTATCGCCCAACCAAAACAAACAAGGAGGATAAATATCGTACCATTCCTAACATTACCAACAAGACATAATCCTCATGTTACAACCATTAACTTACTAACAAACCGTTACATGATCCCATTAATCCAATTTATATAACCACCAAATAACAACATGAACTTGGCTTCCAAATTACAAACTTCTTTGTCATGAGTTAGAAAACTAAACTTACCACATAACCCATTCCCAATACATTACTAGATTCAGCCATATTACAAGTTCCAATTCAAAAGTACAAGACTGACAACATAACTACAATTACTCCCAAACCCACGTTTCCTTGCTGATTCCTTTTCTTCATTTCTTCGTTGCTTTGCCTTTTATCACCTACAATGGTTATTCAATAACCACTACACTGTCACACCCCAACCCGCCCCCACACGGATTATGACGTGTAACAAGGAAGAATAACAATGATTTAAGTGTCTAAACAAGTTAAAACTCATTATGAAACCCTTTTTAAAACAAAATGCTTGAAATAAACCCCAAGGGTAGAAAGGTCATTTAACATTTTATAGCCAAATTTTATATCAAAGGATAGCCCTCTGAGTCTCGGTTCCAACGCAAAAAACGGCGCTCGAATCCGAATTTTCTAGAAAGAGTTATGTCTGTTTCCGTAAAACTCGACAGGCTAAAAATAAACCTGCGGATTTTGCACAACAAATTTCCACATCAATTTCCCTTTTTAAGAGTTAAAACATAACCAAAACCAAATTACTCATGCAAACCCATTATCATTCATTCCCAACTGATCCACTAAAATGTCCATGACACTTAGAAACTAAGAAGAAATTAAACTAGATTATTACAAAATCCTTACACTAATTGGTCTCAATTCTAAAGCATACAATATGAGTTTCTAATTACAAATTTTACAACCACCTCCCAACCCAACTGAGTACGCCCACAAACAACGTATTAACATATACAACAAAAGAAACATACTCCCAAGTTGTCCAGAACCCCGTGGTTCAACGCTTCTCACTGTGATGTTCATCTGAACCTGCGTGGTCATTAGCCACAAAATCTAATAAGCTTTCGCTTAGTGAGTACGTGGTGCTAATCATGCAATTGGAGTATTCAATGATTCATAACACCAATTAAACATTCACAACAATAAATGGTCGCAGGCGTGTCAAGAAATCAACCACCATCGTTCTGGACCCCTGATTCCGGGCCATTCTCACTTTTTCCGTCGCATATAGCGAAATCACTCTCATTCATCTGTGACCGTAGTCAATTCGTTCATGTGGTCGTCACCACTATCCCCTTTTCTCTGAGGATTTCAACATCTCTCTGTCCCTTATATATGGGCTAACTAATGGTGATTATCACTTGAGACCCTTTGACCCAAATAAGCACATAAGCAACTCAACATGTCAACATGGCAATTTCATCATTTATGGACATATTTTTAAATAATAATTAATCACATGCTTTTCTACTTAATCACAATTAAGCAATTTAAGCATTCACTAACAAATAAATAGCATTAAATATCCAATTTTGGGATTAGGACACTCACCTCACAAATAGGTCCAAATAAGCCTAGAAATCCCAAATTCCTTCGCAAGACTAGCTCCTAATGATTCCAATGATATCCCTACATATATATATATCACATATATGTATCACCCCTTAAAATGGGTCCTAGAAAAACATTATCAAAACTGAAAAAGAAAGACATAAAAATGATCCTCTCACCTTCACGATACCAAATATGGCTTCGATTCGCAAAGTAGAGGTCGGACGGCGAAGAAACGGTGACGGAACGGCAACGTGAAGTTTTTCTTCTTCTTAGCTCTCTGCGTCTCTCTTCTCTGCCTATCCAATTATAGTTTGTTTTTTTTTTTTTCTTTTTGAAAGAGTCCTAACCGACTCATTAGGAGTTGATAGATATTAGATTTAGGCTATTTCCATTTAACTCCCCAAATGATTTCTAACTTCTATTATGAAACCCCCCAATATTATATTAACTATCCAATATCTAAGTGGGTATGCGTCTATGTCACGTATGGGTCCCAAAAGTGGTCCCAAATATTTTCTTAAAGTTGCTAATTAACCTATTAGTTATGAATCATGTCCCTATTCACTCTCACGTGGGTGCCCAAACTGGTACCATAAAAGGTCACAACTAACAATAAGATATTTAAAAGCACTTGAACAAATATTCAATTAATCATATAAATGCAACTAAATGCAATTTATTTAATCTGGACCTCCCGTGGGTCCCACTTCACATCTGTCCCACCTCTAGTGGAACTTTCAACAGTGTCCTTTACTGAACACTTATCACATCAGGGTGACTGAAATTCACCCAAATCATCACATGCAATTAATCACATTAATTAATGCATGAGAAATAAATATTACTACCTTTTTACGGGTACGGGTATTACATCTCTCCCTCCCTTTTAGGAAGTTTGTCCCCAAACTTTTCTTATCTCAAGTACCGATTGTATACAAATATATTCCCTCGAACCTGCAACTCACGGTTCAATTCTGATTTGCAATATTTTAGCACGCAATAAAGAATGCATTACTTCATTGGTCAATACCGACTACAATCTCAATTGGTGGTCTACTGATTCCCATTCTCTTTGACATTTCAAATGATCACACTGAATCACTCAGTTCTTCAAACCCTACCATTTTCTGATGATAACACATTTAAAATATTCTGTCCCCGTAGTAGATATTTCTATCAAATTATTGAAAACATGACTTACTTGCCTGTGATGTATTCTCAACCAATTGTCAACTTGTAAAAGGCATTCTTCCAATATTCAATTCTTTCCCGTTGCCTCGTACGAACTCGCAAAACATCAGTACAAGTCAAATATTCCACCTTATGATGATAGACACCAATACGCATAGCATTTCAAAATTTCTTTCCACATACAAATAGATTAACTCAGCAAATTTGTATTTCTAGCCATTAACAATCGAACTCAGACACTTGTCTACAATCATTTATCCATCAATATCTAATCTCTGCTGACTTTGACTATTCATTCACGAAGTTTATCACAACAAATACCCATTTTCAGTTGGTCATTTAATATCATTGGCAATAACCCATGACTTTTCGATATTCCTGCCTTTTTTTTTCTGTTAAACCACATATCCCAGTATGTATTACAATTTGATGATAATCTTTTCAACATCTTAGCTTTAACTGCTAACTGATGATACCCAGATTTCGAATCTATCTTCGAAAGCTTTATCCCCTGTAACCGATTAACGAGTCATTCTGCACAATAAAATATAAGTAGCACGGTCTCATATCTGCCTATCAACATATTATTCCACAATCCCGTTATGGAATTCAATATATCTTTTAAAATCCATTCCTTGAGCTATCTGCATTTAGAACATATAATAGGCTTTTAGATTTCAACACATCTTACTGTAGAATGATACCCAATCGCTTCCCTTTCAGTAACCCATCAGTATTTTCTTTCCCCCTTTTTAAATAAACAGAAACCCAAACATATCTTTCAGTCAACTTCTTCCCTGTAATACAATAGCATTAGTTGACTCAAAATTACCCTTATTTACTATACTTGCCCAAAATACTGACAATAGTTGCACCAGCACAGCAATCCATTGATATTCTGTCTCTATACTTGACTAACTCAACATTAAAGCATATAATGAGCAATTTATCATTGGTAGGTAATCTTTTTCCCTGAGTCAATTTCATTCGAATTACCTACTTAGTTTACTGTAAAGCAGAAATCTGATCATTCCCCCTTTTTAGTAATTTCATCATACATTTCTTTATCCAAAAGCACAAAAGCAAACGGATCCCTAAGTCAATTCCATCTATTCTGATGCAATAGTGTCACTTATCCACATTTCTGCTATTATCATTTCTTGTCTAGTTGTCCCAGAAAATTTCAATTTTCTATCAAATCTTTATCTCAATGTAATCATTTTCCGGATAATCAATACACAGACAAAATTCTTCTGTCAATCTCTAATTCAAAATAGTAATAATCATTTTGGCTTTACCTGAATAACGTTGATTGCTAAACTGTAGCTCAGCATGAGTTTCAACTGTCTTCTTTACAATATACTGAATTTCCTGAAATGTAATCAAGTATTTCCCATCTCTGCAATTCATATAAGCTTCATACTTTGCAACTAACACTGCCAAATATTCAATACAGATGTAATCTCTCAGATTTCAAATCTTGTGTTTGATGATTTGCCTCGTAAAGTTCCAATTTCCCGTAAAATATAAGCAGTTATAATATCAGCATACAACTCAATCTCAATTCAAAATTTCATCTGGATCAACAAATGTCCACGTGTCAAACAATTAATCCAATATGTGTCTTCACAAATCAATTCTTTATTTCCTCATAAGTCTTTCATGTGATCAGTATAATAACCAAATCTATGGTGCAATTTTGATTGTTATCACTCCCAGATCTTCTATTAGCTCATCTCTTACCTTAGGGCTTCAACTGTTGTAGAAAATATCTTCATTTAATTCCAATCAAAATCCAATCTTCAATAATTTTTTTTTCTATCTATAACAGATTATATATCAGCGTCATTTACAACTTGAGTCCTCAGCATAATCTTCACAAATTTTCTTCTTTTCCCGTGGTCTTCCAAACTATATATACACTAACATTGAATAATAAAATCATCACAATTATCGTCACTCATTCATAAGTTTAAAACTTCAACTAGTGTTGTGGTTATCCCAATTATCTCCACAATTACTCACAATTTTTTTTTTTTTCAGGTCTTCAACAAATCTTAACAATGTCTTCACTCTGTTATTCTGTTACTCGTACCCAAATCTCAAGTTCATAATAGGAAGCACATGTATGTACTGATGAGACTAGCAGATGATTCATTTAGCCATTGCTCATATACTGCTTCTTAACTTATAATTTCAATTAACTTCAGCTGATTCTGATTACTCTGTCTTTCTTCTTGTAGTAACACCTATAATCTCCACAATATTATGCTTGGATGAACAAATCTCTTATCAAATAAAATTCATGTCGTGCATCTTCTTCATTTTTAACTCTATAACTCCATTAGATACGGTACCCCAAATTTTAGTTATAATTCTAATATTTTGCTGATAGTAATTCTATCTTCTTCCAATCAAATTACTTAATCAGTCTTCAAATGGCATATCAAGAATTCATTTACTACCCAAATATTTCCAAACGTCAATTCGATGTCTTCTCATAATTTAAATAAACCCAATTCTTGACAATTATTTTTCATTAACCGGAGAACCTCGCTACTGTTAATATACTGACTGATAACACCTCATTAACTGTCTTGAAGATAGAACCCCATTTGGTTTGGTTTCTGACCATTACATATCAACTAAAGCATACACAACTGGCAGTCTGTTCATACCCTAAAATATATCAAATAGAAATACCGTACCATCTATTAACATTCTTGTACTACCCTCACATCACATACTGCTGATGTACCAGAATCAAACACGATAACCCTCGATAAGTCATTACCAACTAAGATCCCCCATTCATATATCTGACCAGTTAATAACTTCCACAATGTAATAAATACACAACTCTTCTCAGAATCAGAAACACGTATGTAGATCATAATTAAGCAATAAATGAATAAATAAATGATTAAATAATTTTACCTTTATCTGGTGTCTGTGGTATCCCAAGTATAAATTAGTGTTGGTCT
This sequence comes from Hydrangea macrophylla, assembly GCA_033977485.1. Lineage (NCBI taxonomy): Eukaryota > Viridiplantae > Streptophyta > Magnoliopsida > Cornales > Hydrangeaceae > Hydrangea > Hydrangea macrophylla. Next base: position 13,668,104 of record CM066999.1, on the reverse strand, counting down.
TTCCCTTTTTGGCGATTGAGTAAATCTTGAAGAAGTGTTAGATGTCGAAGCATTCAGATTCCCTTGTCTTTTAGTAAAACAATCTCGCATTTGGTTACCCTGTTGCCCACATCTAAAACAATTACCCTGGAACCCTAAACCCTTAGTTTGACAATTTCCCGCGATATGCCCAAATTGCCTACAAACATAGCAGATCATAGTATTATACCATACACCCCGGTGTCGTTTCTCACATATCGGACAATACGGCTTCTTTTCTCTAGGAATACCACTTGTTGATGAAGTACCCTCATTTACTCTTTCCAACTTACCTTGACTTTTTCCTTGAACTTTCCCCTAATCTCTTACCTTTTTTTTTTTATATTGACTGAACTTTCTCATAAACTCTTCTGTGGTCAATGGTTTTGTTCTTACCTCTGGGTTCAGATTTCCATGCCCCCTTCCACTGATGCTGTACTAATTCTCCTATTCTCATTATTATTCCTACAACCCTTTTCATTCGATCCACCATTTTCGGTGATATTTGTCTCTTCTCTGAATCCATTACTTCCAGATAATTAGGACTGGCAACCAATAACCTTAGTGGTCACCATACATACTATGTTTTAAATATCATAAGCATGCTAAACAATATTTTAAGCATGCTAAATAAACGTGTATGCATGATCACATAATTACATGTTGTTATGTGCACACTCACGCGTCGTCGCTCGTTCCCAAAGCTCTAGCCTATTGCTCTGATACCAAAAATTGTCACACCCCAACCCGCCCCCACACGGATTATGACGTGTAACAAGGAAGAATAACAATGATTTAAGTGTCTAAACAAGTTAAAACTCATTATGAAACCCTTTTTAAAACAAAATGCTTGAAATAAACCCCAAGGGTAGAAAGGTCATTTAACATTTTATTGCCAAATTTTATATCAAAGGATAGCCCTCTGAGTCTCGGTTCCAACGCAAAAAACGGCGCTCGAATCCGAATTTTCTCGAAAGAGTTATGTCTGTTTCCGTAAAACTCGACAGGCTAAAAATAAACCTGCGGATTTTGCACAACAAATTTCCACATCAATTTCCCTTTTTAAGAGTTAAAACATAACCAAAACCAAATTACTCATGCAAACCCATTATCATTCATTCCCAACTGATCCACTAAAATGTCCATGACACTTAGAAACTAAGAAGAAATTAAACTAGATTATTACAAAATCCTTACACTAATTGGTCTCAATTCTAAAGCATACAATATGAGTTTCTAATTACAAATTTTACAACCACCTCCCAACCCAACTGAGTACGCCCACAAACAACGTATTAACATATACAACAAAAGAAACATACTCCCAAGTTGTCCAGAACCCCGTGGTTCAACGCTTCTCATTGTGATGTTCATCTGAACCTGCGTGGTCATTAGCCACAAAATCTAATAAGCTTTCGCTTAGTGAGTACGTGGTGCTAATCATGCAATTGGAGTATTCAATGATTCATAACACCAATTAAACATTCACAACAATAAATGGTCGCAGGTGTGTCAAGAAATCAACCACCATCGTTCTGGACCCCTGATTCCGGGCCATTCTCACTTTTTCCGTCGCATATAGCGAAATCACTCTCATTCATCTGTGACCGTAGTCAATTCGTTCATGTGGTCGTCACCACTATCCCCTTTTCTCTGAGGATTTCAACATCTCTCTGTCCCTTATATATGGGCTAACTAATGGTGATTATCACTTGAGACCCTTTGACCCAAATAAGCACATAAGCAACTCAACATGTCAACATGGCAATTTCATCATTTATGGACATATTTTTAAATAATAATTAATCACATGCTTTTCTACTTAATCACAATTAAGCAATTTAAGCATTCACTAACAAATAAATAACATTAAATATCCAATTTTGGGATTAGGACACTCACCTCACAAATAGGTCCAAATAAGCCTAGAAATCCCAAATTCCTTCGCAAGACTAGCTCCTAATGATTCCAATGATATCCCTACATATATATATCACATATATGTATCACCCCTTAAAATGGGTCCTAGAAAAACATTATCAAAACTGAAAAAGAAAGACATAAAAATGATCCTCTCACCTTCACGATACCAAATATGGCTTCGATTCGCAAAGTAGAGGTCGGACGGCGAAGAAACGGTGACGGAACGGCAACGTGAAGTTTTTCTTCTTCTTAGCTCTCTGCGTCTCTCTTCTCTGCCTATCCAATTATAGTTTGTTTTTTTTTTCTTTTTTTCTTTTTGAAAGAGTCCTAACCGACTCATTAGGAGTTGATAGATATTAGATTTAGGCTATTTCCATTTAACTCCCCAAATGATTTCTAACTTCTATTATGAAACCCCCCAATATTATATTAACTATCCAATATCTAAGTGGGTATGCGTCTATGTCACGTATGGGTCCCAAAAGTGGTCCCAAATATTTTCTTAAAGTTGCTAATTAACCTATTAGTTATGAATCATGTCCCTATTCACTCTCACGTGGGTGCCCAAACTGGTACCATAAAAGGTCACAACTAACAATAAGATATTTAAAAGCACTTGAACAAATATTCAATTAATCATATAAATGCAACTAAATGCAATTTATTTAATCTGGACCTCCCGTGGGTCCCACTTCATATATGTCCCACCTCTAGTGGAACTTTCAACAGTGTCCTTTACTGAACACTTATCACATCAGGGTGACTGAAATTCACCCAAATCATCACATGCAATTAATCACATTAATTAATGCATGAGAAATAAATATTACTACCTTTTTACGGGTACGGGTATTACATCTACTATGCAAGCTATATGCTTGTGAATGACAACATTTATGTACATGGATAATAGACATGCTCAATCTCATCTTTACACATAACTATGGTCTCCGAGAACGCGAGTACCGGTCCCCCTTTCACGCTAGTCCGCGACTACTCCATTAGTCTGTGTGACTAACCGAGCTACCCACGCCTCTTTCTTTTAGGCGAGCGGTCTCATGGCCATTTTAGCACCTAGTCACATATCTTCGATGGCAAGTACTGGTTCCCCTTCAACCCAACTTGACAACTCAACATGCTCAAATAGTCATTACACCGTACAATTTCACATATTACACATGAATTATCAAAATTACTCTAAACATGTGAATTTTAAGCTAACTAGACATGCTTTCCATTACAAAGACAATCCCAAATATCCAATTATCCATATTCCATAAATATTGTCACTCATCTCAAGGATTTCGCTCCTAGTAGCCAAATTAAAAGCCTAGTAACCTCCAGGTACAATTCCTATACCAAATTAGTAAATTATGAGCTAAGCTCTCGAATTGGGGCTCATAAAAATTGTTTTAGAATTTAATAAGGATGGTACTATCGCGTTAGACTCACTTCCAGGAGTCCGAATACATAACCTGTTTTGAAATTGAACGTCAAACAGTATGTTTGGCGTCGAAGGCGTCGTCGTCGAGACCGTCGTCAACTTTATACAAATTCCTCTATAAAATTTCTAACTTAGTCTAATGAAGGTGATGACTCATGTGATGAGTCATCTGCCATGTGTCGCGTAGCATGCAAGTCACATGATATAGTTTTTATTTTTGCCTCCTCAGGTTTTATAAGTTTTGCATTTATACCCCTGCTAGTTATAAAGCTTATTAAAACTATCCCAAACTTAAATGGATGTTTGTCTATGTCACGTATGGGTCCCATAAGTGATCCCACATAATATTATGTAGTTACTAATTAACCTACTAATTATGCAACATGTCCAATTCACCTTCTCAAAGGTATACCTAACGGACCATTGAAATGGTCTCTAACAATTAACATGTTATTTAAGCAACATAATAAAATATTCACATATGTCATAATAAACATTTAAGCACAAAAGAATTACTCCACATGTCTGTCCCATCACACGGGGACCTTTCATAACTGTCCCGAGCTGGGACTGCGACATTAGCCTATTTCCTGGGTTCCAAACTGGACACCCCTAATCACCTTAGTGAGTTAATACTCACTTAGCACATATAACCACATCATTAATATATTACTAATAATGCATGCTAAATGCAACTAAATACTGCCCACGGAAGCGGGTGTTACACTTACTCCTGACAAATCTGTGGTACCATTCTCTTCGGTGAAGGGTAAAAGAGGGGTAGTAGTTTATTCAACTAATGAGGAGGAATGTCACACCCTAACCCGCCTCGGGCGGATTGGGACACATGTAACAACGATAAAGTGCCCAAATAACACTAATTAATAAGGAAAATAAGAATTAACAAACACAAAAGAACCTTATAGTTACAAAACAGCCCCGAGGGGAAAATGTTCATAAATAAAATAGGGTAAAAAGCATTTTGCACCCCTAATGTATACACCGTTTTGGACTTTGCACCCTAATGTTTCAATTTTCTCAAATTGGCCCTTAATGTATATAGCGAGTTGCAATGTGGCCCTTCCGTCAGCATTTCCGTCAAAAACTAACGAAAAATCGCCCATGTGCAAGTCATGTGACTTATTTAAGGGTATTTTAGTCATTCACCATAAATTAAAAGCATTTTGCACTCTTAATGTTTGGTTCATTTGGCGATTTGCACCCTTAATGTTTGGTTCATTTGGCGATTTGCAACCTTTATTATTTTAATTTTTTTTTTTTTAAAAAAAAGATGTTCTTGCATAATTATTGGGTTCCTCTACCGCTACCCATTAAAATTGAGTTTTAATTAGTTTAAATTTCTAAAAATAATATTTTAGACTATTAAATTTTTTTTATTATGTACACTGTGTGGGACCCAAAGGGAAAGTTTTGGAAAATTATTGCAATCATTTTGATATTTTAACAACAATGCCAGGGGCACTAACAAATCTCACTAACACTCACACCCACACTCTATCTCTCTCCTAGTGGCACTTTGAAATTAATCAGGAATGTTAGGAACACTGTGTGGGACCATATAAAATTCTTGGGGGTTTATTTCATTTTAAAATGTTTTATAGGAACATTTTAGAGCACCTAAATAATGTTTTGTACATTATTTTAAATTGCTTAAAATATCTTTGATTGATTGTTAATTTATGGAATTAACACAAGGTGTTTAGTACACTAAGGGAAACTTGATTAAATTATTTGGTAAATTTTCTCAATTTTTGGGAATATGTTTTAGAGCATATATTGTGTTATGTACACGATATTAATTGCTTAAAATATAATAAATAAAGTTTTTAATTCTTAAAATTAATATATAGTATTTTGTACACTGTTTGGGGACTTGAGAAAATTTTTAGTAAATTATCTCATGTTTTTTATATTTTAGAGCATAAAATTTATGCTTATGGATATTAGTTTTAATTGCTTAAACTATCCCAAATAGATTATTAATTTTTGAAATTAATATGGATGTTTAGAACCCCATATTGGACCACTGAAATTTCTTGGAGAACAAATTTCTCAAAAGCTTTGTATTTTTGAGAATTTATTTATTCATAGTTAATTTGTTTAACTAAATCAAATTTGTTAGTGCCCCTGGCATTGTTGTTAAAATATCAAAATGATTGCAATAATTTTCCAAAACTTTCCCTTTGGGTCCCACACAGTGTACATAATAAAAAAAATTTAATAGTCTAAAATATTATTTTTAGAAATTTAAACTAATTAAAACTCAATTTTAATGGGTAGCGGTAGAGGAACCCAATAATTATGCAAAGAACATCTTTTTTTAAAAAAAAAAATTTAAAATAATAAAGGTTGCAAATCGCCAAATGAACCAAACATCAAGGGTGCAAATCGCCAAATGAACCAAACATTAAGGGTGCAAAATGCTTTTAATTTATGGTGAATGACTAAAATACCCTTAAATAAGTCACATGACTTGCACATGGGCGATTTTTCGTTAGTTTTTGACGGAAATGCTGACGGAAGGGCCACATTGCTACTCGCTATATACATTAAGGGCCAATTTGAGAAAATTGAAACATTAGGGTGCAAAGTCCAAAACGGTGTATACATTAGGGGTGCAAAATGCTTTTAACCCAATAAAATATGGTCAAATTTTATACCAAAAGATAGCTCTTTGAGTACCGGTTTCAATGTAAAAAAAAATGGTGCGCGAATTTGAATTTTCTAGAAAGAGTTATGCATGTTTCCGTAAAAGACGGCGACGGAAATTTTTGTGAGCGGATCGATCCGTCCTTTGTACACGGATCAATCCAACTTGTCAGAATGTCCCCGAAAAGGGCCGGGTCGATCCGCCCTTTAACCCGGATCAATCCGGATTTGCAGAACTTGATTTTCACTGCTAAAAACCCTGTTTTTACAAGCCAAAACATACCACAACCCATCCACACTTCATGAAACTTTAAGAAAACATTCCAAACACATATCTAAGTTCTTCCACACAATAACCAAACATATAAGGCTCCATTACAACCACAATTGAATCATACAAACCATAAATTCCTACACATTTAAATCAAAATATTGCATTTGAGCTATTTTTACAGCTTAAAAGTGGATTGGATTTTTAAAAAAGCTCTGAAAACGTTTTTGCTAAGGGAAGTGAAAAAAAAAAATGAACTTATTTTGCTATCTCATTGCTTGCAAAAAAAGGCTAGAATTGAGCTTTTAATTTCAAACTACAAGAAATGGCATTGTGGATACCGCATTTAACTTACCCACAGCTTTTAATTTTAAAACAATTTCTTTCAAATTCAAATACAAAGAGTCGCCACTTAATTTTTAAAAGGAAAATTAAGAAACTATTTTAAAAGCGAACTGATCTTTTGCGAAACCAAAGATAAACTAGGTCCGGGGATTATGGAATGAGAGGGGAAGGAGCCCAACGGACTAAAACACCCCCTCTCATCCTATCTCGTGATAGGCCTCTACTTGACATCCTTTTAATCGAATTATTAATCTAAGCATGCCCTCAACTAATACATATATATATATATATATATAGATAATACATTACACAAGCATGTTGAAAAGGGTGCAAAATTGCTAACGACAAGATATCATTCATAAACCACATAATTCAAGTAGCAAGCAAAATGATATGCAACAAGGAACTAGAGAGCTTACTCGGGATCCAGTCGCGAATATTTAAATATGCGATGCATACAAAAAGCAAAAATCCTAATAAAAGAGTCTCTGATCGCACGTATACACATAAGGCAAATCCTAATTCTAATGTGTCGCACATGGGGTCATAAAATCAATAAAACCAAAGAATCAAATAAACTACGGAAGAGTTGAGAAATTGTACCGCAAAGCGCTACAAAACAAAGGGTTAGTTCACATATATCAAAACAGTGCAAAGAATTAACATAGTCATAGACTCCCTAGGATTTTAGTTTAAAACCTACAAGTTATGAGAGAACTAACGTAATTATGAATTCCTCTTAATTAGTTGGAAGTGTAGCATTTCTATAGATATGTAAGTCTCAACTAGGAGCTAATAAAATGTCCATATATAGATGATACAATCCCAACATGATCATAAAGAATTCATAATTAGGTTCCATTTAGGAGGAACGAATTTTAATTACAAATGTTAATCTACATGCATGAATGTATGAGAATACATGAACATGGATGAACTATGAATTGCCCATTGATTCAAATCTTTTTGCCTCTGGATTTAGACTTAACTAATCATTATTAAGGCATAGCTTAAGTCCTAAGTCAATAACAAGGGCCATTGGGACCATTGTTTACAAGATATATCAAAACTATTCCAAAACAGTGAAAGTTTCAGCAAGCAGACCCGAACTTCAAAGAAATAAAAGGGGTGTTTCTAATGGTTTGATGTCAATGATTTTTGGACACAAGAAGCCTCTGTGAGTCTAGTATCTAACCCAAAAAGAAAATCAAGGTTTGAACGGTTAGATCTCCGGGAATTAGACAAATATCAGACACTACTCAGAGACTTGCAACTCTCCGTCCAGAGTTTTTGTATGATTTTTTAAAAATAGTAAAAAAATGATAAAGTCTCTAATCGTTTTGGGGTATCTTTCTAACACATTGAACTTCACAGAAAAATTTATTTTAAACCAAGTAAGCTTGGCTAAAGCTCTGATTTGCTCATTTTAAAACAGACTCACTGTTCTGAAATTCTGGACAGATTGTTGTTATTCCACAAAACCCTTGACCAAACCATTCTAAAGATGAAATCTCATAAAAGCAAAAATTACAATGGTAGAACTTTGAGTTATAGACACTTTTCCATTGGTTTCATTCGATTCCAACGGTTAGATTTTAAACTAAAAATCTATGATCAAAAATAGTTTGTGGACTGACTGCAACATTGTTTAGTTCATCCTTCACTTACTAATTTTAACTATTAAACCATTAAGTTTGGCTTAAGTTAAACTAGTTCTCCTACCATTTGATGGTTATGGGAGGCTAAATGCATTTACAACACATAAATCTCAACGAAGTATGGAGAAACTTCATGAAACTTAGACATAATAAACCTAAATCATGGAAATAAGTTTAGGTTTACTAACCCAATGTACCAACATCAACTTCAATCTTCTTGTAAGGCATGAGCTTACAAGAGAATTGAAGGATTCAAGCCTACGAGTTCAAGTAAGACATTGAAGGTCTTATGAATTCCAAAGACTAAAGAAACTAAAGAAAGAGGAAGAGAACATTCAAACTTTAAGAAGTTGTGATTAAACTATAACTAAGATCAATTAACTTAGAGCTTTTACCTCCAAAATATCCTCAACTTGGTGTTTTTGGAGAACTCCCAAGGACTAATCAAGCTCTTCAACCTTTCAATTCACACAATTCTTTCCTTAACTCCTAATTGTGCTTAGAGAAGAAAATTTGAAAGTCTTTGAGACAAAGAGAACTAATATAACCTAGAGATTCCAAGAATTTTCCAACCCCTTACAAGAGGATATTCATTCTCTATTTATAGACAATTTTAGAGGGGTATTTCAGTCTTTTCAGAGCAGAAAACCCTAATTCATGTGTCCTTTTGGTAGTACAAAACGTGTTGTATAACAGCTGGCTGCTATAAAAACGCGGCACTCAACGGAGATGGAAGCGGCACTCAATAAATGCCGCTGGGGCACTCAGTGAATGCCGTCGCGGCATTCACTGACCGCCGGAACGGCATTCATTGAATGCCGCAGAGAACTCCAGGGACTGCCATCTTTTTTGGAAATTCATTTTTCACGGCACTTGATATAAAAATGCGGCACTTGGTGATTGCCGTTGCGGCGCTCACTGATTGCCGCTCCGGCAGTTAGGGAGTGCCGCAGCGGTAATCCGTGACTGCCGGACAAGAGGTCAAGTGCCGTTTGGGCTCTATTTTCCAATTTTTTCTCTTTTGCTTTCTATTTAAAGTTGGATAGTCCTTTGAAGAGCTTGATTTATCCTTGGAAGTCCTAAATAAGTTCGGACATTGTCATCATCGGATATGGAGGTAACACTCCCCTTAATTCGACATTTGGTCAAAATCGGGGTGTCTACAGGCATAATGTTTTGATGTTTTCCTAGAGTTCTTTATTCGATATCAATTGCTCACCTTTTATGGCGTAAGAAGTTCATGGTAGGGGTGTTGACAATTGTCGATCACTAGCAGTTCTTAATTTTGTGAGATTTAATCAAGTTTAATTCATGAATATTGTCAAGAATATAGAGCAATGTTGACATTTTCAAGTCCTCCAACTAGTTTCTGACTTCTTAATGAAAACAAGTCCCAATCCCTAACTAAACAATTAAACTTGTTCATTCTGTATAGAATTTGCATGATGAAAATGGCATGTAGCATTGGAGTTGCTCGAAAAATGATATGTTTCTTAAATTTGTATCTCAAGTGGGTCAATGTGGCAATAGACTCATTGAAAGATGTTGAAGTGGTCTCATCATTGTTGAAGTGGGCCCATTTGGGATACACTTCCCTACTTTACTCTCTAGGTGAGTATAAGATGTAAAATATGTTAGGGTAGATAAAATTTGTTGTAGTTTTGCGCCAATATTTGTTTCGCCAAAATGTGCTTTTATTTGTTGGTAATTACGTACTAAGTTGGGAACATTATGAATGGTATGTGTCTAAATAATGCCATTAACCATTGATCATTCACTGGGGCGTCTCATCAAGGGGAGTTTTGAGAAAATCCCTACTCCCACACAACCTGTGGTTGAAGTGGAAGATAAGGTGGAGAATGAGGAAGATTTGGTGGAAGAAGAGAAAGAGGGTGAAACAGTTGAGCCAGAAACTACAGTTCCCGAGGATGCTGAGATAAAGAGAAGGCCTGGAAAAGAACCTCTCCTTGAAGAGGTACCCAAATCCCCTTTTCCGGCACCATATCCTCAAAGGTTAAAGAAACCTCAACAAGAGATCAAAAGTCAAGAGTTTCTGGAGTTATTTAAGCAAGTAAAAAATCAACCTCCCGCTCCTAGACGCGATTAAACAAGTGCCTTCCTATGCCAAGTTCTTGAAAGACTTGTGCACTATTAAGAGGAAACAAAGTGTTAAGAAGAGCGCTTACCTGGCCTGCCAAGCAAGTGGAATTCTCAAGCACGATTTGCCTTCCAAATACAAGGATCCAGGTACACCAATGATTTCTTGCATAATCGGTCAGAAGAAAGTGAACAATGCTCTGCTCGACTTAGGATCGAGTGTAAATCTCTTACCTTACACTGTCTACCAACAGCTAGGGTTGGGAGAACTTAAACCTACTCGAATTACTCTCCAACTTGCAAACCGATCAATCAAATATCCGCGAGGAGTTTTAGAGGATGTCTTAGTCCAGATTGATACATTTGTCTTTCCTGTTGACTTCGTTATTTTAGACACCGAGCTGGTATATAATGCCAAATCTCAAATTCCGGTGATCTTTGGACGTCCTTTCCTTGCGACGATCGATGCGACAATCAAAGTGAGGAGTGGAGTACTGACCGTTGTTTTCGGGAACATGATATTAAATATCAAAATCTTTTCAAACCCCCAAATTGAAGATTTTGATGATGAAGAGGAAGTAAATTGTGTAGATTCGGTAATTCAAGATAATTTTGATTCGACTACTCCCTCTGACCCTGTGGAGTCCATTATCACCAACTCGTGTTATGAATTGGATAAATACACTCCGCAAGATGAGGAGATGAGTCAGATGTGTACATTATTGGAGGTTGTGGAGGAGAAAGTTGCGAGAGCAATGTGGACGGCCCAATATGAACAATTACCGCCAAAGACAAAGTTGGCAGTGCTGTCAAACCTACAATTTCCGGAGTTGGAATTGAAAGAGCTCCCGAAGGAATTGAAATACGTGTTTCTGGGAGAAGAGAAGACCTTTCATGTGATAATTTCATCCGTTTTGAATCTAGAACAGGAAGGTAACTTGATTAAGTTGCTCAAGCAACACAGGAGTGCATTGGGATGGACCGTTGCAGATTTAAGAGGCATAAGTCCATCCATATGCACCCACAAGATTTACCTGGAGGAAGATGCCAAACCATGTCGACAAATGCAAACTGGTTGTTGATGTACTTCTATCATGTATTGAGTGATTGATTACATAAAACAATTGTGCATGTGTTTGTACTTTGTTCTCTGAATAAGATTATTTTTCCCACATTGCTCTTCCAAGTATTTTATTGGATGAGCAAGTGAGATCTACCACTTTCTATAGGTCATATGAGAATGAATTAATGATAGAAAATAGTGGATTCCACTTGTTTACCAATGAGGTACTTGAGTAAGTAATGAGTGAGCAAATTGCCTGCTAACAGTGACATGTACTAAGATTTTCACTCTTCTTTAACAGTTACTAAGTAGGTACATAGCACCCATACAAAGAAGGAATAACGCTATGCTTCGGAAGTCATAATCCTATAAATTTGCTTCTCAAATACTTAGACAATAGATACAGTTGTAATACATGGTGATATATGGTACTATTGATCATTGTCACAGCATGTGGTACAATTTTTGAAGTATTTGAAAATTAAATTTAAAATTTAGATTTGATAAGCATATTTGGAGAAGAAAGACCTACAAGAATGTCCTATTCTCTCTTCATTGAAAAGCAAAATAGTGAAACAGCAATGTTATGATTGTAAGAGCTCGTTTGTGAGGTTGGGAATATAAGACATTTTTTATTAACAATTTTTTTTTTCTTTCTAAAAGAGAGTGTTTATGGAGGATGTTCTAAAAGTGCTTATCACGTGAGAATAAGAGATGGTTTTGAAAAAAAATAGAAGAGTGTTTGGCAATCCAGCTATAAAAACTGAATTTTCTAGATAAAATGATCAAGGAGATTTTAACTTACAATTATTGAATATTGGACAGTCATGGTCGCTTTCAAAAATGAACAAGGAGTTTTTACGTAAATGACAATTTTAATCGAAAAAGCTTTAAAAGTCTGGTTCAGCTTTTTATCAAAAGCATTAAAATGAAGTTGATTTTCGAAAAATAAAAAAATAGTTGCCAAACAGACTCAAATTTTTAATAATTAGTAATAATCTCAAATTATTGATTAGTCGGGCATGCCAGTAGAAGCTAGTAAAATGCAATTGCATTAAACATTGGCATTACCCATAAAAAATTCGTTCAAACGTAAATTAATCAAATTTTATAATATGAATATTATTTAGATATATATTTAATTTAGAGAGAGTGTGTTGAGGGAAGGGGAATTATATATAGAAAGGAGATGAAAATATAAACTGGAGTTTCAAGTTCTGAAAAAATTTAAATTAACAAAGTGGTGAAGAGTGAAAAAAAATCTGGACCCTCAATGATGTATAACATAAAAATAAAATAAAATAAATGTGTAAAGCTCTGTTTGAAATAACTTCTGATTTCTCAAATGTGCATTTTGGCCCAAGTGTGCTTCTCAGACCCAAGTGTCCACATTGTTTAGCAGATTTAGATTTCAATTAATTAATCTTCACTCCAATGGTGCCCTTGTGATTAGAGACTTTTGCCTACCTAAACGTAAAAGCTGAAATCAATCCAAACGGGGCCTAAGCACTCCACACAATTATGACACAAATGCATCCACAGGAGGCACATCAGAATTTAGATGCAGCAAAGTAAAAAGTAGAAGGCACACAAGAAAGGACAATATGCTCTTCCTCCCCTTTTATAAAATCAGCCATATGACAAAACAGCGACTCCACATTCTTTAAAATCAATATAAAAAGTGAAAAATAAAAATTATGGTATTTGAAATCTATACATTCTACAAAAGATGCATACACCACCACCTTCAGCAAAACTTCAGGTGGTAGAGATTGTCTGGTGCTTCGCAAGCTCTGTTTGGCGGCGTCCTAAATGGAATGCAACGAGTATCCACAATAAACAAACCTGAACCAGACAGAAATTAGAAATAAGAGATCATCAGTCTTAGGTCAAAGATAAGAAGATTCAACAAAATTTTTTACTTTCAATTCTTTGGCAAGGCATTAAGAAATATATCCAGGATACGACCCAAACGGGGTTTAAAGCAATATCTGCAAGTTCTTGAATCAATACACCATTCGAGTCTATAAAGAACTGGTTCTCGGTTCCAGTTCTACGTAGTTCAGTGTTTGTCTAGAAGCTTTTTAGGTACTCAAGAGTCCGTTTCTGACTTTAAAATGACCGGAGCACTGGTTCATATCAAATCAACGGATTAATAATTTAAAGGGTTAATTACATTTTAGCACCCTGTGGTTAGGCCCATTTTCACTTTAACCCTTTGTACTTCAGAAGTCAACAATTACCCCCATGTGGTTTCGGACTAAAGTGAAACTACTAAACTTTCTCTCAAAATAGCCCCACACGGGGATTAAGTATTAAAATTAAAAATTAACTCACAGAGAAGAGTTTAAAGTGTCAAAATTAACCCCAAATATGCAGCTAACTCCAAAATTAGCCCATAAAGGGATTGGGTGTTAAAAATTAGCCCCAGATACAACATTATCATCACATAGGGGTATAATTCCAAAATTAACCACACAAAGGTGCTTTTAAGTGTTAATATTTTTGGCCAATTTTGGAATTTTGGTCAGTATTGAGGAAAATCTTTACAGTTTCACTTTAGTCCGAAACCACAGGGGAGTAAGAGTCCATTTTTGAAGTACAGGGGGTAATGTGAAAATGGGCCTAACCATAGAGGGTAAAATATAATTAACCCTAATTTAAATGAGAGCCAATAAAACAGTGAGATTTTGTTTGAACTTGAACCTACTTTCATCATTCCGGAACTGGCCCTGAATGAAATTATTTTTGAAAACAAAAAGTAAATCAAGGATAGGATAAAAAATTCTTACAGGCAAGGCATAAAGAGAGACGGTCGATGTTTTTCCATTAAGCGTGCTGAAAAGTAGCTTGTACATTCCAGCTGCTGTAGCATCTCCGAGCCTTTGAACAATCACATCTATACATACCTGCAGTATTGTGTGTTCAGTAAGGCCATGTTTGGTGCTAAAGGCAATAAAATTATCACCAATCGTAGACGTGTGATAAAGCCACATAAAAGATGTGTGATAAAGCAATCTTTGGGAGCTAATGGAAAGATTAACACTATTCACGCTTTAGATAGTACTGAAGTCCTCTATGATGGAAACTAAGGTATGTTCGGAATGACAACTTGGGAATGCATCCCACCAGGCTCTAGTTACAACATCCTCTTCATTTTCAACTTACTTCAAACTTTAAAGATGCGTTCTAATACAGTTATTACTTTTTCGAAAGAAAAAAAAAGAAGAAGTTAACTTGCTTCCGCTTTGGAGTTGGAGATGGTGTTCTGAACATGATCAGCATTTGAGTTGGGAGTTGACGGAATCTAATGGTCCTCAACTTCCATAGTAAATAACTATCACTCTATCATATTTCTATCTCCACCGGATCACCTCTACCTCTTTTTCATTTTCTCTCACTCTATATCTTTATCAATACATCACATCTACTTCGGACAAGAAGTTACTCATGTAGAAAATACAGCATAACAGCTCAATTTGAAAGATACAAGCTACAATGCAAGGAACTCTTGTACAACAACTAGTACGTACTCGAGACTTTTTAGTTCCTTTCCTTTTCTCCAAAAATAATTTCATTTCACTAATTTGTTTGGTCCATGGATTTCGTGAGGGAGAAGAGAGGGGAAAGGAAAACAAGATAAAAAAAAATAGACCCTTAGGTAAGGTAAAAGGAACTAGTTTTCCATCTTGTTTTCCTTACCACTCTCTTTTTCCTCATGAAATCCATGAACCAAACAAAGCCTAAATGAAGGAAAACCTAGTCAAAAAGAAAGTAATCATACCTTAGCTTTGTATTTTTCATCCTGGGAGACAACAGTAAATAGGAGTTCTCTTCCAGGTCTGGTTAAAACATAAGTAACCACCTGCCAAACAATAAAAAAGCAAACCCTAAGAGACTGAACAGTATAAGAAGAGCATAGTCTAACTGGAAAAGGAATATATATGTATATACATATACATATACAATTCATATATATAGAGAAAACAATACACGGAGAAGCAAACCAGGCAGATATACAAGACAAACCTTTCGAAGGGTCTCTGAGACAGCAACCGCAACCCAAGTTGGCCACACAGCAACAGCAATCAAATTTAAAAAGCCAACAAATGGAGCAGAGCATATTGCCACAGTAACCCCAGCAAAAGTAAGTATTCGTCCCTATAATTGGATAGACAAGTGAAAACAACGTAAAATGTTAGGATCCTCAACAAAACAAAAAATAGCCGATTCCCACTTCAGTAAAATGCAGAAACTTTATTATTAAGTTCTGTTTGATTCATGGATTTAGTGAGGGAAAAGAAAACATCAACTTTTGTTTGGTTAATAAGGAAATCAATGTGGAAAATATGAAGGAAAAGAAAAATTCTAGGAAAAAAAATTAAAAATTTAGAACTTTGAGAGTCTCCTCCCTTACTCATTTCTGGAGACCCACTTGCATTTTAATCATGGAGGAAAACATTAGGGAAAACATTAAGGGCTCGCATGGTACCGTTGCAGTTTTGGGTTTTAAGTTATTGTTTTCATATTTATCTTCACGATTGACACTGATAGTCACTCCACAATGAAAACAAAAACCGAAAACCAAACAACGCAACATTACATGTGACTATGCGAGAGCCCTAAGGAAATAGTTTTCCTAATCATTTTCCTTTCCTTTTTCTTTTCCTGCTGTAGGTACAGGAAATGAACAAACAAATGTGAGGCTTATTCTGGATGCTAGAATTCCTGGAGAAAGGTTACTAAGTTAAATATAGTGTACAGAACTGCAGGAAGTGAATCCAGAGTCCTGCATTTAAACCAAGAGTTTTAACTTTATGTTATATCAAGTGACTTTAGTAACGTTGAATGCCATACAAAGCGAATATGAATCCCACAAAAAATGACTTGCCTCACTCTCCTCTACTTTTAGAAATCAAAGGACCATCTATAATCCAAATTTTTACTGAACCTAATGTACACGTCCACAAACAAAAATCTGTAATAGCAGCAGTTTCCTCTTATTGAAAGTGGATGCATATTAAACAAACTATGAGAGTTTAGCAGTGCCCAGGATCTGAGAGACAATAAAACAAAAATGAAAAAGGTAACACAAGAAACACCAGATTTTACATGGTTAACCCAAAACTTGGGCTACGCCTACAAAGCTGCTGAGAATTTTCACTATGCTGAAAGCAGAAGAATACTACCTAGATAGCCACTTTGATATCCGCCTTTTTATAACATAATTAGGGCTACAGCCTACAGGCTATAAGTGAAAAATTCACCAAAATACCCCTCAAGAGTGGGGCTAAGTGTACAGTTTTATCAGACGCCGTACTACCCACCATTGCAATCACTTGCAACTAATTTAATAGTGTACACGGTTGACAGTCAACAAAACATCTTATAAGACAGTAGTGTGTCATTTTCTTTGCTCTAGCCAGATATACAAAGCAAACTTTTGAAATATTCTATCTCAAAAACTGCTTTCTGCAGTAATAGCATACCGTTAAAGTAAGTTGTCCAACAAGGATAAAAACAGCGATAAAACTATTGATCTGGGCAAACAGTTTTCTTCTGCCAACCGGGCTGGTAACAGTCATTGCAATCACAGTTACTTTCTGCAGTTTAAGGGGGAATAAGGATCAGTAGGAACAAGAAGTAGAGATTAAAAGGAAAACCAAAGAGAGCTAATTTGATACAAGAAGATCAAAGCAGAAAAACTAGTGAAGCACTGTACCAAAAAGTGGTAATTAGGAGAACAGTTTCCATGTTGAAGACTTATACTCGGGAATTGTTACAAATTTTGTTCTCTTTATGAGATTTTTGTCCCTTTAATCATTTCCTCATCCAAAAGTTTAGTTTAATGGCAACTATGGCTATAATACACACATGCATCATAGTGAGCCTCACCTTCTAACTATATTCTCAGGTTTGAGGTCCTACAGACTGCCAAAACCTAGAACCTGTTCCAGTGGATTCTGTGTTCTCCAAATGAATAGAATTTTGCAGTTTATCTTTGAAAAACAAAAAAATTACATGAGCACGTACCTGTTGCTCCAGCTAATATTACACGAACGAGCATCTACAATAATAGTTTATTACAGTTCAATACACAGTTATCTAATGTTTGTTTCCATTTCCAAAACAAGAAATGAAGCTCATGTGAATTAATACGATAGTTCCCTTATCTACGTATCCATACTATTTTATATATTCCTGATAAGCTATGAAGCACGTACTCTTCGAAAAGGCCGCCGCACCCGCACTTAGTGGGCACTCGGAATAGGTGTGCCGTGGATTCTTTGAGTTCTTTTGGAGTGTGGCAGGGACTTTTTTGTAGGGTTCTTGTGAAAAAAAACACAAGTTCTTCATACAAATTTAAAAACTTTGGGAGGTTTAAAAGAGAAATAATATAAAATAATAATTGCAATTATTTAGGGTATACACTAATGCACTAGTAGTTATAAAATAATGTGTATATACTATTATATAAAATTATATTTTTAATATTTTATCCAAGTACTCGCGCCGCACCCACACCCTTACTTTTTGGTAAATTGGCGAATCCTTCGCACTCGCATCCCCGTGCCCGAATTCCTGCACCCGCACCGGTGTTACCTAGCTGATAAGCGAAAAGGGCAATTATGGCGCCAACTGTTTCATTGTGTCATGTACACTGACATTTAAAACTATAAACAACACTAACAAATACTCAACTCACCCAGATAGACTACTAATATTTCCGTGTATGAACCTTAGACAGACTCTTACAAATATCCTAACAACTTTGGTCCAAATCATAGACTTATGATAGGTCTCTTAACTAGCAGTACCATACATCATAAACAAATCCAGCAATGATAAACAAAGAACCGTTTGACTCAAAACCCACAAATCCAGACACGAACAAGTTTCAACAAAATACATGGCATAAGTCCAAAGGGTGATTTAGAAAGATTTAGAAAGTGAAAATAGTGAGAACGTGATTACAAAATTAATAAAGAGAACTACCTGAAAATAGAAGAATGAAGAGACCACAGCGCTCAGCCACAGGAATAATGACACATACAACAAATAGGTTGACGACAAAATAAGCCAGAGTCCATCTAGTATTGCCCAAATCTGAGGCTTTGCAACACAAAAGAATAATTTAGGCGACGATTCTTTGGAAGCACGGGTAGTTTGTTGAGCAGCCTCATCATGTTCATCTGGATCAGCTTTTCTAGAGCCAAATAACCAAGTCAAGAAACTAAATAACATGAGAGAGAGAGAGAGAGAGAGATTTCTTGTGTTCGTTAGACAACTTGGGCATATTGCTTTCAAAACATCCTTGTAAAATACATGTAAATATCACTTAACAAAATACTCATATAGAACAAGGAGAGCATTTTTGCTCACCCATTTTTGGTACACCATTGCTCACCCAGGCCTTCACTGGGTGACACGTAGGGGTGCATACGAGTTGAGCCGCTCAACAAGGGCTCAAAGCTCGGCTCGATAATTGCTTGGCTCGGCTCGGCTCGGCTCGATAATTGCTTGGCTCGGCTCGGCTCGGCTCGGCTCATTTAATAAATGAGCCAAAGCTCGAGCTTGAATGCCAAGCTCGTTTAGTAAACGAGCCAAGCTTGAGCACACCTGAAAGCTCGTGAGCAAGCTCGCGAACACGTTCGATTAAGGCTCGTTAAGTAAGCTCGTGAAAAAGCTCGTTAATAGGCTTGTTTAAAAACTTGCATATATATATATGGATTAATATTTAATTACATATATATATATATATGTATATACAATATTTCACAATCACAACTAACCAATATAGAATTATTTAATTGGGCAAACCAAGGTTATTATGTTATAATAAAGAGACCACAATCCCAAACAAGGCCTTCCCAAGACCCAACCACATGGCCCACAAGTTGGTTTAGTGTTGCTTCTTATAAGTTTTTTTTTTTGGGGTGGGGCCGTGGGGTGGAGTTGCTTGTCAGTGTGGCAGTGGGGTGTGATTTCTTAACTTTCTTGCATCCCATATCGGTTAGGAGATGAGGAAGTGAGAGAAAATCTAGCTATAAATACACCACTTTCCAGTCTTTCCCATTGTTCGGATGAAGTGTGATAAACGAGCCATAAGCCGAATTTGAGCTTCAATTGAGCTGAGCATCTAGCCAAGTTTGAACTCGTGTTTGAGTATTAACTTTAACCGAGCTTGAGCCGAACTCGAGCTTTCTCATTTTTAATCGAGCCGAGCTTGAGCCAGCTCGTTTAAGAATTTAACGAGCACGAGCCGAGCTTGAGCAGAGTTCAAATCTTTCGAGTCGAGCCTTAAAAGCTTGGCTCATATGCACCCCTAGTGACACGTGTCCCATTCCAGTAATAATGTTGATAGTACAGGGGTAAAATGGGAATGAAATGGGACACGTGTCACCCAGTGAAGCCTGGGTGAGCAATGGTGGACCAAAAATGGGTGAGCAAAGATGCTCTTATAGAACAAGTGTTCCATAGAATTCTTTTCCCCAAATGATTGAATTTGTAAAGCTCTCACCCTAATCACCATCAACACCTCACTTACCCACAATTCCCGCAAAAGTTTAAAAAAAAAAAAAAAACGAAATAAAATACTTGTATTGCCACTTCATAATCATGGAAAAACTTTGAGGCTTTAAAATCTAACAGCGCCTTTACAGAAATAAGTGATTAATTTTCTTGACCTTGTCAAACATTATTCTCAGAGAAAGCCTTATCTTAAAATATATCACCAATACTTAGTTTAACCTGTCACAAGATACAAGATTAACCAAACACAGTGAGCAGAAGTGTACAAAAAAATAACTAACCTGATAGGAGATAGTTCTTCAGGGAGATGGGGTATATCCTTGTTGATCCTTTTTGATGATAGCGCAGCAAATTCCATCAACAGAGCGGCAAATAGTAGTAAAACTGAGAGTAAATCGGGTTTGGGGGGATAAGAATCAATAACCCAAATGAATAAATAAACAATTAAAAATAACTATCAATTTCAGGTTACCGGTTGTGACTTATGTTATAATTGCGGTTTCTTAGTGCTTTGTTTGGTAGGGGCCATGAGATTCTCTTTGCTGGTCAATGGATATTGTCCACTTGACATGGGGTTAACTTGAGGACAGGAGGGTTGTTATTTGGTTTGTGTTATAAAATGGGTATGCCCCAGAGATGGATTAAGTTGCTAGAGTTCAGTTCCTTATTATTTTACTTTAAGGGAATTTTTTTACCATTTCACCATCTTAATATATGATACCAATGGGGAAGCAGATATTAATCAAAAAACAGAGTAGCATAGACTGAAGAAGAAAGACACAGATAAATAAAGAAGACAATAAAATAACTGGAACTTACAGATTGAATTACTGGGAATAGATCACAGAATTGCTCAGTGTATACATCAAGTACTACAAATATGAACTAAATTATTACAAAATGAGAACTATTTTTTCTTAAAGAAGAATCTCTAAGAAGTTCTCAAGGAAGTTTTGCCTATAACTGGGAAGTGAGGGGTTGATCTATAGCCTTCAGATGGATCCTGTTCAACTCGTGACTGCACTGTGAGCTATAAAGGTCTTCTGAAAAGCAGGGATGTCACATGAGGTTACTGCAGATCAACAGTATTCTATCGGTAACTATTCAATCACGAAGACTGAGTGGAATCTGAAAAAGCCTATCGGTTACTGTGGCCGAAAGGTTGATTTGACGTTTTGTCCTTTTTACTGTAGAATTAACCAAGTTAATGGGAGTTTCACCGGGAAACTTTTGCATTAACCATAATTAATACTATTTCTTTTACCAAAAGAGCATTGGATGACTTACTGTAGGCATTGGAATATGGATCAAAAGGCTGAGCTGGAGAGCATGAACCTTCTGAACTATGACTGTTGTTTACTTCATTCATGATGATTTTTGCATGTGAAGAATCAAGTGTTATCAGTGGGTCCAATAAGAGAACTGCTTTTGACTGGGAAAAAACTCTATATTCTTTTACTTGGATAATGACATTTTAACTTTTGCGAGAAAGCACTATTGACTGGCTTGGGCTATTAATTGTTGAGCTAAAGCCATTAATTCTGCAGATGATGGCTTGGCTTTTGAGCATGACTTGGCCTTGGGGCCTGTGATTGTACATTTGGCCATAGGGCCTGTGATTGGAGCCGAGGGACTGATTACTGGAGGAAATTCAAGGTTTACTTGTCTAATAATTCGTTGATGTTCAAATTTGTCCAACCATTTAACTAAATTCTGTCTTTGAACAATGTTGCTCTGAATTTGGTATTGCCATTTCAAGATCCATGGCACTTTATACTTTCTTATGAACATGAGCAGGATAGGAAACTGGGTACGATGCTCATTCATTTTGTATTTGGTGGAGAAATATTTTACTGTATCTTGGAGATCACCAAGGAAAAGGTCTTGCATGGGGCCATGACGGGACCACCACTGGAGAAACCAAGTGGGAAACTGACTTTTGAATTTTATGTCAAAATTAGCATACCATGAATTAGTAAAAGTCTTAGACTTGCGGAAAAAAAATGTGGAACTAAGCGTCAATATAATCAAAGTAATTATACTGGGTTTGATTAGGAAGTGACTTAAGGATGCATGGGTAGGAACCCCAATCGTTACTGGAAATAATTCTTTTAACATACAAGGAGTGAAATAGAATTTTCTCCTTCTCAGATATCACTTCCTTCTCCTTGTCACTCTGGCAGTAATGGCCTTAATATTAATTGACTCGGTAGAGAACAAGATGTCTATGTAGTAACTAAGAGATTTTTCTGGACTTTTGGGAATAAACTGCCATCCATTGGGGCAAGTGAGTTTGACCAAATCAACTGGGTTTTTAGAATGACTCTGGTGTGGTTCAATAAAGAATAAATGAACTGGGTTGGGTTTGACTACATAGTCTGTTCTGGGGTTTAGGATGGGCCTGTTGACTTGTTTGAATGGGCTTGGTAGCAAATGGATCATTGACTATATATTGATTGCTGGTTGGCCTGGCCAAAGCTAACTGGTAATTGGGTTTGGATATTGATCCAAGTACTTGGTACCTGTTGACAAGTCCAATAAAGGGATAACTGCTAATTTGTTATCCCTCTTCTTGTCCTCCATTTTTACACTGTAAAAATTCACGAGTAAGAAAGTCAAGGATTGAATTGTTACTTCCTTTGATATATTCTATATCAAAATCAAAAATAGATCAAATAGATTGCCATCTTGCAAATATTTGTTTTGATGCCAAATTTTTGACATCTTTTTCTAAAATAAAAATTTAGCACACTTACAATCAATTCTGACTAGAAATTTTTTATTTAAAATATCATCTTGAAATTTACTTATACATGATACTAAAGAAAGAATTTCTTTCTTTATAGTACTGTAATTATTTTGTGCCTTGTTCCAAATTCCAGAGTGGAATCGCACAATCTATTCATTGGATGAACCATTGACTTTTTGAAGGAGAATTCCTCCATAACCGTGCTCAGAGCCATCTGACTGAATAATTTTAAAGGAATTAACTGAAGGGATGCCAAGGCATGGCAAAGACTTGACATATTTTTTGACTTCTTGAACAATGGAAGTGTGAACAGAGGACCAAGGAGGAGGATTGGATTTCAGTCTATCAAAAAGAGGTTTACATTTGCAACGAAGACTAGGATAAAAATCGGATATGTAATTTAAAGATCCTAAAAATCGTTGTAGCTGGGTTTTGTCCACAATTTCATATGGGAATTTATCAGCAAATTAAATCGCTCTATCAATAGGAGTGATTTTCCCATAATGAATATTGTGACCAAGAAATCTGACTTTAGATTGAAATAAACTGATTTTTGAGGCTGAGACAACAAGACCATTGACTTTGATGGTATTGAAAAACGAATGTAAATGTTTCCAATGTTCATCAATTGACTTTGAAAAAATAATAACATCATCAATGTAAACAATTGAAAAATGACTAAATGGGTTAAAAATCTCAGTCATAATATTCTGAAATTCACTAAGGGCATTCTTAAGACCAAAGGGCATTACATTTCATTCATAATGTCCAAATGGGATAGTAAAAGCAGTCTTATATCTATCACTCTCATGGAGTTGGATTTGCCAGAATTCACTTTTCATGTCAAATTTACTGAAAATAACAGCTTGGTTTAATCTATTGACTATATCTCTCTTATTGGGAATAGGATATCTATGTAATTGATAACTAACCTGGGTGTTCCTCTTTCTAACTCAACATTCTTTCTAACATAGAAAGCAGGGTAAGACCAAGGTGACTTACTTTTGCGAATTATGTTTTTATTTAATAATTCATTGATTTCTTGCTTACATAATTCCATGTCTTCTTGACTCATTTGAATAGGTCTAGCTTTAGTAGGGATATTAGATTCATTAAAATCCTTGACATAAGGAAGGGTAACTGTGTGTTTTTTTTCTATGCCAAAAGGCATTAGGTACGTCTAAGCACAAATTACTAATGATTCTAGACTTAAAGTCTTTTATCTTGATTTGAAGGGATTTATTAGTTAATTGGTTTTCAATCTTTAGGTACCTAAATTCCTCCTGTAAAGACTTTAGATGTAAAGTTTTACAATAAAGAATTTTTTTAGAGAATTGCTATGTACACCGCTAATTTTGCTATGTACACCGGTCAGCTTTACAAAAGTGAGAATTTTTAGAAGAAAAATTATTAGAATAAAGGAATTTGGACGTACATAGCAAATACACGGGTGTACATAGCAATTCCTTATTTTTATTCTTAGAAACTGATTAGTATTTTAACTGTTTTAAATCTCTAAGTAATGGTTTTGTTAGAAACTTAAACTGAACATTTTGTCCACATGCATGAGTAGTTAATCCATCATTATTAGTAGTAAACGGGTAAAGTAAGCATAACAATGGTATTCCTAGAATTAACTTTATCCGTCATATTTTTAATTAAAACAAATGGTGTTTTAAAACAAACATTGTCTTGACAAACATGTGCACTAGGTAACTTATATTCGATCTGCATTTGACTACCATTAGCAGAACTAAGACGTTCACTAGTTTTCACATAATATTTAGTTAAAATTAACCCTTCTTGAATACAATTAGGATCAGCACCAGAATCGATTAGAGCAACAGTTTCTATTTCTAATTCTTTATTTATCACTATTTAAAATTGCAGTGCCATTTTTGTAAATGTATTTTATTCATGACTCGAAGAAAATTGTGTTCTTCTGTCTCTTCATTAGAATGGACAGAATTCTGATAACTAGGGGAAGGGTCTTCACTAGAAGAACTATTGTGGTTTTGATCAAACTTAGCAAATTGGTCTTGCAAGTTTTTTATATCAACTTTAACTTGTTTAATCTCAAGTTGCAAATCTTGAATAGTAACTTCCTTTTTAGATTTATTAAATCTTTCAAGGGTTTTATTAAGACTAATAGTAGGGTAAGTAATCTTACTAGCTTCATCTTGTTTAGACAATAATATTCTAAACTTGTTTAAGTAGGTGGACTTTAATTCTTCATTATCTATTTTACTAATGAATTCTAATAGTAGATTTTCTTGTTCATTGCTTTTAGCTAGTACACTAACTATCTTATTATCAGATTGCACTTCTGCTAAACTAATATTATTACTAGAATCTTTTTTTGTGGGGTCAATAGGTTTACTAGTGTCTTTATTCTTTGATAATTTGACTAAGGGTTCCTTTATCCTAGATGACTTAGGACTCTCTAAAGGAAGATTGACTGAGGAGACGTTATCATTGTCCTTAATCCATGTTGTTTTAGTGGTAACATTAACTGTATTATGAAAAATTTCTAAATATTCAAAGAAATAAATATCATTTTTGACTAATTTCATGTATTCTTTCCAAGCTTTTAAAATAGATTTTTTCTCATCTAAATTATAAACAGCTTGATAAATAGTTCTTTTACCATCATTTATGGGTGCGGTGCGCTAAACTCTTTACTTACTATTTTCATATTAATCTTAAAATCTTTACTCATAGTAAATAAATCTTTACTAGGACCTTCAAAATCTGTTTGAGTAGGAGAATTTGGAAAACTATCTTCACTTGGTACCTTGTAACAAGGATTACTAACTTGAGCTGAGGTCTTAATATCTTTTAACTTAGTATCAATTTCACAAAGATCTTTATCTTTTCTAACTGTTGTAGTAATATCAGGAATACGAGACGTACTTGATCTAGAAGAATTAGAATCAAAATCCTTAATTTTAAAGAAGATGTTCTAACATGTTGTTCATCAAAACTAATTCTACCTTTTCCATCGTTAAATTGTTGTCCATGATCTAAATTGACTATATTATTGGTTTGGAAATTACTAGAATGATTTTCATTTTCTAAAATCCAATGACTAGGTAACTCTATATCCTTCCATAGAATAGTCTTAGGAATCTGGATATTAGCATGTTCAGAACTACTTTGCTTGAGTAAAGTTTGATTCTTAGAACTTTTAATTAAAGCATGAACATTAAGATTACTTCTAATACATTTATAATAAACTCTATACATTAAAACGAGTACTTGTGAACCATTATGCATAGTAGTATTTTCACCAGCAATTTTAATATTTAATGTTAAAGCTTTTAATATGTGAGGGTCACTAAGACTTAGAACAAAAAGTTGTAACCATCATATCTATGTTTTCTAACCGACTCTTTCCTAAGGGGTTGACACTTTTCATGTTGTTTATTAATAACATAGGTATTTTGTACGGTTTTAACATTGTAATCAGATCTAAAAAAAAAAGAAAATTTGACTTGTAAATTTCCCTAGTGGAAATCTTAGGGATTGTCCAATCACTATAATCTTGGTTAACTTCTGCATACCTATGTTCTTCTTCATTAACTATGTCTGGTAGAGTGGGATAATTTATTATAGAACTAGAACCTATCACTGAGTTTGATCTAAATAATCTTTCCATCTTAAGAGGTTCTATCAAAACAAAATTCCTAATCTAAGATATTCATCCAAAACATACCTAAGAGACTCATATCTGTGTCTTTTCTAAATGTTGGCAGGATACTACAACTCCAGTTACTTCTAGGGGTGTTAGCGGTCGGTTTTTTCGGTTTTTTGTGTTTTTCAAAACCGACCAATAGGTTCGGTTTTGGTCGGTTTTTCGGTCGGTTTTAGCTTGTACATATATTTCATAAACCGACCAATCGGTTTTTTGGCCAATCGGTTTCGGTCGGTTTTTGGTTTTTCGGTTTTTGTGATCACCCTAGTTACTTCCAAAGATTATTCGCAACACAGTCAAAGATTATACTAACCGAGTTGATAATAGAAGATATGGTTACATAGCAATTCTTGGTATCACTCCAGCCAATCCTGAATGGATCCAACCTTTTTATGATGGGAGACTTGGTGTAAGGCCCTTAAGGTTGGGCTAAGTTGGACTAAAGGACAAGTCATAATCAAACATCCATACAAGGACACACTCTAAAAAAACTTTCCCTCCCAAAGTCTTCTAAAATTTAAACTATCCCTCTTAGTCCTATAAAATTTTAAATTTCACTCTAAATGGCAAAATTGCCCATGGAAGCCTAAGAGACCACACCACCATCTCTCTTCTCTCTCTAACTTTCTCTCTCCTCCCCCCATAGCCACCACAACCAACCTCTCTCTCTCTCCTCCCTCTCCATAGCCACCACCACCACCACCACCACCACCACCACCATAGCCACCATCTTCTCTCCTCCTCCCTCCACCATATTCTCTCCTCCCCCACCATAGCCACCACCACCACCTTCTCTCCTCCCCCACCATAGCCACCACCACCACCTTCTCTCCTCCTCCCTCCATAGCCACCACCATCACAACCACCACCACCGGAGCTGTCGCCGCCGTCGCCGGAGCTGGAGCCATCGCCGGGGCCACTACCACCAACTCTCTTCTCTCTCTAACTTTCTCTCTCCTCACCCTCCATAACCACCACCACCACCATCTCTCTTCTCTCTCTAACTTTCTCTCCTCCTCCCTCCATAGCCACTACCAACACAACCACCACCACCGGAGCCACTACCGGAGCAGTCCTCGTCGTCGCCGAAGCCATCGCCACTACCCCCAACTCTCTAACTTTCTCTCTCCTCCCCCTCCATAGCCACCACCACCACAATCTCTCTCTCTTCCCCCTCCATTGTCACCACCACCGCCGGCCACCACCACCGTCGGCCACACAAAAATCATGGCCAACTGATCTCAGTCATCCTAAGAGAAATTTCTCTTACGATGACTGATCTCAGTCCACCTCCACCACCGACACTTCCACCTCCACCACCACCACTACCAGTCTCTACTGCCACTGTCCCTAATCCACCACCACCACCAGTCTCCACCGCCACCACCACCACCGTTCCATTTGATTAGAGAAATTTCTAAGACAAATTTCACTTAGGATATATCCTAAGTCAAATTTGACTTACTGAGTGGTCGTCGGAGATTGAGAGGGTGGTGGTCGCCGGAGATTGCAGTGGTCGCCGGAGATGGCGAGGGTGGTGGCTGGAGGTCAATCGAGTGTTAGAGAGTGGTCACTAGTAGTTAGGAGTGGCGTTATGGTGGTCAAAAGGTGCAATAGAGTTGGTCGTCAGAGATGGCCATGTGGTGGTCGCCGGAGATGAGGGTGGTGGTCGCCGGAGATGGCGAGGGTGGTGGCCGGAGGTGGCAGGGGTGGTGGTGTGGAGTAGTGGTAATGGTGGCTAGGGTTTGTTTAGGGTTAGAGGTTGAAGGTGAATGTATTTTTGTCTATGGTCATTGGGAGGACTCATACCCAATGTGTATTTTAAGTTGTCCTTGATTCCAATAAACCTCTTCTTAATGACCTTTTAGCCAATTTTCCCTTTTATGATCTCTATCCATCAGTCCATCTAGTAAGAATATTTGGAGCCAATGCTTGGAACTCCACTTAATGAATTACTCCCTCCGTCCCATTTTATGTGTCCCTCTTTGGGAATTCAACTATTTAAGGGACAAAAAGAATCTACACCTATTTTCCACAATTGCCCATAATCATTGCACTTTCTTTTTTGTTTTGTTTTGGTGTTGATTACAGGGAAGGGTAGTTTGGGAAACTAAGTAAAATTTGCATACTAATTTAGGAAAGTGGACAATAATTTTGGGACATCCCAAAAAGGAAAGGGGGACACATAAAATGGGACGGAAGGAGTATTAAATAAAAATATAATTTGCAAAAGTAAGTCACCCTGGTCTTGCCCTGCTTTCTATGTTAGAAAGAATGCTGAGTTAGAAAGAGGAACACCTAGGTTAGTTATCACTTACAAACCTCTCAATAAGGTTTTAGAATGGATTAGATATCCTATACCCAATAAGAGAGATTTAGTCAATAGATTAAACCAAGCTGTTATTTTCAGTAAATTTGACACGAAAAGTGGATTCTAGCAAATCCAACTCCATGAGAGTGATAGATATAAGACTGCTTTTTACTACCCCATTTGGACATTATGAATGGAATGTAATGCCCTTTGATCTTAAGAATGCCCCTAGTGAATTTCAGAATCTTATGAATGAGATTTTTAACCATTCAGTCATTTTTCAATTGTTTACATTGATGATGTTCTTATTTTTTCAAAGTCAATTGATGAACATTGGAAACATTTACATTCGTTTTTCAATACCATCAAAGTCAATGGTCTTGTTGTCTCAGCCTCAAAAATCAGTTTATTTCAATCTAAAGTAGATTTCTTGGTCACAGTATTCATCATGGGAAAATCACTCCTATGAGTGAGCTATATTCAATTTGCTAAAAAGGATAACAAATTAGCAGTTATCCCACCTATTGGACTAATCAACAGGTACCAAGTACTTGGATCAATATCCAAACCCAATTACCAGTCAGCTTTGGCCAGGCCAACCAGCAGTCAATATATAGTCAATGACCCATTTGCTACCAAGCCCATTCAAACAATAGTCAACAGGTCCATCCTAAACCCCAGAACAGACTATGTAGTCAAACCCAACCCAGTTCATTTATTCTTTATTGAACCACACCAGAGTCATTATAAAAACCCAGTTGATTTGGTCAAACTCACTTTTCCCAATGGATGGCAGTTTATTCCCAAAAGTCCAGAAAAATCTCTTATTTACTATAGAGACATCTTGTTCTCTACTGAGTTAATCAATATTAAGGCCATTACTGACCAGAGTGACATGGACAAGGAAGTGATACCTGAGAAAATTCTATTTCACTCCTTGTATGTTAAAGAATTATTTCCAGTAAAGATTGGGGTTCCCACCCATGCATCCTTAAGTCACTTCCTAATCAAACCCAGTATAATTACTTTGATTATATTGACGCTTGGTTCCACATTTTCTTCCACCAGTCTGAAACTTTTACTCATTCATGGTATGTTCATTTTGACATAAAATTCAAAAGTCAGTTTCCCACTTGGTTTCTCCAGTGGTGGTCCCGTCATGGCCCTATGCCAGACCTTTTCCCTGGTGATCTCCAAGATACAGTCAAATATTTCTCCACCAAATACAAAATGAATGAGCATCGTACCCAGTTTCCTACCCTGCTCATGTTCATAAGTATAAAGTGTCATGGATCTTGAAATGGCAATACCAAATTCAGAGCAACACTATTCAAAGACAGTATTCAGTTAAATAGTGGGACAAATTTGGACATCAACGAATTATTAGACAAGTAAACCTTGAATTTCCCCAGTAAGCAGTCCCTCGGTTCCAATCACAGGCCCTATGGCCAAATGTACAATCACAGGCCCCAAGGCCAAGTCAAGCTCTAAAGCCAAGCCATCATCTACAGAATTAATGGCTTTAGCTCAACAGTTAATAGCCCAAGCCAGTCAAACTGATCAAGAAAACAACAGTTGCAGTTGAGAAGGTTCATGCTCTCCAGCACAGCCTTATGATCCCTATTCTAGTGCAGCATTCCAAGATGCTCAGGATCCATATGAGGAAAGTCAGGAATAATTGAGCATCCAATGACAATAGTCAAGAATCCAACAATCCAATGCCTACAGTAAGGCATCCAATGCTCTTTTAGTAAAAGAAATAGTATTAACCATGGTTAATGTAAAAGTTTCCCGGTGAAACTCCCATTAACTTGGTTAAAACTACAGTAAAAAATGACAAAAGTCAAATCAACCTTTCGGCCACAGTAACCGACAGGCTTTTTCAGATTCCACTCAGTCTGCGTGATTGAACAGTTACCGACAGAATACTGTTGATCTACAGTAACCTCATGTGACATCCCAGTTTTTCAGAAGACCTTTACAGCTCACAATGCATTCACGAGTTGAACAGGATCCATCTGAAGGCTCAAGGCTACAAGTACCAACTCCAGCACTAAGTTACTGGCATAACTTCCTTGAGAACTTCTAAGAGATTCTTCTTTAAGAAAAAATCCTTCTCATTTTGTAATCATCCAGTTCATATTTGTAATACTTGATGTATACACTGAGCAATTCAGTGATCCATTCCCAGTAATCCAATATGTAAGTTTCAATTATTTTATTGTCTTCTGTATTTATCTGTGTCTTTCTTCTTCAGTCCTTGCTACTCTGTTTTTTAATTAATGTCTGCTTCCCCCGTTGGTATCAGAGCCAATATATATATATATATATTAGCTCTAAAGTGAACAAGGTCGAGTGAACTTACCCAGTGAACATGGCTTTTAAGCCTAAAAGAACCCGCGGGTCTTTTAGGCTTAATAGTCATGTTCTCTGGGTAAGTTCACTTACCCTGTTCACTTAAGAGCCTGCCATATATATATATATATGTATGAGAACTGCAAGGGAATAATGATTAAGTTGCCTTACTTTTCCTAACTTTTCTCTCTCCTCTCTATATAATCTCCATTCATCCAATTCAAATGAAGTATTTTATATGTGTTCTAAGATTCAAATTTCCATGTATCATTTAAATTCTTGGATCCTTAACTAATTTTTCTCTTACCTACCAAAACTAGGACAAAATGGAACAAAGAAAAGGCATGTGATGATCATCACACCAAATTTCATGATGATGGAAAATGCATACTGTTGGGTTTGTGCCCTCAAACCATTACTATATGTAATTATGTATGAGACATTGACATTTTAATATATGAATATCAGCTTTACATTTTGTTATGTATGTCTTTCATGAGATGATTGTTTAATCCTTAAGTATCATAGTAATTCGTGCGTGTATGAGATACATACAAGTGAGATATGAATTACTATTCTTTGATACTTAGAATTTGTCACAGTGGATGATGGGACTGGATATCTAATCAGGTTTACACTGTAGCATAATTAACTACCATTGCATGGAGTGATGAATCTCAATCACTAGAGTATAACTCTTAGTTAATATGCTAGTGCTTATAGTACATTGACGGACCTGAGCTTTCCTATTGACACTTAAGGCTGTCAACAGTCGATAGGAACTCATAACTTGTATAAGGTACGTGTTCTCAATCTTGAGACGATTATGAACACAGACTGTGGATATGGCTGCTTTGACTTGCCAATCAGTGAGGTCTTAAAGATCAACACCTGGGTATCTTGGGTATGTCATGCTCATAGGGTTGTGAATATATATTGTCAAGGTAGAATCTACCCTCTGATATAGAGTAAGCATTCCCTTGAGAATGTCACCAAGTTGATTACTGAGAACTGCAGTCTTGTTGATAAGTAGTCATCAACATGTTTGGTATTCATGAGTGGTGAATGGGACTCAAGGAATGCAAGAAGTAATCATGATTCAGGTTGACAGTAAAAGTTTATCCGACTACCTCAACATGATTACGAATGCTGATGGTAGAGGGACATTAGTACACCATACAAGTCTAGTTATCGCTTCGGATTTGTTCTTTCACGTTGGAGTTCAATTATCGTTTTATAGTGGAGTAAACGTTAACTGACCAGTTAGTTAATTTGCTGATCAAAGAGTTTGGTCATGGGAATTAACAACTGGTCTAAGCCAATAATAAGACCTAGGAGGTCCCACTCTTAGCTCCACCAAGATGCTTGGAAAGGTACTTGAGGATGCTTTCAAGACTGGTTCGATCGATCGAAGTTGCTTCGATCGATTGAAGTCAAGACAAGTTCGATTGATCCACTTGGATCAATCGATCGAAGGTTCGATCGATCGAAGTCATTTCGATCGATTGAAGGCAAAGTCGGTTCTGGGAATCTATAAATAGGACAGCTGCGTACAGAATGTTTTGAATCGTCGTTTTATTCGTAAAAGCTACAGAAACTGTTTAGGGCTTTCCCAACCTTCTCTATCCTCTCCTTTAGGGTTCCCACCAACCCTAGCCTATCCGGGAGTGTTCATAAGAGTCATAAGAGTGAAGACCATCTAGTGGAGGCTACTAGAAGTCAAAGATTTCAGAATTGGGTTCAAGACTTAAAGGTATAATTCTTGTCCCCTCTCTAGTACGCATCTATAGAATTAACAAGTAGTAGATCCGGGCTACCAATTAGTTTTATAAACTACATTTTCCGCTGTGCATGATTTAAAGTTTTTCGAAACCTAAATCCTACACATACATGGTCCCAGCCAAGCCATTGCAGTGGCAAACAGTGAACCAAAAAGCTGGCCAAGTGTAGCACCAGCACCAATGAATCCAAACAGTCTTGAACCTGACTGAATACAAAACAGAATCAACTTAACCGAAACCCACTCATGCTCACGACTAAGGCTCCTTGGTTTGTGGATTTAGAGAAGGAAAGGAACATGAGTAGCAAAACTGTTTCCTTACTATTTTCCCTAGTGTTCTTCCCCGTGCTTAAATACGATTACAAATTAAAAAGTTTTCAAAATATAATAGGATCTCATGAAA
Organism: Hydrangea macrophylla; assembly: GCA_033977485.1. Classification (NCBI taxonomy): domain Eukaryota; kingdom Viridiplantae; phylum Streptophyta; class Magnoliopsida; order Cornales; family Hydrangeaceae; genus Hydrangea; species Hydrangea macrophylla. The sequence goes on along the minus strand of CM066999.1, from coordinate 13,634,791 downwards.
TGAGGAAGGGCAATGACTCACAAAATTCAAAGGTTTTGATTGGGACCCTATTTCTTTTCCTTCCTGTTTTTCTTACTAACCAAAACAAAGAGAAGTGTTTCCCTAGAGTTTTCTTTCTTTCCCTCAATAAATCCACGAACCAATCTAAAGTCTAAATGCCAAATGGAACCATACATACCTCAGTGTCCATCACATCAATTACCCTTGCCCAAGTTGAAGAGATGGTTATAAGATTGAGTAAAGCAACCTGAAGAAAAAAAATGCCAATTTCTACAAAATAAGCTTAACTCTGCATATACTGAACAGTAATTGAAAGGCAAGAATAATCTCAAGTCACACAGCAGAAAGGAAAAGCACCGTCATACCCAAAGGAACAAACCAATTCTGACTGAGATATAAAACCATGCATGGTTACCCCAGCCTAAAGAATACCCAAGACTAGTTTGATTAACCTCAACCTTTAGCACCTCTTTTGCAGCAGATGGCGTTGGAATTAAACCCTGAAATGGAAATCGTTATCAAGAACACTCTAGAAATACTAATAAGATATCAAGTGAAACACTACACTTGTACTGTAGAATAGCACCCAAATAAATACATATATTGATATATAGACCTTAAACTTTTGTTTTTCAAAAGATAACCCAGTTCTTTATATTATGACATGACATACGATTACATTCGAAAGAATAGTAACATATTGCAAAGAATAAGCGATATAACACACAAGAATGGTTGTCATACCCTCATGTTGGAAACTGAATATGCAGGCGAAGAAGCATGCCATAGGATGAAGAACAAAACAAGAGAAATGCCGAAAAATCTGTGTATCAAGACCAAAGCCTGAAATTTTAATAATCACCTGTTAAAGTATGATCAGTTAAGTAATCCAAATCTACACACTACGTACAAGCATATATTCTAAAACATGAACGCTCCAAAAGATAAAACAGACAATTGACAAGATGAAGAGGAAGTGTTTATTCCTACTAAACACAATTATCAGTCATTAACCACACAGTCATATATGTCATCATTTCATAACCACTCCAATGATGAGACCTTCGCAGTGCTTATTATCAGTGTGCTGTTTGGAATAAACTGGTGAAGCTTGTAAGTTGTAGCTAGTTTACGGTTTAACCAAGTCAGATACTCCTATTATTGTTCACGATGGAGGATGCAAGGGAAAGGCACTTACCTAAGTTCCCTTCCTCTTTTCTTGAGTTCCTAGTATATTCGGCAGATTATTAATTTTATTTAAGCATCAATTAAACACATTACGTAAATAGTTTTCCTTCTTGTTTACCTTTCTTTCCCTTTCCTTTCACAAAGGCTTTGTTTAGTTCATGGGCTTAGTGAGGAAAAGAAAAGAAAAGAAAACACATACATAAACCCTTTCCTTTGTTTGGTCAATAAGGAAAACGAGGAAAGTAGGAAGGAAAACATAAAATAGGATGAAAATTCAGTTAAAAATTTATAATTTTGTGAATCGCCTCCATTCCTCCATTCTTGAGTTCCACTTAAATTTGGGAAATTTTGTACTTTCAGTGTTATTTAAGCACGGAGGAAAACAATACGAAAAACACTAGGGAATCTTATTGTTTTACTTTCCAATCCACAAAGCTAACAGAGCATCCGCAAACCAAAGGAAGCTCAGTGTCTTCATTTCTTGCTACAACATGAGATATCCAAGAGTGTAAGGAAATGGTCTTGGCAATAATGTCTACAAGTGCTATCATAAAAAGGCAATCACACACTATATATAATATAGATACAAATCCGCTAACCCACATCAAATTATACCACGTCATGCGAATTCAACTCTAATGCAAAGAATTGAGCGAAAAACTGGGAGATGAGTTTGAAATAGCCCCTACCTTCCCTTTGGAAAGATTGGGCAATGAGAAGATAAGCGTCGAAACAGGTGCGGCGACCAATGTGAGTACCAATGACCCCACGAAAAGCCCTGGAAGTTTATCTAAACCTAAAGAAATCACACCTTCATCGCGTAAAGGAAGAACTACAAAGTATGCGCTTAAAATCTGCACACACAAACTGAATAATTATCACTACAACGTAACATTTTAAGTACAGAAATCGAATAATTAACCTGTTTTTTACTTTTTACCCAAAAAAATAAAAAATAATAAAAATTCGAAGCCTGAGATTCAAAATTTTATCATTTTCTGATGAAAATTATCACTGTTTTAGCATAGAATTTAGGGTTTGAGGAAAGATAAAAATAGAAGATCAAAATAAAGGAATTAACAGTGAAACATAACAGAAATTCCAGAAATCGAATAATGAACCAAAAATCGAAGAGAAGACTGAGATTCAAAAATTCAGAGTATATTGACATGGAATTAGGGTTTGAGGAATGAGAAATGGAAGAGAAGAGAGCTTACGAAGAAGAAAGAGGAGGAAGAGTAGAACAATGCGGAGGTCTCGTGAGGATGAACAGGAACGAACAACGATACGAAAGCTTCAATGCGATGATTGCTGATCATTTCTGATTACTATTACTATTACTATTACTATTACTATTGCCCCCCTCTTGCTCTTTCTCTCTTTCTCTTTCTCTTTCTCTCTCTAGAATTGGAGAGAAATTAGTTGATTGGAGAGATAGAGAGAGAGAGAAGTGAATCGAATTTTGGATTTCAGGAAGTTTGTTGATACTTCAATCGTCATTGTTTCGATTCCAAGGTCAAAGACTCAAAATCACCACTCAAATATTTGTAAAGAGTCGGAGTACTATGTTCGCCAAATTCACATCCATGTGGCCGTGGATCATTTTTACCACTTAATTGAATTATTAAATACACCCTTACAGTAGAATGAAACTTCAAATCCCCAATCTCTCTCTCTTGCAGTGTCGGTCTCTAGTGGCTGTTAGAGCATCTATAGTGGATAGTATAAACTTAAGGAAAATTTAATTTAAGTTTTAATGTACAAATAAAGAACACTTATAGTGATGTAATTAATTTAAGTTTTAATGTACAAATAAAGAACACTTATAGTGATGTAGTGACCAAACGGCACTCACAAAACCGTTTGGCAGAAACGATGTAGTTTACATATATACTTTACACCCAAGAAAAAAAAAAAAAAAAAAAAGAACCCTCACGGCACACACTGTGCCATGCCACACCCAAACGGCACAGTGTGTGCGTGTGAGATGTTTTCCTATTATAGACGACTTTGGTTGTGCAACGTGGTGTCTCGCGGCACACTGTGTGTCGTAACCCCTATACAATAGCTAAACTTAGTCAAACATTAACTTTAAGTTCGACTAAGTTTCAATCCTTAAATTTGTTGTATACCCTACACCACTGCAAGTGCACAATACTAAGTTTCACTAAGTTTATTGTATACATCTGCCCACTGCAGATGCTCTTATCTCTCAAGATCACAAAACAAAATTGTCACGGGTATGTTCTGCTTTTTTTTTCTTTTCTTTTAGGCAATATATTCACAAAAATCTTCCCAAACAATAGTCCTAAAACCAAAACCCAATTGAGCCATATGGGTATGTATGTTTTTTTTGTAAGTCTATAAAATCATAAAAATCACAAAAGCCATCTTCCCATACAAGAATCCTAAAAACCAAAACCCAATTGAAAGAACACAATTTGAAATTGCCACATGGGCATGTTATGTTTTTTTTGTATAACTTTATAAAATCACAAAAGTAATCTCCCCAAACAAAAATCCCAAAACCAAGACCCAATTCAAGAACACATTTTGAGCAAAATTTCAACATAGGTATGCTCTTTTTTGTCATAAAGATTATAAAATTACTTACAAAATTTTAGCTTACTTTGGAAGATAAGGAAATTTAACAATGTTTGGCTCTTTCATAGTGGTTTAGAAGGCCATGTATATATATATATATATATATATTGATGTTGCTCATTTCTTCACGATATTACCTCCAATCTGGATCTACTGATTTCTTGCGAAACAAACAAGAAAGACCACGAGGGGTTGGATTCCCGAAGCCTCCTCCAATGGCTAAGTCAGTAAAAGCTCAATGATCAATCTCACAAGTGGCAAGTAAGGATTTTTCGGTGTACCTGTTCATTCTTACTATTGATTCCTTTTATATCTTCCGTTCTCCATTTTTTCCTCTAAGGGTCCACCACTTCCTCCACTTGGACCAGTTGCCCATGATCCCTCTTAGCTGCTCACTTAGTGGGTTCGTGGTTTTTTCTTTAGTCATGTGTAATGGACGTGATTATCCCCTGGGCTTTTGGGCCAATCATTACTGGTTAGCACAGAACCCAATTAAATTATTTAGGTGGCGCATGTATGATGGTATCTGTGTGGTGGGCCCATGATAAGACAATGGAACGGGCTCCCACAAATATACTTATTACTATATCTGGTATAAAATTGGGTATACCATCTACTCCCCCCCTCAAATCTTTAATTCTAATAGTTGGATAGTGGTTACTGAAGGGGAGTGATATCAACAGTATTAAAGATCTAATGTTTCTTCTTCCAGAGTTTGTCTCGATATTTGGACGTCTATACTTGAATGTCACCTCTTTTCAAACTATTACTCACATCTGCAGGGTCTAAATCAGAAGGTTTGTATACTTTCCTCTCCATTTTCTTTTCCTTTCGTTCTATTTACTGAAGCGATTAGGGATTCTCTTGCTTTCTCCATCCACTGGGTCAGTGGTTTCCCACCCTTCTTCATTTTCTTCTTTAATTTATGTCTTCATCCCGTACGGATAGAGTAGATATTTACAGTCCTCTGGAGACCGAAACAGTAGAGGGCATAGAAATGGAGGCTCAATCTTCTCAACAACGCCCAATCGAACCTTGGGGACCCTCTGAACACACCAACCCCCTAAGTTCTAAAACAAATTAGGGCAAAATATTTAGTTCCCTCTGAACTTGAATGTAGGATTCCTGGTCCTGGGGAGGTCGTTTATAGGCCGCGAGAAGGGAAGACTGCTTTTATACTTACTTTTTACATTTAGGAGTTAGGATTCCTCTTCACCCTTTCTTCTGTGATTTTCTTAGATTCCATCATCTTTGTCCCTCCCAGTTGGTTCCTAATGGGTGGCAAATGTTGATTGGTTCTGTAATCTTGGCTGATCGCAATGGGGTAAACCTAGACTTAGAAACCCTTAGAACAGATGCAAATTAAATCTAAGAAAGGTAGTGGGTACTATGTCACTGGTGAAAAAAAATATCAAGCCATACAGGATCTCCCTACCTCTCACAAAGGCTGGAAAAACACTTTCTTTTCTATCAATGGTAGTATTGGGAACGTTCCCAGAAGAGTGGGCAGCCCTCGTAAGACTTTTTCTTCCTCCTATTTATATAATTGCTTCCTTTTTTGATTTCTAATATTCATCTTTTGCAGCTCAGGAGACCAGAGCTCAGTACCGAAGCTCGTCGCAAAAACTCCAAGCTTGGCTGGCACCTAAGGTTAGACTCATGGACGAGATCATTATGCAAGAAGCACTTCTTTCAACGTGATTGATTTCAATAGACGAGGTCAACGCACGAGTGGTTGAAGCTCAGTTGGTTTGGCGAAAGAGGAAATCTGTTAACCCACCTAGCACTGAGGCTCAATCTCAGGTTCACACTGCTAGGAGATTAAGGTTGACAGATGAACCACGACGTTCAGATCATCCAGTCCCCTTCATCATTCCCAAATTCTGCGTCCCCTGAACTTCCTCCTCACACAACCAGCACACTTCCACTAGTTCGGCAATCACCTAGGCTCTAATCTCGGGATACTGCATCCAGAATTAATATGGGCCATGGATAGTGGCAAGTTAGCAGATGTTTCCTCGCTACCGTGGGGTCCTGGCAGCCTGGATCGTTACATAAAAGAGTATCTTAGGCAGGCTACTGAGAGATTCCCAACCCAGGTCGAATCCAAGAAAGCTCCTGAGATGACCCTTAAGATTACTGAGTACTTGACCAAGGTACATCTACTTTCATTAATCTGTGCATTTGACTTCGGATAGTGTTTCTCGCTACATTCTCATATATATCATTTCCTTTACTATCGTTTTATATAGGTGTAGTACCTCCAATCAGCAATAGGGAGGCTGAACTGCAAGGGGGCAAACTTGGAGCGTCAATTGGAAGATCAGGTGGTAAAAAATCATGAGTTGTCCTAGATTGAAGAAGTGAAAAATAATTTAGAGGAAGCTAACACGGGGAAAGCAACCTCTGATTCTCTTTTAAATGATGTCCGAGCTCAAGCTCAGAAGGTAGGTTCCGATCTCTTGGCGGAGAAAGGGGAGAGGCAGAAAGATCATGCCGTATTCCTGGAGAAGCTCGAAGTAGAGAAGAAGAAAGCGACCGAAGTTTATTTCAAAGAGAAGCTGGACGAACTAGTGACCAGAGGCACTGATTTTGCTCAAGATGGGTTTGACAAAGGTTGGGATGAATGCAAAAGAAGAGTTATGGAACTTTTGAATGAACTCAAGACCCGTTATCCTGATCTTGATCCTACCTTGCTTGATCCCGACACCAAAGTTGCTCCAGGGTCCACCATCCATGTAGATGGGGACAGGAGTTCTAGTGTTACTCCAGCAATCGTTGACCAAACCTCGGGGTCTAGCTCCTTACCGGCCACTCTAGATGGATCTGAAGTCAATCTATCTTCTCCTCAGGATGTTCATACAATTGCTGCTTAAATTCTCCTTCTTCTTTTTAGGACTTAAATGCTGGTGTACATGTATATTTTGCTAAACAATGTGGTGTAAAGTGTCACACCCGTTCCAAGAATTCATAATTTTATCTTGTATATTTGTAATTTGGGAGTTTATTAATGTTAATTGATAATGGTGATAGGGTTGACTGTGAGTCAACGGTGAGGTGTCAGTGAGGACACGGGAACATGGCAGTTCATATTGCATGAACATGAGTAAATGGCATTTATATGATTTAAATGTTATTTGACTTTATCTGGTATTCCTGTGAATAGTGAATTTACCTGAGTAGAGTAAATTCTGGTAATTTTGATATTGCTATATATCGTTTTGAGAACTGTGGTGAGAACGTGAGTGACACGTTAACTAAAAAGGTAGGTTGTGTAGAGATTCCACAGAATATAATTTTCGGATGTTATATTTTTGGACCCAAACGAAACTTAGTCGGAAACTTTTGAAATTTATAGTTTTCACTCGTAAAGTTATAAAATGGACGTGTGCGACGTTTCATGGGTTAATGAGGAGTTTGAGAAACTTGCGGGGAAGTAAACGTAATTCCCAGAAAGTTTGCCTATATATATAGATGAGAATGAGATTTCATTCTCATCCAAATCCAAACACAAATATCTTGTGAGAGAGGAGAGAGAAAAGGGGATTGAGCCAACGGGCTTTGCGACGACAAACGACGACCGTTCGTCTGTCAGATTTTCACCAAATTCAAGATTTGAACTCGTGAAGGTAAGATCTACGTTTTGATACTACTTAGGCTGTGTTTGGCCAATTTTTGTAAAAATCTTAATTTTAGACTTTTGGGAAAAACATGTATAAACTTGTAGGAATTTTCTCAAATTCGAAATCCGACGATTATTTGACCTCCTAGTCGATCCTTCAAAGCTTGAGGGAAATCGCACGAGGTATGAAGTCCTAACTTGTGAAATATAGAGAATTACATGTTTTATATTTCGACGACGAAATTGAGATTCGGGCAAAAATCCATGTGTTAATTGTAGGCCGTTAATTATGCACGCGCTAAATTGTGTAAAGCATGTTTAAATTTACGCGAACACGTTAAGTTGTCTATGTGGGTCAAAGGGGAGTCTTATACAAATTCATGCCAGAGTAAGCTTCTCGATGTTTGAGAATTTGAGTAGCGATGGCTACTGTGCATGGTTGATAGACTTGGACTTGCCATGGCACTTGTGGATACAATGGTTGATAGACTTGGACTTGCCATTGGTATCGCGGTTTAAGGCTTGGACTTGCCGCTACCGGATGAATGCGTATTTTTCTCCCTAGAGACTATTGATATGATTTATGAGATTAAAGCATGTTTTATCCTATATTGCATATGTTAGACTTGTGCACTCAGCATATAGCTGAGCAGTGGAGATGTACTCCATTGCAGGTAAGAAGAAAGACAAGAAGAAGTGTGTTGAGTAAGGCCGATGAACGCCGGGGAATCACACCTGTATATGTTTTTGTTTTAAATCCTAAACTAGTATAAGGATTGGAAAATTGTAATATGTTGTAATAGAACCATAGATTAGTTTCACAGTATGGTAATCTTGGAATTGAACGTCTGTAATTGTGTTTTAATATGTTGAAAATCAGTTATTATTGTTGTTGGTATTGAGAAGCATGGGTTGTTAATTTTCAACACAGGGCTGCCCAGCAGGGGAACAGTCGACTGGACCCAGGATCAGTCAACTGGATTCCGTGTATTCGAGACACTGAAAGCGAATAGTAAGGGAAGCAGTCGACTGGACCCTTTGTCAGTCGACTGAACACTGTAGATTTTTTGCTACTGCTTCTAATAATGGAAAAGCAGTCGACTGAGTCCTCAGATCAGTCGACTGGACCCTTTTTAAAACTGATGTATTTTTGGTTCTGCATAACCCAGTCGACTGGGCAGTCGACTGGACCTCTGTTGAGGATTTAGGATTTTAGTTTCTGCCAGGCACAGTCGACTGGACTCTAGTACAGTCGACTGGGCAGTCGACTGAACCTCTGTATTTTTTAAATGGATTCATGTTCTCATCAATTCTTGTGAACTTTTTCAATTGAACAAATTTCTTTTATAACTCTGATTTCAATGGATTTTAAAACTCAGAGGGGAATGTTCCTAAGTTTTAAACTACCAGGGTTGTTTTAAAGAAATTTTTTTCCGCTGCGTATAGTTATATGATATTTGGATGAGCCTTGGTGGCGTGCCACGTGTCCTATTTCCACGCGTAGTGGGATGGGTCGTGGCATAAAGATAATCCGTCCTAACTTTAGCTTCTTCCTTTTTTACTAATGTGATTGGTAACTTAACTATTTTTGTATGGCCATATATCCTGTTGTGGTTTGTTTTCATATTCTCGTATTGTTCCAGTTTGATCTAAGGTACCTTGATTACTTCAAAAATATAAATTCCATGCTTATTAAATCACGATTCTTTAGATCAAAACTGATGTGGGAATTTATGATTGTTTCAATCTACATAACTTCAGTCAGATCAAATCAGATATGATCTGGGATCTTATGGTCACTTCGGACTTAACTAAGTCCCTTATTTACTTGACCCTTTATACTCAGATCATATCTAGGCTGAGATCTTATGGCCACTTCAGACTTAAATAAGTCCCTTATTCAACCCTTTACACTCAGATCAGATCTAGTCTAAGATCTTATGGTCACTTCGGACTTAAATAAGTCTCTTATTTACTTAACCCTTTATACTTAGATTAGATCTGATCTGAGATCTGATGGTCACTTTGGACTTAAATAAGTCCATTATTCAACCCTTTACACTCATATCAGATCTAGTCTGAGATCTTATGGTCACAAGAAAATCCTTTGATCCACTAATTTTCAAATAGAGAGGCTCCAACAAAACGAATACACATGCTTATATCAGAACACAAATTTTCAAAACCATACACAACTGGGAATCTGCGTATTTACATAAATTAGGAACTTGCTTATTTACAAGAATAAAAAAGTTGCGTATTTACAATAACTGAAAAACTTGAATGTTCTAATTACTGGAAATACTTTCTGAGGTGCTCTGCGTTCCAAGGTCTTGAATTCTGCTTAGCACCCATGTCTTCCAACCAATATATGTCTGGCCTGTTAATTTTGACAATCTTATAAGGACCTTCCCAGCTGGGACTCAATTTCCCTGATCCTGGCTCCTTTGTGATCGGGAAAAATCTTCTCAGCACCAGATCCCCTAGTTGAAAATGTTTTGGTTTGACCCCCCTGATCATAATACCTCGCAATCTTCTGTTGATACGTCGTAATTCTCATCAGAGCTCTGTCTCGAGTTTTCTCCAACAAATCCAAATTCTTTCGTGATGCCCTGATCATTGTGTTCTGAGCTATAGAACGCTATTCATGACAAAGGCATACCAATCTCCACCGGGACCACGACCTCAGTACCATATGACAGTGTGAATAGTGATTCTCCCGTTGATGTTTTCTTGGTGGTTTTATAGGCCCATAATATCCCAGGGAGTTCGTATAACCAATTTTCTTTAGCCTCATCCAGTCTCATGGCATCTATGATTGACTGATTAGTTACTTCAGCCTGCCCATTCGCTTAAGGATGTATAGGGGATGAAAAATGATGGTTAACACCCAAACCTTTATAGAACTCCTGGAATACTCCCCCCTCAAATTGTGTGTCATTATCTGTGACTACTAGGCCTGTAAACGGATCAGATCTGGACCAGATCCAGATAAATCAGATCCAGATTCGTTAATAATTCTACTATCCAGATCCGGTCCATTTATCCGTCGAATCTGCCTTATTTAATCCATATCCAAATTTGATCGGATTTGGATATTCGAATCCGTTTGTCAGATCTAAAACTACAACTTAGCTGTATATATGTATTCTAGTATTACCATATATAGAAAGTATTGTTTTATTATTTTTCTCTATGCGTACACAAAATCCTATCTTTAAATCAAAATATTATACCACTGAAAGTAAATATGCATAATCTAGTGTATACTATATATGTTGTTCTATTTTATATATAATAGTAATCTTATCTAGTGTATTGTATGTATATTTTTTGTACATAGTTTATTCTTATTCGGATCCGGATATGGATATGGACATGGATATGGATTTTGATTTGGATCTAAAAAAAGGCTCAGATCCATCAAAAAGTGCTGGATCCGGGCCAAGATCTGGCCCATTGACAAGCCTAGTGACTACCACTTGTGGGATCCCAAATCTGCACACAATGTTCTTCCATACAAAATTTTTCATCTCCTTCTGTCCGATCTTAACTAAAGCCTCTGCCTCAACTCATTTTGGCTAAATAATCAACTGCAATAACAACGAAACTCTTCCTGTCTACAGCCCTAGGAAGTGGTCCCACCAAATCATTTATCCATTGTAAGAATGGCCATGGACTAGTAATTGGGGTCATTGGCTGACCTGGGTTGTGCGTGTAATTAGCACACTTTTGACACTTTTTCACATTTTTGCACTAGCTATTGAGCATCCTCCTTTATATTAGGCTAGAAATAACCTAAAGTGAGAGCCCAGTGAGCTACCGATCTCGATCCCAAATGATTACCACATATACCCTCATGAATTTCTTTGAGTACATAATCCCTTTAATAAGGTGTTAGGCAGCATAGGAGGTGTTATGTGAAGGACCTCCTATACAAGGTTCCTTCGTAAACGTAGTACCAAGTTGACTTTAGCCTCAGCTTTCGAGCAGATGGTCTATCCTTCGGAAGTATTCCTTCTGTGAGGTACAGAAAAATAGGCATAATCCATGTGTCTCTGTACTCTTTTGAGCTCGCAACACACACTCTAGGCATATGATAAATACTTGAAATCTTCTAAATCCCAATTTTCATTTCGCTCTTAGACTTAACTTCCAATGTTGCTGCCAAGACAAAGTATCAGCTCGGCAACTCCCCAACAATTTTGACTATTGTAAAATTGTTAAATTGATCAGCCAATTTTCGAGCAATTTGATTATACAACCGCATCCTTTCATCCTTTAAATCGAAACCACCTTTCATCTTCTCTGCGACTAATTGGGAATCACAGCAAATCTGTAAATTTTCAACTCCACACATCTTTGCCATTTGCAATCCTATGATTAAAGCTTCATATTCACCTTCGTTGTTTGAGGCCTTGAAGCAAAAAACAACTACTTTCTCCATTTGGGCTTGATTAGGTGTTACGAAAATGACTCCGGCTCCACTTCCCTTCCAGCTAGAAGTCCCATCAGTATACAATACCCATGTTTGTTGTCCTCGGGGAATCCCAAGTTGATCTTCTTCTAAACGTCTTTCCTAGAATTCTGCAATGAAATCTGCCAAAGCTTGTGCTTTAGCCGCTACCCTTGGAATGAACTTAACATCGAATTTACCCCAACTCTATTGTCCACTTCATGACTCGACCCGATGTGTCAGGTATATGCAACTCCGATCTAAGTGGGTGGGCAGTGGGCACCACTATAGTGTGTGCTTGGAAATAAGGTCGTAGTTTACAAGAAGAAATTAATAAAGAAAATGCAAGTTTTTCTAGTTTGGGGTACCTCTATTCATTGCCCAGAAGTATTTTGCTGGTGTAGTAAATTGGCTTCTAAACTCCCGCATCCAATCTTACTAGAGCCGAGCTAACGACATGATCTGAAGCACCTAAATACAAGTAAAGCTCATCTCCTTGAACTGGGGTGCTCAACAACACAGGGATTCCCAAATAACTCTTCAAACATTGGAAAGGTTCCTCGCAGTCTCCTATCCATTCGAAGCTCTTTTGCTTTTGAGTGCCTTAAAGAAGAGAAAACATTTGTTAGAGGCTTTGGAAATGAACCTATTGAAAGCTACTAATCTTCCATTCTGGGTTTGTACCTCCTTCGTATTCCAAGGTGAAGTCATTTCTTGAAGTGCTCTAATCTGATCTGGATCTACCTCTATCCTCTTTTGGACACTAAAAAACCTAAAAATTTACCTGCTGTAACCCCAAATATGCACTTAGCTGGGTTTAACTTCATATTATACTTTTCCAGTATAGAGAAGGTTTTCCTCAAATGGTTGATGTAGTCTGCCGTACTCTTACTTTTGACTAGCATATCATCTATATAAATCTCCATTGTGTTTCCAATCTAGCGACTGAACATAGCATTGACTAATCTCTGATACGTGGCCCCCGCATTTTTCAATCCGAATGGCATGACCTGGTAACAATAAAGACCCCTTTCTGTGATAAAAGAGGTTTTGTCCTCATCGCCTCGGTATATCCATATATGATTATACCCTGACTATGATTCCATAAAGGTGAGTAGTTCATTCCCAGCAGTCACATCGACCAACTGATCTATCTTCATGTAATACCCTGTAATTTCATTGTACTTTGGCATTTCTATATACATAATAAAGATCTTTGATTTATTCTTGTCTTTGTTGAATTTTAGGTCCCAATCGATTCCAATCGATTGCCATCTTTTGAACCCCAATCGATTGCCTTCTTTACCAATCGATTGCCATGCTGCCGACCTAAAACCATTACGTGGCACTATCCCAATCGATTGCCCTTGTATCCAATCAATTGCCATCAAATATCTAAAGCCAATCGATTACCTCTGAGCCCAATCGATTGTCACCTGCAGATATTGTTTTTCACCTTTGCTTTGTGTTTTGACACATGGTACTCTCATTTCTCTATATATATACCTTTATTTCATCCCTTGGGACTATTTTTTAGATCTTGAGAGAGAAAGAGACCATAGATATATATACACACATATATACACTTATACATACATATATACACAAATATATACACATACTTTCAACTGGACAGAGGAAGAAGAAGAAGGAAGAAGGAATATAAAGAAAGGGAGAGAAGAGAAAGAAAATGAGAGAATGCAGAGAGACATAGAAGAAAGAAAGAAGAGGAGAGAGAGAAGCTTTGAAGCTTCCATAGCCAAACGCACGCCCAAACACATCTTTGGTGAGTCCAACTCACTTGGTTACGTTTGTGTGATATTTTTACAAGTTTTAGTGGAGGTTAAACATAGTTAATACGTCCGAAGGACGTTATATATGCTAGACTAAGCTTCTGTTGGAGAAGATGAAGACCCAATTGATTGGGCTTTTCCCAATCGATTGCCATCAGAATCCAATCGATTGGATAGGTTTCTAATCGATTGCCAACCTTGCTTTATTTTGGATCCAATTGATTGCCACATTTCCCAATCAATTATTACGATTTTATCCCAATTGATTGGACCTTTGTCCCAATCAATTGGCGGTTGTAGATCATGGATAGTTCCTCTTGTTTATTATAATAAGGGTTTGATTGTCCCAAAAATCGTTTCCCATTTCCATTATGCGACTATGGGGTGTTAAAGGAAAATGTGATACCAAATAATAGTATGGTTATGAATAAAGGAATAAACATAATAACATTAGTTGAGGTATCATTCATGTTCAAGTTTGATATCTGTTTCATTTTAATCCGAGTAGTCAGGCCACAACGGGAATGGCCATGGGACAATGTTAATATGGAACTTAGGTAACTCTGTAAGTTATGGGGAGTTGTATGGGCTGGGACTACATGTCAAGCTTACGTATAATAGAGGGGGGCTGCGTATCGAGCGTAATGTATCAAAGAGCATGTTGGCCGTAATGTATCAAAGGGTGTGTTAGTCGTAATGTATCAAAGGGCGTTGGCCGTAATGTATCAAAGGGCATGTTGGCAATAATGTATCGAAGGGCGTGTTGGCCGTAATGTATCAGGGCAATTTGGCCATAAATATGGCACTGCGTGTCTGATTTATGTATAAGAGAATTGGTACTTCGTGTCAAGTATGATAAGTATAAAGTATTGGGCAACATGCCAGGTTAGTAGAGAGTTGTTCGAGATGTGAGTGGAGTAGGGTGAGATGTGAGTCTACGTGCAAAATGTGGACCCCACTAGTCCAGGTTATGTTTGGGATTGGTTGGGACGACGTTCGTTGATTTATATATTGAGTTGGTGTATACATGGATACGTATGACGATATGATTGTTAAAGATGTTTTATATACTTCATATCCATAGATGCTATATTAGTATTTGCATCCACTCAGCTTTTGTAGCTGACAGCTTTTTCTGCTGCTGGACATTCTACATCCAGCGGGACATGACTATGAGTATGCAGGGGAGGAGTATGTTACCCGAGGCTATGATGAGGAAGCCTACTATAATGGAGGCTATGCTGGAGAGGACTACTACGTGAGCTGAAGACCTGGAGCTTCGATGTGGATAGTTTATGTTTATGTTCTAGAGAATTCTGTAATAGCTAGAGTTTATGATCGACGTATGTGCCGTGATACCTTAATTACGTTTTCATTGCTACTTATATTTTGTAATAATTTAGTAATGAACTCTGGTTTTTTTATATCAACCTTAGACATCCCAAATGCGTGATTTAATCCATTACTCTGATAATTAGACTTTGTTGGTGGACACTGTGGTGACTTCAACTGTCATGGCCTACGGATCCAAAAAGGATTTTTTTTCCTCTATTTTTGCTACTACAGGGGGTGACAAGATTTTTGGTATCAGAGCCTAGGTTTGGTAGTTGCGTTCTCCAATTGTCCAACATTTCTTGAGTATGAACCTTAAGATTCTTTGAGATAGGGGTTGACTCTAAGTAATGTTTTGGAGATCGTCCCTATAGAGTTCTACTAATGTGATAGTTGTAACTATTACGTTTAATTTATGAACTACTTCCTGTGATTATTTCTGGATTGACGACAAACCAATAGATGTGTATATAGGTACCCAACCCTATTATATCGATGGCACGGAGACCACCTACTCGGAACTGTCCTGCGCAAATTGAGGATGCACCCCTAACACCCCAGACTGCTGATCCAACTGAATTGTTCGAAGCCTTTGTGCATAGAATGGAACGAATCAACAATCCCAATGTGAACAACGGTAATAACCAGGTACCACCCCCGAGGCCAGTTAAGGATTACATAGTAGAGCGCTTTCGTTATTTTCATCCGGAGAAGTTTGACGAGAATACAAAGTTGTGGAAAGCAGAATAGTGGCTCCGAGAGATGGAAGCGATCTTTTGACACATTAGGATGTAGCGAGTTAGTAAAGTGTCGACTGGAAACATTTTAGTTGACTTATGCGGCTGCCGATTAGTGGGAGTCAGAGAAGGCATCCGTAGGAGCAGATACAGCAAGAAGAATGCCATGGATTACATTTAAGGGACTATTTTTGGAAAACTACTTTCCTCAAACGGAGAGGAACAATTGAGCTGAGGCAGGGGAACATGACAGTAAGGAATTACACGGTGCAATTCGAACGGTTGTCCCATTTTGCTCTTCATATGATCGATACCCTAGAGAAGAAGAACCGGCAGTATCACCAGGCCTTTCACTGCTGCTACAACGAATGACTTTGAATCATCAGGTTTAGAATTTTAAGGCCATGGTAGGAATGGTAGTCGGTCATGAGGACATTAACAGCCGAGAGCAAGGACGCTTCAAAAATCGATCACCACCCAGGAATAACCAAGGACCGAGACCTTCGATGCGGTTCCAAGGGAACAAGTATAACTGGACTGGAGAGAGAAAGCCACAACCCGTGTTTCCTCATAATCGCTATGTTGTAACCCAAGCACCTCCCCCACAAGGAATACCTGCTACAATTGGAGGCAATACCGGTGGATGCTTCAATTGTGAAAACTTGGTCATTTGGCTAAGGACTGCCAAGTTCCCAATAACTACAACTGGCTAGGCATTCTCTGTTATAATTGTAACAAGCATGGCCACATCAGCAAGGACTATAGAGCACCTCGTAGGGTATACAACGGACTAGTTGCTCAGGGTCAAGTTAATCCAAGAGGACGCGGGATATGATGAAACCGAGCAGTAGAACATAGAAGGTACTCTTACGTTATTCAGCACTCAAGTTAAGGTGTTATTTGATACTAGTGTTTCGAATATGTTTATTGCTATTGGAATCCTTAAACTTTTGGGTTTAGTACCCTAGGCACTTGATGTAGCCCTAAATACGGTATCACCTTTTGGAGTCACCGTAAGATTAGGAAAAGTGTGCAAGGACTGTACATTAACCCTTGAGGATAGGATTCTTCCTGCAGATCTAATCGTTTTGTCAACGAAGGATTTTGACATCATCTTAGGATTTGATTGGCTCACGAAGTATCATGCTAAGTTGGATTGTGCCAATAAGATAATTAACTTTTCAGTACCTCGAAGTCAGCCTTTTGATTTTCAGTACAACCCCTATAGCGATGCTTTTCTTACCAATCATCTAGCAGTTATCAAAAGCTCGAGTTTGGAAACTTTTGCACAGATTCCTATAGTCCGAGACTTTGAGGATGTGTTTTTACATATTCTAGGATTGCCACCTAAGCGTGAGATTAATTTCTGCATTAAATTAGTGCCTGGTACTTTATCATAATTGAAGGCTCCTTATCGGATGGCACCGACGAAGATGCAAGAATTAAATAAGCAGGTTCAGAAATTAGAGGATCTAAAGTTTATTCGACCCAGCACGTCGCCTTGGGGATAGCGGGTGTTATTTGTTAAGAAGAAGGACAGGACGCAATGACTCTGTATCAACTATATGGAGCTCAATAAGGTCACAATTAAGAATAAGTACCCCCTCCCTAGAATCGACGATTTATTTGATCAGCTACAAGGAGCACCGACTTTCTCGAAGATTGATCTACGTTTGGGATATCATCGATTGTTGGTTCGACCCGAAAATATGCCAAAGACTACTTTCATAACGAGGTATGGACATTATGAATTCTTAGTTATGTCTTTTGAATTAACCAATGCCCTAGCAGTAATCGTGGACCTAATGAACAGAGTATTTAGACCCTACCTGGACCAGATCATTATTGTGTTCATAAACAATATTCTGATCTATTCCAAGACGGAGGCCGAACATGAGGAACATGTAAGAATTGCACTATAGACCCTCTGAGATAACCAATTGTATGTAAAGTCCAGCATGTGTGAATTTTGGCTAAAGGAAGTCAAATTTCTAAGACATGTTATCTCACAAGATGGAATAGCCGTAGACTCATCAAAGACAGACACGGTTCTAGATTGGAATATACTAACCACCAAGATGGAAGTTAGAAGTTTTCTTAGTCTTACTGGATACTACCAGAGATTTGTGGAAGGATTCTCCAACATCGCAGCTCCTCTTACTGGACTAACGAAGAAGGATTTGAAGTTTGAATGGAGTAACAAGCATGAACATGCATTTTGGGAGTTGAAGGAAAGATTGACTTTGGCGTCGGTGCTTGCGATACCTAAGAGCAGTTCACCATTTATAGCGATGCATCACACCAAGGACTTGGACGTGTTCTGATGCAAGATGGGAAGGTAATCGCATGTGGATCACGATATTTGAAACCCCATGAGTTGAATTATTCGACGCATGACCTCGGGCTAGTCGCGATCGTCTTTGCACTCAAGATTTGGAGGCATTATCTCTACGGCGAGAAGTTTGCTTTGTTCTCTGATCACAAGAGTCTGAGATACTTGTTCTCTCAAAGGGAGTCGAACATGAGGGAACGACGTTGGATGGAATTGTTAAAGGACTACAATTTCATGTTGCAATATCACCCTGGAAAAGCGAACATAGTGGCTGATGCTTTAAGTCGAAAACCCCACAAGATAGTAATAACTTCTCTTATAGTCAAAAAGTGGCAAGCATTGGAAACTTTGGCTGAATTCGGTATGCAAGTCTCAGATCTAACTGAAGTACGACAATTTGGATGTCTCATGGTGCAACCGACCCTCATCAATCGTATTTTGGAGGCACAGAGGAAGAATGAAGGACTTTAAGAATGGTTTGCAAGCAACACAGTGAAAGAACTCGAGAATTGGAATATTGGTACAGACGAAGCACTCAGATGTAGAGACAAACTTTGTGTTCCGAATGAGGATAACTTTAGAAAGGACATATTTGATAAAGCTCATAAGTCATGTATGACTATTCACCCAGGAGGTCCAAAGATGTTTAAAGATTTAAAGAGGACTTCTGGTGGGAAGAAATGAAACGAGAAGTTACTGAACACATATCCCAATGTCTTATGTGTAAATAGGTAAAAGTGGAACACCAGAAACCTCCAGGACTTATACAACCGTTACCCATTCCCAGATGGAAGTGGGAGCAAATCACCATGGACTTCGTGGTAGGATTGCCGAGGTCTCAGCAAAACCACGAAGCTATTTAGGTAGTTGTGGACTGACTTACTAAATCAACGCATTACATTGCATACAGTATGTTGTATCCAGTTGAGAGTTTAAGTCATATGTATATACAATAAGTCATACGATTGCACGGTGTACCTTTTATCAATAGTATCAGACCGCGACTCACGATTTACAGCAGAATTATGGAAAAGTCTACAAACAGTTATGGGAACTTCGTTAAGCTTGAGCACCGCCTTTTACCCACAGACTGAACGAGTTAACCAGGTAATGAAGGACATGCTACGAGCGTGCAAGAGCTCGTGGAAGACTCATCTACCATTGGTCGAGTTCGCATACAACTACAGTCACCACTCGAGCATAGGGATGGCACCTTTTGAGGCATTATATGGACAACCATGTCGATTGCCTAAATGCTGGATAGAGGTTGGAGAAAACCAACTACTTGGACCATAATTAGTTCGGGAAACTAATGAAAATATCAAGATTATGATGAAAAGGATGCGAACAGCGCATGATAGATACACGAGTTACACGGATAAACGTCGCAGAAGTTTAGAATTCGATGTTGAGGATCATGTGCTACTCAAGGTATCTCCGATGTGAGGAATTATCAAGGTTGGACAAAAGAGAGGAAAGTTAGCACCACGTTTCATTTGACCATTTGAGATCCTCGAGCGTGTAGGAAATGTTGCCTACCGACTCGCGCTGCCTCCTAAGATGTCAAGGGTTCACAACATCTTTCACATTAGTATGTTGAGGAAGTGTGCTCACAATCCGAGTCATGAGATCAACTTTGAGGACATCGAGGTAAATGACAATGTATCATTCCATGAAGGACCAATATGAATTTTATATCGAGGAGTTAAGAAGCTGAGGAATAATGAAATTCTGCTAGTAAAAATTCAGTGGAAGTTTCACGACGAAGAAAAAGCTTCTTGGGGTGCGAGAAGTACCGTGTTTTGTTTAGCGATGCTTAGTTCGAATTTCGGGGACAAAATCTTTACTTAGTGGGGAATGATGTAATATCCTGTAATTTCATTGTACTTTGGCATTTATGTGTATATATATATAGACTCTTTGATTTATTCTTGTCTTTGTTGAATTTTAGGTCCTAATCGATTGGCCTTTATACCAATCGATTGCCATCTTTTGAACCCCAATCGATTGCCATCTTTACCAATTGATTGCCATGCTACCGACCTGAATACATTACATGGCAACATCCTAATCGATTGCCCTTTTATCCAATCGATTGCCATCAAATATCTGAAGCCAATCGATTACCTCTGAGCCCAATCGATTGCCACCTGCAGATATTATTTTTCAACTTTGCTTTATGTTTTGACACATGACACTCTCATTTCTTTATACATATACCTTCATTTTGTCCATTGGGACTATTTTTAAGATCTTGAAAGAGAAAGAGACCATAGATATATATACACACATATACACTTATACATATATATACACACATACTTTCAACTGGACAGAGGAAGAAGAAGCAGGAAGGAGGAATAGAAAGAAAGAGAGAGAAGAAAACGAGAATGAGATAAGGCAGAGAGACAGAGAACAAAGAAAGAAGAGGAGAAACAGAAGCTTTGAAGCTTCCATAACCAAACACACACCCAAACACACCCTTGGTGAGTTCAACTCACTTGGTTACCTTTGTGTGATGTTTTTACAAGTTTTAATGGAGGTTAGACATAGTTAATACGTCCGAAGGACGTTATATATGCTGGACTAAGCTTCTGCTGGAGAAGACGAAGTCCCAATCAATTGGGCTTTTTCCCAATCGATTGCCATCAAAATCCAATCGATTGGATATGTTTCCAATCTATTGCCAACTTTGCTGATTCACAATCGATCGACAAAGTTAACAATCGATAGTATTATTTTGGATCCAATCGAATGCCATGTTTCCCAATCGATTATTACGATTTTATCCCAATCGATTGGACCTTTGTCCCAATTGATTGGCAGTTGTAGATCACGGATAGTTCCTCTTGTTTATTATAATAAGGGTTTGACTGTTCCAGAAATTGTTTCTCATTTCCATTATGCGACTATGGTGTGTTTAGGGAGAATGTGGTACCAAATAATAGTATAGTTATGAATAAAGAAATAAACGTGACAACGTTAGTAGAGGTGTCGTTCATGTTCAAGTTTGATATCCGTTTCATTTTAATCCGAGTAGTCAGGTCACAACGGGAATGGCCATGGGACAATGTTAATATAGAACTTAGGTAGCTCTGTAAGTTCTGGGGAGTTTTATGGACTGGGACTACGTGTCAAGCGTATATATGATAGAGGGGAATGCGGATCGAGTGTAATGTATCAAAGGGCATGTTGGCCGTAATGTATCAAAGGGCGAGTTTGCCATAACGTATCAAGGCGGTTTGGCCTAAATATGGGACTATATGTCTGATTTATATATAAGACAATTGGAACTTCAAGTCAAGTGTGATAAGTGTGGAGCATTGGACTACGTGCCGAGTTAGTAGAGAGTTGTTCGAGATGTGAATGGAGTAAGGTAAAATGTGAGTCTACGTGAGAAATGTGGACCTACGAGTCCATGTTATGTTTAGGATTGGTTGGGAGGATGTCCGTTGATTTATATATTGACATACATGAATACGTACGATGATATAATTGTTAATGATGCTTTATATACTTCATATCCATAGATGCTCTGTTAGTATTTGCATCCACTCGGCTTTCGTAGCTGATGGCGTTTTATGCTGCTAGATATTCTACGTCCAGCGGGCCAGGACTATGAGTATATAAGTGAGGAATATGTTACCCGAGGCTATCAGGAGGAAGCCTACTATGACGGAGGCTATGTTGGAGAGGACTACTACGCGAGCTGAAGACTTGGAGCTTCGTTGTGGATAGTTTATGTTTATGTTTATGTTCTAGAGACTTCTGTAATAGCTAGAGTTTATAATTGGCGTATGTGCCGTGATACTTTAATTACGTTTCTATTGCTACTTATGTTTTGTAATAGTTTAGTAATGAACTCTAATTTTATATATCAACCTTAGACATCCTAAATGCGTGATTTAATCCATTACTCTGATAATTAGGCTTTGTTGGTGGATAATGTGGTGACTTTCAACTGTTATGGCTTACGGGTCCAAAAATGAATTTATTTTCTCAATTTTTGCTACTACAGGGCGTGACACTTCGGGATCGGGAAAGTGTCCATAGGACAGGCTCAATTGAGGTCTGTGTAATCCATGCATACTCTCCACTTCCTCCCTTTGTTTGGGACTACCACAGTAATAGCCAACCACTCTGGATGAAAAAAAAAACATCTTTGATGTGCCCCGCCTCCAACAACCTTTCCACTTTTGCATTAATAACCTGATGCCTTTTTGATGCAAAGTTCCTCCTTTTTTGATGAACTGGTGGATGTTTTGGATCTACCATTAACCGATGCAAAATTACTTCCGGATCTATCCCCACTAGATCTTTAGTAGACCAAGTAAAAACATGTTGGTGCTCAGCTAGGAACTGAACTAGTTCCTCTCTAAGCACACCCACAAGACGAGCTCTATTTCTTATTTTTCTTTCATGACCTGCCTTATCAAGTTCAACTTCTTCAACATCCTCCCCTGGCCTCAGGCATTAAGGTCGTTCATCCTTTATCTCTGGTGGTACCAGTTCAGAATGTTCTTATTCCATACGCTCCTGTCTTGCTTGGCCTACCCGATGCTATAATTGATATTTCTCCCTAGCATACTTGAATGATGTTGAGTGAATTCTCACGAAATCCTCTGCTCCCCTTTGATAGATACCACTTCCCCTCTGAGGATTAGCTTCATGCACTGAGGATAAGAAGATAGAATGATCTTGACGTCGTGAAGCCATTGACGCCCCATGATAGCGTTGTAGGGCGATGATGTATTTATCACCGAGAATTCATCTAGCCCTGATATGTAATTAGTAGACTTTCCAATCATAATAAGTAATCTGATCTCACCAACCAGCTCGGCCACTTCACCACTGAACTCGGTGATCTTTCAAGTCGCCCCTCTTATTTGTCCAAGATCAATATCCATTTTTTCCAAGGCGTGTAAGAACATAACATTGATGTTACTGACACGAATACAATGTTGTACGCTCTTGTGTGCAACACCCAAGTATAGGTGATCGTGCAAGTAATATAGTACTAGAAGTCCAGGTCGATCCCACGAGGAAGGAATAGATTATTATGACGTTTTATCTTATAACACCCATAATTGTGTTATTTCTTTTGCATTACATTGTCATGCATGATAATGTGATGTGGCGTGTCCTATGACACTTGGTTGAGTGAGTTTTGACTCACGAGTTGATTTGGGTGTCTGTATTAGAGAACCCTTTGAAACTATTGTGATTGAGGATTTGTTGTTGTGAAGTCTCTCCGAGTATGAGACGGTCACTGTGGAACATTTAAATGTTTATCTGAAAATAAATGTTTACCTGTGTATTTCAATATCTGTATTATTTTCTGTTTTAGAATTTATTTCTGTTGTTAGTTTTAGTATCCTGGTGAGAACGAATTAACACACTATTAATTTGGTAGGCTAATTAGCAACTTCGGAAACGTCATGTAGAAATTCGTGTTTTAGCGACCAAACGAAACTTAGTCGAAAACTTTTATAATTTTGAGGTTTCACTCGTAAAGCTATAAATAAGCTGTATAGAAAGTTTCAGAGACTGATTAAGAGTTTGGAAAACTCGTGGGGAGGTAAACGTAATTCCCCGAGGATGTTGCCTATATATAGATAGAGATGACTTAGATTTTTCTACAACTCTTAACCTAATTCAATAAGGAGGCCAAAAGGGAGGCTAGAGGGAGAATTAGTTGCTTCGAGCTTTGCGACGCCAAACGACGACCTTCCATCAGTCTGTTCCCGCCTAGATTTCATATTCGAGCTCCTCGAGGTAAGAGCTTCGTTTTGATACCTATTAGGGCCTGTTTGGCTAAGTTTTCCGAAAAGTTATTTTCTAGAATTTTTCATAAAAGTTGATAAATGAAATTCTGATCCATAGGATTTGTACTAGACGGACTTCTGCACGTTCTTTGTGCACGGATTTTCTTTGAATCGAAGTATAAGCGCGTAAATCGGAGGTGAGTGATTCAACTATGTTTTGGAATGATTTCTTGGTGTGTATTCATGTTATGGTTGAATAGCATGTAATTAATTCTTAGAGATATCTTGTGTAGTTCATATTGGGCAATTATATTGATAAGTAGGCTCAATAGCACGGTGATATGTTTTGATTACCGCGAGTATGGTGATATGTATTTGAGCATGTTAAGTTGCTTATTTGGGTCAGAAGGAGCACGTGGTCACCGTGCCATTTTGTGGAGCCGATATAGGCATTAAGGTCGCACGATTGAAGAGAAGAATCGTGGGTCTTACCCTTTCGCGTGGACTTATTGGCGAGGAGTCGCGGATTGGGAATATGGACGGGCACGTGAGTCTCCGGCGACTAGTATGAAATGTAGAGATGTGAATGCGGACATGTTTATCATTCATGTACATATGTTGTTTTATTCACTAAGCTTTAGCTTAAACAAATCGAAATATGTGTGGTTATTCAAATAACCATTTCAGGTGTTAATGCTGGCGAGGATTTGGAGAAGTGAGTACGTGGGTTGGGAATTCGCTTGTGAGGCAACTTGAATGTAAATCTTGTAGTTTTGGGATAATAGGAATGTTGTAATAAGATTTTGGTTGTTTTAAACCATGTTTAAATTGGTATGTTCTAATGGATTTTAAACCGTTGTAATAGTTAGTAGCATGTTGAAATCTTGCTTTAGAAATGTTTTAATACAGCTAGAATTACTTTAGACTGAGTTTGGTTTGAGTTCGGATTGAGTGGTTGATCTTGGTGAAAGTTAGAAAGCCTTTAAACTTGGAATTCTGCAAATTGGGCTGCTGCCAGGGGAGCAGTCGACTGAGCAGTCGACTGAACCCCTGTGTCTGTTAGATACTGCTTCTTATTTTAGCAAAAGCAGTCGACTGGACCCCTCAGCAGTCGACTGTACCTCCAGTTTCAGTCGACTGGAATCGCCATTTAAATCCCTGCCCACTCCCGTCGACTGAACAGTCGACTGAGCAGTCGACTGGACCCCCAATTTCAGTCGACTGGAATTACACTCAAATCCCTGCCCTCTGCCGTCGACTGAGCAGTCGACTGAACCTCTGGTCTTAAATGTGTTTTGTTTTCCGCTGCGTGTGTTCTTCAAACCTATTTTTGGGAACGTTAATGAATTGGTTTAGCCTCGGTGGCGTGCCACGGGCTCCGGTTCCGCTATTGTGGGACCGGGCTGTGACATTTAGTGGTATCAAAGCATAAGTTTAGAGCCTTGGGAACGAGTGACGTTATATATGCTGAGTGACGTCGAGTGGAGTGTGTAATTGTTAAGATAATCGTTATCATTGTAGAAATGCTTTATGTGTTAGCATTTGTTGCTTGTGATGAACTGTGCACATATATTCATATTGTGGCATAGCATGCATGGTCATTATGCATTGAACTCAACAGGGGAATATTTGAAACGTTATGGCTGATCCACCAAGAGAATTGTCACCGCATTCGCGGATGGACCAAATAGTGAATATGGTGGGAAATTTCATACAAGCGGTAAGTGAAAGAGAACAGATGAACGTTCAGCCTCCACAAGTGGAAATTCGTTATATCAATGCACCACCGACACCGCGACCTCAACACACAATCGTGGAACAGTTTCATAAACGGAAACCGACGTTGTATCATGGGCAAGTTGACATAGACTTGGCCGATCATTGGATGATGGACATGGAAAGACATTTCCGTCAGGTAATATGTACCGATGAGGAGAAAATTTTGTGCGCATCCGATACGTTGATGGGCGAAGCATTGGATTGGTGGAACAACGTGCTTGAACAAGGGAAGCCAACCACGTGGGAAGCTTTTAAAGAAGAATTCAACAAACGTTTCTTTCCGCAATCTGCTTATACTCAGAAACGTCAAGAGTTTGCGAGTTTGGTTCAGGGAGATATGACCGTGGGTGAGTATGTTTCTCGTTTCAATGCCTTGTTACGATTTGGGAAGACTACGGTTCCGACTGATAGGGATAAAGCCCGTAAGTTTGAGGAAGGGCTTAGAGAGAATATCCGTGGCCGTGTGGACATGTTGCAACACCCGACCGTTTCTCTAGTCGAGGAAGCCGCCCGTATAGCTGAGAAGAGTGTCGATCGATATCGACAAGGGCAACAAGGAAAGAGACCAAATGACAATAGGGGTAAGAACCAAGGGAATGCGAAAAGACCGTTCACGCAAGGTTCAGGATCGAATATGGGTAGTCAAGGAGGAAGTGTGTTGGTTGGAGATTCGAGACCGTTGTGCCCAACATGTAACCTGCGACACAGAGGAACCTGCTACCAATTGGTCACTTGCTATTTTTGTAAACAATTGGGGCATGTGTCTAGGAACTGTCCTTTGAACGCAAATTCGACTACACCAAACACAACCTCGAACACGAAGAGCTACAACCCAGAAATGAGGGGAAAATGTTTTGACTGTGGACAACTGGGACACATAGCGAAGAATTGCCCGAGTAAGAGACAACCGGGAATGAGTACCGGGGCATCGAGTGTGCCAAGCGGATCAAGGGAAGAACCTCGAGTGGATAAAGGGAAAGGAGTCGCGCAACAACAAGGACGATACTTCCAGCTCAGGCCGGGGAATACGGATGATACCGTCGTATCAGGTATTCTTCCTATTTGTTCGTATCCTGCACGTATACTTATGGATTCTGGTTCAACGCATTCATTTGTATCACGTGATTTTGTTAAGCATTTAACTGTTAAGTCAGAACCGCTAGGATATGACTTGTGTGTATCATTGCCTAGTAGTGAACCACTAGTTACTTCTTCGATATTCAAGTCATGTGAAATCAAGATAGGTGATAAGGTCTTGAGCGTTGATTTGATTCCGTTAACGGTGAATTACTTTGATGTTATCTTGGGCATGGATTGGTTGTCGGTTAATCAAGCCAGAATCGATTGTGAACAGAAACGGGTTAGTTTCTATCCGTCAGGGCGAGAAGAGTTTACTTTTCAGGGTAAGGGAGTGATAGTACCGCCGTACTTGATATCGGCGATTCAAGCAAGTAAGATGTTGAAGAAGGGTTGTTCGGGTTTCTTATGTTCAATTATCGACACGAGAGTTCTTGGACCACTAATAGAAAACATTTCAGTAGTTCGAGAATTTCCGGATGTTTTTCCTGATGAGTTACCCGACGTATTGATTGAAAGAGAGCTTGAGTTCACAATAGAAGTAGTACCCGGGTCACAACCGGTATCCAAAGCACCATATCGAATGGCACCGATAGAGTTGAAAGAATTGAAAGTTCAGTTAGAAGAACTGTTGGAGAAGGGTTTTATTCGACCGAGTGTTTCACCGTGGGGAGCTCCAGTCTTGTTTGTGAAGAAGAAGGACGGGACAATGCGTATGTGCATCGACTACCGGGAATTGAACAAGTTGACCGTCAAGAACAAATATCCGTTACCGCGAATAGACGATTTGTTTGATCAGTTGCAAGGAGCGCAAGTATTTTCAAATATTGACTTGAGATCCGGTTACCATCAATTGAAAGTCAAAGAGGAAGATGTTGAGAAGACAGCTTTCAGGACTCGCTATGGTCACTTTGAATTTTTGGTTATGCCGTTTGGAGTGACTAATGCGCCAGCTGCTTTCATGGACTTGATGAACCGTGTCTTCAAAGATTATTTAGATGAGTTTGTTATCGTGTTCATAAAGGACATCCTAATCTACTCCAAAAGCGTTGAAGATCACGAGCATCATTTGCGATTAGCTTTACAACGATTACGTGAGAAAAGATTGTTTGGGAAATTGAAGAAGTGTGAGTTTTGGTTGACCGAGATAGCTTTCCTTGGACATATAGTGTCGGCAAAGGGGATTTCTGTAGACCCTAAGAAGATAGAAGCAGTTACCAACTGGGCAAGACCAACGAATGTGACAGATATCAGAAGTTTCCTAGGATTAGCTGGTGTGGATACGCGGAATCGGACCACTTCTCTCGTTTGTTGTTTGAGATTGATTTGAATCAAAGAAAGAAAATGAAAGGTCTGTTGAAAACAGATACAGAGTCGCCACTTGGTCTTTAAGGAACCAAGAAACCTAATTTTGACTCACCCAAGCGGATAAGGGCACCGGCCCTTCATAACCAAAGAACTTGGTTCGGGGTTTTGGTACGAGAGAGGAAGGAGCCTTTGTCACGACTAAAACACCCTCAACTCGCCCCGTCTTTCAACGGGCCTCAATTAGCATCCAAATAATCATCTTATACTATGTTTGGTTCGACAAATAATACTATGATAGTATATTACATCACATAAGAAAATTTGAAATGGAAGATCTAAAGATAAGATATCATTCATAAGATCTAAGCCAAATATCATACAATGTAAAGTGAAAGATCACACAAATAAACCTAGGAAAAATCATCTAATCATGAATCAAATAATCAAGACTTCCTAATCTAAAGGGGGACATGAATTGTTCTTGAAACAAATAGTCAAAGAAATCAAAATATGCTTAGCAAACTAGAATGATGCATGTTATTCTTTTGAGAAAAGAAGACCTCTCGATCCCCGGGACGGATGAGAAAGGATGATTAGATCGAGGGGAAGCATGAACGTGTGATCAAGTTCATTCCTTATAATCTTCTTAGATTGAGGGTTACAAAAGCCCCAAATCTTGCATGAATGTATTGTATGTACCTAGAAATGTGCAAAGGTTGTAGTGTGTTTTGTGTACATGGATTTCTAAAATGACTTTAGGAGTCCAAAATGTGCATGAATGAATGGATTAAATCAACATGGGATATGTACAAATGTAGTATGAACTTCTTCCTAAGATATGGGCTAATTTGGAATGCATATGAGCATCAAATCAAAGAATAAAAGTTGAAATGTGCTTGCTGTGAATAGTGGACAGACTGCATGTGTTACTTTGCAACATTATAATGGGAGGTCAAACGTGCCTAGAAAAATGTAAGAAAAATCAGAGATCATTCTTAATGTGTCTAGAAAATAAATCAAAAAGCCAAACATCAATAGCTATCACAGATTAAAAGAAAAAAATCAGAATGTACACATGACTCAGAAACAAAAGCTGTACTGTTGACTGATTTTGTATGATTTTTCATAAATCAAAGAAAAGGTTCATGATGACCCATTATATACCAAAAGTTTCCTAAGACACCCAAGTTTTATAAAAAAAATAGAAAAGATATATGTACAGTGATGAAAATGTCCAGAATAAGTGCAAGAAGTTGGGTAAACATTCTGTGAGAACAGAGGCAGATTATGGACATGAACTTCTCACATCCAAAACAAATACTTTCACATTTCTATAATTGATGAGAAAAATTAGGGACAAACTATGATGTATTGGGAAGGTTTTCCAAGTGGTTTCATCACCATAACTTGAGTATTTAATTCAAAACAAATCTTTGAATCTGAACAGCTCACTGTTTTGGGTCATTATTTTGGAGATATTGAGGAAAACAAAGTTTTATTTCTTGAAACCAAATGAGAGAGATTGAGAGGGGTTTTGAAATAGATGTTTTGAAAACATATTTTCAACACTCAATAAGGATTATGACCACTTGGAATACCAACACCACACTCATCATTAAGAATCTCCAAGATTGTTGGAGAGATTTATTTCATTTTTTGAACATAACTTCAATACATTCCAAGGATACCTTGGAAGTATTGAGGTTATAATCATCATCTATCAAACATGTTTTTGAGGTCAAGAGCTACTATCCATAAGGATTCACTCACCCCAAACTTCATGTCATCACTTAGATGATGATGAACTAGCAAATAAATAAAGAAAAATAAAAAAGAAATGGGATAAGAAGAGATGAACAATAAATAAACAAGCAAATAGATGATGATCAATAGATGATATTCATGAAGCATGAACTTGTAGATTGGTGTTTCACTCATATGTAATGACACTAGACATGGAAGAAGCTTCCACTCTCTTAAATGCTCACTAAAATGGTGGTTGGGAGTATTGAATGTTGAAGTAAATGGAAGTAATGAAGTAAAAAACAAAGTTGGAACTCACTTTTGTTTTGAAAATCAAAGAAGAAAGCTTCTTTTCTCTCTACTCTAACCTTATCTCTACAACTTTCTCTCCCAAACTTTCTCAAAACTCACATTTGACTCCTCTCTAAAATGAGGAGTAATGGGGTGTTTATATAGGCCAACTTGGGGTGGTTTTGGGATTTAGAAAGTATTCCCATTGGCTCCAAACATCTGAAATCATAAAACTATGTCGTTTTGGTTTTTAAATAATCAAAATAGGACCACAAAACATATTACAAAAATACACTGTTCTGGAGGGGAGTGCCGCGGCGGCACTTCTCCTCCCTTCGTCTGGATAATGCTGTTTAGGCCCCCTGATGTTCCGGTATTCGCGAAAAGGCCCTATTTCGTCCGAAATTCACAGAAAATGCGTACAAACTCCAAATTGAGGTTGTGATATACCGTTGGAAAGGTAATGGAGTCTACTTTACATAAAAAATAGTTCGGGGATAGGTCACTTTGAAAAGTTTTGCGGTATTCGCGATAAAAGCCGATTTGATCGCCTTTTTCGCCTTTGGAAATTCATAATAAATTCGTTTTAAATCCAGAAATTATGTGCGATATACCGTTGGAAAGCTATTGACCTCTAGTATCCATGAAAAATATTTGAAAATTGTTTCGGCACCCCGGTTCTAAAGTCAAATTCTGGTCAAACTGGTCAAACCTGGGATTCCCGGGAAGTTCTGGAAACCTCCGGGAGTTCCCGGGAGCTGATGTTTTCGCTCGATTTTCTTTTGGAACTTGTTTTAACACTTTTCCCGCGATTTAAAATGATTTTGGTGAATTCGGACGATTTCGATCAAACTTGGCCAAACCTGGTCAAACCTGGTCAAACCTTGGTCAAACCTAGTCAAACCTTGGTCAAACCGGTCAACGGGGACTTTCTGGGAACTTCCGGGACTTCCGGGGGTCTCTGGGAGCCGACGATCTCATCTGATTTCTCTTTAAAACTCTTTTTATCGCTCTTCTTACGACATAGCATGTTTTCAGAACTTTGGGACCAAATCTGGGAGTTTTCGGGCTTTTAGGGGCATTTTGGTCATCCTGAGCATTCTGAGAGATGGAGCTGTCTTCCGAGAGTCTTTTCGAGTCTTTTGCGATCATTGTGAACCACCAAGCTATGGGTCTCCTAAATCCGATAGCCGACAAAATGGGGTGTCTACAGTTGGGTATTATCGGAGATTTGTAAAAGACTTTTCGCGTATAGCAATGCCGATGACACAGTTAATGAGGAAAGATATTGCTTTTGTTTGGAGTCCAGAATGTGAAGAAAGTTTTCAAGAGTTGAAAGGTCGACTAGTGAAAGCACCAATTTTAGCCGTTCCATCAGGGACTGAAGGGTTCATCATTTACAGTGATGCTTCATATAGAGGTTTAGGTTGCGTTCTTATGCAAAGTGATAAAGTCATTGCGTATGCATCGAGACAACTTAGACCGCACGAGAAGAATTATCCAACTCATGATCTAGAATTGGCCGCCGTGATTTTTGCATTGAAGATTTGGCGTCATTATCTATACGGAGAGAAATGTGAGATCTATACGGATCACAAGAGTTTGAAGTACTTGTTTACACAACGAGATTTGAACATGAGGCAAAGGAGATGGTTAGAGTTGATGAAGGACTATGACTTGTCAATACAGTATCATCCGGGCAAGGCGAACGTTGTCGCCGATGCTCTTAGTCGCAAAGTACCAACCAACACCGCATCAGATTTGACTTCTCAGAAAGAATTGATAAGAGATATGGAGAACTTAGAACTTGAAGTGATTCCGAGGATTGAAAGTGGTTCTATGTCGACGATGGTGGAACAACCACTCTTGATTCACGAGATCACGGAGAAACAACTTCAAGATGTGGCTTTGAAGAAGATTTGTGATGAGATTCCAATGGGCAAACAACCGGGATTCACGTTTGAGAACAATGTGTTGAGATTGAGGGGTAGAATTTGTGTACCTAGTGAGAAGGAGTTGAAGCAAAACATCCTAGAGGAAGCACACAACACAAAGTATACCGTTCACCCGGGAAGCACCAAGATGTATAGAGACTTGAGACATGTTTATTGGTGGCCGGGAATGAAGAGAGAAATAGCACGCTATGTTTCACGATGTACTAGTTGTCAACAAGTAAATGCCGAACGCCAAGTACCCTCGGGATTGTTACAACCGTTACCGATAGCCGAGTGGAAATGGGAGCACATAACAATGGATTTTGTTAGTGGGTTTCCGAGATCGAAGAGATCAAATACTATTATTTGGGTGATTGTTGACCGTTTGACGAAGTCGTCGCACTTCCTACCACTTCGAACGACTAAGCCGATGACGTTAGCTAAGTTGTATATTCGCGAAATTGTGAGACTACATGGTATCCCAGTTTCTATCGTTTCGGATAGGGATAGTAGTTTTACATCGAAGTTTTGGAGAGCCTTGCAAGAAGCAATGGGTACCAAATTACATTTTAGTACAGCTTTTCATCCTCAGACCGATGGTCAATCAGAGAGGGTAATCCAAATTTTGGAAGACATGCTTAGGCTATGTGTACTTGATTTTCAGGGTGATTGGGAAGACCATTTGCCATTGATTGAGTTTGCTTATAACAACAGTTTTCAGTCAAGTATTGGAATGGCTCCTTATGAAGCTTTATATGGTCGTGTATGTCGTTCACCAATTAGTTGGACAGAGGTGGGAGAAAGAAAGATTGAAGGACCGAAAATTGTACAAGAAACGACGGATAAGATAAAGGTAATTCGACAACGGTTACTGACAGCTCAGAGTAGGTATAAGAGTTATGCCGATAAGCGTAGACGACCGTTGGATTTTAAAGTGGGAGACTTAGTGTACTTGAAGGTGTCACCTTCAAAGGGAATAACCAGATTTGGTAGATACGGGAAACTCAACCCGAGGTATGTAGGACCTTTTGAAATCATTGGAAAAGTTGGACCCGTAGCTTATCGTTTGAACTTGCCGAGCGAGTATGCTCAAGTTCATAATGTGTTTCATGTATCGTTGTTACGCAAACAATTAGTGGAAGATAGAGATCAAGTGATGACTCCGACATCGAATGAGATCCAGAGTGATTTAACGTATGTTGCATATCCGGTAGAGATATTGGACCGGAAGGATCAAGCTTTACGAAATAAAGTAATATCGAAAGTGAAAGTGTTATGGCGTAGCCAAACTACGGAAGAGATGACGTGGGAGATAGAAGATGAGATGCGTACTCAGTATCCGCACCTTTTCGAGACATGAGGTATAAGTTTGGGGACAAACTTCTTTTAAGGGGGAGAGTATTATAACACCCATAATTGTGTTATTTCTTTTGCATTACATTGTCATGCATGATAATGTGATGTGGCGTGTCCTATGACACTTGGTTGAGTGAGTTTTGACTCACGAGTTGATTTGGGTGTCTGTCTTAGAGAACCCTTTGAAACTATTGTGATTAAGGATTTGTTGTTGTGAAGTCTCTCCGAGTATGAGACGGTCACTGTGGAACATTTAAATGTTTATCTGAAAATAAATGTTTACCTGTGTATTTCAATATCTGTATTATTTTCTGTTTTAGAATTTATTTCTGTTGTTAGTTTTAGTATCCTGGTGAGAACGAATTAACACACTATTAATTTGGTAGGCTAATTAGCAACTTCGGAAACGTCATGTAGAAATTCGCGTTTTAGCGACCAAACGAAACTTAGTCGAAAACTTTTATAATTTTGAGGTTTCACTCGTAAAGCTATGAATAAGCTGTATAGAAAGTTTCAGAGACTGATTAAGAGTTTGGAAAACTCGTGGGGAAGTAAACGTAATTCCCCGAGGATGTTGCCTATATATAGATAGAGATGACTTAGATTTTTCTACAACTCTTAACCTAATTCCATAAGGAGGCCAAAAGGGAGGCTAGAGGGAGAATTAGTTGCTTCGAGCTTTGCGACGCCAAACGACGACCTTCCGTCAGTCTGTTCCCGCCTAGATTTCATATTCGAGCTCCTCGAGGTAAGAGCTTCGTTTTGATACCTATTAGGGCCTGTTTGGCTAAGTTTTCCGAAAAGTTATTTTCTAGAATTTTTTATAAAAGTTGATAAATGAAATTCTGATCCATAGGATTTGTACTAGACGGACTTCTGCACGTTCTTTGTGCACGGATTTTCTTTGAATCGAAGTATAAGCGCGTAAATCGGAGGTGAGTGATTCAACTATGTTTTGGAATGATTTCTTGGTGTGTATTCATGTTATGGTTGAATAGCATGTAATTAATTCTTAGAGATATCTTGTGTAGTTCATATTGGGCAATTATATTGATAAGTAGGCTCAATAGCACGGTGATATGTTTTGATTACCGCGAGTATGGTGATATGTATTTGAGCATGTTAAGTTGCTTATTTGGGTCAGAAGGAGCACGTGGTCACCGTGCCATTTTGTGGAGCCGATATAGGCATTAAGGTCGCACGATTGAAGAGAAGAATCGTGGGTCTTACCCTTTCGCGTGGACTTATTGGCGAGGAGTCGCGGATTGGGAATATGGACGGGCACGTGAGTCTCCGGCGACTAGTATGAAATGTAGAGATGTGAATGCGGACATGTTTATCATTAATGTACATATGTTGTTTTATTCACTAAGCTTTAGCTTAAACAAATCGAAATATGTGTGGTTATTCAAACAACCATTTCAGGTGTTAATGCTGGCGAGGATTTGGAGAAGTGAGTACGTGGGTTGGGAATTCGCTTGTGAGGCAACTTGAATGTAAATCTTGTAGTTTTGGGATAATAGGAATGTTGTAATAAGATTTTGGTTGTTTTAAACCATGTTTAAATTGGTATGTTCTAATGGATTTTAAACCGTTGTAATAGTTAGTAGCATGTTGAAATCTTGCTTTAGAAATGTTTTAATACAGCTAGAATTACTTTAGACTGAGTTTGGTTTGAGTTCGGATTGAGTGGTTGATCTTGGTGAAAGTTAGAAAGCCTTTAAACTTGGAATTCTGCAGATTGGGCTGCTGCCAGGGGAGCAGTCGACTGAGCAGTCGACTGAACCCCTGTGTCTGTTAGATACTGCTTCTTATTTTAGCAAAAGCAGTCGACTGGACCCCTCAGCAGTCGACTGGACCCCTCAGCAGTCGACTGTACCTCCAGTTTCAGTCGACTGGAATCGCCATTTAAATCCCTGCCCACTCCCGTCGACTGAACAGTCGACTGAGCAGTCGACTGGACCCCCAATTTCAGTCGACTGGAATTACACTCAAATCCCTGCCCTCTGCCGTCGACTGAGCAGTTGACTGAGCAGTCGACTGAACCTCTGGTCTTAAATGTGTTTTGTTTTCCGCTGCGTGTGTTCTTCAAACCTATTTTTGGGAACGTTAATGAATTGGTTTAGCCTCGGTGGCGTGCCACGGGCTCCGGTTCCGCTATTGTGGGACCGGGCTGTGACATATCTAGATTACTTTTTAAAGAAAAGAAAAGATGATTGATTTTGGAGAATTATTAAACTAATTGATATATTGAAATTTAAACTAGATTGATTGAGTAAACTAAACTAGAGAATTTACTAAGACTGATTAAAGTAGCGAATTAACTTAAACTAAGTAAAATATGAATTAATGGATTAGGATTACACGAATTCACACTAGATTCACCAATTAGCATGCCTAATGAAGGAAGGATATGGCCACCTACTATAATTCAACGAGTGCCTTTTGATGTTTGTGTCTTGCTTGAGTTGAGTCAATACCAAATATTTATTAATCGGCATAAAACAACGCCAAACGAGCCTATGAATTATTTACGGGTAGATTTGAAACAATTCCTCTTTCCATCCAAATACTAATTATTTGTCGTGAGAAATTGATTTGAGTGTCTAAGTTCATGAAACGAATTGAAAATTAGATTAAAATGTAAGACCAATGTTTAATATAGTTATAAAACATTCCGACAACAATTCTAAACTATATTCCATGAAAAAGTTGAATTATGAAGGTTGCCGTTTGAGAACATGCATGAAAATCGACTTTTCTAGTGCTTTATCGCATAAACCTTACACTAGATTTAGCATACCATTAGCAAAATAGATCTAACAATCATAGATAGCATAAACATAATGAAAATCATGATTAAACTGTGATTAATGGACTGAAAATATAAATAATAGAGAGCAATATAACCTGGAACGAAGAAAAACTACTTTATTGACTTGAAATCTTGAAATAGCATCCAACATGGCCTTAGAGATCCTAAACTAGGGTTTAGGAGAGCTCTAATAGCCACTTTAACACCTATTATATGTAAAATATGATAAAAATTGAGTATAATACGTTTACTAGTCATATATATATATATATATATATCAATATAGGAGTCCTAGACCTAAAAATAAGTTGCTGGGGCGAATCTGCTGAGTGGGATCGGTCCCACTACACTACCAGGACCGGTCCCGCATATGTTTTGGGATCGATCCTGCTCTTCTGTAGTTGACAGCTCTGCGCACCAATGGAAGAATTGCAATATCTCGTTGCTCGAACCTCAGATTGATGCACGATTTGTGGCCACGCAACCGTAACTCGACGAATTACAACTTTTATCTCTGGAGAAAATTCACAATTCTAAAGTATTCAATGTCAAACTTTCCCTTTTCTCAGCTGTTGCTGTCATTCTCTTCCACCGGAATCACCTTTTAAGCAACGAATGCTTTCTTTGACCTACAAAACACTCACAAACCTCGTGTAAATGGTATAAATGAAATATACAAGGGTTGTGTGACAAAAAGTGTCACACCCCGATTTCCGAACAACCAAATATTCAATTCAGAGCTTGTATCCGGACTAATATTCAATCACCAAAAATCACGAGAGTGACACCCTCACACAAGCTAAATGATAATTTATTAAAAACAGTATTTAATACTCCTTAAATAAAGACATGTCATCTTGTGTTTTAAAAAAAAAAACTCTTTATTAATAAACCTGTATTCCCAAACATCCATTTCATTATAAAAGAACTAAAGTTCCATTATAAATATTATATCACTTTTCAATTTTAAAAAAAATATATCATTTTCATAAATAAAATGTCCACATACAGAGTTCAGCGGAAAAAAAAATAATAAGAATAAAATCTATACATCCTTTGGTCAGAGTAACTAAAACGTTCCCAGTACTCAATATACAATACATGTTACAATAATCCAAATACGGCCCACAATGCCTAAAATAAATAAATAAATAAAAATACAACCAAATACAAACTACACTTCTACACAACTGCAACTCCAAGACATCAAAAGCTCCATAGGAAATGTCCAAATACTAAACCTGCACAAGTGCATTCAACTACGTTTCATATAGAAACGCCCCCGAATGCATAACACACTCGGGTCAGTCACATGACTGGTATGAGTTAAACAAAACAACAAGTCTTAGGGATCCAACTTGAACCCGTAGACAACAAATTACACTACAACACTCTTGGGTCAAGACAGGTAGTTCCACACACATATCTGGACAATAGAGTAGTTTCCATTTATGTGGTGGCAAATAGTTTCTTGCCCAAAATCCAAAGTTACTACGAATTTCATACTTACCCATTTACTTTTGGTGAGCCAAACCTGTAAAACGTTAGTGGGCCCACCATCCTGCAAATTGAATGATCATAGACCAAGCAAACAATTCCGCATACCAACCGTCCACATTCTAACTCCAAACGTCGCATTTATTATTTCACGCTTATCAGTCTTATGAAATAATCCATTTTCATTATTTATTAGCATTAGATTTATCTTTGTGTTCCCTAGGTTCACCCCTTGGCCACCCTCCATGGTACAGCCCACACATATATCCCATGTGTGCCCGGACATACTACCAACACCCACTCCGGTGCCAGTTTGGTTGGGGTATCAACCAAACCAGGTATACACAACGGACGGCTGGTCAATATGTCAAGACGTCTATACAATATAAGCCGAGCATAAGGCTTAGGTCAGCTTGATCACGAAGCCACTGGCAAAAGGGTACACTCAGCAAGTCGAGCTACCAAAAAAAACATATCACACAACGGGGAGCGGTGAACACTAAAGAACTATGTTGCAATTATTACTTATCGTTCGTATTATCCCCAATAATTGTGAATTTCGCGTTTATCACATAGTTCCGTCTTATCATCCAATCACATCTCTAACTTTTAGATGCATTCCAATTTCTTACAATGAAGGGTTTTATCAATTAACCCATAACAATATTCCCTCAAAAATTTCCAATCAAATTACAACATCCCCAATATACTATTCAACGTATCTAATTTACTCATTTTTATCAAAATGACCACACAATAAAATAAGTTATTTCAGGTACAATAATCCTCAACCCAACATTCAAAATTAGCCTACATGAAACCCATAATAAAAATTCAAATTCTCATATCGTAAAGTATTATAACAATCGTTCCACAATATTTTCATCGGACTCAACGTTAATGACTATCACCCATTTTTTTTTATAGCTCAACATTATATGAGAATTCATGCATCTCTAAGTAATTTTCGTTAAGTCATACGAACGAATAATAAAAACACAACGAATCATATTTCTCCAAATTCGTACATTTTAATATACTAAAAACTGCTACTGAAATCTTCAATTTCTGCCCAAACGGTGCAGAATCATGAAAAATACCATTAGACAAAAAGTGTGCAGAATCGTGTTTCCTACAGGCCAACGCGGACAGAATTCCATAAATCTAAGTCATGGTTTTATAATATTTTTTCAAAGTTTCTGCCACTGTTAAAATAAAAATAAAACGAATTTTCTATTATTTATTCATTATCAAAATTATTCCCCTTTGTGTATTCCTCAAATTAACTATCCACATGATCTATCCAAGTACACCGAGATCACAATCATAAATTCACACGAAGAAAATAAATATTTATATCATTCAATAATAACGAATGGGGATCCACACACAATTTAACACCAACCACAAAATTAATAAGAACTATTTGGATTCTCTTGCACACACACACACACACACACACACACACACACATATATATATATACATACGTGTATATATATATACCCAAATATAAATTTTAACTCACCTAGTTGATCACAAATCAACCACCACGAATGCTTCGCAATTCCCCACGTGCCCACGAACCCGAGATCATTCTCCTTTCTTCTTCTTCTTCTTCTCCTCTCTCTCTCTCTCTCTCTCTCTCTCTCACACACACACACACACACACACACTCACACACACACACACATACACACACAACACACGTCTGTTCTCTCTTTGGGTGGCTAGGGTTAATGATATAAG
This sequence comes from Hydrangea macrophylla, assembly GCA_033977485.1. Taxonomy (NCBI): domain Eukaryota; kingdom Viridiplantae; phylum Streptophyta; class Magnoliopsida; order Cornales; family Hydrangeaceae; genus Hydrangea; species Hydrangea macrophylla. The sequence goes on along the minus strand of CM066999.1, from coordinate 13,595,413 downwards.
TATATATGTATTACACACATAGTATACTATATACATGCACAACCTATACAAATAACTCATATATACATATCAAATCCCGTTTTTTGTCTAATGGGCTCACAAAAGAGACTCATGTGGGCCCAAAATGCAGTACAAAGTGTTAAAATAAGTAGCCCAATGGGTACCCATGACCCTGGTACTAAGTTTTAATGTTAATTACATTATTTAACACATTTGCGGGCCTATAAACACTATATAACAAAAATACATATCAACCCTTCACTTTTTTTTTACAAATATAAATTAATAAAATATAACTCCCAAACTAAACGCGCACACTCATGATTTAATTGATACGTCCACCAAACACTTAAATTTTTCAAACACATGTCTTACATAGGTACACTCATATAACATTGCTAATTGAAATTTCAATAAAAATATTATTTAAACACTTACAAATTTTCGGGTTGTTACAAAAAGTGAGGCATTCATTGCCAAGCTTCAAGATTCACTTTATCTAAATGCACCTAATAGCTTATAAAACAATACAAATACATATGTTTTAACATTAATCACCATGAAAGCGCTATATTATTGAAATGCGTGTAACTCTAGGGACTTGGGGATAAAAGTATGCATAAAACCATATAACATGTTATGAATATGTACTTTCTACGTCTAATCAGTTACTTCCATTGTCAATAAGAACTCTTCTTACATCGTAGTGAGCTATAGACAGAGTCACGACTAGTGCATCGGCTTGAGGAACGTGCACCCCAATTAAATCTTTATCCCCGAACATTATTTGCAGGATCAGAATTTAACCTCTGCTCCATATTCAGGACTCGGGTTGGCCCCCATTTGACTTCTCAGGAGACCGCTTCCTGGCTCGATTCGAATACCCAGAATCTCTTATACAACCATGAATTGCATAAATAACATTGGGCTGAGGGGGTTGATCCGCCTGATGTTGTTCTGATTTTTCTTTGGGATTTTCTTTATCAACCCGATCTCTTGCAGGGCCTGCTCGGTCATTTTTTCCAACATATTCCCTGAGGCATCCCCTTTAGATCAGTTCTTCAATCTCCCTTTTTAAGATTCTACAGTCATCCGTGGTATGGCCATGATCTTTGTGAAAATCACAAAACTTACATCGGTCTCGGTTCCCTGGTTTGCCTTTTAGTTTTCCCAGCCAGTTCAATTGTTGTTTGCCTTTAACCTATCTCAAGATTTGAGAAAGAGATGCATTTAAAGGCGTGTAATGATTTAACCTCGGAGATCTCTCTCTACCGCGGACAGCTCTCCTATCCGAATGATCTGGCGACCTTCCTCTCCTCCTATCTTCCTTTACACCTTTAGAATTACCTTTTGGTTCGGCCAGTTGCTTACTGTCTCGACAGGCCAAGTCCATATCTTCCAAAGTTATGTACTTCTGAGCCTTTATTAACAGATCTGCATTATCCAGAGGTGGTCTTTTAGTGATGGACTTCTAAAACAGTCTAGGCTGAAGACCTCCCCTCAGTGCAGCAGTAGCGAAAACCTCCCTCGCATCCTTTAACATTGACGAGCTCGGTGTTAAATCGAGTTATATATTTCGTCAATGACTCCCCCTTTGACTATTCAATATATGGTGAGGAGGTGATCGGCTCGTGATAAAATGGTTAACGAACTTTGTTGCCAACATAGCGAAATAATTAATTGACTTCGGGCGTAGACGTTGAACCATGACAGGGCTACTACCATGAGGGTGTTCGAGAATACCTTGCACAAGAGGGCCTCACTACAATCATACAAAGCCATGGCATTCTAGTAATGACATAAATGTTCTATGAGGTCAACTTTTCCATCATAGATTCCACTTTTAGCAGGATGATCTTTTTTGGTAACCGCTCCATCATCATGTGTTCAGCAAATGAGGGCTCTGTTAGCCCCAAGATTATCCTCCATTCTTGATCTACCTCACGTAAGGCTTCGTTACTTAGATCTGACTGTCGGGATTCTTTGACTCAGCCATATCTTCTTTTAGGCCACCTCCATTTCTGTGGCTTGGAAGACCGATACTCTGCTATATATGCTGGTCCTTCTGCCCTGGGTCTTTAATTTCTAGACAGAGGGACTGATGTTTGGTTCGCTTGTTGTTTTACCAACACCTCTACAGTCTCAGTAAGTGACTTGATATGTCGCATCATAGCCTCTATTTGGTTGAGCATCGCCTGGCTTTCACTAGTCCGGTCGGTCACTTGAACATCTTGGTCCTCCGTATTTCTGACCTCTCTCTGCTTCTCCCCAGTATGGTATGAACTAGTTTTTTCCATAAGTGATGTGGCACTTGTATTGCATCTCTTCAATTGTGAGAACTTAATTGCATCGTTCCCACAGACGGCGCCAAACTGATGTTGCTCAATTATTCACGATGTTACCTCCAATCTGGATCTAATGATTTCCTGCAAAACAAACTAAACAGACCACGAGGAGTTGGATTCTCGAAGCCTCCTCCAATGCCTAAGTCAGTAAAAGCTCAATGATCAATCTCACAAGTGGCCAGTAGGGATTTTTTGATGTAACTGTTCATTCTTACTGTTGATTCCTTTTGTATCCTCCGTTCTCCATTTTTTCCTCTAAGGGACCACGACTTTCTCCACATTGACCAGTTGCCCATGATCCCTCTTAATTGCTCACTTAGTGGGTTCGTGGTTTTTCTTTAGTCACGTGTAATGGACGTGATTATCTCTTGGGATTTTGGGCCAATCATTACTGGTTAGCACAGAACCTAATTAAAGTATTTAGGCGGCGCATGTATGATGGTATTTGTGCGATGAGCCCATGATAAGACAATGGACCGGGCTCCCACAAATATATTTATTACTCTGTCTGGTATAAAATTGGGTATACCATTTATATATATAGATAGAGAGACAGACATTAAGAGAGAGAAAGAGATAGAACATTTTTATTCATGTAGATATAGATGTGTATATATATAGAGAGAGGGAAAGACAAACAGACATTGAGAGAGAGAGAAAGAGTGTGAGATCACGTCGTCCATCACCACTGCCATATTTCTGTCGGTCAGATGTGGTTGTCGGGTTCTCAACAATTTGGAAAGTTTTCATTCTCAGGACAACGATGGAAAGAGAGATAAGAGAGAGTGGAGCATTTTTTATTTGTGTGGGTCCTGCATTTGTTTTTAAAAGTTGCTTAAATGTCCTTTGTGTGAAATCTTTTGTGGTTTTTTTGTGTGAGTGTAGCATTTCTGTATTATTAAAGGTGATCCCACTGCCACATCATTTGTGATGAGAATTTAGAATTAAGATTTGTGATTCTGTGAAGCATGGTAGCATTACTCATTTGTAAAGGGATATTTGAGGGGGTTAATCTAAGAAGAAAAATAATTGTTTGATGGGTCTAAGTTGTTTTAATTTTTAGTTTATTGAAAAATGACAATACATGATGGAGTGTTTAAGTTACATTGAAACTCCACATAAGCAGAAATATAAAGGGACAGATGTCAGGATGGATGAAAGTTTACAGCTTGGCTTGGATTTAGATCATCCTTTCTAACTTAACTGGTGCTTATGTTGTGGGATTAGTGCACATACTTGGGATTTTCCCTTTGTTCTACTCCAATAAAATAGCAACGACGACAATCCTAAAGTTGACAACTCGTAGCCGAAAATAGAGTTGGCAACGTCATTGGTATCACCACAATAATACACGTAAAAGTATTATGCTTGTGTGGATGCATCACTTTCTTAAAATTAGGCATAACGTGTGTTTAAATTGTGAAACAACCATTGTAACAAATATTTTTTCCTATTTCACATATACGATTTGGATTTTTGCAGTGGTTTTGGATGTATTTACTACAAGACTTTGGCACCACTATTGGTGTTAAAATATTTGTACTTGTTCTAAGTGATTGTAACTTTAAAAATCACTATTTTCAAACAGTATAACTTGCTCCAATTTGCCATATTTTAGCATCTCAATCACAAGAATGTATGACACATCCTATACCACTAGGATGTAAAATAGAATTTTTTGTCCAAAGTGAATAAAATTTGAGTGGATAAATTACTAAATTTATTCTCTCTCTCTTTTTTTCCCCTGAAAGTAAATTTGTTCTCTTAGGTGCGTAGAAAAGTTTGGAATTGAGAATCCAAGTTTGGTTGGTTCCGAAAATTTCGAAAAATGGATCAAACGAACAAGTTCTAATCTTTATCTCACTAATTCTTCTCTCTCTCTAGTCTCTCTTCCACGCGCTTGCGGATACTAAAATAAAAAGTTGGAATTCACTTTGTTTATCAGCTATTTTTCTTAATAGAAAATTGTTGGAAAATCCCTACAAGTAACCCTCATAAGTTTAAAACTCCAATTGGTTTGACCATTTTCTAAAAAGGACAAAAGGAATCTAAGCTAGTGCTCACACGGTATAAGTGCAAGCACCATAGAAAATCACATGTCACCATCGCCCCCCTCACGCCCGCCTTCTTGGTTTCAGCCACTCACACCGTGTGAGTGGCTGTACCATATGATATCCTTTTCGAAAATATTTTTTTAAACTTTAAACCTCCATAACTTTTGATCTACGACTCTGTTTCTTACAAATTTTATACCGTTGGAACCGTGTCGACGAGAGCTACAAAACTAGTACTATTATTGATACCTTTTGAGCAAAAGAAAAAAATTATTATTTTTACATACCATGTTCCTGACGAACTAAATAAAATTTTCACATAATATTCGTGTATAGATTATTGAATTTTCACTTAACATTCACGTATGCTAAGTTGATATGTTGTGAGGAAAAAAAATGTTCACTTTGTTCTTAAGGATGATTTTAGTGAAATTTCACAAGAATTTTGCATTTTGTTTGGATTGAAAACTATGTTTTATAATTGTTTGTAAAATTTGATTTTTTTTTAAACGAAATATGCATTGTAATGTGAAAAAAAGAGAGTGAAATTTCACTTTGCATACCTGAATATTAAGTGAAATTTTAAAAGCTCTAGAATTGAGTGAAATTTCACTTAATATTTTATGTATATCAAGTGAAATTTCACTTATTATTTATGTATGTAAAAACATGAAAATCTTTTTTCTCAAAACATACAACAATAAAATTTTTAAAAAAAAGACGAATTTTAACAAGAATTCAAGTGTTTGTTTTGGTTGAAAAATTGTGTTTTATAATTGATTATGAAATTTGCTTATTTTAATAAAATATGCATTGTTGAAAAAAATAAAAAACAAATCACCATGCCTATGAATATTTAGTGAAATTTCATTTAACTCGTACATGAACATTAAGGCTTAGTTTGGCCCCCATTTTGGTGCTAATTTTTTTTTCAAAGCACAATTTCATGTTAATTCATTTGGTAACTAGTTTATGAGCTTTGCAAAAGTTGAACTTAGGGCTTTTTTGGGAGAGCTTTTAAAAGCTCTAGAATTGAGTGAAATTTCACTTAATATTTTATGTATATCAAGTGAAATTTCACTTATTATTCATGTATGTAAAAACATGAAATTTTTTTATCTCAAAACATATCAACAATGGTACTAGTTTTGTAGCTCTCGTCGACACGATTCCAACGGTATAAAATTTGCGAAAAATGGAATTATAGGTCAAAAGTTATGGATGTTTAAAGTTTAAAAACATTTTTTCGAAATTAGAAATAGTACGGTACACTACTCGCACGGTGCGAGCAGCCTTTGAAGAAGAAGCGCGCATGGGGCAGATGCGGCGACGGTGGTTGTTTATTGGAGATTCTATGGTGCGTGCACTTATACCGTGCGAGCATCAGCTGTCAACTTTTTGTTCTTTTTGTTAAGTCACTCTCTGATTTGTACTTTAACTTAATAAATGGTGTACTGAGGTCCTTTTTGGTAAATGCCCCTTTTCTTTAATAGAAATTATACAAATTAAGGTTGTGTTTGGCTACGTGAATCGTATGATTTGAGTTATTCTATGTTGAATTAGTTGGTTCTAAATTTTTGTATTCGTAAGTAATTTAACTGAAATTTGTGTAGTGCTTAATTGGTTCCTAAAATAGTCTAATTTGCAATCTTTATATATTTATATATATATATATATATATACACACACACAAAGATTCTCTAAAGAGGGCGTCCTCTTTTTATTAAAGAGAGAGCCTCTGTTTTGGCCGTTGGATCGTGTTTAAAAACTGTAAAATGACAAAACTGCCATCAATGAAAGCACGATCCGACTGCCAAAACAGAGGCCCTCTCTTTAATAAAAAGAGGACCCTCTCTTTAGAGGCTAACTGTATATATATATATACTAGTCTACTTTGTAATTTTATCCAACTAAGTGTATGCAAATACACGCGTGTAGGGGTGTTCAAGAAAATTGAAACCGACCAAACACCGAGTGATTGATTTTCAAAGTAGTGCACAAGCTAAAACCGACCGACACCGCCTAAAACCGATCTACCGAAACTGAATGGTCGGTTTTAAGATCACTAAAATAAAACTGATCTCGAAAACCCCTACATGCGTGCGTGTAGATGAAAAATATGTATTGTGGATGATTACTAGAGAGGGTAGAGAGAGAGTCATCATGATTTGACATCAAATAGGTGTTCAGACTAAATTTCTCTAAATTAAATTAGGTGGTTTGAGTTTTTGTTGAAATTGTTAGCGAAGTCTTCTGTTCCTCGTTGTCTAGACACAAAGGTAAAACGTTGGGTATAAGTTTTTGGACAACCCTCACCTTGTAAGCCGATTTTCAGTGTTGAGTTAGACTCATAGATTCTAATAGAAATTATCGTACTACTTACCAAATACAACCACCCAAGTTCTCTTTACACCCACCTTATAGGATAAAAAGGTGAACATATAGCAATTCTTGTCGTACACATGAATGTAAAGTGAATTTAGTGATTGTATTTAACTACTTTAGGGGTCAAACGATTCAATTCAGTATAATTTTTAATCAAATCAATCCATTTCAATTCAATATTTAGACCGTATGAAAATTTTGAAAATCGAACTGATCCATTTACTTACACCCCCTAATACTAACTGACTCACTGACATAGAAATTTAGTTGGTGTATAAGTTGCTGTAGACGCGCGTGCGTCTTGGACTTGCATTTTATCACTTGCACAAAAGCTACGACCTTTAGCCACTGACCTTTTCAAACTTCACAAAACTGTTTTCTTCTTCTTACTCACTCACCCCATGTATATATAAAGCTTGTCTCAAAGCCTCAACTCATCTACACAACTCACACACACACACACACACACTCTCTCTCTCTCTCTCTCTCTCTCTCTCTCATACATATCCTTGGAGAGATAAAGTTGAGTTTCCAATATCTCCAATGACCAAAGCAAACAAACTATTTCATCTCACTAAAACCAGTATACTACTTTTCCTCATCATATGCCAATTTTCATCAGCCAGACCATTAAAGAGTGGGCTCTACACCACAAACCCCGCCTCCAGAGCCGCCCCAATTAACTGTGCCCTACCTGCCGGAGACAACACTATCGATTCGCTGGAAAAAGAAGCTTCCAAACATGTTCTACCATGTGAAATGGATTCAAACAAGGAATTTAAGGGGATTGGAGTGAAATTATATGGACCTATGCTTCTAAATGTTCTCCCAAAGGGAGTACCCGTGCCACCCTCCGAACCAAGCAAAGGAATTAATAGCAAGAACAACTAGAATCCGAGAGGGACAGTACTTCAGTATATTTTTTTAGATGCATTTTGTATTAATATTACTGGATGAGATTGGTACATGTGTTTATAATTCAAGTTTATAATTAAAGTTGCACACGGTTCTAGTTACATTTCAAAACAGTTCCAAGTAGACTTACAAATGTAGGTACAGGTTTTTTTGGTTTATTCTTTTTGTTTGTTTGTTTGTTTTTTTGTTTTTTTTTCCCTTTTTTCCATAGTGAATTTTTCCATTTGAGAGGTGAATAAAATACAACTATTTGGCTATAATTAAAAAAAAAAACAAAACAAAACAAAACTTTTAGCTATTTGGTACATTTCTACATAATCATGAATCACATAGTGGAAAGAGGGGTTTTGTTTTTTGTTTATGTACGTTCAAAATTTGTCTTGGTTTGAGACATATCCCTTTTGAACATGACATGAAGGTGCATGCATGAAACTAAGGACATGTTTGGTACTGAAAACATGATAAGGTTGAGACAAAGTCTCATTTGTATCTAGTTTTTTTGGCAATCCAATATTATATATATATATATATATATATATATTGGTTTGCTTGAAGAATTAGTTCTTGAGGTACATTATTCAACTAGAAATATATTCATATATATATATATATACACTAGTACGGAACAGTCAAAACAAATTCTTGGAATATCCAAACAGTCTCAATTTCATGATATACATGAACCATTCTCTTTTCCATTTGATGCTTTTCATTTGGACAAGCTTTAAACGAAATACAAAACTTCTCCTGAAAAGAGAAGTTCATTTCAAATTCTTAATGATGTCATTAATTAGTCATTGAATTACACTAATGATCCACTAAATTGTCTCATTTATCTTGTTGCACGCATGCATGTTAGCACCTTCATATTCAAACTACATTATGGCATATGATAAACCATATTAATTGGGAAAGAATGTTAGGGACATTCCTTTTCTTTTCTTGATTTTCAACTATTTTGACTTTGCAAATTAAATTTGGAAAATGGTAGAAAAAGCTCACTGATGAAAAATACTTTTCTTTGTTTAATTAACAAGGAACAAGTGTAAAAAATATAGAAACAAAAAATAAATAGGATGAAACAAATTACAATTTTAAACTTTGTGAGTTGTTCCTCTTCCTATTTCTTGAGTATCTGTTATGTGAATTTAATTTCTAATCTTAATTTCGTATATGCAGGAGAATATTCGGAAAATAATCTTCCTTCTCATTTTTTTTCTTTCCTTTTCCTTCTTTAAATTCACAAATCAAAGAAAGTTGATTTTTTTTAATTTTGTGAGTCATTCCTCTTACGATTTTTTCTATAAAAGAAAACAGAAGTGTGAAAAGTAGGAAAAGAAAAGCCAAAATTTAGGAGCTAATTAACCATCCTTTTTATTTTATTTTATTTTTATTTGTCTATGATTTCCTATACCAACTAGATGGACTTAACCATCGCTTTCCAGCTTAACACCAGAAAATACTGTCAATGTGCACTTATTTGTAAGATTCTCTATATATAAAGCTAGTTTTTACTTTACTTTATTTTTCTTCTGAACAAGCCAATATTATCTCTACTTATTAAGAGGGAAGTAGTATCTCAATTTCTTTTCTTCATTCTGTACTCTTCATTCAAGGTTTTGTTCATTATCATGGTAGTACAAGATTCTTTGATTTGTCCTATAAGATGAGAAAGAAATGTGACAAATATGACCCAACACCTACTATCTGGACATGATTCAATACAACAATGGTATCACAATAACACACATAAATATTGTGTTGGATATGTCCCTTTCATAAAATTAGGCCTAACAATTGCTTAAATTGTGAAATAACCATTGTAACAAATAATTTCTCCTATTTTAAATTCACGATATTGGTTTTTACAGTGGTTTTGGATGTATTTACTACAACACTTTGGCACGGCTATTAGTGTAAAAATATTTGTAGTTGTACACTGTATTTGGATTGAGAAAATCAGATAGAAGACAAGAGAACTTCATTAAGAGAAGAGAAGAGAAGAAGAAGGGAAGAGAAAAGAAGAGAAAGTATGCTAGTTTGGAAGGAAAGAATGTTATCCACGTGACTTTTTAGTCACATGAAAGTGGTACATTAGTCTCCTAATTATGGTTGGACTCTACTACCCTTATATTAGCCAATAGAATATAATGCTTAATTAATAAATATATAATATAAAATATATAACTGCTTTGGTTACATAAAAACTGACGATGGAGCAGTTTTAAGAAGTAGTTCTTTTTAGGGCCCTCTTCTCTCCTCTATTATATATACAAACTTTCCCCTTTCAAATCAATCCATCAGTTACAGAATGGTTTGTGAATATTGAGAGACAGAGAGAAGAAGGAGAAGCCTTACATCAAGTGTTGAATCAAGGGGTTTTATATTCTTGTCAATCTCAATGCAATGGCAAACAATGGTAAGTATTTAATTTCTGTATTTGAAAGATCTTGAGATGTATTAGATTCAAGTTCCTTAAGTTTTTCCGCATGAAAGTATGATTATTAGAATCAATTATAGACTTACAATTGGTATCAGAGCCACTGATTTTTAATCTATGCATCTTGGAATAACGTTTTTAATAACGATTACATATTATTTTTTTTCGTGTAGTGTAGTCGTGTATATGTTGTGCCGTTAAATTCATCAGATCTAAGAATATGTTTATATATACATGATCTGTGCGTATACAAATAAGTAAATTATATATATGTATATCGCATATTGTTGGAAGCATCTGATCCTTATTATAGAATGTGAATATAGTTTTTTAATACATTTATGGTCAACTTGTTTGTCTGGAATATGAAAGTTCCAGAATCATTGATTGTTTTGGTAGGTGTACAATAAGTCACTTCAATTTTTTTTTTTTAATTGATCAGACTCCACCAAATCCACGGTTGAAATTATGAAAGATATATTTTATTCTATTCTCTTTTGGGATTGCATTAATAGTTGACTTCTTGAAAACATGTTACTGAATATTATATTGATTTTTCTTCATGGGCAATGAAAATCTGATGTGATTCAATTATCTCTGTGATTATTGAATTGTTGTCTTAAGATTGATATATGTGTTTCTCTTCAATCTATGTTGGGGAATTAAAGTTGGCCGGTCTATTGCTAATAAAGTTAGACTATTATTTGTTTAACAAATTTATAGTATTTGTTATAACTTAGTTATTTTATTTAAAATTTTAGAGTTTTTGCTAACTTTGTCATTGAAAAGATTTTAATAATAAAAAAATAAAAAAATTTATATATATATATTAGTATTATTATTAATTTTATAATCATGGAAGTGATTAAGTAAATAAATGACAATTTTAGTAATTAAATAATAGCTCTAATAAAAGGGTTAGAGAATATTGTTGGTTAGTTTTATATTTATAGGGTTTATTAATTTGGTAGTCACCAAAGTGACCTAGGTTAGTGAGCCTTATGAATGTAAAGCTACATGAAATACTAGTCATTAAGGGTGACATAAAAGACAATAATATTCTCAATGGCAGTCATAGTTAGGAGATTGGGACTAGCCCAAAGGAGAGTCACTTTCAACTAACTATGAACTGGATAGGGTAATGTAATTTATGTCATTTAGTAGTGTAGAATTGGATACCCAAAGGTAACATATCTAACTAGTAGGTGACATAAATTACATTAGACCTATATCGGTGATAATATTTTACACCTATAGAGTGGACACTAGATATGCTAAGATTCTCGCCCAAAGGTGGAACCGATGTGATATCAATAGTTCATCTATTTAGAACTTATAATTCTATATTATGGATAGACTCAAGGCCTTAACGTGAGCATTGTCCTATTTTATTTCAGTGACTATTCTCACTTCGTTGCACTCTCATGCATCTAGCATTCCGACTCTCAATGGGTCAAACTTTTCAGAATGGTTTGAACAAGTCCAATTCACACTAGGTGTGTTAGATCTCGATATGACACTTTTGGCTGAGAAACCTGAGGAAGTTACTGCTGATAGTACTGCAGAACAAGTTGATACTTTGAAAGCCTGGGAGAGATCGAACAGACTTAGTCTTATGTTTATGAGGATGACCATGGCTAATAATATCAAAACATCCCTCCCTCAAACTAATAGCTCATTGGAACTATTGACTGCTGTCAAAGAACGTTTCAAATCAGCAGATAAGTCACTTGCAGGCACACTTATGGCAGAGTTAACTACTGTCAAATATGATGGTAATAGAGGAGTTCAGGAACATATCCTCTATATGACTGACAAAGCTGCAAAACTTCGAGCACTAGGAATGCAAGTGGATGAATCCTTCTTGGTGCAGTTTATTCTCAACTCACTCCCTCCTCAGTTCGGCCCATTCAAAATTCACTATAACACTCACAAAGATAAGTGGAATTTGAATGAGCTGACTGGTATGTGCATTCAAGAGGAAGTGAGACTGAGACAAGAAGGATCCCACTCTGTGCTGGTTGTTACTCAAGGAGCTAAAAAGAAAGGAAAGTTTGTGAAAGGAAAGAGATTTCCACCAAAGAAAGGAGATGGACCTGGGGAAAGTAGCCAGGGCCGTGGAAAGTTCACTGTCAAATGTTACTTCTGTGGCAAGAAAGGACATGTGAAGAAAGACTGCAGCAAGCGTAGAGCTTGGTTCGAAAGGAGAGGTATAAATCTTTCTTTTGTATGTTATGAATCAAATCTTGCTGAAGTTCCTTCTAATACTTGGTGGATTGACTCTGGGGCCACGACTCACATAACAAATTCGATGCAGGGATTCCTTACCACCCGGTAGCCGAAGGACAGTGAAAGATTCGTCTATATGGGGAACCGTCTCAAAGCGGAAGTGGTAGCTGTTGGAACCTACCGCCTACTCTTAGAGACGGGTCATCAGATGGATCTTATGGACACTTTATATGTACCTTCAATTTCTAGGAATTTAGTTTCTTTGTCTAAGTTGGATGTTAGTGGATATTCAGCTTTATTTGGTTGTGCAAAACTCAGTTTGTTGTTTAACTCTGTTGTAGTTGGTTATGGTATTTTATATGATGGTTTATATAAAATTTCTTTGAATCATGAGTTTGCACAATCTTTAATAGCCTTGCATTCGAATGTTGGTTCAAAACGTGGCCTATTTAATGAAAAGTCTTCAATTTTGTGGCATAGGCGACTGGGGCATATCTCCAGGGATAGAATTGAGAGATTGGTGAAGACTGGGATTTTAGGTAACCTAGACTTCACTGATTTTGAAGTGTGTGTGGATTGCATTAAGGGAAAGCAAACCAAACACACTAAGAAAGGTGCCATAAGAAGTACTGAGCTTCTTGAGATAATTCATACAGATATTTGTGGACCACTCTCCATTCCATGTTTTGCTGGAGAGCGGTACTTTATCACCTTTATAGATGATCTTTCTCGCTATGGTTATGTATATCTAATCCATGAAAAGTCTCAGGCCGTTGACACCCTTGAGGTGTTCATTACTGAGGTCGAGAGACAGTTAGATAGAAAGGTTAAAATAGTGAGGTCTGATAGAGGTGGTGAATTCTATGGTAGATATGATGAGACGGGCCAAAATCCTGGCCCATTTGCCAAATTTCTTGAAAAGCATGGCATTTGTGCTCAATACACAATGCCAGGTACGCCACAGCAGAATGGAGTTGCTGAAAGGCGTAATCGTACTCTTTTGGATATGGTTAGGAGCATGATGAGTTTTTCAACTGTACCTGATTCATTGTGGGGTGAAGCATTAAAGACTGCAATGTATATCTTGAATAGGGTTCCTAGTAAGGCAGTCCCAACAACTCCTTTCGAGTTGTGGACTGGTAGGAAGCCTAGTTTGAGACATTTACATGTTTGGGGTTGTCCAGCAGAAGCAAGGATCTTCAATCCACATGAGAAAAAGTTAGATTCAAGGACAATATCTGGATATTTCATTGGTTATCCAGATAAGTCCAAAGGGTACAAATTTTATTGTCCTAACCATAGTACGAGGATAGTAGAAACCGGTAATGCCAGATTCTTAGAGAATGGCGAAATTAGTGGGAGTGATGAATCAAGAAAAGTAAATCTCGAGGAAATAAGAGTGGATATCCCACCACCCTTTCCTCCTCGAGAAATTGTTGTTCCTCAGCCTATTCAACCAGTTGAGGCAAACGAACAACATAATGAAAATGATTTACCACTTCATGAGGATATTGCCATTGAAAATAATGTAGAACCATCACAACCGGCAATTCTGAGAAGATCTCAGAGGGAAAGGAGACCTGCCATTTCAGATGATTATGTGGTGTATCTACAAGAATCTGATTTTGATATTGGGATTAACAAGGATCCGGTTTCATTTTCACAAGCCATAGAAAGTGATAATTCTAGTAAATGGATCGATGCTATGAATGAAGAGTTGAAATCGATGGACCAGAATGGTGTCTGGGATCTCGTCGAATTGCCTAATAATTGTAAGAAAGTCGGCTGTAAATGGGTTTTCAAGACCAAGCGCGATGCTAAAGGCAATATCAAACGATATAAGGCCAGACTTGTGGCTAAAGGTTTCACTCAGAAAGAAGGGATTGATTATAGAGAGACCTTCTCTCCCGTATCTAAGAAGGACTCACTAAGAATTATCATGGCACTTGTAGCTCATTATGACTTAGAGTTACATCAAATGGATGTGAAAACCGCTTTTTTAAATGGAAATTTGGATGAGGATATCTACATGGAGCAACCTGAAGGGTTCACAAAGGAAGGGAAAGAACATTTGGCTTGCAAATTAAAGAAATCCATTTATGGTCTTAAACAAGCTTCCAGACAGTGGTACATAAGGTTTAATGATACCATTACTGCTTTTGGATTTAAGGAAAACACTGTTGATCAGTGTATATATCTAAAGGTCAGTGGGAGCAAGTTTATCCTTTTAGTTTTGTACGTGGATGACATTTTGCTAGCTAGTAGTGATCTTGGTTTGTTGCACCAAACCAAGGAGTATCTTGCCAAGAGCTTTAAGATGGTTGATATGGGTGAGGCATCCTATGTCATTGGCATAGAGATCTTTAGGGATCGATCTCGAGGATTGCTATGACTGTCTCAGAAAGGCTATATCAATCGAGTTTTGGAAAGATTTAATATGCAGTGGTGTTCAGTCAGTGATGCACCAATCATAAAAGGTGATAAATTAAATGAAAGTCAGTGCCCTAGGAATGACTTAGAAAAGGAACAAATGAAGAAAGTTCCATATGCATCAGCTGTGGGGAGCTTAATGTATGCTCAGACTTGTACCAGACCAGATATTAGTTTTGCAGTTGGAATGCTAGGTAGATATCAAAATAACCCAGGAATGGAACACTGGAAAGCAGCGAAGAAGGTTATGCGATATCTTCAAGGGACAAAGGATTATATGCTCACATATAGTAGATCAGATCAGTTAGAAGTGATCGGGTACTCAGACTCGGATTTTGCTGGTTGCTTAGATAGCAGAAAGTCCACATCAGGCTTTGTGTTTTTGCTAGCTGGTGGAGCAATCTCGTGGAAGAATGTAAAGCAGTCCATTATTGCTTCATCCACGATGGAGGCCGAGTTTGTAGCATGTTTTGAGGCCACGAGTCATGCTCTATGGTTGCGGAATTTTATTTCAGGACTTGGTGTTGTTGACTCCATTGCCAGGCCGCTGAAACTTTATTGTGACAATACCGCAGCAGTTTTCTTCTCTAAGAATGGGAAGTACTCTAGTGGTTCCAAACACATGGAACTTAAGTACTTGGTTGTTAGAGAAAGAGTCCAGAAACAACAAGTGTCAATTGAGAATTTAAGTACCACTCTTATGGTTGCTGATCCATTGACTAAAGGATTACCTCCAAAGACATATAAGGAACATGTTATTAGGATGGGTCTTTTGAGTAATCCTTGATATGTAAAATGATGGATATTTCAGTTGTTGTATAATTGACGCTTTTGCGCAATGATAGTTTGTTTCTGTCTGTTTTCTGTTTTCAATTATGTGTGCACACATTATGTTTGGTTATTTGATAAACAGAAAATGTCTTAACAAGACAAATTACAGGGGCATTTTGGCATAATAGACTTGGTTAGTAAAGGTTATTAATGGCGTGGTACATAGAAGGGAGTATGACATATATGTTGTACAACCGCTATGACTCACATTAATAGTCTAAGCTAATCATAGTATTACAGTTTCTTATTGATTGGGCTTATTGGCTAGTTTTCTGGAATTTGTGATCACATATTAAAGTCTTTGAGTATAGAGTCCAACAAAGTCAAAAGTTTTTTAACAACCTTGCATATTTTATTGAAATCAAAGTTTGCATCATAATCGACTAAGTGGACCAAGTGGGAGAATGTTATCCACGTGACTTTTTAGTCACATGAAAGTGGTACATTAGTCTCCTAATTATGGTTGGACTCTACTACCCTTATATTAGCCAATAGAATATAATGCTTAATTAATAAATATATAATATAAAATATATAACTGCTTTGGTTACATAAAAACTGACGATGGAGCAGTTTTAAGAAGTAATTCTTTTTAGGGCCCTCTTCTCTCCTCTATTATATATACAAACTTTCCCCTTTCAAATCAATCCATCAGTTACAGAATGGTTTGTGAATATTGAGAAACAGAGAGAAGAAGGAGAAGCCTTACATCAAGTGTTGAATCAAGGGGTTTTATATTCTTGTCAATCTCAATGCAATGGCAAACAATGGTAAGTATTTAATTTCTGTATTTGAAAGATCTTGAGATGTATTAGATTCAAGATCCTTAAGTTTTTCCGCATGAAAGTATGATTATTAGAATCAATTATAGACTTACAGAGAAGAGAAGAGAAACATAAGGTTCTCTTGTTTGTTTAGCTTTCATAAAAGAAGAGAAGAAAAAGTATTTAAATTAATTTACTCTTTTACACTCTATTAAATAATGATAATAAATTAGAATAAGATTAAACATTGAGGATATATTGGTCATTTATTATTTTATTATGGTTCTCGTCTCTTCTCAGCCTCTCCGATTTGGAGAGAACCAAAATTGGGTTCTTTTTCTCCTCACGTTCTCTCTAGTTCTCTCTAGTAACGTTCTCTTCTCTCCCAACTTAAATATCCAAACGAGATAACTAGAGAGAAAGTGGTTTCATTCCTCTTCCCTTCTCTCCGGTTCTCTCAATCCAAACGAAGGATACAAAGTGGTTGTAATTTTGAAAATCTCTTTATTTTAGAGAAAACCACCTAACTTTTCAAAATCACTTTCTTTAACGGTATAACATTCTAGCTTCAATTTGCCACATTTTAGCATCTCAATCACAAGAATGTATGGTACATCCTAAATCACTAGGACATAAAGTAGAATTTTTTGTCAAAGTGAATAAAATTTGAGTGGGTAAATTACTAAATTTATTCTTCTTTTTTTTAGCTGAAAGTAAATTTGTTCTCTTAGGTGCGTAGAAAAGTTGGAGTTGAGAATCCGAGTTAGGTTGGTTCCGAAAATTCCGAGAAATGGATCAAACCACCAAGTTCTAATCTCACTGAGATTTCTTCTTCTCTCTCTTCCAAATCCACTCTGTTTATCTGCTATTTTTCTTTATTTGAAATTATACAAATTAAGGTTGTGTTCGGCTACATGAATCGTATGATTTGAGTTATTCTATGTTGAATTAGTTGGTTCTAAATTTCTACATTCATAAGTAAGTTAACTGAAATCTGAGTACTGCTTAATTGGTTCTAAAATAGTCGAATTTGTAATCTTTTTTTTTTAACTAGTCTAATTTGTAATTTTATCCAAATAAGTGCATGCAAATACATGCGTGAAGGGGTACTGTTCAAGAAAACGAAAACCGACCGAAACTAAATCGATCAAACACTGAGTGATTGGTTTTTAAAGTAGTGCACAAGTTAAAACCGACCGACACTGTCTAAAACCGACGTACCAAAACTAAATGGTCTGTTTAAAAATTACTAAAAAATCGACCACGCCCTTACATGCGTGCGTGTAGATGTAAAACTTGTATCGTGGATGATTACTAGAGAGGGTAGAGAGAGAGAGACTCATCATGATTTGACATCAAACAGGTGTTCAGATTAAATTTCTCTAAATTAAATTAGGTGGTTTGAGTTTTTGTTGAAATTGTTAGCGAAGTCTTCCGTTCCACGTTGCTTGGACACAAAAGCAAAACACTGAGTATAAGCTTTTGGACAAGCCTCACCTTGTAAGAGCATCTCCAGCAGTGAAATAGTACATAACATGTTATTTTAACCAAAAACTATTTTACTATTCAATATTCAGCCTTCAATTCCAGCAGTTCTCTTTATTTTATCTAGTTATTTTAATTTACTATATTTTCTATGGTTGAGATTTGTGTCATTTAACTTTAATGGAAGATTTAAAAGTTGAAATTTGGAGAGAGAATATAGAGAGTCATTCTTGACTAGACAAATTTGTCTAGTAAAAAAGATAAATGTTAGAATAGCTAGCCATATGGCTAGCCTGTTGGAGCACAAAAAACTACATCTGACTAGCTATTTTGTCTGAAAAGTTAAAATAGCTACTCTGCTGGAGATGCTCTAAGCCAATTTTTAGGGTTGAGTTAGACCCATGGTTCTAATAGAAATTATCGTACTAATCACCAAATATAACCACCCAAGTTCCCTTTACACCCACCTTATATGGTAAAAAAAGGTGTACATATAACAATTCTTGTCATCCACAAGAGTGTACCTAAAATTTATCTAATTTTTAGCCAAAATAGCTAAAAAGCTATTTTAGCTAATAAATTTTAAGCTCCCAATTCCAACCATGTTCCCTATTATATGGAGTTTTGCATTATTATATTAATATTTTATACAAAAGTTGAAAATTAATTTAGTGCACTCTCTCTCATCAAATGTGGAGAACCAAAAATGGATTTCCAAAATAGAGAACCATTTAACCCTTTTTAGCTCCAAAAATATACTTTGGTTCCCAAAAATAGTTTAAAAAAATTACTATAGGTAATATGATTAGAGTTGCTCTTAGGGGTGAAAATAATTTGGTTCAATTCAATTCAATTTTTAGTTAAACAATAAGTTTCGATTCAATTTATATACTGTTCCGATTCAATTTATATACTAAATGAAATTTTAAAAACGAACCGATAAATTTACTTACACCCCTCCTACTTACTGACTCCCTTGACTTTGAAATTTAGGAGTAATGATAGATGCACAAAAAAAGTGCACAACGAAATGCACAACCTATTTTAATTTGTTGGATCTTGTACTGAAAAAGTTGTACACTCATTTTTTTGTCTTTTTGTGTGTACAGACTTTTCAGCACGAAGTCCAACAATTTTAAGCTGGTTGTGCATTTTTTTTGTGCATCTATCATTTCCGGAAATTTAGTTGGTGTATACGTTGTTGTTAACGCGCGTGGGTCTCGCACTTTGCATTTGATCAATTGCACAAAGCTACGACTTTTTTTCGCCACTGACATTTTCAAACATTCTCAAAACTGTTTTCTTCTTCTTACTCACTCATCCCATGTATATATAAAGCCGCAACTCATATCTCTCTCTCTCTCTCATACATATCCATAGAGAGAGTTGAGTTTCCAATTCACAGCTCTCCAATGACCAAAGCAAACAAACTATTTCATCTCACTAAAACCACAATGCTACTTTTCCTCATCATATGCCAATTTTCATCAGCCAGACCACTAAAGAATGGCGGGCTCTACACCACAAACCCCGGAGCCGCCCTAATTAACTGCGCCCTACCAACCGGAGACAACACTATCGATTCGCCGGAAAAAGAAGCTTCCAAACATGTTCTACCATGTGAAATGGATTCAAACAAGGATTTTAAGGGGATTGGAATGAAATTATATGGACATATGCTTCTAAATGTTCTCCCAAAGGGAGTACCCGTGCCGCCCTCGGGGCCAAGCAAAAGAAGCAATAGCAAGAACAACTAGAATCCGAGTGGGACAGTACTTCAATATATTTCTTTTGATGCATTTTGTACTATTACTATTTGGTACATTTCTACATAATCATGAATGACATAGTGGAAGAGTGGTTTTTTTTTTTTTTTTTGGTTTCTCTTCAAAATTTGTCTTGGTTTGAGACAGATCCCTTTTAAACATGACATGAAGGTGCATGCATGAAACTAAAGACATGTTTGGTACTGAAAAACATGATAAGGTTGAGACCAAGTCTCATTTGTATCTAGTTTTTTTGGAAGTCCAATATTATGTTGGTTTGCTGAAGAATCAGTTCTTGAGGTACATTATTCAACTAGAAATATATTCATATATACTTAAGAAGTAGCTACACAAATACAGAACAGTCAAAACAAATTCTTGGAATATCCGAACAGTCTCAATTTTGTGAAATATATGAACCATTCTCTTTTCCATTTGATGCTCTTCATTTTGACAAGCTTTAAACGTAATACAAAACTTCTCCCGAAAAGAGAAGTCCATTTCAAATTCTTAGTGATGTCATTAGTGATTGAATTACACTAATAATCCACTATATTGTCTCATTTATCTTGTTGCATGTTAGCTCCCTCATATTCAACTACATTATGGCATATGATAAACCATATTAATTGAAAAAGAATTTTAGGGAGTAGGGACATTCCTTTTCTTTTCTTGATTTTCAACTATTTTGACTTTGCAAATTTAATGCGGAAAAGGGTAAAAAAATATCACTGATGAAAAATGCTTTCATTTGTTTTTTTTTTTTTTTTTTTTTTTTTTTTTTGTGATGGAAAAAGGATTTCATTCAAAAATCAAGCATTCAACATCTCCGAAGAGATTACAGACAGAACACATTGGTGCAATGAATCAAAAAAGAAAATGCTCACCCTATGGGTTCTAGCGAACCTCGCAAGTTCATGAGCTGCCTTATTGCCCTCTCTCCGCTCATGCACAATATTAGAAACCATGAGGCCAGAGATCCGTTGCTTGCATGCATCACTGATGAAAAATACTTTTATTAATTTGATTAACAAGGAAACAAGTGTAAAAAATATAGAAACAAAAAATAAATAGGATGAAACAAATTATAATTTTAAACTTTGTGAGTTGTTCCTCTTCTTATTTCTTGAGTATCTGTTATGTGAGTTTAATTTCTAATCTTAATTTCGTATGTAGGAGAATATTCGGAAAAGAAACAGAAGTGTGAAAAGTAGGAAAAGAAAAGCCAAAATTTAGGAGCTAATTAACCATCCTTTTTATTTTATTTTATTTTAATTTGTCTATGATTTCCTATACCAACGAGATGGACTTAACCATCGCTTTCCAGCTTAACACCAAAAAATACTGTCAATGTGCACTTATTTGTAAGATTCTCTATATACAACGCTATTTTTTAATTTATTTTATTTTTCTTCTGAACAAGGCCAAAATTATCTCTACTTATTAAGAGTATTCGTAGTAGTGTGTGTTAAACTTATATAAACTTAAGCTAAGTTATTGTATAAGTATTGTGCGCGTTGTAGTGGTGTAAAATGGGGGACGGCATTGAGAAATCTGTGAGTTGAGTAGACGGCACACTGTGTGCCGTGAGGATGGTGACCGGCACAGAGTGTGCAGTGAAGTGTGTGGGTGTTTGTCAATACAAGAATCAAGAATAAAAAATAATAAACAATACAAAAGTTAGCATGTCATGAAATGGCACAAAGAGTGTCGTGAGAAAGTGGACGGCACAGTATGCATGTGTCGTGAGAAAAGTGGGCGACACACTATGTGTCGTGAGAAGGTGGACGACATTCCCTGTGCCGTGTGATTTTTGGGATGGCACATCTTGTGCCATTTAGATGTACATTAGTGAAATTTAGTCGAACCACAAACTTAAATTCTCTTTTAAGTTTAAATGTTGTACACTACACCTTTAGCTACACTACTGTATAACAAAATCATTAAGATTAGCAAAGTTCTGGTGGTGTTTCTACACTACTACAGATGGTCTAAGAGGGAAGTTGGATCTCAATTTCTTTTCTCCATTCTGTACTCTTCATTCAAGGTTTGTTCATTATCATGGTAGTCCAAGATTCTTTGATTTTGTCCTATAAGATGAGAGAGGAAGGTGACAAATATGACCCAACACGTACTATCTGGACATGATACAATCAATTCTTATGGCAGGGCTTTATGAAAAAAGGGAAATGCTAGATGTACAAAAAATATGCACAACCAAATGCACAACCTGTTTAAAATGGTTGGACTTCGTGCTGAAAAGTCTGTACACACAAAAAGACAAAAAAAGGGCTGTACAGTTTTGTCAGCACGATGTCCAACAATTTTAAGCTGGTTGTGCATTTGGTTGTGCATTTTTGTTGTGCATCTAGCATTACTCATGAAAAAAACTGGGGAGAATCTTACAAAAGATCTTTCATCAACCATAAGAAATACAAAATATTTGGTGCAATTGGTTATTTTAATGATGTATCCCAGTAATAAATCATGAGCAGTGGTGAATTTAGGAATTACAATTAGGGGTTATGTATAAGAGCTTAGAGTCATACGGAGGTTCGAGTGTAGTGTTTAGAGGTAAATTTTTTTAAATTTACTTGTAATTAGACCAATATATTATATATGATAAAAAAAAAAAATTGAGAGAATGAAATATAATTGGCCAACATATTACATCTAAAATCCTTTTTTTAGCTTAACTAATATTTTTGGGGGGCTATATAATAAGTTTAATTATTTTGGGAGGGCAAACCTGAATAAAATACATGTATAAAAGTGTATTTTTCAAAAGTTAGGGCGGCCACTGTCCCCCTGACAAATTTTTTTGGGTCTATTTGTAATTAGGCTAATATATTACATATAATAAGTTTTTTTTTTCCAATTTTTTGGAGAATAAAGTATAATTGGACTAGTATATTACATATATATATATATTTTTTTTTGTCTAACTAATATTTTTTTTTAAAGGAGAGAGAAAGTTAATAAAATTTGAAAATTTACCTAAAATACATACATATATATATATATAAGTATAATTTTCCAAAAAATTCGGGGTGAGACACACAACCCCCTCTTCTTTTGGAAATCAATCGTTTAACCTAGACATGTAAGATATTTCATATTTGTGGCCCCTCACATAAAACAAAAAACATATTGCATACACGGTCAGATTAGGGATGGCAATGGGACGGATTTTCAGGGTTCCCCGCCCCGCCCCGCCCCGCCCCTAATAGGTAGGGTATGGGGGGGGGCTTAATAGGGTTAGGGGCGGGTATGGTGGAGGTTTTCAAAACCCGAGTCGGGTTAGGGTCGGGGTCGGGGTAGGGTCAAAAAACCCGAACCCGCCCCGAATATACTTGTATTTATATTTTTACCCCTCAATAGTTATGTGTATTACCATTTAAAAAAAAAAACTGCACTATTGGGGAACTAATTGGGTAAGTTAAAAAAAAACTGCACTATTAGAGAAAAAAATGCATTCAAAAATTGCTTTTTCAATTTGTGTACCAAAAAACAAACAAAATAAAAAATAAAAAAATCATAATCGGGGCGGGGGGGGGGCGGGGGCGGGGGTAGGCACTATGCCAGGCGGGGGGAGGGTTTACTGAAGCGGGGAGGGGGCGGGGTGTGGGGTCCCGTCCCATACCCGCCCCATTGCCATCCCTAGGTCAGATATTGCTTTTGATTTAGTTTATCAATTTCTCAAATAGTCACACTACACAGAGGCTCTACCCATTGCAGTGGCTACAGTGAAGAGGTTATCCTTTAGTGGTGTCAAACGGGCCGGGCTCGGTCAAAGCGGGCCTAATCGGGCTAGAGGGTCGGGTCGGGCCGGGTCTCACCTAAAATCGGGCCGGGCTTGGGAAGGGAGGGGGGATGTCCGCCCCGGACCGGTGGCCCGGGCTCACTAGGGCCGGGCTTAGGACCGGGCTAGTGGACGGGCTTATGAACGGGCTCGTGGACGGGTGCATAGACGGGCCGGGCCGGGCCAGAGTTTTGGGGGGGGGGGGGGGGGGGGGGGGGGGAAGTTTTAACTTTTAAAGTTTAATGTTTGGGAATTGGATTATTGGGGGGAGTTTTTACTTTTACTCTCTCTTTTTTTTATATGTTTAGTTTATGCATTAATGATTAGTAATTACTAAAAAAAAAGTTTGTTTAACAAAAAAAAAAGTAAATAATATTTATTATTCAATAAAAATTAATGAGATTACTGTTATTTAATATTTAAAAATTATAGTCTAATAAAAAATAAAGATTACTTATCATAAATTGTACAATAAAAAGTAAAGATTTATTCATTAATGATTAGTGATTACTAAAAGTCTAAAAAAAGTTCATTAAAAAAAATAGCAAATAATTTTTATTATTCAATAAAAATTAAAGAGATTACTAGTATTTGATACTTAAAATTATAGTCTAATAAAAAATAAAGATTACTTATCATTAATTTGTATAATAAAAAGTAAAGATTACATTTTACAGAATTGGATTTTTTTTTTTTTTTAAAAGCGGTTCACACTTTATACTCATGCGGGCCAGGAGTATTACAATTGATTTGTTTGGAACTAATGATCTTCAACTCTCATATTCATTCTTCAATTCTTCATTCTTCAATTTTCTTCTGTAACTTCCAAATTTGCGATGTCTTCAAGAATAGGATCTTGGCGGTTTTGAGTTCGATATTGTGCACGGTCCCAATCCTTCAAGCACATCAAGCAGTCAAGCATATCAGGAGATAATCTGCTCCTTCTTTCCTCTAGCACCCTTCCACCTACACTAAAAGCAAACTCCGATGCAACTGTGGAAGCCGGAGGAGTTAGTAGATCACGAGCCATGATGGAAAGAACAGGGAAAGCTCTTACATGTTCTTTCCACCATGTCAAAAGATTTAAATCGACCATTTCCTCGTTGGTTAATCGGCTTTCCCACTCAGTTTCTCGACACTTATTTAATTCACCAATAATGTTAGAGCTACTTACAAATGATTGACTAACACCCTTTTGTTTCTTTCGACTGAGAAACATGCTCGCCCAAGAACCACCTGACGCTCCCGAACTTAACTCAATATTAGAAGTAGAAGAAGAAGTAGCACTTTCTTTATTTGTATATTTTTCATAGTAAATACGAAATAAAGATTTCAAAGTATTTTCCATTTCAAAAGTAGTTATTTCTAGACCAGGCTCACCATCTGGTCCTTGCATCAATTCAGATATTTGTTTAACCATTTCACAAACACCATCAAAATTGATTCTAGGATCCAAGATTGCAGATAAGTAAAATACAGGTGGAATGTTAGACCAATATTTTTTAAACTTTTTTTTTCCATTTTCTCGCAAATATCAATAAAAATATCATTTTTTTGTTTATAACTATGAAATGTATGAGCCATATTATATAATTCCAT
Source organism: Hydrangea macrophylla (assembly GCA_033977485.1). Classification (NCBI taxonomy): domain Eukaryota; kingdom Viridiplantae; phylum Streptophyta; class Magnoliopsida; order Cornales; family Hydrangeaceae; genus Hydrangea; species Hydrangea macrophylla. The sequence goes on along the minus strand of CM066999.1, from coordinate 13,570,368 downwards.
AAGAACTAAACAAGAAGTAGAATAGTAAACACCGGAAAGTTTATTTGTAGCATTGTCAAATACTTCTAAAAAGCCATGAAAATCAAATGCCATCTCCCAATCGTTTGAAGTCAAGTTTAGTGATGGATAATTAACATTAACAAATTGAGTAATAATATTACTATACTTTTTACAAGAATCTATCATAAGATAAGTAGAATTCCAACGAATTTTAATATCAATTTGCAATTTCTTTGGATTAAGACGATTTTGTTTACAAACACCATAAAATGCTTGTAGACGGCTAGGTGTTGAACAACAAAAGACCACTGCCTCTTTAATTTTAAGTATGTGATCATTGATTTTTGTTAATCCATCTTGGATAATCAAATTAATGATATGACATACACAACGACCATGAAATAATTTCCATTCAACATTGGGCGCATAAGATCTTTAAACATATTAATAGCATTTGTATTAGCACTAACATTGTCAAAAGTAATGCTTATAATTTTTTTCATAATATCATACCCATTAAAAATATTGATTATATAGTTATATATATTTTCACTAGTATGAGGATAGTCTAATGCACGAAAAGCAATGATATTTTTATTCATATTCCAATTTTCATCTACAAAATGCGCCGTTATACATATATATCCCGTTTTATTACAACCAGTCCACAAATCAGAAGTGCATGCAATTGTACAGTTAAAAGTAGAAAAATCCTCAATTAATTTTTTTTTGGTTTGTTGAAAAACAGATTGTATATCACTTCTAAGAGTATTTCTAGTAATAGAGTGGTCGGCGGGTTGTAAAAAAGTTTGAATAAAACGTGTAAAGCAGTCTTCTTCAACTAAAGTAAAAGGCATATCGGATGCACAAACAAATTTTGCCAAGCCTTCCCTCATTTTTTTTATTATAAAAAAAAGTTCCAACACTTGTGCCAGTAGAAGCAGAAATTTGGGATTGTACTAGGCCGCCCGCTTGAGCGGTACCTGCTTCCCATGCACCTTTATGTTTGTTTATGATGTGCCTTTTAAGTGTATTATTTCCTCCACCTTTGTAAGAAAATTTGAGTCCGCATATTTTGCAAATAGCTCCATTTTTTTCGTCATTTAATTTAAAAAATAACCAAACAGGTGATTTTAATTTTCTTTCAGTGGTGGGACTGGGATCATTAGGATTTGAAGGAGATGGTTCAGATGGATTAGACCCCATAATTTCAACGTCGTCATCATCCACCAATTCCAAATCATTAATCTCATTTCTTTTCCCATAATCTAAATTTTCAAAGTCATAAGTTGGGCCTTCCTAGTTTTTGAAGATCTTGAGTGAGATGCCATTTTTTTAAAAAATAAAATAAAATAAAATAAAATAAAAAGAGGGGAAAGAAATATAAAAGATTAAAAATACTAACAATTAAATAAGCAACTAATAAAGCAAGAAGTGAAACAATAAATAAATTTACCTCAACTTATAGTAGTAGAAGAAGAAATGAACAACTATAAATTATAATAAGACTTGAGACTTGAGAGCTTGTAAGTTCAAGTTGTAGAAGACTAGAAGTGCCTTTACAAGTTAGAGCTTTGATAATTGAATCACCAACTTGTAGAGTAGAAGTGCTTGTAGACTTGTAGTTTATGGAGTAGTATAGAGAAAGTAGAGAATAGAGAGAGATAATTGATTTTTGTATGAGAAAATATGTTGTAGGAGGTTTGGAATTTATAGAAAATGGGCTAAGGGGCATTTTGAGAAGTCAAAAAGCACATTTACATGTTTACCCCCAAAACTAGCTGTTTTATAGCCGTTAGAGGGGTAAATAGTGGGAAAAAAAATTTGAAAAATGGCGAAACTAGCCGTTATGGGCTCAGGCGGGCCTACCGGGCTGGGCTTCGGGCCGGGCCACAACGGCTAGTTTATTCGGACTTTTGGGCCGGGCTAGCGGGTTAGCGGGGCGGGCCGGGCCGGGTATTGGGCAAAGGAGCGGGCCGGGCCGTGGACGGGACTAAGGGTGTCCACCTCGGACCGGAAAAAAGTGCTCGAGCCTATACCGGACCGGGCCGGGTCGTGCTTTTAGCCCGGAAAAATCGGGTCGGCTCGGACCGGCCCGGGCCAACCCGACCCAATTGACACCTCTAGTATCCTTAGCGATAAAGATTGTAAAAAATCACTTGTGCGGTCAAATGAGAGACCAATTTTAAAATGGTACTATATCAAGAGAGAGATTAAGGAGGTTGCAAAATGATGCGATGTAACGTTTTCAAATACGAAACCCCGCCGCGGTATTTGTAAAAAAAATATAAAAAATTTGAAACTTACCTGGATCCGAATTAAATACACACAAATTTAAACCACCCCCCCTCCAAAGCCCCATATTAGCCCACAGCAAAGTCCAACAAGGGCCACTAATTCCGACTGAAAAATAACTAAGGGGGAAGAAGTAACTAAAATCCCCTATGGGGATTCGAACCCTCTCCCTCCGCACTGGGATAAGAGAGGCTATGCCAATTAGACTACAATCCGCTCGACCGGTATTGGTAAAATATAAAAAACTTAAATAGAAATATAACACTATTATCTTTTGCAGGCGTTCTATTTATACATAGACTAACCCACCCCCGACCAAAAATCATACATAGTATCATATTTATAGTGAAGTGACACATGATGCCGTATCAATATTACATTGAATGTTTTCTCTATAAAGACCTTCTCTCCAAAGTTGGCATGAATAGGGTCCTCCCCGAAGTATTTGGGACCGAATCAAAATCTTATACAAGGGCACCATAATCCATATACATATCCAAACAAAATAAAAATAAAAAATTTCTTCTCAAGTACTGATTATCAAATTAAATTAATTTTTTGCTCACATAATTTAAGGAAAAAAAATTATTATAAGTATAAAATCCTCATTTGTTGCAACTTGATTAAAAAAAAAAAAAAAAAAATTCAATATACAATAATACCTGAATTTAAGTAAATTAGCTTTTTATTTTGTGCCTAGAAGCATATGGGCACAAGGATAAAAACTATAAAGGTCGGATTTAAAACAAAACCCCAAATTAACTGAAAATTTGACTGTCCAAACAAAACAGTTTCTTTGTTGGAATGGAAGGAAGATATAAACTCCCTACATTTGCTTTTCTCTTTCCTTTCTCTTTTTTTTTTTCTTCACCGTACCAAACGACTTTAGATAGAGAATTAGCTTTCTATATACTACTTTATATTCCCCTATTATTTGGTAACATTCACACCAGAATGTCCACCTCTTTTTGGTTCATAAAATCACCGACCTCAACACCTTATTTAGGTATCACAGGCCACAGCATGTAGTACAACTTTCATAGCATTTAAGATATCGCAATTTTGAGAACCATAGCATTACTCCACAAGAGTAATAACATCGTTCCCAAACTTGAATCCCACATTTGACACAAACCCATGACACTAAAAATTGATAAAAACACAACTTGTAGCAATGCAGTAACAAAACCAATTAAGTCTAAACCACAAATTACCAAATATCCATAAATATTATTTAGCAGTCACTGGTTTGAAATAACCATACGCTGCTAGTAATTAACTGAAGTATGAAATAAGCATGAATTAAATCATGCAGAAGTTGATAAGTTATAGCAAAACAATCGAGTTTGCTTTTGTCGTTAGGTCCCTTTCGGGACAGCCAACATTATTATTAACCGAGAATTGAAAAGTAAAGAAAGAAAAAAAAAAAAAAAAAAAAAAAAAAAAAAGGAAGAAACCTTTTGTTTCAAGATTTCCGTTGGAGCTTTATATCTATAGCTCCTCTCCTTGAAGTGAGTCACCCAGATAATGGCGGGAATTCCTCAACATCTTCAAGTTTGTATAGTTTCTCCGGAACCCTACAATGACAAACCAGAGAAATTAAGGTTTAAATATCACTTCAATGTTTGCTATAAAAAAAAATGTATATGCTAGAAAGGGACATAGCTTAGGTACATACCGCGCTATTCCAGAATGTGATTTGTCTATATAAAGTCCACATGAACCAATCACATTCCGAAAAAGCACGTGATATTATACAAGGAGCTGTACCCAAGCCTTTTCCATATGAAAATCCGTACTTTTCTTCATGGTTGTCCACAGATTCTGATGGCTCCGGTGTTGCAGTTGTTGGGGCACCTAGGGTAGGGTCCACAGCGGGTTGAAACCCAGAATACCCCTGGTTCATCGATTCGGGTGAACACGATGATGATGGTGAATGTGATGGTGAAAAGCCGAAACTACCAAACCCGATACCATCTGATCGGCGCGGTGATTCCTGGGCATGCAGGAATTCGTTGGGCCCACCAGACGGGAGGGTGGCTGATGGGCCTGCAATCTTACTGCCTGGAAGGATTGGGAAATCCTCTAGTGCCAGATTAAAGCTGCTGCTGCTGCCACCCATCTCGGAGGGAACTCCTAGCGGGGTTGTGTTCGGAGGAAATTTCAGTGGCAAACCTCGGTTTGGTTCAACGTTCTTTCTCCTTCCCAATAGAGGCCCCTGCTTTTGATAGCTCTTCTTCTGCAAAATTTCTCTTGTAGACGTAAGTAAACTCTTTTGAGGATACTCAAATTGGAAAATGAGTGTGTGCATGAGAGTGTGTGTGTGTGTGTGTTGGGGGGGGGGGAGGCTTGGTCTCTGTTTGGTTTGTGGATTTACGAAAATAAAAATGAAAAGAAAACAAGAAGAAAACTATTTCCCTAATGTTTTCCTATTTTCCTCACCATCTTCCTTAACAAAGAAAAATGTTTTCCTTCACTAAATCTACAAACCAAACAAAGCCTTCGAATAAGCTATACCGCGTCAGGAGAGCATGAGCTTGATCCTTGGAACTTTGGCTTTTCTCTTAGTATTCCTTTTCCTCCAGACCTATCAGGTATGAAAGTTCCTGTTCCTCGCCAATTCAACCTCATCTGCTCTTCAACATTCAACAGCGGGATATATGCACCCGGTTGAATAAAACTAGCAGGTTCTTCAACCCTCAGAGCAGCACTAGAGACTTGAGCAGCATTAGGATGGAAATATGGCATAGGAGGGGCAAAATTGTTTCCTTCAGTAGGAAAGAAATCATGTTTCTCCCTCTGTGCAGTCCAGTTCCGAACTGGAGGAACTGGTGGAGGAGGCCTCGGCTGGACAGGGAAAGGTGAAGTACAATTCTGTAACCACTGCCCATAATTCAGATTGTTAAAGTAACTTTCAAAGTCCCCATTAAGATCGGATACCTCAGTTCTACCGGGACCAAACCCCGGAGAAGGAAATTGTACATCAGACCTTCGTCCTCTTCCATTCAAGATCAAAGTGGTTCTGAAGAAATTGTTTAATCCCTCACCGATGCGGTCTCGGGGTAGCGCAAGGACCTCTCCAAGGTGTCGAGCTCCATAACTAAAAGCACATTTTATGCGAATGAAATTGCCTAGAATAAAACAGGCGAACCATTAATACCTAACTGATGAAAAAATAAACGAGAGAGAGCACAACAAAAGCAATAATAACATCAACAAAGTCATAAATGCAAGCTACTTTGCATTCAGCTCTTGCTCGTCCTCAATGCATAGTCCATCTAGGATTTTCTCTCGAAGGTCATGAAGCATGGTTCAAAGTCGCAGTATCAGCTCAGAATGCTCCAGGACCACTCGGTCACAATATCGGCGATACACAACGATATGCATATTTGACATTAAAAAAGTTTTTACAAAATGAAAATCCGAACAATAATAACAAAATTGGTCCAAATAAACAAAGTAAACCATTAACAGCATATAATATTGTCTATATTTTTAATACAAACAATACTGAACAAGTTTGTGACAGCCTGACAGGATTCCATGATAATACAGATATAATTTATAATTTCTAAAAAAAATCCAAAAGTACTTGTATTTGTAAAATAAGCATGATAGACACAATCTGATCAGTTATCACCAACTTCTTTGTATCTTTATTTCCCCAACAACATCATGTAACTGTCCGCGGTCTTGTCTAGGTGACCACTGATATCGAGACGACTCGGCCGATTTTGGACAATGCCATGAAGCAAGGTTGTAAGATATAACATGGCATGGACATGCCAACTCAACAAATCTGAAAGTAGAACATGAATCAAGCGGGCAACACAGAAAAGAGGGAAGCTTGATGCATCAGGCCTTTCCATCATAATGTTTTTTCTATACAACTATGAAACAAATGTTTCAGACCTTTCCATCTCAGCCACTAGGACCTAATTTGTGGGACCCAATCATGAGATTGCTAAGTTACCAACTACTCCAAAAACTTAAGCTGTTAGAGAATGGGCCCAACAATGTACAAGCTTCAACACCCTCCCTCACGTGCAACCCCGACTTGCACATGGAGAGCAAACAAACCAAAATCCATCATAGTGGAGACAAATAACAAAGTGCAAATATGCACAACAAAGCGGGAATGAGTCGAACTCAGGACCTCCCACAAACAAGACTCTGATACCATGATAAGTTACCAACTACTCCAAAAGCTTGAACTGTTAGAGAATGGGCCCAACAATGTATATCAAGCTTCAACAGAGATAAAGTCATAATCTTTTAACTCTCTACCAAATCTATGAGGAACCATTTCTTTTTCTTTTTCTTCTTTTTTTCCTTCACGACATTTTCCCACTAAAAGGAAGTCATTGGAATCCAATGCCTGTGCGTCAAATGTTCATCGGGTGTCTAGTAAACCTTAGCCAAAAGACTGACATCATAAATTTGCATAAATTATGGCTTGAGTTACTACTGTGCACCGCAGACACGACTCAATTTAGAAGTGGTCACATTCCTCAGTCAAACAAATATCCTGTCTTAAATTTATTTTTTATCCGTCTCACTCCTTACCAGTTGAACATATATTAGACCCTCTTGAAAGTAAATTACTCTTTCACAAACAAGACCATACCACCATCTAAATCAACTTCTTTTAGTAACACTCCATCAATGTTACTCCTCGTAATTTCGCATTTCTATACACTCTTTACTTGTGTCGCAACTCCTGTCTCAATCTCCTCATTATAGACCGTTCAAAATGATATCAACATTCAGGGCATCACAATTCAAAATTCCATTGACGCACAGTTTGTTTAATACGATGGGGAATAAATAATTTCTTTGGAAAACAAAGAAAAAAGGCGAAAGGTTCATCTTCTTATTACAGTATAAGAATATAATCTCGACACATTGAGGTTGATTTTTCAACAGTCAATTTGGCTGCATCAACAGTCGCGTATCTCACGTTTTGGGTCCCACATATGTGAACTGGGGCTGAAGATGCAGCCATATAGTCGCGTATCATGTTTATACAAAACGAATACACAGTGTGTTTTGTCAAGGTGGTTAAATATTTAGTGCAACTGTATAAAAAAAACTAGCATATATCATTTTTCACGAGTCATTGATCACTTGAACTTACTGTAGGACGATGAAAAAGGAGGGGAAGAAAAGGACCAAAAGGTTCACAAATTCCACAAAAGATGCAATTTTGGCATACCAAAAATTACATACATAAAATGTGCACTCCTAAAAACAATTACCAACTTCAATAGGATAAGAAGTACAAATACCTTTGTTAACACTACGGCCCAAGTTATTATTTTCTTTCAGAGGATCCATGATATTTAGAAACTTTACAGGAAATGGTTTCACTGTAGTCTCCGTACGCCTTGTTGGAAGTGAGAATGCATCTAGGACGTTCTTCAAAAACCTGTCAGTAAGCAACAAGTCCCTCCCATCATCTTCTGGTGCCATTACTGCAAAAGGAAAAAATGTGTGTATCAGGGGAAAAGAAAATCTCAGTTCTCAACTCAATGACAACAAGAGGAGAATGCACAGGATGCAAAAAGTTATAAAATAATTAGAATATCTTTAAATTTTTAATTTTGTAAATCTTAGTAGAGAAAAGTTATTTACAATATAAAAAATGATTAATATAATTTCGGATTCAAAAGAATTTAGGGAAAAGAATAATTTTATTAAACTAATCTCATATATATTTATATATATACACAAAGCTAGAAAGCCAGAAAAAGGAAAGAAATAAAGCCTAATAAATATGAAATAAAGACGGGTCAACATGACCTAAAATAAAAGAAATAATTCAGCAATATAAAAAAATTCCTAATTCCAACACTCCCCCTCAAGTTGGGGCGAATATATCGACTAGCCCTAGCTTGTGAAGAGATGACTGAAGAAGATCAGGACCAATAGACTTAGTAAACATATATGTTGTTTGTTCACATGAGGTGACGAAGCTTGGTGAGATAACCCGTGACTTAACTTTTTCACGAATGAAGTGAATATCAACTTCTATGTGCTTCGTTCTCTCATGAAGGACGGAGTCGGATGATAACATAATAGCCGACTTATTATCACAAAACAAAGTAGACGAGCCCTTCACAGGAAACCCTAACTCATCAAGAATAGAACGAAGCCAAAGCAGCTCATACGTCCCCTGAGCCATAGCAGATACTCGGCTTCAGCAAAAGAACGGGAGACTACTGCCTATTTCTTGCTTTTCCACGATAATTGGTGATCACCACGAAAGGTACACAAACCAGAAGTAGAACGTCTATCAATTTTAGAAGAAAGATGGAAGAATAGTTATCTTTAGTCATTCACAATGTGTGTATATATATACAACCTAAGAAAAACAGAAAAAGGAAATAAAGAATAGAAAAAGGAAAGAAAAGAAAAGGAAATAGACAACTATAATCAATTACAATAAATCTATTCCTAATCAATCCGTGATTGAGTTTGACCATAATAAATATATATTCCAACACTCCCCCTCAAGCTGGAGATGGAGCAAAGATATCAATAAGACCCAGCTTGACCAGAGACGATTTCAGGAGAGAGGGACCAACAGACTTTGTAAACATATCGGCCGCTTGATTAGAAGAAGGCACAAACTCCGGGACAATAATTCCAGAACAACGTTCTCTCTAATGAAATGAACATCTACTTTAATATGATTAGTACGCTCATGGAGAACTGAGTCAGAAGCAAGCATAAAAGCGGATTTGTTATCACAGAACAAAGTAGATGAGCCATTAACCGGATAACCCAACTCTTTCAGAATAGAACGCACCCATAGAAGCTCACATGTTCCATGTGCCATGGCTCGATATTCTGCAGCGGAGGAACGAGAAACTACAGCTTATTTCTTGCTTTTCCATGACAGGAGATGATTTCCATAGAAAGTGCAGAATCCAGATGTGGACCGACGATCACTCCTAGACCCAGCATAGTCAGCGTCAGTGAAACAGGACACTCCAGACTGTGTTCCCACAGAATAAATAATCCAAGACCTGGACAAGTCTTGAGATACCTGAGTATATGATGAACAGCATCAAGATGAGATGACCGGGGAGCATGCATAAATTGACTCACAACACTGACAGCAAATGTAATGTCGGGTCGGGTGTTGGTCAAATAAATAAGACGGCCAACAAGGCGCTGATATACCGAAGCATCAGGAAGAAGTTCCCCAGACTCATTAGACAGCTTATGATTAGGATTCATAGGAGTGGAGGCAGGACGACATCCCATCATACCCGTATCCTGCAGAAGATCCAGAATGTACTTTCATTGAGATAATGATATACCTTGACAAGAGCAACCAACTTCTATCCCGAGAAAGTATCGAAGGGGACCCAAGTCCTTAACATCAAAAGACTGACTAAGGGCCTTCTTGACTTTGGTAATGCCTGGAGCATCATCCCATGTAATATTGATATCATCAACATATACCAGAATAATAATTGACCGGCCATCAGGTCGATGATGGGTGAAGCAAGTGTGATCCGAGTGGCACCGAGTGAAGCCTAAAGATAAAATAACCTCACTAAAGCGGTTAAACCAAGCTCAGAGAGATTGCTTAAGCCCGTATAAGGAATTTCGAAGACGACATACCTTCCCTGAATACTCCCTCTCAGCCTGAAAACCCGGTCGAGGATCCATATAGATAGTTTCATCCAAATTTCCATTTAAGAAGGCATTTTTAACATCCATTTGATGAAGGGGCCAGTTGTGAGACGCAACCAGAGAGATTATAAGTTGAACAGATGTCAATTTGGCTACAGGAGCAAAGGTAGCACTAAAGTCCTTGCCAGGGATTCGAGTAAAGCCCTTGGCCACTAGACAGGTTTTACATCGCTCAATAGTACCATCAGCTTGATATTTGACGGTGAAGACTCATTTACACCCAACAGTTTTCTCACCCGGGAGTAGAGGCACAAGTTCCCAAGTCTGGTTACGTTGAAGTGCATCCATTTCCAAGGTCATGGCAGCCACCCACTGGGAATCCTAAAGAGCCTCAGAGACAGACCGAGGGATGGATGTAGAGTCAACCTGGCTAAGAAAATAGCAATAGGAATCTGAGAGTCCCTGGTAAGAAACATACTAATCAATGGGGTGATTAGTAATAGCAGAAAAACCATAACGATTAGGGGGACGACGAAGTCTAGAGGGATATCTAGGAGAAGCAGGAGGTAAAGGAGTAGAAACATTACCAAATTCTGATGAAAATTGTGGAAGTTGAGTATGAGCAGGAGGTCGGCGAGAGTACACCTGAGTAGGAGCAGTAGTGAGGACTGGAGAAAGGTTGGAAGAAGTCTCCAGAGGTTGTTCAAAAAGAGGAACAGGACGCGAAGGTGAATTTAAATCCTCGGAGACTTCGGTAGAAGTAGGATCAAAAACAGACTGAGGACCTGCAAAAAATGGAGTATCTTCCAGAAATGTAGCATCCAAAGAATGATACATATGACGAGTGATAGGATCATAACACCTATAACATTTTGACATCGGTGAATACCCTAAGAAGATGCAGTGGACAACCTTATTATCTAATTTAGTCCTGGTTAGACTGCGATCCTGAACAAAGCAAGTACAACCAAATACTCAAGGTAGAATAGGAAAAAGGGTTTTGTCGGGCTGACGAAGTTGCATAGGTGCCTTTCCGTGTAAAACACGACTTACGGTTCGATTAAGTATAAAAGTGGCAATAAGAACGGTCAGATGCCAGAAGTATTTGGGGACATTCATTCCACACAAAAGACACCTAACAACAGACATAATGAAGCAGTTCTTTCGTTTTGCCACACCATTCTGTTCTGGAGTGTAAGGGCAAGGGAGCTGCCGGAGAATACCCAGCTCGAAACTCATTAGTAATGTATTCACGACCATTATCAGAACGTAGATTATGGACAACAGTATTAAATTGGGTTTTAACCATTTGTAAGAAGTTAGAAAACAAGGAGAAAACTTTTGATTTCTTTTTAAGCAGATAAACCCATGTACACCTAGCGTAATCATCAATGAATGTAACATAATAACGGTACCCAGAAACAGCAGTAATTGGGGAAGGACCACACACATCAGTATGGATTATATCAAAAGCAGTTGGTGCACGATGCATGCGAGGTATATAGTGAGAACGAGTATGCTTAGATAACTCACACACCACACAACTAAATTTAAATTTGTGGCAGGCTTTATTTAATAATGGAAAAAGTTGACAAAGATAATGGAAATTTGCATGGCCCAAGCGAGCGTGCCACAATTTTATTGACTCTAAAGAAAAACTAGAAGACTTAGAAGATTCAGGCAAAAACTAAAGAAAAACAGACGCATAAAGACTCGAAGACGACAAACTTAAACTCACGCCAGGTGGATCACCAAAATAGTAAAAGCCATCCCACTCATATCCCCTGCCAAAAATCTTCTTCGAAATCCGGTCTTGCAAATAACAATAATCGGGTAAGAACACAACTTCACAATTGAGAGATTTTGCAAGACGACTAACTGAGAGAAAATTATACGGAAAACTAGGGACATGAAGAACAGAAGATAAAGAGATGCTAGGAGAGAGGCAAACATCGTCTTTACTTTTGACATAGATAGAGGACCCATCGACAATACACACAGACTGGGAGATGGGAATCATAGAGGAAGAAAACAAAGACAACTTACCAGTCATATGATCACTGGCATCAGAATCCAGAATCCACGAGGGGTTGCTAGACCCAACATGGAGTGCAGTAAAAGGAGTACCTGAGGCCAAAGTAACAGTGGGAGTGGTGCCAGAGCGAGAACCTTGCTGAAGTAATGACCCTAGAGTCTAGAGTTGAAGAAGATCTGGAGTAGGAGCCGTCTCAACCATAGCAGCAGTGCGATACACACCCTTTCCTTTATTACGAGCACCTTTGTCATGAAGTTCAGGATGGAGTTTGAAGCAGCGATCCTTAACGTAACCAGGATTACCACAGTGAGTGCAAAAAGGGCAGTTACCAGATCCAGGAGGACAGGTGAATGGACCCGAAGGAGCAGCAAGAGACATCTGATCAGGTACTGGAGTTGGCTCAGGCACAGCAGGAGGCTGAAACAAGTGACGACGTCGCTCATCCCCATCAATAGTAGCAAAAGCCTCAAATAATGAGGGCATAGGAGATGTATTTAAAATCTAAGTCTGGTGAGATTCGAACTCAGGTTTTAAACCCATCAAGAACTGGTAGGTGTGATGGCGATTGAGACGTCGAAGAGCAATAGTAGCTGCTTCAGCCGGAAAATCACTGAGAGGCTCATACTGAGCCATTTCCTCCCAACAGGACTGCAGGTAGCCAAAGTAGTCAGCAACAGAAAGACCTAATGTAGCCTGAGAAGCCTGTGCAACATCCCGATAAAGTTCAAAGATACGAGAATCATTGCACTCATGAGCATACATTTGGGTCAGAGAGGTCCATAAGCTAGAAACAATATCATGAAACATGAACATATGATAGATCCGATCTTCCGTAGAGTTGAATAAGCATCCCAAAATGGTACAGTTATCAATATTCCACTGAGCGAAGGTAGGATCAGAGAGTGTTGGCTTTGGTACAATACCTAGAATCCATCCAGACTTACCTTTTCCTCCAAGATAGAGCCGGAAAAAACGGGACCATGCAGCAAAGTTCCTTTCATTCAACAACACACTAGTGACCCGTTGAGCAGGGGTGTGTTGAGAGAGAGACAAATCTGGACGGATAGGAGTAATAGCCGGAATGGGATCTGTAACCTTATCGGTATATCATAGTGACTAAACCAAAGAACAAACCAACGAAAACCTGGAAAATAGAGGAGATGGAGGGCTGCCTAGAACACTAGGAGTAAAGATGGGACAACCGGAGACCAATAGATGGTCTGAAAGAGGGACGAGAGGGAGCACTAAGGCTCTATCGCATCACAAGAATGCACGAGAGGCACACAGAGGGGCGGAGGACAGCACAGAAGCTGTCGGAGGAGGCACAGAGGCCTCGGTGAGCTGTTGGGAGATGCGCCGAAGCCCTGGGGGGCTTGTGGGACCCACGACTGGTGGTGGGGGGTTGCGCCGAGGGGGCTGGAGGTGGCGGCTGGTTGCGGCGAGCCTGGAGGAGGCTGGGTGTGGTGTCGGCTGGTGGTGGGGCCAGTGCTGGCCCAATGGGGGGGCCAGTGGGGCAATTGCCCAGGGCCACATAAAGAGTTAAAATTTTGAGGGCCCAAAATTTGTACTTACATATTATATATAAATATATATATATATCTATTGTACTACTACACTAGATTAACTATTAACTAAAGAAGTATGAGTATCAGCCGGCCCGGCCCGGCCCACCAGGCCACATGGTATATACCGTATATTTATAATTTATAAAATAAAATATGAATATCCCTTCAAAAAGGTTTGGCAGCTTTTGAAATTTTGAGGGCCCTCACTCATGTGCTTGAGCCGCAGCCGCTGATCTCGTCCCTTCCTCAGGACCTCAAGGTATGAGTCCTATGACAGTGATGAGGTATCACTTATCATTATCATATATGATATATTATATATATATATATCAGTATATAATATATTATAATAGTATAAAAAATGTAAAGATTGTATTTGGTATGTCTAAGATTCCAAATCTCTAACATCTTTTTATGTAGGTTTTGTTAACATGTGTCCTTAGGGTTTTGTTAACATGTGTCCTTAGGATATATGTTAAGGTATGACTTTTGATCAATCCAATTATATACATGCCCTATTTTTTTTTTGTTCTACTGTGAATTTTACATTTTTTTGTTTCAGATAATCAAATTTTCAAGTTCTAGCTTGATATTTGAAAACTAGAAAGTGTAAAGTCAAAGAGGGGTGATTTCAATTTTTTTGCTAATCAGGTTCTATTTTTCCTTATCTTTGTTTGTGATTTGAGATTGATTGTTTCATTGTTTATTATTATAGGTCCTCGAAAGCATATGTCTGGATGTGAAAAAAGAAAGAAAAAGCAAAAAACAGAAAAATTGATTCAATCTCAAAGCAGTGCTATTCTTAAACTTTTTATTGCCACAAAAAAGAATGATATTGAGGAACATGTGAATGATATTGAGAAAAATGTGAATGATAATGAAGAACTACATTGTGCTTGATCCTTGGGGTCAGGTATAGCCCCCTCCTTGGTATGTAGGCAATTCTAAAGTTACTTGGATACAGCACTTATTAGTAATAAAAAAAATCTGATTTTATCTTAAACAGTTGTCAAAAATGAACTTCAACGTGTTTAAAAAAAAAAATTATATGTAAATGTATAGGGGCCTCCCTTTTGGGAGTTCGTCCCGGGCCTCCAAATACTCTGGACCGGCCCTGGGTGGGGCTAGGGTTAGGTGTTTTTGGCTCTGATACCAAGAAGAAAGAAGGATGGAAGAATAGTTATCTTCATTCATTCACAATGTGTATGTATATATACAACCTAAGAAAGACAGAAAAAGGAAATAAAGAATAGAAAAGGAAAGAAAAGAAAAGGAAATAGACAACTACAATCAATTACAATAAATCTATTCCTAATCAATCCGTGATTGAGTTTGACCATAATAAATATATATTCCAACATCGAACCCGCATAATCGGCATCAGTAAAACAAGAAAGACCTGATTGTATTCCTGCCTTAAAGAACAGACCAAGACCCGGACAGGTCTTAAGATAACGGTGAATACGATACACAGCATCCAAATGAGAGGTCCGCGGTGTGCATAAACTGACTCACAACACTAACATCATATGTCAGATCCGGTCTTGTGTTTGTCAAATAGATGAGACGACCCACAAGACGCTGCTATACCGAGGGATCAGGTAATAATTCCCCCAACTCAGTAGATAATTTCAGGTTTGGATCTATAGGAAAAGAGGCCGGTCTACACCCAAGCATACTGGTATCCTGAAGGAGATCAAAAGCATACTTTCGATGAGATAGAGAGATAACTTGGTGCGAGTGAACAACCTCAATCCCAAGGAAATATCTCAGAGGACCCAAATCATTAAATATCAAATGACACCCCGAGATCATGCTTAACTTGAACAATACCCGAGGCATTGTCACCCGTAATAATAATATCATCGACATAAACCGAGATAATAATACACTTCCCTTGGGAGTTGTGACGAAGAAAACAAGTGTGATCTGGGTGACACCAAGTAAAACCCATAGTAAGTACCACCTCACTAAAATGGCTAAACCAAACACGGGGAGACTATTCAGGCCATAGAGAAATTTTCGAAGGCGACACACTTTCCCCGAATGCTCCCCCTGAGCCCAAAAACCAGGTGGAGGATCCATATAAATAGTTTCAGAGAAATCACCATTAAGGAAGGCATTCTTGACGGCAAGTTGATGAAGAGGCCAAGAGTGAGATGCGGCAAGAGAAACTAGAAGGCGGACCGTAGTTAACTTGGCTACAGGAGCAAGCGTAGCACCAAAGTCCTTACCAGGAACCTGAGTAAAGCCCTTGGCCACCAAACATGCTTTATACAGATCAATAGTCCCATCTGTCAAATACTTAATACTGAAAACCCATTTACAGCCAACTGTACGCTCACCAAGATGAAGAGTAACAAGATCCCAAATCTGATTGCCCTGAAGAGCACCCATTTCCACTTCCATAGCAGCCACCCACTTAGGATTCTGGAGAGACTGATGAACCAAGCGAGGAATACAGACAGAATCAACTGCACTAACAAATGAGTGAAAAGATTTGGACAGTCCCTGGTAAGACACAAACTTGGAAATGGGATGGTTAGTACTACTTGAGAGTATAAAGCGAGAAGGAGGGCGACGAATGCGATTAGGGTAACACGGAGGAGCAATATCAACTTCAGAAACTACGGGGGGAGGTAACATACCTGATTCCGAAGAAGAAGTTGGCGTGGGGTCAGGAGAGCGTGGATGGCGAGTGTAGACTTGTATGGGATCAGTGGAGACAACCGGAGGCAATGATACCCCAGAGGGCTCAAGAATAGGAACAGGACAGGGAAGTATAGAAATGTCTTCCACATTATCCTCCACAGTAGCTGCAAGTGGAGAAGAAGCAGGACCTGTAAAAAATGGAATAGTTTACAAGAAGGTGACATCCAAAGAGTGATAAAAACGACGAGAAACAGATCATAGCATCTATATCCTTTCGACATGGATGAGTACCCTAAGAAAACACACCGAATTAGCCTTAGCGTCAAGCTTAGTTCGAGTAGGACTCCTATCTTGAACAAAAAAGAGGTACAACCAAATACACGGGAAACAATAGAAAACACGACTGGGAGTACGATTTATAAGATAAGTAGTAGTAAGAACAGCCATGTGCCATGGATATTTAGGGACACTCATACCATATAGAAGACATCTAACCCATAGACATAATGTAGCGATTTTTACATTCAGCTACACCATTCTGTTCAGGGGTGTAGGGACAAGTAAGCTATTGGAGAATCCCTTCTTTATTAAGTTTCGACCTAAATTCATTTGTGATATACTCTTTGCCATTATCAGACCGAATATTACAAACAACTGTATGGAATTGAGTTTTAACCATTTGAAGAAAATTCCGAAAATGAGTAAACTCTTCTGATTTTTTCTTCATTAGGTAAACCCAAGTACAATGGGAATAGTCATCAATAACATAATAACGATGGTGAGATAAGGCAATGGCGGGTGAGGGACCCCAAACATCAAAGTGAATAAGATCAAAGGCACATATCAAATACTAAAAATTTGCATATCCTAAACGAGCATGCCACAGATCCAATGTTTGACAAGAGAACACACATTTATTATAATCACATAAAACTGAATTATTAGATGCTTGCAGGCTAGACAAGGACTTCCGTAGAGACGGTGGATCACCATAGTAATAGAGGCCATCACGCTCACACGCCCTGCCAAAAATCTTCCTCAAAGTCAGGTCCTGCAAATAACACGAATCAGGTACGAGCACGGCAGCACAATTATGGTCCTTTGCAATGCGATTGACAAAAAGGAGATTATAGGCAAAATTGGGAACAAAGTAAACAGACGTGAGGGTAATGACGGGTAGACAATTGGGCATCACCCTGATTCTGGATGGGAATGGAAGACCCATCTGCAATACGGACAGATTGGTCAATATGGGTGAAGGAAGATATAAAAATAGAGGACTCACCAGTCATGTGATTACTTGCACCAGAATCCAAAATCCAAGTGGGATGATCTGACTTACTATGAAGAGCAGTAGGGGT
This sequence comes from Hydrangea macrophylla, assembly GCA_033977485.1. Taxonomy (NCBI): domain Eukaryota; kingdom Viridiplantae; phylum Streptophyta; class Magnoliopsida; order Cornales; family Hydrangeaceae; genus Hydrangea; species Hydrangea macrophylla. The sequence continues at coordinate 13,552,813 of CM066999.1, read as the reverse complement.
ACCTGTAGCAAGAGCAGCTGTAGGACCAGACATTGAGACGGACGTACCCAATCCCAAGTGTGACTAGAGCTGAGCAATTTGAGACTGAAGTTCACCATAATCAGGTGGAGGTGGTACCGTCTCAACAACAGCACCGGTGCAAGGACCACCCCTCCTACGGCCAGTAGACTAATTCTTGGAGAATTTTCAATTCCTGATGAAGATCAAAACAGCGATCTATAGTATGGCCAAGCTGTCGACAGTGCTGACAAAAAGACGGGTGCTAGCGGGACGATTGCCAGAAGGGGCACCAAAAGTAGGACGGGGCCCCGAAGAGGAACCAAAAGCAGGCCGTGGGCTCGAACGAGCAGCAAATGCCATCTGATCAGAAACTGGAGGAGACGGCTCAGTGACAGGGAATGGGATAAAATACGGCGTCTCCTCTCATCACCTTCCACAGCAGCAAAAGCCTCCAATAAGGAGGGCAGGGGTGTACTATTAAGAATCTGCGTAAGCAGGACGTCGAACTCGGGCTTTAGACTCATCAAAAACTGGTAGGTATGTCGACGGTCAAGACGCTTAACCTCAACATCGCCATCATTGGGAAAATCAGTAATAGGCTCATATGGGGCTAACTCCTCCCACCGAGTTTACAGGTAGCCAAAAAAGTCATAAACAGAGAGTCCCAAGGCGGCTTGGGAAGCATGAGTGATGTCCTGGTAGAGCTCAAAAATGCACGAGTCAGAATGCGCATGGGCATACATCTTAGTCAACACAATCCAAAGACCATGAACCGTGTTGTGGTACATAAATATATTATAGATTCGTTCCTCCATTGAGTTGAACATCCACACCAGAACAATACAATTATCTGAAAAACATGCATCATATATAACATCAATTTCAGCAGGTTTGACCATCTTACCAAGCAACCATCCAATCTTCCGTTTGCCACCAAGATAGAAACGAAGAGAATTAGACCAAGCATGGAAATTCTTTCCATTCAACAAAACACTTATGACACGTTGAGCAGGTGTCAAGTGAGACTGTGAGACAGATAAATCGGAACGGGCAGGAACAATCGCAGTAGGATCAGCCTTACTAGGATCTGTCATGATGCTGTAGGATTAAAAAATAATGAGAAGAGAATAGACTTGCCGGAAGAGGACGGAAAACGGCAATAACAGATATCACAGCCGGACACTCGGCGAATGATGACGTGGGCGACCGGACAAGTTACCCAGACTGAAGACAGAGAGCACGAGACGGCTCTAATACATAGCAAAGATGCCCGAGACGGGCAAGAAAAAGCAGCCGAGTGGCTGCTAAACCAAGTCGAGAGACCTGGTAGGTGCGCCGCAAGGCAGAGGCCTGCAGTAGGGTCTGGGCCAGGACAGGAGGGGTCGGCGAGGGTGGTGGTAGGGCTGGGTGGTGCGCAGCAGGTGGGGGAAGGCTGGAGGGAGGTCCACCGCAGAGAGGAGGCGAGGTGAGGTTAGGGTTGGGTTTTTTTCTTTTGTGGCTTTGATACTAAAAAGAATTAATGGAAAAGAATAATTTTATTAAACTAATCCCATGTATATATAAATATATACAAAGCTAGAAAGCCAGAAAAAGGAAAGAAATAAAGCCTAATAAATATGAAATAAAGACTGGTCAACATGACCTAAGATAAAAACAATAAATTTAGCAATATAAAAAGTATTCCTAATTCCAACAGATTCATATAGTTGCTGAATACATTTCTAGTTTTTTATAATAAGTGTATTGGAGAAATAACATGTTAAACTTTAGGTAGTTATAAACTATACATATAGTGTCATGCTTGCACTACATAAATTAAATAAATAAGCCATGTACTCATGTGTATATAAGATTCTTCAATTGGACGAACCACACTAGTCGGGGAAAACCTATCAACAGTGGTCATTGTTACAATGTGGTGTGACATCTTTCTAAATCCATCCAACTTCCTCTCATTTTTGGACATTCTGAAAATAATCACAAACACTGATGGCCTATAAGTCGATACCCATACATTCTCCAAAATGGCCCCACCCTCCTATTATTTATTAGTCAATTCCAACGCACGTTTGGGAATGCTTAAAATGGGATCTGGTACTCTCAGACACTAAACATTTGAATATAAGACCGCTCCACTTGCGAACCACATAAACGATTCTTTGCCTTCCAAACAGCCCCCTGAGCCTACCAGATATTGCAAAACCATTTTCATCTGGAACCGAAGTGAGGGCCCTGCCCAATTTCATAATCTTATTATAATGTAGTAGATAAACTCATATCCTAATATTTGAACCATCTCCCTAGTCCTAGAGAGAGCTTAATACCCAAACCCCAATTATAGGACTCATCGTAGTCCAAACAATAATTTGGTGTACATTTTCTGATAAGAGGCTCAGCCGCTCAGAATATAAGATACAACTCACCTACGACTCCTGTTGGGGAAGATATGAGGAGTGGACCATTTATACTAAGGCAAAATTTGTCCCAGTCGAATGTGCCATAGTAGTCCAAAAAACAATGCAATACCTGCAAATAAAACACGGTGTTAGTATCCAATTACATATATAGACAAAGATATCAAAATTGAAATACTGAGCCAAGAAAAGAACTCACTGCTAAAGGAGCATTCAATGAAGAATGAAAGCGATTAATTATGTATAACACCAATGTTTCCAATGCATAAGTTGAGATCAAACCATACTGTGCGCCAAGAATTCGGCTCTCATAATAGCACCAAGCTTTGACCAAGATAATACTGCGTTTGAAAAGATGATCTTTCCCGATAAGTTGGTCAACCTATGAGAAAGCATAACAGATTTCAGATTTTCATAAGATCACTCTACTTCATTTTCAGCGCAATATAATTTCACACACATACAGAAAGTTTCACCAACATAATCACTACAGTAAAGCAAAAAAATAAAGGAAAAAGGAGTAAGGAAGAATCACCAACATATAGTCGTGTTAGTTATAGAATTAATTTGGAGAGCTAAAGAGAAAGTAAAGAAAAAATGGATAAAGAATGCATTTATCGGTCCGTGAAAAACTGATAATTTTTGTTTTTTTTTTTTTTTGATAGGTAATTGTATTGCATTAAAAGACACGAAAGGGGCCATACACACAGGTAGTACACATCTTCATGGACAACACAAAAAGCACCTAACAAAAGGGGAAGGGGGGCAAAAGAAAATAAAAACAAGAGGCTTAACAAGCACCCCACAGGAGGGTGAACCGAGCCAAAGACTAAAAAATCTACAGAAACAAAAAAAAAAAAAAAAAAATTTAAAAATAATAAAAAAGGTTGAAAGCAGCAAGACAACTTCAAATTCACAACCAAAAGCACTAGAGCCTGCTGACCAAAACCAACCCAATCTGGAGCATAACAACCATTCCAGGCTCTTCCAAAAAACAGCCGCATCACCAAGGCAAGGACAGGAACATGAAGAGCCAAATTCGAAGCACCAACCTCTCCGGAAAAGAGTGAGAATCAGGCTGGAGCAAGGAGACAGAGACCAGACAGAAGGCATCACTACCAAGAATCCACCTTCACGTATTGCTGAGAAGCGCAAGGTGAAGATAGAGGTGTGGGCCTAGAGTTGCCCATCCGGTCACAAACCCAGCAGAAACTGAACTCCGATGGTGTAGATATATCATATATGTATAAAAGTGTATATATAAACACAAGAGAAAAGGAGTGAAGACCGTGTGAGAAAACTGATAAATTAGAGACAAAAGAGAATAAAATCAGTCCAACTCAACTGAAAAATAATATAAAGAAGCTGAAAATGAGAACGAAGACCCTACGAAATAAATTCTACAGCTACATAGACTAGAGAAAGGAGCATATATTGCAAGAGATCAAGTGAAGATTGTGTAAAATAATACTTCTCAAATAACCAAGTAGGATCTTTCTAATGAGAATCGGGTCAAACCTGCTCAAGAAAACATAGAGCAGAGAGGCCTGCCATTTGATTGAAAGAGATGTCAACTGCTATATTCTGCACGGTGCATTTCACAATCTTAACCTGCCACAACAAAATCAAAAGCGTTAGGAATGATATGTGTGGGACCCTATTTTTCTTAACTTCAATATGATACAGTTCCTTAGTTTCGATAAGTAAATACAAGCATTTGGCAAAGAAAAGAGGAAACTATAGCAACAACAGTCAATATGCTTCTCATCCCATAGTACATAGAGACAAAATTGTCAAAACTTACAAGGATCCTGATAGATAAGGTATATCAAAGATAACTATTGCACTCTTGAACGCATAATAAAGAGTATATGGGAAGTTTTGAAAAAAAAAATGTGAAGGTAGATAAAATGGGATTGTGAATAGAGGGACTTTTGTAGCTCAGACCAAGTGCATTAGGATCTAGCTAAAATCAACTTCCAAATGCCAAAGTAATGTTTAAGTCACCAGTTGCTCCAAAAGCTTAAGCTGATAGGTAAGGGAACCAACAATTTATAAAAAGTTTCAACAACATCCCTCATGTGTGACCTCGTTTCGCATATAGAGAGGCAATAAGCATAACAAAGTGCAATATGTAAATAGGGACGGGACTAAATCCAAGACCTCCGAGTACCAAGGCTATGATGCCACCCTAAGTCACCAATTGCTCCAAAACCTTGCGCTATCAGAGAATGGGCCCAATTGAATGGACTGACAATTTATATCAAGCTTCAACATAATGCTTTACAATGTCTATAAACATGTTAATCATGCCATACTTAGAAATGCTTTTATGTTAGCATTTTGTTTATTTAATGTCTTCAATGACAACTTAACCATGTAAACTATAAGGATTTTGCACCACTATTGGGTTGCATAGATTGTGCTTGTGTCTGTTCTATGCAAGGATCAAAATTTCATTTCGGTTAACCCTGAAACGAAAACATGTGGAAACACCGGAAAAATTTGGAAGCATTGAGAAACATGGGGAAACATAACTTCAATCTTAACTATATGCACGTATAAAGCTAATAATTGATTAATTCAACCTTTGAGAGGTCTACATATGTACTTACATTAAAAATGTGTAGTTTAAATTGAAAATACATGAGGATTAAGCCGCCAATCTACTGTCAAACACTTCATAGAATACACACACACTATATAGAATACAAAAGTTACATATAAGCACATAGTAAGCTAATAAATGATTGTTCATATGACAAATACACATCCATAGGATTATTTCGATGGAAACAATCATGTTTCGGTGGAAGCAAATGAAGCGATGTGGAATCATAGGTTTGTTTCAACTGAAACAAATGTTTCAATGGAAACAATCATGTTTAGATGGAAACAAAAAAAACAAAGTTGTTTCGATGGAATCCATGGAATTTCAAGATTCCATAGTTGTTTCGTTTCCATGACCCAGGAAACGGACGTTTCAGCCATTTCGATGGAAACAAAAGGAAATTTTGAATCCATGGTTCTATGTACATCGTTATGTCTCAATTTTAGCGCCTTAAAAAAACAATAGTATTTTCGGGTTTCAACTTTTAATGTTCATCCACTCTTTAGACTATATGCAGATGATATAGATGAAGAGGAAAAGTAAGAAATGAGGGAAAATGGAAGAACACCTACCTTTTCCTCAGATCTGACGCTGCAAGTGCCAGAAAATCTCGTCGTAATGCCTCACCAGAGGATGATGGGGCTGCCGAAGGTCACTAGGGTTTCTAACAAAGAGAAAAAACTAGGCAATTGATCTTAAATCTTCTAATCTCAAATAGTAAGTCGTATTTTGCCTTATTTGCACTAAACCCCTTTGAATTTGATATATTTGGAATAAAAGTATCAATGTATTCTCCAAATTTACCAACAATTTTAAGAAAGCGTATAACTTTACAATTTCACAATGTGCAGTAATATTTTAATCACTTGCACCAACATCAATTTTGGAAACTTAAACTCTTTAATTGCATCCTTGTGTCCTAAATTACAAGATTTTAAAGTATGTGACACGTAGCCCACCCCCCCCCACACACACACACACACCGAGTCTAGGTGACATGTACTAAGTTCATATCAGGGATCTCAAATCCGACTTGAGTAAATATCTTCCTACAATTGATCTTAGCCAATAAGTGGTAGTTCATCAACATTATCGTATCATGGCCAAAGAAAGGAACGTCTCTTTCTCAGAGGAAGTACATGATTGATCACTTATGGAACCCCGGGTTTTGCGAGCAAGTCGATTGTATAGTGTGACAAAACATGAAGGTCAAATCAACTAATATAAGAAAATATCTTCTATTCTTGTCCATGCCTTCAATTTAATATTTTATTACCACAAGATCACGACATCTTATTGTCAATTCCACTAAAAACAACCATGTGCTCAAAGAAAATAATCTTGTAATGACTAATTAATCATTCCACCATTGTTTACCACGGGAATAATAGGAAACCATAATCTTCATGTCTACTGTAAGATGTATTACAATAGTTACTATCTTTAGATTTATTAGTTTTTGAAATCTATTTGTATTTGTGACCCCTGCCTACTCGTGCAATTTAGATTTAAGTTGTCATGCTATATAACGCACAAGTGCATAAGTACTTAAAAAGGGCAAACCCAGTGCAAAAGGCTACTCGCTATTGCGGGGTCTGGGGAAGGTTAGATGTACATAGCCTTACCTCACCATGCAGAGAGGTTGTCTCCGTAATTCAAACATGTGACCTCCAGCCCCAGGTCATAATGACGCAAGTTTACCGTAGCGCCACACAAGCACTTAATGGTTTTCAAATACAGAATTAGGTTTAAGAAGTCATATGCTTTACTTTTGTTTTCCTATTTTACTACATTACGACACAAGACATAAGTAATGGCAACTCGAGCCCTTATATGCTCCTTGCTTGGCTAGAAACAAGTCTCACACACATACTGGCCTAGAAGGATGATACTTCATAGATGAGCTTGGACCTAGGGATATCACACGCTTTCTTCTTGGCCACACACACCTATAGATACTTTTAAAAGCTCACATTCGTCAGGGTGCCAAATAGCTAAGTTGGTAAGCCTACTAGAATTGGGGGAGAAAATCTTGCATTCATCTGGGTGGGGAGCTTGGATGATACTTTGGTTTGGATTAGTCATCTTTGACTAGGCCTAGAGACTTATACTTTGCAAATGAGCTTCGATTTAGGGACATGGTCCACTTTCTTTGGAGGCCCAAGCCCCCTATAATATGTGCATCTAAAAGCCGACGTTTGTGAAGTTGCCAAATCATTGCCCTGTTACCTTGTTCCATTTGTTGAGCTGCCTCACTCTCAACTAATATGATTATTCCAACATCAATTGGCATGCGTCCACCTCCTCAAGCACGAAGGGAAGGGCTATACTAATTACATAGCCATCCATTTGAGTAAAAACACCCACACTGTCTAGGCTAGGATTGCACCTTTTAGGTTGGAATCCACGTCCTTTAAGCCAAATCATTGCCTCGTTACATTGTTCCAATTGTCCTGCCTCACTCTCAACCGAATATCCAATATTAATTGGCACGTGTCCACCTCCTCAAGCAAGAACTCAGAATCAACAGGTTCACTAGAAGATTATTGACTCATTGCCATTCCATCCGCATTAATGTTGGCCCGTAATCAATTTTCTACTCCTTAAAGTTCTAATGTTCACTGTGGTGCGTAATTTCATCAGAGATTTTGACATATCAACCAATGAGCTCTAACTTGCCTCAAAATGAATCTGTGATCCACAAAGGCTCAAGCCCACAATAATTGCCTATATTCAATCTGTATTCTTCCTATTTGTTGATTTAGCATAAAGTAGCTGTTAGATTTCGACTAATTGAATAATGTTAGGGAAAATAATAATAATAAATAAATAAAGTTAGAAACATGTTCCTAAGCATAACGCACTAAATTAAAACAAAATCGATGGAAAAACTCTTCACATATAAGACAGAAAAGTAGAACAATCAATGAATATACATAGACAACCTAAAAGAGAATCAAAAGAAGATAGATGAAGAAAGGCATCATTCATGGCCACTTAATGCATCATTTTTAGTGTGATTTGATAAAGCTTAAAGCGCTCAAATGACCAAAGGAATAGAAAAAATACAAGTTGAGGGTGCAAAATGGACAAGGTTTTCTCAAATATAACTGAGCATGTAAATTATAATTAAAAAAAGCAGGGTAAAGAAAAAAGGCCTTTTTTCCCTTTGGTAAGTAAGAAGAAGGCTCGTGAGGAGTATTCACACACCCACGCACACACACGTATATATATATACATAGCAAGACATAAAGTTCCAATTGCCAATGATTCCTTAGTTGATGCTTATCTACTTCGATAATATCATCTAACAATGAGTTGACATTTCCATATATTTCTTTAGAAAGAATGGGGCACACTGACATATTCCAATTGCCAATGATTCCTTAGTCAATGCTTATCCACTTCAATCACATCATCTAACAATGAGCCGACATTCCCATATATTTCTTCAGGAAATATGGGACACACTGACATAGAGATGCAGTTTACTAACAAATGACACTGTGTGCATAAATGCCGAATCTTAGGTCTCTCTCCAATTAACCCCTTTGTACCCTTCGTAACAGTACTGGCTCTTTAAGTTTCCTACCAAAAAAAAAGAATATACAAGAGGTCATTTGGAGAAGAAAACCTAAAAGAGAGCTTAACAGCGGAACATTAGAATACCATAAGATTAAACTTATCAAGAGCACTTTAATTACTCCAAAACCATAATGTTCTTCCTCAAAGCTCCACTCCAGCTAACTATTTTTCCTCCAACAGCTTTTCGTCGAATCTCCTCAATTTCAAGTGCTTTGCTTAGCCAAGTATTTATTTATCTCTCTCTTCCTTCTCCCCAATTGAATATTCAATCTATAACTATATTTCAGTCCCTTCAGCACATTAACTCTAGAAGTCAAAGCCAATTTCATTTTATAAAAGGTAACTATATAAACAAATCACAAGTTGATTTTTGTATGGTTTTAATGATGTTGCCTCAAGCGGTCAATCTTTTGCAAATTTTAGGCATCTCAAAGTAGGGGTTCTTGCAGAGATCCATTATCTTGCATCACCATTTTTATTTTTCAAGACCTTCAGGTGGAAAGTAAATCCAATAACTTGATTTTGCTGACCTTTTTTCTCGGTTGGGTAACAAAAAAGCCCCACTCTACTTTGTACACCTAGGTAAACCCCAAGTAACTATGGCACCATAAGGCATAAATATTTGTGATGCGGACTGCTTTGGGAACTAAGAAAAAATATAAGCTAACAGCATTCCTGTCTTTGGATCAAAAATATTGCACCAATAAAAAGTGGATTGTGCATAAACATATCCCTCTGCTATGAAGATTCTCCATTTTCTAATATAAATTATTCTGTATAGAAAGACATTTGCTGTGTCTCCAATGATCTCATGGATTGGCAACTTGCATTTTTTTGCGAAAAGGAGATGCGTAAGAATGGTTCAACACAAGGGCACTTCCATTTGGATTTGATATCTCCATTTATGTGTACTATTAATTGATATCAATTTGTGTGCCTTTCCGCCTTCACCACATTTAGCGGAAGTTATATTTGCTTACCTAAAAACGCAATATTTTCCCAATACTTTCACAAAATGTCCATCTTCGACAAATAAATCCACCATGCATATGGAATGAATCAATAAACATAACGATTTACCTACATATCATACTAGTAATCCGGTCAAGCTGTCAACATTTGAAGGGCAAAAGATAAAAACAAATTCGAGGGCACGCAATTAGATAGAAGCATTGCCGATCCATTTTCAATATATAGGAGCAAACAAGAGGAGAACATAAAAAAGTCTTGATATTGCGTATAGCCATGTACCAGTTATATACGTTCATAAAAAAAAAAATAAAAAAAAAAATACAGAAAGAAATAGAGGTTGCTGGAAAATGAATTGTGGCAACAATGGTGGCAGTGGAGAACCCCCTTTGGCAATACTACTGTTTATCATAATCAAAAATAAAAATAAAACTGTTGGTACTGGAAATTGTTGCGGCAACAAATACGGCTGTGGAAGCACACCCAAAGGTGAAAACGCCATAAGCCACAATGGCAGTGACATCGTCCTTTCCCGAGGGCCTAACCTCAACCAATAAATGAGCTTTCAAGGTTGTTTTTTCTAATACTGAAGAATAACAAAATATCCCCAGAAAGAACCATAGCAGAGCATACTTGCTAAATAATATCATTCACTTGATTGTTGAAAATACCGAGTATCCCACCAAGCACTGATACATCAAGGGTAATTTAAGACTAAGAAGAAACAGAAGACAAATTTTCCATCATACTAGAGTCTTCTCAACAACTTGTAGAGCACTCAATAATCTCAACCGTGCCTGTATCACACAGTCTGTGTCACAGTGAGAATTTATCATGCAAGATATATAAAAGATCCAAATACAATAAGGCCCCTGATTGAAAAGCAAGAATGGTGATCAAGAATATCATTCCATCACCATTAATGAGATTCTCCCCCAATGGCAAAAAAAATATTTTTGTTAACAAGGCAGATAATTACTATCAATGTCCAAGGCTACTCAATAACTAACTTTAATTTGCTTAAAAGTAGCATTACTATATATATACATATATATTACATTATATGCTAGACCTAGTATTTACACGATTTATGTTGACTATAGATTTCAATCAAATCCAATTATGACACTAAATTAAAGCAATTGTACCAAAAATTTGACCCAATACAACGAATCAAATATGATTTAACATTTAAACTTATAAGCATAATACCACGATGTTCATTCAATTCACCAAGTATCAAGAGTTTCCCAACTAGCTCTGTAAATTTACAAGATAACTCTTATACTCATATCCACAATCAACTTGGATCCTGACTATGACTCATCAATGCTATTTGAGATAATTTGGAGCTAAATTAAACTAAGAATATGGTCCATATGGTTCATCGCGCACTAAGGTTTTTTCTTTTTAATATTTTACACCCTCTGTTCCAAATTAAGAAGACTTCATTCCATTTTGGGATGTTCCATTTCAAGAGTACTCATTGAAAAGTCAAATGTATTTTAACTGCACACTTTCCAAGTTTACCCTTTAATATATAAAACTCTCCCACTTTTCATTTGATGCAACACTGACAATTAGATCTTAAAAGAAAGGCAATTAGGGAAAGTTGAAAACTTTCACAACAATCAAAAAGGGTTCTTAAATAATTGGAATTCTCAAACGAGACTCTAAATATGGGCATTTTTGTTAGCTTTATATCAATTTTATATATAGCTTTTTAGTAAATAATTTAATGGGTACGAAAAGTATGGCCAGCATATGCCATCTTGATCTTGTACTTGTACTTCAACTTTCATAAAGCATGGGCATATGAGATTTCCAACCAAACTCCCACACAGACATGAAATTCCCTTTCTATTTAAGGAAAATTAAATAGAAGTTCCTCCTTTGGAAGGAAATAGAGGATAAGTACAAGTTGTTTGGATTAGAGGGGATAAGGACAATCATTTTTCAATTATATGACCATAAGTTCATTTTTAAACTGAAAATAAGGATATTGGTTGATTTGCCCCCATCACACATGCGTTTCTGTTTCGCCACCTCATCACGTTCTTGAAGGAAGTGGTTTGTTTTTTTTTCAAACTTTAAAATGCCATAACTTTCAAACCACAACTCCATTTTGAATAAATTTTATATATTTGTAATCTAGAAGGAAAGATCTATCAAACAAGATCCATAGTTAATGTGAAAAAAAAATTAATGTTACTGTCGGACCACCATAACGTAATGTCATTGTCTCTTTTGCGACAGTTACATGATACTACCTTTGAATCTTTTTTTTCTTTTTTTTTTCCTTTTTTTTTTTTTACGTTTAATGATATGTTACTGTCTTTAACTGGACAATAACATCTTAAAATTGGCCATAATTTTGCAATTATTGGGCCAATTTGAAGAAATGTTATGTCACGACATGTTACTATTTCTTTGTTCAATACCATGTTGCTAATCTTTAATAGTATGTTACTGTTTTTTGCATGGGGGTAGTTTTTAAAGACAATAACATCTACTAAATGGCCATAATTTTGCAACTTTTTGCAACAATAATATTACTGTCTTTGTAAAAACGTTTAGTTTTTTATAATATGTTACTGTATTTACTTGAAAAGTATTGTAAAGGGCCAAAGGCAGTATCATCTGATAAAATGGCCATAATTTTGCAATTATTTAGTCAATTTGAAGAAATGTTACTGTCAACTCTCATGTTACTATTTTTACCTGGGGCAGCACTTAAAGACATCGATTTTTTTTTTAAAGAATTTTATAGGCACTGTGAATCTAGTTTGATAAATCTTATTTTGTAGATTAAGAATATATAATATTTATGAAAAAATAATTTGTAGTTTACAAGTTATGACAATATAAAGTTTGGAAAACAAAAAATAACTAACTTTCTTAAATTATGGACTGAGGTGGCATATGTGTAGTGTAATTGTTGAACATAAGGAAAGTGGGCATTTTCGTTCACTGAAAATCACAGGGACCTTTGGCACCCAAAAAAAACGTGGGGATCTATCCCCCGTTATGGTCCAACGTAGGAACCTTTGGCTAGTCGCCCCATCTTTTTGTTTAGATTATCAATAAGGCATATAAGGTGTGAGTACTATAAAAATACAAAAAAGATTCCCATTCCACCAATTTACAAACCATGGCTATTAAAGGCGCAAGGCGCACTTAGGCGCAAATTCCTCGTGGAGCCTAGGTGCAAATCGCGGAAAAAGTGCAAGCCTAAGCGAAGTGAGACGCTTTTTAAAACCACTTATAGAATATATATATATATATTGTTAGCCCCAAGGAATTAACCTTAAGTAATTTTGATGATTTACAAACTATCAAGTTGGGTACTTATGTTTACCTCTTTAGCATGTTGTCCAAACAGAGCTTTATGAAGCATCTTGGAAGACCTTTTACTTTGTAATCTCTATAGGATCTTTTGTAAGGCTTGTGTGCTTGTTTCTCTCTCATAAGGGCTGAAAATTTGCTAAAACTCCTCAAAACTAAAAACAGACGTTTTGTTAGAAAAACAGTTGACTGAATCGGCTGATGCTTTTCAATGTTCAGTCGACTGAATAGTTTACACCAATCGATTGCTTCTGCTCTTTTCTAACAGTAGCCACTGGAATCCTAATCCAGTCGACTGACCCTTGACACAGTCGACTGATTTAGTTGTTAGCTCTTTATAAATTACAGTCTACTGAATCGACTATATAGTCGACTGGAGTTTCGCGCTAAACTGTAACAACTAGTTTTCTAAAGCTTTGAAAGAGCATTAATTGTACCCCAACCACCCCAAATTCTATTCTCCTTGAAAGATCATATAAATACTCCATTTCAAAAGAGTTGTTTGGAATTCATTACATCTATTCAATACCCATTCATTGCAATCATGTTTTGAGCCCTAATATGTGAGATTCAATCTATACTTGCTCTAGTTTCAATTGTAATCTTTTGAGAGCATTAAAGTGAGCACTTACTGTATTCATCTACTCTTTGAGAGAGCATTCAATTGTATCCAAATCATATAAACAAAGTCTTGTAAATAAGGGTTGGTGTAACCATTGTTCCAAGTGAAGAGCTTCTTCATTAGAGGTGTAAAGAGTTTAAGAAGAACTTGTAAGGAGGGTTTAATCTTCACCTAGAGAAGGTTGTGAGTGGAATCCTCAAGAGGTGTTATTGAGCGGTGGACATAGACTGCGGTTTGCGGATTGTCGAACCACTAGAAAACTCGGTTAGTAAGTGTTTCTTCCCTTCTCTCATATTATATTGTGCATTAGTTTATCTTGTGTTCATTAAGCTTTTAGTGAAGACCTAATAAAAAATGATACTATCACAAAATCTAAAATTTAACCCCTACGTAGATTATTAGTACAATTAGGCTTCTCCCTTCCTCTTTTCTTTTCCTTATCTAAATTTGGAAACCAATAGGAGAGATAGGAGAGTTAGTGTTGGTCACAAAGAAGAATATTCTTCTATTTTAAAAATGTGACCCTTGTGTTTTGGAAGTTGTAATTGCCTATTGGGTCTTAATATGGGTCAAAAACTATCAGAGGTGGGTAATGAGTTGGATCTAAAGTAAATATTAGTTGGGTCTGAATATGGGCTTTAGTTTCATGCCTAATTAAGTTATTAATGCATAATTTAATTGAGGTGCGGGCTTTGCGCCTTGAGCTTTTATACAAAAGGCACAAGAAAAGCGCGCCTAGGTGGAGCCTGTTTGAGACGCTTTACCTAGGGCAAGGCGAGGAGCAAATGTTGAGCCCGCCTGAGCCTGAACCTTAGGCGCACCTAAGGCGCATCATATACAACAGAGTTACAAACGCAAACCAAGCAAGGTGTAAGGAAGAAAAAGAAAGAAAATTGTAGATCATTAAGCTTTGCAATCTTTTTTTTTGCACAAGTACAAAAGGCAAGGTAAATGAAAGAATTTAGACAAAAATTGAAATACGAAGATATGGAAGGAATAAAAAAGAAAATTTTTTGATCGAAAAGTACATCCAAAATACAACAAAATTTAAAATATTATATTAGACAAAAATTAAAAGTTGAAGATAAAAACAAACCCGTGCACGAACGTGTTGGACATCTTTCACAACAAATCCAGTGGCATTTCGATATTCGCCTTTAAGAATTTTGCAGATATCAATAGCCAATTCCTCCTCAACATTTTGAGGGCCGAAAGTAGTTAGATCTATATCTCCATCTGGAAGATAGGTTTTCAAAGGCACTGAGCCAAAAGGTAAAACCTGCTCAAAGTTTAAGAGAAGCTAATGAACATTGACTTTTCATTATTTACTTCTTGGACTTAAAACAATAACTTTTTGAAAGCACTTCATCAGATAAACACAGAAAGTACATCTACTTTCCAGTTCAGCACTGCTAAAGGTGTGCAAAGAATAGCTGAAATTAAAAGAAACAAAATTATCTGTACTGCACTAGCTTTTGCATAAATTAATGGTAAGTGATTCCAGATACACTGCACAAGATTTAGACAAGGAGTTTCAGGGGAATAAATTTTCAATAACATGGAACAAATATTCCAATGTGGTAAAAGATCAAATTTCAGTAAATGTAAATCATGCTTCAAGTCGCACATAAATGTATGGCAAGAATTGAAAACATCTGTCTTGACTATTATCTGAACGAGAATCAATTGTCTTCGACTCTTCAATGACTACTCTCAAAGATTTAATTGTTTTCTTATTCCGATGAACATTAATATTTCACAATTCTAGGTCAAAGAAGTTGTTTAATAGAGTGGCCAGCCAGCATGTCCAAGGTTAAAGTAACTATAAATGTTAATCCACTCGCATATATAGAATTAAGGAATATTAAGAAAATGTTCATCCAATTAAGAAACAACTACAGACTCGAATAAATTTATCAGCACGCCATGTTTAACAGCTATCATAAAAAGCACTAGGAGCTTCTCAGCATGACCCACATGGACAGTGAAAACTTGCCATAAGTAAAACTGCAGGATTTGAGAAAATAAAGCAACTCTAACATTAAATGTTACTTTCAGGTTATTGAGTTATTCAAATTTCAGTTAATTTTGTTCCTTGTCAACATGCCACGTTGCATTAGGCCAACAGTCAAAAGCATGGTAGCCACTTCAATTAAGAAGCAGACTCGACGACTTATTTTGTGTTTGGACATTCCACGACTTCTTTTTCATGTCGCTAGGGTAAATATACAGGAACTAGAATTTATATGGAAACAAATAAGGGCGAGAAAGGTTTTTGTTGAAATAAAATGTGATACAAGAAGGAAATATAAACCGAAAAAGATTGAGGAGGGCAGGGGTTCATCAACAGGGGCGGACCGACAGTGGGGGCGAGCGGGGGCAGCTGCCCCCACTGAACTTTCGGGAAAAAATTAGTTATATATGATAGTTTTACAAAAATGTGAATTTTGATTAAGATTTTCTGTTAATTCGGGGGCTTTTTGTAAAGAGTAATGCTATGCTTTCCAAATTTCTATCCCAAAAGTGTTTTCCAAATGATGTGGCAGTGGGGTCAAGTCAAATGCAGTGGGACCAGTTGAATTATGATTTGAAGTTAATTGTTTACCTCGCCCACTGCTAGGTCATTTGTCAAGCACTTTGAAATAGAAATGTGGGAAGCTTACTTTTTTGTAAATTTTAGAACTTTGAAGAACTTTGACATGGTTTTAATTGACAACTTGTTCCCACTCTTAACTCTATAGTATTATCTATTATGTATTTATGTGTATAAGTTATATAATAAAAGACCAGGAAGCAAAACAAAGACCACCTAGAGTCCCCTAGTGTCCCATAAAGCATTTCTAAAAAAATAAAAATAAAAAAATGTTCCCATGTAGATGAAGTTTGAAGTTTCGCAGAAACCCTCGAAAGACTCAAAGACCCCATATCCACTATTAACCTCCTCTTGCTCCTGTTTAGCGAGGGAAAAAAAAAAAGAAAAGAAAAACCCCCTCCTCATGCTCCTTTTCCGTGAGATAGACAAAAAAACATACAAAATTTCCAACTCCCTATATATACACGAAACTTGTGCAAAAAATTCACATAAAATTATACTATTTCTACACACACAAAAAAAAACGGTCGGGGGCATGAACCCCCGTAAAAACTTCGCCCCCACTACTCTAGGACGTGAGATATGAAGAAGAAGAAATCACATAAGAAAAATCAGGTTCACCAAAATAAGGCTGTCCACGGAGTTGCTGAACTTCAATATGCTCAAAGGCAGAAGATAAAGATTCAAGAAGACAATGACAGCCACCCCTATGTATAATATAAAATCGGGGGCAACAGGCTAAGAGAGCAAATTACCAAATCCCCCTCGAAAGTGGGGCTAAGTTTACAGTATTACACAACCTATCACATATCTTCTCTTTTAAAAAAAATGAGGAAGAATTTTTCACCTCAGTTCCATAATAACCCTTAATTAACCTCTGAAGATAATCAATGACCTCGGCCCTCCTTTGCTCGGAAGCTACAGTTGGTTGTATAGCAAATAAAATCTCTCGGATACTTTGCTCTGCCAGAAGCCAGCACTCAGCACCAACTGATAATTGGTTTGAATTAATGGACAAAGAAGCAGAAGAGGGTGAAGATGAGGATGAGGAAGAGAATGATGAGAAACGCCCTTTAATTCTTTCCATAACAGAAAAAGGTCAGGAAGCTTAGTGCCAAGAAATAAACCAAGGAGACTTCAAAATTCAATGCCCGGTGACATGAAAAAACAGCATCAGAAACCTCTAGAAATCAGAATCCAAAGAATGTAATGAATTAAGGGAGAAACTGAAACCACATGGTAGGATCTAACAGTGAGGGAGAGCAAAACAATGACTTAAGATCAAAACTGCATGAGCATATCTGGGCAAGTCTTGGATTCACAAATAAAAATTTAACTAATGTACTAGATCTTATGCCAAAAAAAAGAAAAGTTGGTAACGAGTAAATCGGATTGCCAGTGGCTTCAATGCTTCAAAAGAGGTCTGCAATTCTCCATTTTTGAAGCTTCAGACAGTATTTCTTTTAATCGGCCATCATGCAGTAAAACAGGAGAGATTTACTGTAAGAAACCGGGGCTTTGGAGTTATTTTACTAAGGGGGGGCGGTGATGGTGGTGTTTCATTCCAAAAGCGGAAAACTAATGTTCCTTAAAGGAAAGAGACAAGAGGGTGATAATGGATTCTTACAGACAAGAGGAAAGAGGATGTCCTTTAAGTGAAAGGGAGAGGCACGGCACTTCATTGCCTGAGAGAAATTAACAGAGGACAGTAGTAAAACAAAGAAGGAAGAAAAGAAAAAAGTTCTATTTCCCTTTGTGCAGGTCCAGAAATGAAATCCAAAAGAAGATTTCGAGGATGACAAGAGAAAATGAAGAAAGAAGCAAAAATGGGAAAGAGAACAGATTCTGGAAATACGGGAGTAAGTCTTGCCATTGAATAACGCCTAACTGACCGGAGGAAAGTATAAATCAAATTTGACCACCACAGAAAGAAAGTTATCTTCGTTGTAAGTTGTCGTGTTTTACTATTTACTGATATGCATAAAAAAGAGTACAAAAGCAATTACAGCAGCTGCGTCACAGCGGGAAAGAAAATCATGTTGCTTTCATGTTTACAACTTAGCATTAATGACAATTAATGCATACTTACCTTTTTATCTTTTTGCCTCTTTAATTCAAATTTCTAATTATACTCAAAGTACAAAGATAACTATAAAATTAATACCCTTTGTATGTTTGCACTTAGCCAAAAAAATATGGATTTTATACCCCTCCTAACAACTATATCTGAGGTTTCAACACACCCCCCCCCCCCCCCCCCCCCCCCCCCCCCCACACACACACACACACAAAAACAAGGGGGCCCTCTCTCTCGCTTGCTAATAACTATTAAATGCATTAACCTCAAAGGAACCTCTCATTACTTGTCCTGACAAAGCTAGAGAACAATCCCCAGTAAAAACGTCAACTTAAAATTTACAAAGCCAATCTTATAATGCCATGTCCTGTATGGGGAATGGGGAATCCAAACCAAAGCAACAGAAAACCCTTATACAACTCGAACAGCCGCCATTGAAAATATTACCATGTGAACATTTTACACGCGCACACACACAAAAACAAGGGCTCTCTCTCTCTCTCTCCCTCTCTCTCTCTCTCTCTCTCTCTCTCTCTCTCTCTCTCTCTCTCTCTCTCTCTCTCTCTCTCTCTGTTTCCAACTCATAATCAAAGATCTCATTCATCTTTAATGTTATTATTAAATGAGGTTTGCAAGTGATAGAGTTAGCATTTAGGGATTGCAAAAGGAACTCTCTCTCTCTCTCTCTCTTTCTCTCTCTCTCTCTCTCGCACGCGCGCGCGAGCAGTTTCGTGGATACAAATGGAGTAGAATGCGTTCAGCATGAGAAGACAAAGCATCAGTGCATAAACAAGCATTTAAGGCACTCTAGAACTTACTTCCCATGATTCAATTCTCTTCCAATACTGTTATTACATTGTTTTTATTTAAATTGCCATATCATTTCATAAGGATGAGAAAATTCTTCTTTATTTATTAAGTTGCTACCATGTGTAAAATAGCCACTAATTAACATGACCATTGGATTCATGTCACAACATGTGAAACTCTTTACCTAATGCAATATGATGCAGTATGGGTGGTTAATGGAGATCCATTGGAACACTTATAACATTGTCTTCCTAGCTATAAAGTTCTCACCTCTACGAGTCATGGACGGTTTTCCTTGTTGAGTTGTTTAATTGTGCAACTTAAGCCTTGGTGTGTTGAACACGTGTAATATACTCCAATAGTTTGAGAAGTGAATTGATAGAATTAATTTATAATAGAAGAACCACGGGCATAATTTAAAATTAATATAACAAATTCAGAGGGTATACAGACAAATTGTTTTGAAAAAGTGTCTTTATTCTTAAATAACAATCTTCGTAATGAATTCTCGAGATTATTGAATTATAATAGTAGAATCAAGTTATAGATTTGTTAGCATGTGCTTGTCCTACACGAACTCTTGTACAACTAAAGAAAACTTTTTGAACTCTATCAATCTGCTCTATATTTACTTCTTTGAAGATTGAACCAGCGGTATCGAGTTTACAAGTCCGAGACTCCGAGCCACTTGAGTTATCAGTAGAGTTATTCTATCTTTTTTTTCTTTTTATGAAAGGTAAGAGAAGTATCTTCCACTTCAGTCATCAAACAGTAACTAAAAACAAATACAACCCAAAAAATTTAAATAAAAAAAAATTAAAAATTGGACAATAATTATCAAAACAAATACTACAACCAAATGATTATAAAACTGAAGTCGGATGAAGAATAACAAATTGGGGAAAATGAGATGTTACACTTACTGATCAGCGAAATGGCCGCCAGAAGAGAATTCATCGGTGGCGGTAAACACAATAGCAACCAACCCAATTGCCAAAATCAGTGAATACAGAACTCAAGAATGTCAATTTACTCCCAAATGATTCAATATCAATATAATCCATCACCATTAACCGATTCAAATTGGTAAATGTTAGTTTCGAGACTATACATCTCCTGTAATCTAACTCTGAATCGGACTTCACCAAGTACGGGAGAGATCGAACAATAAAACCACACATTGCGTGCGTGAAGAAACCTAATGTTATCATCGCCGGTGGATCAACCAGTTTGATATTGGGATTTATGGGAAGAAATTGAGGTGATCTAGGGTTAGGGTTTGGGTATTTTTGGTTAGGCTTTTGTGAAGAAGGTGGAGAGAAACTTGAGAAAGGGGGTACGAGAGAAATATTAAGGCGGGAAGCTTAGTGCTATTTTCTTTTCCTTTTTATTTTTAGAAAATTAGCAATAAATCCCTAATTTATCTACATTCATGGATTAAGGACACCGAAAAATACTATTTTGGTTCAAGATCCCTAAAATTCGAGTTAGTATCCCTAATCATGGTTAATAGTTTTTTTATGTCTAAAATACCCATCTAAATCTTTATGTATGCAGTAAACATTTCAATTTAATGGCTCCTAATTTTTTGTGCAACTTCCATAAAGGTAAATTAGATTAAATGCTCATTAAGTGCAGTCTACTATATATTCTCCATCAATCCTATTTAATTGTGTTCTTTCCATACAAAAAAAAGAAAAGAAAAAGAAGCATCAAAACAAGCCCCCCTCTGTATCTCCTCCGCCATAATAGACTAAACCCACCTCTTAATCATCACCAAAATCATGATTCGGAAAAACCCAGTTCATGTGCTAGTACTTTGAGATGATTTTTTCACTTTATGAATTTCATAAGTGGAACTGACGGTTGCTGCCATGATTATTGTTAGTATCGCGGTTTGAGTTGTGAAATTCACAATCTATTTTTCTTGCCTCTCCCTCTCTCTCTCTCTCTCTCTTTCCAAAACATGTTGTGAGATTCACAAATCATGTTATTTGTGAAATTCACAAATCATGTTATGACTCTATCTCTTTCATTTTCGTTTTCTAAAACATGTTGTGAAATTCACAAATCATGTTGTGACTCTCTTTTTGTCATTTTCGTTTTTCAAAACATCTTGTGAAATTCACACTCTATCTCTTTCATTTTCGTTTTCTAAAACATGTTGTGAAATTCACAAATCATATTGTCACTCTCTTTTTGTCATTTTCAATTTTTAGAACATTTTGTGAAATTCACAAATCACGTTGTGACTCTCTCTCTCTCTCTCTCTCTCTCTCTCTCTCTCTCTCTCTCTCTCTCTCTCTCTCTCTCTCTCACATTTTTCAAAGCATGTTGTGAAACTCACAAATCATGTTGGGGCTCTCTCTTCCATTATCATTTTTTCAGAACATGTTATGAAATTCACAAATCATGTTGGGACTCTATCTTCCATTACCATTTTTCTAGAACATGTTGTGAAATTCACAAACCATGTTGGGATTCTCTCTTCAATTCCCATTTTTCCAAAATATGTTATGTCTTTCTCTTCAAATCACGTTTCATAAATCATGTTGGACATGATTGTGGATGAAAATGACTGTCATTATTAATGATGATGACTTTCAAATTTTGATTCCCTTAATTTTTTATTCCTTTAATTTTTAGGGAGAATTAAATTTTGGCAGAAAATATTAATGGAGGGGTTACCATTTTAAAGATTACCAAACTTAATGAGAGAGGGGTATTTTAGTCCCTAAAAAATATCAGGGACTTAATCATAAACATGTTTTAACTCAAGAACCTAAAGTTATATAAGTGCACTATCTAGGGATTTATTAGTAATTAACCCTTTTATTTTTGGGTGTATGTCTTTTTTTTTTTTTTTTTTTTTTTGGGTAAACTAGAATAGGGCCCCCCTGCAGGTGCCCGTTTGTTTGTTTTTCAGACAGTTTTTTTTTGGCCAATTGTTTTAGACAGTTTTTTTTTTCTATTTGTTGAAGCATATGTATATATATATATTTTTTTTTTAATTGGATATTTTAATACTCTTCTAATTTTTTTAAAGAAGATAAAATATAATGGTTTAATTATAATTATAGAAAACTTAAAAAATAATGTTGGTATCCTCCCTTTCCCTTTATAATAGTATAGATCATGCAAACACCCTCACTACTATCTCCGTTTATCACTAATAACTCCTCAACTTTTTTTTTTAACAAATTGACCCCCTCATGTATACTTGTTTAACACTAATACCCCATCCGTTATATTTAACGTCATCAATTAACGTGAAAGTTGAAAATTGAAACACACTTGTATTTTGGGACCGAATTGCCCCTCTTGAGACTA
This sequence comes from Hydrangea macrophylla, assembly GCA_033977485.1. Classification (NCBI taxonomy): domain Eukaryota; kingdom Viridiplantae; phylum Streptophyta; class Magnoliopsida; order Cornales; family Hydrangeaceae; genus Hydrangea; species Hydrangea macrophylla. Next base: position 13,530,457 of record CM066999.1, on the reverse strand, counting down.
TAAAGCGTCCTCTCTCTCTCAATTACTCCCTCCGTCTCCCCCTTTCTATTTTGGTTTATCCCAAAATTGTTGTGCACTTTCTTAAATTAGTATGCAATTTTTACTTAGTTTCCCAAACTACCCTTCCTTGCAATTAACATCAAAACAAAACAAAAAAAGAAAGTGCAATGATTATGGACAATTGTGGAAAGTAGGTGTAGATTCTTTTTGTCCTCTTAAATAATTGGATTCCCAAAAAGGGACACATAAAATGGGACGGAGGGAGTATATAATAGCCTTTCTCTCTCTCTAAGAGATCACACAGATTCCCAGTGAAGTTGGAAGACAAAGATCTTTACATCTTCATCTCTATAGATCTCCATCTCTAGTAACCACAGGTTCCAATTTTTTTTTTTAACTCCATATATACTAGTCATATGTCTCACTTGCCAATGTATGAGATTGAACCTGTATGAAATATTTGTGACAGAGAAAAAAATGAGCCACATCCAAGTCCAAACATGAAAACATCAAAAATCATTGTAAATTATGTCTGTCCATACACATTGCAGCAATAGCAAATAATTGGGGAATTGCAAATATTATATACCAACTGCAATTGAAAATAGTTCCTCACCACACAAAAATAAAAATAATAATAAAAAAAAAAAAATTACACCAAAAATGTGTCTATGGAGCAAGCCACAAAAAAAACAAGTTGGTATTCATCTCCATATAGAGCTTAAAGAGTTCCAGTTTCAAAAAGAGGCCCAACCTTCAGGACCTAGTGATGCTCGAACTTGTGAACTATGACTATTAGGTGCACCTTGACTTAAATCCATGACTGAAAAATTGGCACCACCAAACTGCTTGTACACCAAAAACTAAAATGTTAAAAATTCAAAGTTAAGTGGTTGAGGATTAATAAACCTAAGTTCAAATATGATGCTTATTGTACCTTCTTTAGAGGAATAAATAGTGAAATTTTAGGCATTAGTAGACCTCCAGTAGATTTCTCTATTCGAGTTGCCTATCATTTACCAATAAATACAATAAATACGTGGATAGAATAATACTTAAATCAAATATGTACAATGATAGCAATTTGCCTCAACAGCCTTTCCTTGTTTTATCAAAATGGTGGGACCAACTCTTGCTTTACAAAATAGTTGGTTTTTCAAAAGGGGAAGGAGAATGGAAGATGTATGTTGAACTTGTCCACTTCATCATATTGAAATAGAAACTGTTTACACCCTAATTTAGGTTTTCCAAGGCACATAACGATCACATGGCTTGATGACGTCATCATAGGAGCAGGTAAGCAGATGAACAGCTGATAAGACCAATGACGGAGGAAAGAATGATGTCAAAGACAGTTGCTGGCAAGATGTCCAATACATGAATATCAGTGTTAAAACTAAGCAGGGTGATGCCGGGATATAAATGACACCTCGGCGTCAATGACTAAGACCGATGTTGCAAAGCATGAAATGACAGCTATGGCATCGGTAAAGACACCTCGGCCTCGGTAAGAAAGGCCGAAGCCCATCAAGATAGTTTCGTAAGACCCAGGAACAGTGATCAACGGAGTAGATAAGTGAAGAGCGTAAGATCGGGTTTGGATAATGACTCAGGATTCAGAGGGCGGCTACTTGAAAATATCGGTCATACAAGACCGATGACCCTGATGACCAACCAATGAAGGTCCTAAAGTGAGAGGACTAGAAGAGGTATAAAAAGAGATGTGATATCGGACTTGAGAAATAATGGATAGGTAATCTATAAAACATCGGTCAAACGAGATCGATGGACATTGTTAGACTTCCTACAGAGATTAAGACCAAGAGAAGGATGTTATCGGTCAACTGGAATATGCTCATAAAGTGGTTAAGCAGTTAAACATGGGTGAGAACGTGTGCTTTAGGAGATGCTGAGCTGGAAGGAAAACAGTTACATGAAAGAGAAACGTGGCATTGGTAGGATCATCAAATAGATCGTGGAAGTTATTTATGGGACGTAGTGGGAGCAGTAACTTGGCCACACCTAGAAATCAGGGGCCACTAACCCCACTACCCCCACTAATCCCACTAATATGAACGGTTATGTACTCAAGTCTATAAATAGAGTAGGGTGGGCAACATTAGAAGGGGGCTAACACACACGCCACTTCTGTGCTAGCAGACTTTAGTTTCTCCTCATAACAATATTGCTTTTGCTCTTGAGTGATTTACGAGTTCTCTCTACGAGTGTTTGTTATTGTTCTTTGAATGTTTGTAATCACTGCTTATTCAATCAATGAAGATGATGATGACTGTGGAGGTTTTCTGAATCTCAGTTTGATTTGTTGTTTTTTTATTTGTTATTTATAATTACTTACTTGCATCAGAGTAGAGTAAAAACCCACATTTTTGTTAAAATGAGTATTTTAACAATCGCCCAAATTAGAAGTTAGATTGGGTTATCATAACCCCTTTTGAGTCCACGCGGACTCTGGCACGCCCGACGCACACAACACCAGAAATTATTATAAACAAATTTTGGCACGCCCGGTGGGACAGTGTCAAATGGCAGGAAAGGGAACACGATCTAAGGGGATTTCCCAGGAGATAGGCTCACGCGAACCTGTCTTAGAACCCGTCATAGAACCGGTCATCAGCTCAGTAGCAAGTCAGGCAGACTTGTCAAACATGAGCAATCACTTGATGGAAATGTTCAACCAACGCTTGGTTGAAATGTCCATTCGGCAGGATCAGACTTTTACCCAAGTGAGGGAAATGTTCCATGAGATGAGGGAGTGGAAGGAACACCAAGCGGGTGACTCTTCACAGCCACCTATCCCACCAACCTCCCTGTCTCAGGTTGGGTTAGGGACAAGTCAAAATGCCCCTTATTCCTCCCGAACCGAAAAATACATTACCCCACCAAAGAGGGATGGTAAGAAAATCTTAGGGGAGACCAGAAACCCATCCCGGGTTGTGGTCCGACAAAGCACCCCCATCAGGGAACCATTGATCGGTCTAAACGGGCAAGATTCAGACCGTCAGTGGAGGAGAATTAATCCGTTGTTCGGAGACAACACAGTCACCGAGGACGAACCCATGGGGAATGATAGAATCTTTCCAGAACATGAGACCGGCATGGAAAGGGGGGCCCCTGTCCAAACAGCTAGGGTAGATCGAGAGCAGATCGCCGAGATCATTTGCCAAGACTTTGGTGGCCTACTCCGCAGAACCCAAAGGTCTGTCTATCGGAGGCCGCATACCGATGCCATTGAAATAGTGCCTTTTCTCCGAGGATATAAGGTGCCCAATTTCACAACATTTTCTGGTGAGGGAGACCAATCGACCGTGGATCACATCGGTCGATTCCTGCTTCAGGGCGGAGAAGTGAGTCACCGACGAGATATGCTACTAAAGTTGTTCCCTAATTCCTTGACTGGGGTAGCTTTCAGTTGATACGTCAACTTACCTTCGAACTCATTCCACACTTGGAACCAAATAGAGGAAGCGTTTCATGCCCAATTTTATCGAACTGAGTCCAAAGTCTCTATGGCCGATTTGACTGGGCTGAATCAACTGCCAAGTGAATCAGCTGAAGTATACATTGCCAGGTTCAAACGGGCTAAGCATCGATGCAAGGTTATGTTACCCGAAGAAGAATTTATCAACATAGCCCTTGGGGGACTTACCTTCAAACTAAGGAAAAAGTTTGAGGGCATGAGTTTTCACGATCTCTTTGAGCTAGCAGCTCGAGCAGCTCGATATGAGCGCATGCTCGAGGAAGAACAAGAGAAGAAAAATTCATCAAAAGAAACCTATTACAGGGATCCCAATCATGACATTCATGCTACTGAGTGCGAAATCAGCACCGAAGTGGACGTGGCCGAGATTGTATCAAAAAGGTCGTATCTTTGCCAGCCGTTGCCTAAACCAACTAATGCACAGTTGTCCTCGGTCATAAAACAGCCTTTTGAGGCCGGCAAGCAATATTCATTTAATAATGCCATGGCTGACCAGATTTTTGACTTTATGATGGCCGATAGGCAAATTCGACTTCCACACGACGTGAAATGACCTTCGGCTAATGAGCTAAAAGGAAAAGTACTGCAAATGGCATAACTCCTGGCACCATACCACTAACAACTGCCTGGAGTTCCGAAATGTCTTACATGATATGATTGATAAAGGGAATCTGAAGTTTGCCAAAAAAGAAAAAGAAATAATAGGAATTGATAGCAATCCATTTTCGGAGATAGTGGGGGCAAACATGGTGGCACCTGATTTTACCATCTTGCGCAGGCCAAGAGAAAAGATTGGCATCAAAGGAGCTGAAGTTGATGAAATAAGCACGAGAATAAACCAACGGGCGAAGGCAAGATTGGCTTCTAGTATGGTGTCGGACGTGGCCAATCAAGAGGAGAGTAAGGTCCCAACTCTGCAATGGATGGTTGATTTGATCGAAAAAGGACTATGTCCTAAATGCGAGCTGAGGTAATCAAATCTTCCGAGCCAAAGAAGGAAAGGGTGTCTCGGCCACCAAGTCCGAGAAGGCCAATTCAAAGTCGCCTCACGTATCCAAACCAAGAGTGCCGCAAGAAGCCTGATTTTCAAGAGCTTGAGAATTTTCGTGATGGACCAAGGCAGGAAAATAGGGACGTGAGAAGAAAAACGTACCAACGCCAAGACCGATCCCCAAGGATGATCGTTCCACCACAAGACGAAGTGAACCGTTGGAAAAGGGTGGAGCACCCCAAATTCCCAGAGCATGTATAATTCGACAAGACGCAGAAACGGAGAATGTAGAAACTGAGGCAGTCAGCTCGGGACTGGGAAGCCAGATACTACTTGGAAAAGAAGCAGACAAATCAACAAAAGGACATGGTGCCAAGGGCAATCCTAAGCCGTAAAGGAAAGGAGAAGATCGAGGTAGAGAACCGAGATACAAAACTTCAGAAGCTTGAAACACCATCAGTACCGGAGGTGAACGAATTGGACTTAGACGTGGCCGATATCGATTCGGATGACGAAGAATCATTGGATAAATATATCCAGTTTGGAAGTATTCCAAAAGATTTCGCGGTGAATATGGTGTACACGTTGTCGATGTCTTTCGGAGCGAAGCCCGACCAAGAAAGCAAGAAGGAGGGTGATATGCATGAAGACAAGAGTCCATCGACTCCAATATTTGTCAACCAGGAAGTAAAAATAGAGAAGCCGAAAGTATCGGTAATCAGACCGAAGATGAAAAAGGAAAAAAACCTGCTAAAGTAGTCTTTGAGAAGCCGGCAGAAGGAATGTCCAACATCTGAAGCCATTATACATCAACGCGGCTATTGATGGAGTGCTATATTCGAGGGTGCTGATCGATAATGGAGTTGCGGTGAACATCCTACCATCCATTATGTTGCTAAAGTTGCAGTGTGACGAGAAAGAATTGATCCCAACTGAGCTCACAGTCTGTGGGTTCACAGGGACACCGGCGAAGACGAAGGGGATCCTCCCAGTAGAGCTTACTATGGGAAAGAAGACCACCATGACAGCTTTCTTTGTCGTGGATTCTGGAGCCTCATATAATGCCTTGCTCGGTAAAGACTGGATCCATACTAGTTGGTGCATCCCTTCAACTTTGCATCAGTTCCTGATTTTCTAGAACGGTGACGAGGTGGAAGTAGTCTGGGCTGATCACAAGCCTTTCGTTGCCAGAGTACATTGCTCTGAGGCCGTTTTGTATGAAGGCGATATCGGCCCTGTCAAATTCATCGGAACAGATATAAACGGTAGGCCGAGATCGGCCACAATGGTGAAGGATAAAAGGCATCAATTTATTCAAGTGTACAAACAACTCGATCGGCCATCAATCGTGATTACGCCGATCGACAATGATGCAGAACTTAGCATCCCCAATGGACTAGAACCCATCATCAGTGAAGCATAGAAGGGCACTGGCCGTGCAGGCCAGTGTTGCTAGAATGCAGGCTTTCCTGGCAAACAAGCAAGCACAGATATCATCGGTCGACATCGTCGATATTATTGAAGATTTCTAGGGAAAAATGACGGAAGATTGCATAAAGCTAGAGGTGTTATCATCGGCCCCGGCAAAGCTCGATGACTTTAAAAGCCGATGTACAAGATATTTTCCTTGAGGTTGATTTGGGGGCAAGTGGAGAATACCAACCCACTTTCATAAATCAGTTACTCGAACCCGATTTCCAGGCATAATTGATATCTCTACTTAGAGAATTTAAAGATTGCTTTGCCTGGGACTACCATGAAATGTCTGGGTGAGGTTATCAAGGGAGCTCGTGGAACACCGATTACCAATCAAGGAAGGGTATAGGCCATTCAAACAATTACCCCGGAGAATGTCCCCTGAGGTCATTCTTAAAGTCAAAGAATAAATCGAACGGCGGCTGAAGGCCGGCTTTATCAGAACAACCAGGTACGTCAATTGGATTTCCAATATTGTACCAGTAGTAAAAAAAATGGCAAGATAAGGGTCTGCATAGACTTTAGAAATCTGAACATGGCAAACCCTAAAGACGAATACCCAATGCCGATGGCCGATCAGCACATTGACGCCGCGGCCAAACATAAAATTTTATCCTTTATGGATGGGCATTCAGGATATAACCAGATATATATATATAGCCGAAGAAGATGTCCCCAAAACCACATTCAGATGTCCTGGCGCTATTGGAACATTTGAATGGGTAGTTATGCCGTTTGGGTTGAAAAACGCTGGAGCAACATAATAGCGAGCCATGAACGAGATCTTCTATGACATGATTGGGAAAATCATAGAAGTTTACATTGACGATGTTGTCATAAAATCGGCCTCAGATGAATCAATAATATGCATGCTAGAACAGGACAATAAGTGGGGGAAAGGAACAAGCAGTGTATTATCTAAGTAGAGTTCTAACTTCTGTCGAGCGTAAATACACGCCGATAGAAAAATTATGTTTAGCCTTGTATTTTGCTTCACAAAAACTAAGAGTTTATATGCTTCCTGCTTTGGTTTATTTGATTTGCCAAATTGACGTCATCAAATACATGTTGTCCAGACCGATAATGCGTGGACGTATAGGAAAGTGGACTCTGGCTATGATGGAGTTCATATTTCAATTCGTTCCTCAGAGATCGGTAAAAGGACAAGCCCTCTCCGATTTCTTGGCCGATCATCCTTGTTTAGATGTCGACCCAAAATTAAACGAAACAATTAGCTCTACTCTTTTATCAACAATTTCTTTGACCCCTTGGACGTTGATATTTGACGGATCAAGAAATGTTGACGGAGCAGGAGCGGGAATAATTGTGATATCGCCGAGAAAAAGAAAGACTGTTTTCTCATTCAAACTAGAATTTGAGTGTTCAAGTAATCAAGCTGAATATGAAGCGTTAATCATCGGTCTTGAAATAATGACCGAGTTAGACGTATCAGCGATTCATATTATCGGCGATTCAAATCTTGTTATTAACCAGCTTAGTGGTGAGTATCGGTGCAAGAGTTGGGAGTTATTGCCTTTCAACTCAATCGCCCTCCAACTATTACGTGAGTTTGACGACGTTAGAGTCCAGCATGTTGCTCGAGCCTATACTTTCGAGGCCGACAATTTAGTGCAAGTTGCATCAGGAACCAAATTGGAAATAACCGACAATGAAACATTGATAAGAGTGCAAAGAAGAATCTTGCCATCGGTAAGACAACGAGAAATGACAACAGAAGTTTTCTTGGTTGTCATAGATGATCAGGATTGGAGAGTCCCAATAATCATATGCCTCTTGTATCCAAGTGGACAGACCAAAAGAAAAACAAGATTATCTTCTATTAATTATGTCTTACTGGATGGGGAACTATTTAAGAAAAGCTTTAAGGATAAAGTTTTATTGAGAAGTCTAGACAAGCTCGAGGCCATGAAAGTAATGGCCGAGGTACACGAAGGTATTTGCGGTGCACCCAGGTAGGTACAAGAGATGAAATGGATTCTTAGAAGATACAATTATTATTGGCCAAGTATGCTAAAAGACTGCATTGATTATGAAAAAGGATGTCAGGCGTGCCAAAAGCATGGGCCAATACAACGAGTACCAGCTATCGAGATGCAGGTGATCGTAAGACCGTGGCCATTTCGAGGTTGGGCCATGGACCTAATTGGGAAAATATACCCACCATCCTCAGGTCAACACTGCTTCATAGTGGTAGCAACGAATTACTTTACGAAATGGGTAGAGACAGTACCAGCCAAATCGGTGAATCAAGAACATGTGATCAAATTCATTAACGAACACATAATTCACCGATTCGGGCTTCCGAAAACGATTACAGTAGATCAAGGATCGGTCTTCACGAAAGATGAAGTTAAGGCATTTGTTGAAAGTCGAGGTATCAAAATCCTTAATTCAACTCTATATTTTGCCTGGGAAATGGACAGGCAGAGTCATCAAACAAAATAATTAAAGGGATAATAGAAAAGATGGTGGAAGGTAATCCTAGGGTATGGCATGATTTATTGTCCGAAGCGTTGTGGGCATATAGGACATCAAAGAGGTCGATCACAAACATCACTCCATTCATGCTTACCTATGGTCATGACGCAATATTGCCTATAGAAGTTACAGTTCGGTCAGTGAGACGAGCATTTCAACTCGGCCTTGAATCAGTTGAATACACCGAGGCAATGTTGGCCGAGTTGGAAGAACTTGATGACGTTCGTCTTAAAGCTTTGGATTGTATTAAGACACAGAAGAACAGAGTTACTCGGGCATACAACAAGAGGGTCAAACACAAGTCATTTGGCGAAGGAGACCTAGTTTGGAAAGATGTATTGCCGTTGGGTGAAAAAGATGGCTGATATGGAAAATGGTCAGCTAAATGGGAAGGTCCATATCAGGTAATATCAGTCATTACGGGAGGTGCGTATCGGTTAATGGATTTGGATGGTGAGATGCATGCTAAGCCGATAAATGGAAAATGTTTAAAGCAATATGTACCATCTCTTTGGGAGTCAGCAACAATGGATGAATAATAGAAAAACTTCATTTTCATTGATGTTCAAAAATTTACATGGTATTAGCCGTATATAGAGTAGAACGGCTAGAGAAAAAAGAAGAAGATAGAAATACATTATTTCTTTGCAAATCTCAACCTAAGCTTCTCCCAAGCCTGGTCCAGGTACTCCAGTTCCTTTTCAGCACTAGCCTTGTCGGCCTCCAATGGCTTGCAGCTGCTGCAGTTCGGGTCAAAGCCTCCACATGTTCTTGCGCAGTGCACCCAACATCAAGGATGGCCTTTTCGGAAAGTACAAGGCCTGCATCAGCGTTCTTCAGTTCAGCTTGAAGCTTGGCCATCTCAGCCTCAAGCCTAGCCTTCTCTTGCAGGATGCGCTCCTTCATGACCTTTGAAGCTTGATATTACTGCTTGCAGTCGCCCAGATGTTCGACTCGGGCTTTGCGTTCCCTAGATTTTTCTTCGATCTCGAAGACAAGTTTGGTAGCTGACTGATGTCAGTTTAAATAGTCTGGCAGTCTCACTTACAGATCCCGAAGACCGGCTTTCATTTCTTCAGATATGTCCAACCAAGAAAGCAAGAGGCCCATGGCCGAGTGAAACTCGTCAAAGTCCGGGAGTTGCGAGAGTTTACGCTAGACCGTAGTCCGAAACCACTCCTTAGCCCTTTGATACTCAGCAGCAGAGGGAGCAGCACTGGCTTGAGCCACTATGGGTTCGGCTTGAAGGAGTTGCTCAGGATTTAGAAGGGCGAAGAAGGCTTCGACGGAAGAGACCGAAGTGAAGTCAGGGATGGGGATAGTGCTGGAAACCTGCAAAAGAAGACACATTAGGCATAGAGAAATTACAAAAAGCGGTCTGCAAAAGCCGATGAACGAGTTGGGTTACCTGGACCGAGGGGGAGCTAGTCGAAGAAGTCGCTGGTGGTGGTGGTGGTGGTGGTGCAGCTAGTGACTGCGTTTGAACCGGCGGTGAGACCGATGTCTCGGAAGGAGAACCACCGGTAGATAGAGGCTGATCTGGGATTTCTTTCTCACCCATAACCTCAACAGCCCGAGGAGTCCCAGGGTCACTAAGATCAATGGGATTATTGTGATCCGATTCTGAGGGCCTCTCATCCCCAGTTGTTTCCAACGTATTACCGATAGTTAAACTATCGGTGTTCGGCGTCAAGACATCGGCCACACCCTGGAGTACGATCTACCTAGCTACATCAAGCCCTCGTAGCCGTTGGACTCAGCCATGAATTCATCGTAGGTCATCGACGGTGTGACCTCGATTGGAGCGGTCTGGGGGGATGCTGATGTAGGAGGTTTGAGAGGAGTTTTGGAGGTGGTGGTATCTTCGCCCGAGAACTTGGAGGCTTCATCGGTGCTTACCCAGTTTTTTTGGAAGCAGCACCGCCAGTCCCCTATCATCAAACAAATAAGAGGTCAGCCTTAAAACCTTATGTTTTGCAAAAAAAAAAAAAAGAAGGGAAAATCGGTACCTTACCCGATTTGACGGTGGCCATGGCAACATTGTGACGTTGACAAATGGATAGAGGGACGTCTTCGTCTGACTTTATATCGGTCACACCAGATGGGTTCTCTCTGTTAGGGATATATACTAAAAGCCATGCTTTATGTAGTTGATTTATTATTCATTTAATAAAATCAGTTAATCCATTTTTTATGAGAATCTATGTGGGCAATGTTTGTATTATATTATTTATTTAATATTATGCATGTGTGTCTCTCATTCTATATAGTAGGTGGTTTGGTGTATAGAGTTCGGCTTACACACGGAAGATCAGGCCATCAGATATTATAGAATGTAAGATTTTGGTTTACAGTCTTAGATGGGATTGGACACACCATCGGTAGGACTGCAGCATGGTGTTGTAGTAGGTTTGTCTTGACTACGGAAAACGGTATAGTTTCAACTCACTATGCTGGTACACTTTGTGTATTAAACGGGACTGACTTGGGGTAATTGTCTTTATACTGACTTATAAGATAATTAATACCTCATGATTTGTAGACACGTACATTTGTTATTTACACTTTGATCCCTTAAAGGGTGAGATCCTTAAATGGGTCAATATCTCATTGGATTGGGTGGCAATATTAATTGTATGGTGGATATTAATTAATGATGGAATCCATGTCTCAATTTGGGATTGATGATATCCCCTTGAGAAAGCTTATAAGTTTTGATTATGTCAAACCCTGCAGGTGGATTTTGTATCCGACATATCAGATAAGTTAAGCAGAGGATCTCAAGGAATTTTAAGAAATTAATTAAATATGATTGTCAGTAATTATATTTAATTAATGGATATCGGTAATCTTAACATGGGGAGATAATAAGCATTTAATAACATGGAGCTCGAAATATATTTTGAGATAAGGGTAGGAGTGCAATTAAATTCTTTAGTGGTATGAATTATAATTTATGGAAATAGGAATCTGATTCAGTTCGAATTAGGGTTTCCTAATTCCATAAGGAAGCCTATTCCTTATTGACTTCTTATGGTCCCTATCGTAGCCTATATATATGTTGCTTTGGCTCTCTCCTGAGTTAGCGTTTTTCTATATAGAGAATTATAACTCGGAATAGAAAAGAGAGCGTAAAAGAGGGAGAGCAGAAAACAGAAAGGATTTCGAAAGAGCCCATACTCAGTTCGATATTCTGGCAGCAAATGAATACGGTAGAAGATCGTGAGCTATTATCGAGCCCGTGTTCTCGATTCGCCTACTACAGCAATCCGTTTTAGCAGATTAAGGTAACCCTAGTTCCGCCCTTGTAGGGTTATCGTAGTTTTCACATAAATTTTTTTGCAGTACCAACTTATATGCGCTGTCAATGGATTTTGGGAACACAGTTTCCTAACAGTCTCTTGGAAGGGCCTCTGAACAAGAAGAAGTAAAATCAGTTAAGTGTAGTGGAAAGCATAATGAAACATAAAGAAGGAAATACCTAAAACCAGTGCTCCAGTTTCTATAACCCAGATGATCGATGAATGATCGGCCATGCCGAGATCTGCAGCCCAGTATAAGTAACTCTTTCCCAAGGTTCCAGCGACGATGATGCCTGCTTATTCACCATTGGAATTGCAATTGCAAAATCGGCCTCGGGTAGTGGTGGAGGAGGCCGACACTCGAAGGGCTTGAGGAACTGCTCGAAGGGAATAACGGATGAATAGTCAGTCGTCTGCAAGTATTTTTTGTACGCTCTTACAGTTTTTTCCTTGTGTTCCTGTTCAAGCGCCCTCAAATGCCACTGCATATCGGACCACATAATCTCAGGGCGTCTGGGATCAAATTTGAATTTAAATTTTTTTTAAAGGCAAGAACTGCTTGATAGGCAGTTTTACCTTTAGATGATTGGGCTTTCCTCTTCTGCCCTGCAGCCTGAACCAAAGAGGGGTTAGTGGAACGAGAGGGTTTTTCAGAAATAGGAGGAGAAATACGTTTAAAAACTGCAAACACGGGCTCAGATCGCAAGCCCGATATTATTTTGGACCACCAAGTTTCAAACTCGGTGGATGTTGAAGGAAGCTCTTGAAAAGATAAAAACCCCAACCCTGCTCGGGCAGCTAAGCTGAAAGACCGGCACTTCTCTACTTTGGCCAGGTCAGAAAGAAGAGACCTCCTTGACATGGAACGGTTGAAGGTCCAGAAAGGGGGAATAGGAATTAGCTGCTTTAACCCAAATTGGCGGGCTATAGCTGGAGCATTATAATACTCCACTCCACACTCATTGTTATGTTGGGGTAAAACTGGGTTGTACAAGAGATCTCGGCCAACTAAAAAACTGAACCAGATCATTTTGTGTTCTTCCTGCTCGGCCTCAGGAGCTTGGCCAGGACCGTGGAGAAGCCAGCTCAGATATCGGAGCCGAGGGTAAAAGGGGAGGAACTGCTGGGGCAATCGGTTGCCCATAGTTCGTAAAAGAAAGAAAAAAGATGGTCAAAAGAAAGGCCCTTTGGGCCTAAACCAGCAAAATGGAAAGCGATAGACGAGGCATGCTCTGGTAGAGTGGTGGGGTCGAAGTTATCAACCAAGCATTTCTCGGGGAAATAAGATTGGAGCCAACACTTGAGGAGCCAAAGGGGTCCCCCTGAGGTTTTAAAATTGGAAAAAATGAGCTCGAGGATGCCGCGATAGAGATGTGAGAGGACGAGAGGAGCAAGAGCAAGTTTCTGGCCCGACGCCAGAGCAAGGGCGATGTGGGTATATTCTTTGGTAACACCGTATGAGGCCGAGCAAAAGACAAAGCGGTTCAGCCAATAGATCAAGAAGGCAGTGTGCTCTTGCTCAGTGACCTTCCCTTGTCTCATGCTGGCCGAGATAAAAGGACCAAAGCCAGTGATGACCCAAGAACCCTTGCCCGTATTGGCCTAGGGTGTTCGAATTCAAGGAGGGAAGAAAGGTTGGGAGTGATTTCCTCACCATGGGTGGGAAGACTGGTGAGGAAACAAACATCTTGAATGGTTGGGCTCATAAGGCCACAACAGAAGAAGAAAGCGTTGACCGAGGTCGACTAGAAGAATAGTGAAGAAAAGAAGAAAGGCTTATCAATGAAGAATCTCTCTCGGCTAAGAATGATAGCATCATAGATGTCAAGGGCCCTCCATAGGTCCTTTTTCACCTCCGCTAATCAGTCTACCCAGGAAATCCAGTCAGTAGAAGGGATAGGCCAATTTCTTAAAGGATTAGAAGGAGCGTACTGAGATCCCCAATCAAAATCAGCAGATTGATAGAGCAATTTGTTGTCCTCTACAACCAGAGGAAAGTATGGATCTAAAGACGATGGAAGGAAAGCATCAAAAGCAGAACCAAGTCCTATTGAACAAGAAGAGAAAGGAATCACTACCTGAGGATTTATTAGCCCCGGAGTGGTTTCAAGGGCTTGTTTAACAGCCGTGGCATTCGTTTTGGCCACCGGTACGGTACCAGTGGCAGCAGGGGAAAAAGAGGTAGCACCGGTGGATTGGGAAGCACTAGCGGCGGAGGAGGAAGCCATGGAAATTTGAGAAAGAATTTTTCGGGAAAGTTAAGAGAAAAAGAAAGTGAGAGTGAAAAGAGGGGTGATTGATTTGGCTTATATAGGAAGAAGAGAGGGGGGTCATCATGATTTGGGAACGGATTCCCAAGAGGCACGCCTAGTTTCTGGAAATGAGGCAGGATGAGCTACTGGGGAGATGCCATGTGAAGCCGTATGCCGCCAGTTGCAGTTTGGCATTAAATTTGAATTTTAAACGTCTCATCAAACTAATAGGCGTAACGTTTGACAAGACGTTTGGGGGGCATTGTTTTTACCATAATTTAGGTTTTCCAAGGCACATGACGATCACGTGGCTTGATGACATCATCATAGGAGCATGTAAGCAGATGAACAGCTGATAAGGCCAATGTCGGAGGAAAGAATGATGTCAGAGACAGTTGCTGGCAAGACGTCCAATACGTGAATATCGGTGTTAAAACTAAGCAGGGTGACGCCAGGATATAAATGACACCTCGGCGTCAACGACTAAGACCGATGTTGCAAAGCAGGAAATGACAGCTATGGCATCGGTAAAGACACCTCAGCCTCGGTAAGAAAGGCCGAAGCCCATCAAGATGGTTCCATAAGACCCAGGAACAGTGATCAACGGAGTAGAGAAGTGAAGAGTGTAAGATCGGGTTTGGATAATGACTTAGGATTCAGAGGGCGGCTACTTGAAAATATCGGTCATACAAGACCGATGACCCCGATGACCAACCAATGAAGGTCCTAAAGTGAGAGGACTAGAAGAGGTATAAAAGGAGATGTGATATCGGACTTGGGAAATAATGGATAGGTAATCTATAAAACATCGGTGAAACGAGACCGATGGACATTGTTAGACTTCCTACAGAGAATAAGACCAAGAGAAGGATGTTATCGGTCAACTGGAATATGCTCATAAAGTGGTTAGGTAGTTAAACATGGGTGAGAACGTGTGCTTTAGGAGATGCTGAGCTGGAAGGAAAACAGCTACATGAAAGAGAAACGTGGCATTGATAGGATCATCAAATAGATCGTGGAAGTTATTTATGGGACATAGTGGGAGCAGTAACTTGGCCACACCTAGAAATCAGGGGCCACTAACCCCACTAACCCCACTAATCCCACTAATATGAACGGTTATGTACTTAAGTCTATAAATAGAGAAGGGTGGGCAACATTAGAGGGGGGCTAACACACACGCCACTTCTGCGCTAGCAGACTTTAGTTTCTCCTCATAACAATATTGCTTTTGTTCTTGAGTGATTTGCGAGTTCTCTCTACGAGTGTTTGTTATTGTTATTTGAATGTTTGTAATCACTGCTTATTCAATCAATGAAGATGATGATGACTATGGAGGTATTCTGAATCTTAGTTTGATTTGTTGTTGTTTTTTTATTTGTTATTTGTAATTACTTACTTGCATCAGAGTAGAGTAAAAACTCACATTTTTGTTAAAAATGAGCATTTTAACAAATCGCCCAAATTAGAAGTTAGATTGGGTTATCACAACCCCTTTTGAGTCCACGCGGACTCTGGCACGCCCGACGCACACAGCACCATAAATTATTATAAACATAAACATAGCCCAACAAAAAAAAAACCCTAGAAATTTGATGCAAATAGTCAAAATCTCAAAGCCCTAAATTTTTTTGGAATGAAACCAATACTTACAGATATCTGTTGTTAACTCGTCGTATATCTTGAATCTTCAATCTCTCAACCAGTCCAATGAACTCGCCGGAAGGATTCCCTCAATCCCTCACTCCTCTTCTCATCACTAAAGGTTTTGATTTGTGAACTACTGTACAATAAGAGAGTCTTCAGCTTCCTCTTTTTCTTCTTCTTCTTCGTCTTCAGCTTTCTCCTCCTCTTCTTCTTCTTCTTCTTCTTCTTCTTCTTCTTCTTCGTCTTTCTTCGTCTTCAGCTTCTTTTTCTAGTCTGGTCTGGTCTGTTAGTTTTAAGATTTGTTTGGGTAATGCTTTAAGTTATGGGGTATTTTAGGGAATGAAGGACTCTAAGGTTGTAAACACAAATGAGGGCAATTAGGTAATTTCAAAAATTCAGTCACAAACGTTAGTTAATTAAGGCCCTCAAATACATGAGGGGGTCAGTTTGTTAAAAAAAAAAAAAAAAGATCAGGGGGTATTAGTGAAAACCGGTGATAGTAGAGGGGGTGTTTACATAATTTACCCTCTTTTTTGTGGGGCCTTTTTTTTTTTTTTTTTGGGGGGGGGGGGGGGGTAACTTATATAGATACCCATCATTGTATGGCCCTTTTATATTAAGGCTAGCGATAAAGACACTTTCATATTTGGGTAAATTACACTTTAGTCCATTGAGCTATACACTTGTTTTAAATTGAGTTCATAAACTATTTTTTCAATTGGGTCCTTAAACTTCAAAAATCCATTCAATCAGACCCCAATTCTTACACTGTTAGCTTAAATTACTATAAATTATCACGTACGTTAAGCGTTCTTCTTGCCTGTCTTGTATTAGGTTAAGACAAACACAGGAGATTGTGAATAGTGCGAAAAATCTCATTCAATCAGATCCGAAATCGCATTCAATCAAATTCGAAAACACATTCGACTAGATCCAAAACCGGATTCAATCATACCCAATATCGCATCATTTTTTAGCCATTCACAATCTCTCGTGTTCGTCTTAACCAAACATGTGACAGGTAAGCATTACGCGCAACGTACGTGACAATTTATAATAATTTAAGCTAACAGTGTCAGAATTTGGGTCTAATTAAATGAATTTTTGAAGTTCAAGGACCCAATTGAAAAAAAAAAAAAAAAATAGTTTATGGACCCAATTGGAAACATGTGTATAGTTTAATAAACTAAAGTGTAATTTGCCCTTCATTTTTTAATTAGGGCATCTCAATTTAAGTTAAAAACTCAGTTTTTAACCTTTTACTTTAATTAGTAAGAGCACCTCACTTATTTTATTATATATTATTTCTTTGTGTCTCTCCTTGTTTATTTCCAAAATCCTTAGCTACTTCTAATTTCTTTCTCTATTAACTCTTAATCTGTATTCAACGTTTTCTTCGATTAGACTTATTCTCTTGTAAGTTTTTTTTTTGTTTTCACTAATTGTGATTCTTCTCTATTTTCAATAGGGATCCTCCTGAGCATAATTTATATAATAATATAAATATACCCATATCAGGTTTCGAGGTTGTTTATTTACATCAATAATTTATTACACTTTATGGTAAATTTACGTTTGCGTGTGTGTGTGTTTGCTTGGCATGGTTCGTATTTATTCCAGATATATACATGTTGCAATTTAGCAGCCATGTAGTTTTTTCTTTTGTATAATCTAATGGTGTTATGATATCTAGATATCAACTGACGAAGGCATAGAAATTGCAAAGTGTCTAGCACTGAAATAATGATTACTAGTAAGTTCAGCTGTTAAGTTATAAAAACTCTATAATTGCAAGTAACACTGTTGCAAATAGCAAATTTATTATTACTATTATTCTTTGAATATCTTTTAATTTTGTAATATTTATGAAAATATATAATACCTAATTATGTGTGTTGTACTTGTCCCTGTAGTTTGGTCCCTGTAATATAAAAAGTGTCACTTAGCTACTGTAGTTTCATAAGTGTGTCAAATAAGTTCAATAAGTCCTTTAGTTATGAATAATTTTGTCACTGAACGAAAAAAATTTGTCACAAAAAGTGTTTGAAGGACTAAAATGACACACTTATGAAACTACATGGACTAGAATGACACCTTCTAAACTACAGGGACCAAATTGACATAAAGGGCAAACTGAAAGGGTGTAAAATATAGTTAAGCCTATAATATATAGTAAAATAAGTGAGGTGCTCTTACCAATTAAAGCAAAAGGTAAAAAACTGATTTTTAACTTAAATTTAGGTGCCCTAATTAAAAAATGAAGGTACCTTTATCGCCAGCCTTATTCTAATATCCCATAATCTGAAAAAACTGAACAAAGTGATCCGTTAACTATTTTGTGAGGGTTATGTAAGGGTGTCAATTTTAACAAGAAAAATTATAATTAAAGGTGCTAGTTTGTTGAATTATTAATTTAGAGAGTGTGTGTGTTTGTATGTGAATTTTTTTTTTTTTTGGTTGGGGTGGGGGGCAGTTGAGGGGCTGCATGTATGCATAGGATTAATGTTATACTTTTTAAATTTGAATTCAAAATTTAATTGGTTGCAAATCCTAAGTGGTTAGTCTAGTGATAAGAGGAAAAGTTATCCAAGTGATTTCATAGGGATATGAGGCGTTGAGTTCGAATCCCCAGGTGTGCTGTAGATTTCATTGGGGCCATCGACTTTCATAATTACTCAAGTTGCCTGGGGAGCCGGCTTTGCACGGACCTTTAGCATTTTTCCAATGCAAAGTGCAATAACGAACCTCCAACGCTTGGAAGGTAGGATTTCCTCAGCAAAAAAAAAATTTAAAAAATAAATAAATAAATAGGTTCTCATAAAGTGAGACTGGAACTGAAAAAATATTGTGTATATTCCCAAATAAATGTTAAGGCTTGTATGGGAATAAATTGAATAATAAAAACACAATAAGTTTAGACTAAGTCTTACTTGTATAGTTGTATTGTTTGTTTAGTAAGAACAAGTTCATCTCTCAAAAAAAAAAAAAGAACAAGTTCTTGAATGGATTTTAATTTCGACATAGTGTCATAGACTCCTATATGCTTGAAAATGTAACTGTACAAATACAAAACTATTTACAATAAATTATTCTTTAAATCACATCAATTTTTTTAGCAAAACACCCGCCAAATTTCCACTATTGTCATGATATTCACATGGACCCTCAGATTGCCCAATTCAATATGTAATGATTGTCAATTGAGATAATATGCCCTCATGTTTGACTATTTTGAAATTATTAAGTCCATCATGAAAGAGTTGTCATATTTTAGGAAATGAAATGAAAATGGTATGAGTAATATTTGGGGCACTAACAACTTCCACTAATACTTATTAACACATTATATCTCTCTCCTAGTGGCACTGTGGGGTCTGCGGTGGATCCCGCAGTTCTACTAAGAGAGAGATAGAGTGTGTTAGTAAGTGTTAATGAAAGTTGTTAGTGCCCCTAGCAAGACCCAAATGGTATATATCATGTCATGATTATCAGATTATAAAAAGTAAAAAAGCAAAAGAAGAAAAAATCAAAACAAATTAAAATGTCATAATAAGTATTAGGCAAATTTAATGTAAGAAGATTGATTTTATCCAATGAGTACATGAAACTACTCTTTGTTGTACTTACACCTTAAACTTTGGCTTTGGATATATTTATGTAATCACTTCTAATTCTTTAAAATCTTTCCGGATTTAGTGATTGCTCAACCATATTAGGACCATCAATGGGAGGAAAGACCATCAATGGGAGGAGAAAGACATCTTGATATAGTTAAGAAAGGACTCTATTTATGGCTGAACAGTCACTAAATTCAAATTGAAAATGACTATAATTGTGGTATTTGTTGTGTTGTCCAAATAATTAACCGATCAAAATTTCATCTGTAAAAACTCATTTAATTACCAGATTAATTGTATCGAATGTATCAAGCGGGTTTAGTCCAATCGGTATGACCTCTCTCTCCCCAATGGGGAGATTGAGGATTCGAATCCCCTTAGGGGGGATTCATTTGCTTGCCTCCTATTGTTCGTCAGTCGGAATGAGTGACTTTTGTTGGGCTTTATTGTGGGCCTTTGGGATTGGGGTGGGATGGAGCGTGTGTGTGTCCTGCCATAATTCAGGTATGTATCAAAAAAAAAAAATTGTATCGAATGTCATTAAGGAAAGTTAGGATAATATTAAAACAACATACAAATATATTTGAAAAAGAAAAATAAGAAAAGGGGGAAAAAAGAAAAAGAAAAAAAGAAGAGGAACTTTCTTCTACATTCATAGGGTAAACTATACATCAATGCAAAATGTGATTATAGTAATACATTTTGGAATAAAGTTAAAATACAATAACTGTTTACATCAGATTTTGAATTTTTGAGTAATGTTAAAGTACTCAGCTTTATCCCAAACTTAGTTCCACACGCATGCTGAAGTGTACCACATTAAATAACAATGCCCTCACTTTATTTTCACTGTAAATTATTTTAAGTGGACCTACTTTCACTTATACTGAGAACCAAATTAGTTATGGATACTGAATATTTGATTATAGTAATACTCATCAATGCCAAATCTAATTATAGTTTTCTCTTCTTTTTTTTTTCTTTTTTTTTTTTAGAAATCTGATTGTAGTTATATAATGGAAATAAAGGTAAATTAGAGTTAATTTTTTCCCTATATTTATTAGGTCCACATAAGATTTTACAGGAAATTAATCTTTTAACTTTCTTTGCAATGCAAAATATTACAGAGGGCCAACACTATAATCTGACAATAACTGTTTCTTCAAGCAAAGTTATTTTGCATCTTGATAGCCAAATACACAACCATGAAGGAGTTGTTATTTTGTTAATCTTTATAACTGTCTATTTTATTAATTAAAGACAAACTATCATTATTACTATTTTCGAGGAGAATCTACCTATCAACCAAGTTACCTTAACAAATGGAAGAAGAACAAACTTGATTTAGCAATTTTGTTTCGTCCAAATGTTTTATAATACCCTAAACAGAAGGATAAATTACAATAACACCCCCTGAACTATGACTGTTTTTACTAACATCCCCTCAACGTTAAAATTGAACAAACTAACCCCTGAACTGTCCAAAATGAACGAACTCACCCCCTGAAGAAGGGGTGTAGTGTCAACAAAGGATAGTTTAGGGGGTGTGTGTGTTCAGTTTTAAAATTTAGGAATATAAATTAAAACCGATGATAGTTTAGAGGGGGTTACTGTAATTTATCCTAAAGAGAATTTAATAACTTATTAAACATTAACTACCAGAAGAACATTGATAGCTTTTACATATATGCTTCTATAGAAGAATAATGCTACATACATATATATATATATATATATATTGGGGAAAATAAATAATGCTACATTGATATGGTCTTCAATTTGCATTTCAAGTTCGGTTCAGTGTGAATCAAATTATTATGGGACCATCAAGCTGGCCTAGTCTAATTGGTATGACCTCTCTCGTTCCAGTGGGGAGATTAAGGGTTCGAATCCCTATGAGCCTATAGGGGGATTCCTTTGCTTGCCCCTTATCGTTCGTTAGTTGGAATGAGTGTCCCTTGTTGGGTTTTGTTGTGGGCCATTGTGAGACTTTGGAGTTGGGGTTGGGGTGGTGTGTGTGTGTGTATGTCCCGCCATAATCTAGGAAAATATTAATTAAAAAAATAAAAATTTATTACGGGACCACTTGATTTCATCAAATTTTCATTGAGCCCTCTTGACTTGTAAATTCTCAGATTCCACACCCAGTTAATTTAGAATCAATAATGTTAGGCACACAACTCATTCCACAAACACATTCCACAATCGCGTTTTAAATGCGTGTACTTTATGCTGCCCAAAAAATTGTGGGCCCTTATAACACCTGTGTGCGTGTTTATCGTATTTAATTACATTTGTCATGTATGATAATGTGATGTGATGTGATGTGTATTTGTGGCACATGTGTGAGTGAGTTGTAACTCATGAGTCGATTGGAGTGTCTATGTAAGAGAACCCTCTGAGACAGTGTAGAATGGATGTTTTGTTGTTGTGAAGTCTCTCCGAGATTGAGGCGTTCATTGTGAAATGACCTAAATGTTTATCTGAAAATAAATGTTTACCTGTGTATTTCACTATCTGGATTTTTATGTGGTTTAGATTATATTTCTGTCTTTAATTCTAGTATCCTTGTGAGGACGAATTAACACGCTACATAATTGGTAGGTTAATTAGTAATTTCGTAAAACCACGTGGGACTGCGTTTTAGCAGATAAATGAAACTTAGACGAAAACTTTTATAATTTGAATTTTTCACTTGTGAAGCAATAATTTAGACGTTCAAGACATTTTTTAAAGATAATTGGATGATTCGAGAACTCGTGGGGAGTTAAACGTAATTTTTTAAAGTCGTGCCTATAAATAGAAAGAGGTGAGATATTTTCATTTGTAAAGTTTTCTAACCTAAATTCAACAGAGGCCAAAAGGGAGATTTGGAGCTTTGATCTTCACAATGCCAAACGACGATCGTTTCGTCCGTTGGTTTTCAACTAAAGTTAAATTTTCGAACTCTTAGAGGTAAGAGCTTCATTTTGATATCCACTAAGATTCGTTTGGATAAGTTTAACTCTTAGAGGTAAGAGCTTCGTTTTGATATCCACTAGGACTCATTTGGATAAGTTTTTCCGAAAACTCATTTTCTGTAATTTTTTAAAAAAGATGTTGATCGCACTTCTGATCCATAGGAATTATATTTGACGGTTATGCACGTTCTTTGTGCTCAGATTTTCTTTGGAACGAATTTGAGGAACGTTAATCGGAGGTGGGTGATTCAACTATATGTTTTGGAATGATTTCTTGACATGTATTCATGTGTTTGAATGAAAAGCATGTTTTAGTACATATATATATATATTGTTTAGTTCATATTGAGCGACTACATTGATAAGTAGGTCCAATTGCACGGTGAAATGTTTGACTTCGTCAAAAGCACGGTGAAATGTGATTTGAGCATGTGTAGTTGCTATTTGGGTCAAAGGAGCACGTGGTACCAAGCCATTTTGTGGAGCTATTATAGGCATTGTTGAAGAAGATACAATGAACAAAGAGAATTCTCAGATATTATTCATTGAGTTATTCACCATACATTGAAGACGAACAATTAGTCCTTTTATACGCGATCTCTCTCTCTTTCTCTCTCTCTCTTACTTTCTCTCTCTATAACAGAATCTAACTCTCTTTAGTTGGTTAAAACTAATTACAACCAAGTGGGATCAGTTTCTCGAATCTTCTAGAAGATATCTATTAGTTTGATCATCTGTGGAACGACCAGAGACTCCAGCTCTGGGACTTACTGAATTAGTAGAGACCTTAACACTGTCCCTCAAACTGATGGGAGGGACGAACATCAGTGTGCCACGGAAGTTAAGAAAAGAAGCTGAAGGAAGTCCTTTGGTAAAAATGTCAGCTAACTAAGCTTTAGAGGACACAAAATGGATGGCAATGTCTTTCATGAGAACTTTTTCACGAATAAAGTGATAATCGATCTCAATGTGTTTTGTGTGTGCATGAAACACCGGATTAGAAGCTAAGGCCAAGGTTGAAACATTGTCACAATACAAAGTAGGGACCTGTAAAAGTGGGATGTATAAATCATAAAATAACATACGGATCCAAGCAAGTTCAGCAGTAGTAACAGCAAGTGCTCTATACTCTGCTTCTATAGATGAACGAGCCACATTGTGCTGTTTCTTAGAAGCCCACTGAATAGGTTGATCCCCTAGAAAAACAACTAAGCCAGTAGTGGATTGCCGGTCTGTAGGATCACCGGCCCAATCAGCGTCAGAATAGGCTGAAAGTTGCAGATTGGTCCAGGAATATCTCAGCCCACATGTGGGAGTGCCTTTTAGATATCTAAGAATTTGTTTAACAGCAACCCAATGAGAATCCGAAGGACAACACATGAATTGGCACACATAATTGACAGAAAATGTAATATTTGGACGTGTGAAAATCAGATATTACAGGGCACCCACTGTGCTGCGATAAACTGTGGGATCAGTGAGAGGGGTACCATCCAATTTACTGAGGCGAGTGGCTGCAACACAAGGAGTTTTGCAAGGTTTGCATTCGAACATATTGGTTTTAGTAAGTAAATCTATGAGATATTTTGTTTGTGAAATGTCAATACCACTGGATGTATGGTTGATTTCCAGACCCAAGAAGTAATAAAGTAATCCCATATCTTTCATGCCAAACACCAAGCTGAGATTAGGGATGAGTGAGCTAGTGAATTGTGGATCATTCCCAGTAATGATTATGTCATCGACATAGAGAAGAAGTACAGTATAAGATTGACCAATATGTCTGATGAACAGAGATGTATCTTCTGAGGACTGGGTGAACTGGTACTGAAGGAGATGGGAAGTAAAAGTTTGAAACCAAGCTCGAGGGGCCTGCTTTAGACCATAAATTGCTTTGTGGAGCTTGCATACACAGGAAGATAAAAGAGGGATCAACAAACCCCTGGGGTTGAACCATATAAACTTCTTCGTCAAGAGTCCCGTGAAGAAATGCATTTTCGACATCTAATTGCTTCAAAGACCAACCAAAACTGAGCTGCCAATTTGAGGATTAACATCACAGTGGTATATTTGACCACTGGACTAAATGTCTTAGTGTAATCCAAGCCCTCTTCCTGGTGAAAACCTTTTGCGACCAAGCGGGCCTTGTGTCGAGACACTGTACCATCAGCATTGTATTTTAATTTATACACCCATTTGCAAGCATCAAATATACATCTACAATCATTATCTTTGCACAACTTGTGCACAGATGTAAATTGGAAGAAAGTGAAGGAACACATAGAATATTTTTTAGGTTAAAAGAGTGAGATTGAGCATCAAAGAAATTGTTACCAGAATGAGAAATGTTCAGATTCTGTCCATTAGTAATGGCAACTTCTTCGGATCCTTGGTACTCATTGGAAACAGAGAGATTGGTGAAGTCATTAGTCATGTGAAAGGTGGCTCCTGAGTCTGTATACCAAACATTGGGTGTTGCTTGATGAGGATTGAACGAATTAGCCATAGCTGCTAATTGTGAAGGAGGAATTTTACCCTGATAGCTGAAGTTCATCCGATGGAAACAATCTATTGTTGTACGATTGGTTCTGCCATAAATTTGACACTGTTGAGAAGAAAATGGAGGTCTGAAGGACTAGAAATTAGAATTCTTATTGAATTGAGATGTATGAGGAGGATTATTATTGTTGGGAGAGACATTGAAATTGTTCTAAAAATTATTTCTCTCATTGTTATATGATCGACCTCCCTACCAAAGAACCGTCCTCGACCACAACCTCGAAAATGAATTGTATCTATTTTGCGGATATTGATTGGTAGAGTGAAATTGATTTCTAGACTGAGAGGCCATCATAGCTATAGAGACGTGTTGATTAGAATCATTTGTTTGTGACATAGCTGTTTCTTCAGCTTTGAGAAGCGAATAAAGTTCTTCAAGAGAGATCGGATCAGATCTTGTGTGAATTGATGTCTTGAAGGCATTGAAAGTTGCTGGAAGACCATTCAGAGTATAGATCAACATATCTTCATCTTCCACAATGATTAAAACTGTAGCTAGACTGTCACGAGCTTCTTTGATTTTTTGAACATAAGTATCGATTGAATCGGATCCTTTGAGAATTGATTGAAGATTCATCTTCAATTGCAGAATATTTGACCGTGAAATCGACGAATACCTTCTTTCGAGAGCTTTCCAGATTTCCTTTGAGTTCTTGTAGCCAACAACATAAGTGAGAGCAGTTGTTGACAAAGTTGCATTGATTAATGTCATGAGAGCTTGATCTAAGGAACACCAATTCAGATAATCAATGCTTTCTTGTGTTGATCCTTCAATGAATTGTGAAGGACATGTGTTTGATCCATCAACGAAACCAAACAGAGAGTGTGCTTTGAGAATAGATGTAATATGAAAACGCCATAGAACATAGTTTGATGAGTCTAATCTTACTGTGAAAAGATTGCAAATGTTTGATAACAGATAAATTGGGGAAAATGGAGTTGATGAAGATGAAGCTGAATTCTTAACCGCCATGAAAGCTTGAGATGTTAATCTCTTTGCTCAGGCTCTGATACCATGTTGAAGAAGATACAATGAGCAAAGAGAATTCTCAGATATTATTCATTGAGTTATTCACCATACATTGAAGACGAACAATTAGTCCTTTTATACACGATCTCTCTCTCTCTCTCTCTCTCCCTCTCTTACTTTCTCTCTATAACAGAATCTAACTCTCTTCAGTTGGTTAAAACTAATTACAACCAAGTGGGATCAGCTTCTCGAATCTTCTAGAAGATATCTATTAGTTTGATTATCTGTGGAACGACCAGAGACTCCAGCTCTGAGACTTACTGAAGTAGTAGAGACCTTAACAAGCATGAGATCACACGTTTTAAGAAAAGAAATGTGGGTCTTACCTTGTCGCGTGCACTTATTGGTGAGGAGTCGCGGACTAGGAATGTGGACTGTACACGCGAGACTCCAGAGACTAGTATGAATTGTAGAGATGTGAATGCGAGCATGTTTGTCATTCATGTGCATCGTTGCATTATTTACTAAGCATTAGCTTAAATGAATCGAAATATGTGTGGTTATTTAAATAACCATTGCATGTGTCAATACAAATGAGGAATCGGGGAAATGATCACGGGGTATTAGGAGTTCAATTAGAAGACGACTCAACATGTTTACCTCGTAGTTTTGAAATCGAAATGTTGTAATAAGAATTTTATGACTTTTAAACTATGTTTAACTTAAAACCTTAGAACGAATTCGTGATGTTGTAATATATAGTAATCTTTTGTAATTATGTTTTGGTGATGTTATAATTCAGTAAGGATCACTTTTTGGAGTGTGTAATTAGTCTCTAGATCAATTCAGAAAACCTTTATAACTTGGAAAATTCTGCAGAATGCCCTGCAGTTGGAAAAACAGTCGAGTGGGTCGTGACTTCAGTCGACTGGGTTTCATGCTTAGGCAAATTTCCCTTTCAGTTTCTCGGAAATAAGTCGACTAGAAAATAAAACAGTCGACTAAAAATGTCACCAAAATGAGAGTTTCTACTAGATTTGATTCCAATCGACCGGACATGGGAGTCGTTGATTGGAGTGGATCGTTGGAGATTTCTTGTTCTCTGCAAATTCCAAATCAGTCGACTGAGACCCCGACACATTCGACTGGATTGCTGGTTTTTAAAATGGATTGTTTCCTTTTCCGCAGCGAGTTCTTAAACTTATATTTTGGGAACGTTAGTGAACTAGTTTAGTGTCAATGGCATGCCACGGGCTTCGGTTCCGTTATTGTGGGACGGGACTGTGACGACCCTATGTGAAAAAATCACACATCACAAGGTATATGCATTTTAAAGCATGATTGTGGAATGTGTTGTTTGCCTAGCATTATTAATTTAGAGTTCCAAGGCTATGCAGCAAGCTGATTTAATTGATTCCAATGGGGATTAGTGAGACCACTTAATTTCATTGATTGCTCACTGATCAATACCCTTGATTTAAAAATTCCCCTGATTAGAAATCGAATGTTAAACTTTTATGAATGAAAACTAAGGGCCTGTTTGGTGTATGGGTTTTTCAAATTTTATTTTCATTTGTTATAAACAAAAACTGAAAATGTGCTTGGTTAAGGGTTTCGTTTTCTTTTTCATTTCTCTCGTCTCCCTCCTTCTTCTTCTTTATTTTCTTAAATTTCTTTTGGTTTTTGATTATTGGAAACGATAAAAAATTTGGGCAGAAAAATAAAATAACAAAAGTGGGTCAGCATTCAGTTTTTGTTTTTACACAAAGAAAACAAAAACTACTTTCCATATTCAAAATTAAAAAAAAAAACCACAAAAAATGGAAACATTGCTATACGGGCCCTAAAATATTCCACACCAAGCTATTTCATAATTGGATTAGGCAACAAGGTGAATTCGTTGAAAATCATTCAATTATTGTGAGATCATCTGATTTTATTGGTTTTCCGTTGAGCACTTTTGATTTGAAAATTCTATCGATTAGATATATAATGTTGAACTTTTAAAATAAAGGGAATTTTAGTCAAAAGTCCTTTAAAGTAGACTTTCTTTTTTTTTTTTTCTTTTTTTTTTTTATAGTGAAAAATCCACATGTTATGAAAGTTATGTAAAATTTTACATAACTCTGTAAAAAAATTGAACTAGTCATGTGAAATTTTACATAAAAATAAGTTCTATGAAATTTCACATAACTTTTAAAATATAGGAATTTGATCCGATTAATTTCACTAGTCATTGAGTTTTGACAAAAAAAAAACGGATTGTCCGTTAAACTTAATAAGTCTAAAATTAGGGAATTTTTACTAAATATCTATAAAATAAAAGGCTAAAATATTCCACACCTAGTTAATTCAGAATTGAAAGACTACGCAACAAGCTTCTCAACATGGAGTTTACAGAATTACAGTATATATACAGCTAGGCATTTGATGGCTTTTGGAAGACATCAATAGATTCAATACTAACAATAAATAAGTCGGAATTCATTCTTTTTTTTTTTTTTGATAAATCGGAATTCATTCTTAAGCTTCCCCAGAATTAATCAAATCACACACTACTTCTGGTTATGGGCCCCTTTTGGGAATGCAATTGTACGTTCAAATTTCACTATTGGGCTTCCGCTTGCATTTCACAAAAGGGCGATTGAAGCCCAATTCCAATTGTAAATCCGTTTTTTTTTAAAAGGCCCATAGTATCAATCTTGCAGCAAAAAATAGCCTATGCGTCCCATTTCGCACATCATTTAAGTGGAGGTATTTTAGTAACTTTATAATGCTTGCAGTGGCGGACCCAGGATTTTGTGCTGGGGGGGCCAAGTTTCATGCGGGGGTTCGGGGGCAGCGCCCCCGAAAATTTTTTTTTTGGTCACTTATACATATTTTTTATTTTACGTGAGACAAAGAGTCGAACAAGTAGTTGTGACAAATTTGATTTAGACATTGTTTATCTCCTGAGCTGAATAAGGGGATATTATTCTTCCCTTTCACTATTAATAGGGACTTTTAATGTCACACTGTCACATTAGTGGATACTGTTATTAATCCTGCAATGTTATTTTTAACACATCACCATTTTAACATAATGAAAGTCAAATGGACACTATGTATTAAGAACCTCTACATGTAAAGTCACAAATTTGGGGGGACCACTATATAAAATATTTTCAAATATTCAAAATTCTATATAGACCCCCAAAATTTTTAAAATTTTTGCAGGGGCCATGGCCCCCCCCCCAGTCTCCATTTGGTTCCGCCCCTGAATGCTTGCACTAAGGTTGTTTACTTTAAAATTTTTGTAAGATTACTTTAATACTTCATTTTAAAAGACGTGACATGAGCATTTAAAGACGTGACATGAGCATTTTTATCCAAAAAAATGTGCATAGGTTTATTTATGCAGTACGTTAGCAATTCCCTCCCCCCCTCCCCCACACACATATATATATATATATACTATTATATAAAAGATGTTTTTGAGTGATTTTCAATTTCAATTGTCCTTATTTGGAATTCTTTCAATTGTTTGCTCATTGTATGTAATTTTGTCTTTACAAATACATTGAGATGCTATGTCTTGTTTGGCAAACCGAAATTTGCCTTTATTTGTGTCTGTGTCTGTGTCTGTGTTTTTTTTTTTTTTTTTTTAACCCAAACAAGACACTCAAAAAATAATAGAGTTTGTTTGGCAAATCAGTTGTGGCATTTTTTTTTTCTTATTTGTTCCCACTTTTTCCGAAACAAGGCACTAAATTCATTCAAAAGTCAACAATTTCGGCTACCTTGTTTGGCAAACCTATTTTGTGCTTTGTTGTTGTTGTTGTTGTTGTTGTTTTTTTTTTTTTTTTTTGTTTTTTTTTGTTTTTTTGTTTTCCAAACAAGCTTTACACACATATATTGGATCAAAAGTCAACAATTTTATTGCCTTGTTTGGCAAAACGATTTTGTGCATTAGTTTTTGTTTTAATTTTTCCCAAACAAGGCTTTACACACATATAATTTACACTTAATAAATTTAATTCATTTGTTTTATAAATTTATAATTTCATACAATTTCATACTCATAATAAATATATAATAATAATCATAATGCATATATAAGGAATACTTTGCGAAGTTAAAAGACAAATTGTAATTTACAATTACTAATATATCTAAAATCATATTTTATCACACACATTCCTATAAATTTAATTCACACACATACATTAGTTTGCTTTTTAAATATAATTTCATATCATTTCATACTCATCATAAATATATAATAATAATAATAGATTTAATAAATTTAATTCATCATCATAAATATGTAGTAATAATAACAATAATAATAATACATATATAAGAAATACTTTGCAACAATTTCATATCATTTCATAATCATAATAAATACAGTATATAATAATAATAATAATAATAATAATAATAATAATAATAATAATAATACACATATAAGAAATACTTTGCAACAATTTCATATCATTTCATAATCATAATAAATACAGTATATAATAATAATAATAATAATACATATATAAGAAATACTTTACAAAGTTAAAAAGGCAAATTGTAATTTACAATTACTAATAAATCTACAATCAGATTTTGTTACATACACATTCCTATAAATTTAATTCACACACACATACAATTCTATCATATGCATAATAAATATATATGAAATACTTTGTAAACTTAAAAGATAAAATGTAATTTATAATTACTCATATCATTTCATACTCATAATAAATATATAATAATAATAGATTTAATAAATTTAATTCATTTGTTTTTTAATTTATAATTTTATACAATTTCGTATCACTCCCATATAAAGGCAAAGAAAAGAACAAATATGATTAGTTTTTTTTTTTTCAAAATATCATGTGTTATAAATGTTTTTTGATTTAGCATTTTTCCACTTTAAACAACACTTTCAACTTTATTGTATAAAGTTTATATGTAGTTAAACAAAAAAGACAAAAGACAAAAGATGACAAGGTTTTTCAAAATATTATGTGTTATGATATTAAAAATAAGTTATTACTTTTAAACAACATTACTCTCAACTTTACTGTATAAAGTTTATATGTAGTTGTATTATTTTGTGAATAGTTCATACAATAAATTGTGGCTAAAAAAAATAATAATAATCGAGAGAAATGCTAAAAACCTTTATTGTACAAAGTTTATATGTAGTTGCATTATTTTGTACATAATTCATACAATAAATTGTGGCTAAAAAAATTAAATGGAGAGAAATGCTAAAATAAGTAGAAGTGAAAACACCAACGAAAAAAAAAAAATTATATATATATATATATTTGCTTCCATACAGGATTATTAAAGCTTTTATGCATACAAACTTTATTTTGTTAGTAGTACATATTCATTATATGTACTATAAATGTATCCACAATAAATACATCTAATTTATTTTCCAATTTTGATGGACCCGTGCCTCTCTCTCTCTCTCTCTCTATATATATATATATATATAGATATACATATATATATATATATAATATTAACCTGATTTGCCAATTAACTTTTGCAATTTTCATAATCATTTAGTCACTCCAAGGGCTGTTGCCAAACACACTCTATTCACTATTCAGAAATTTATGCAGATGAATCGCAAAATCTAATTTGTCAACTATCCTTTGAATGCCACAATCACCTATGGACTCCAAGAGCTTTTGCCAAACACCCTCTATCCCTATGACCATCATCAATTACAGATTGCCTAGGGCCCTAGAGGCATAAAAAAAGAAAAAGAAAAAGAGTAATGCTAGTCACCATATTTGTGTACCGAAAAATCGTGACCATTCATACACTTTGACGTGGGGGCCAGCCAAATAAATGGCCACGATTTTTCGGTGCACAAATTCGGTGACTTACCATTACTGGAAAAAAAAAAAATTTGATCACTGAAGGTCTCAACTGTCAATTTTACGAGTCAAATAATTGAGAACCGAGAACCACATTAATGCATTGTCTTAGCACAGAAACTAAAAGTGAATCAGAAACAGAAGCGGAAAAAAAATAAGGAAAGCTTGCAAATCATGAAACAATCTGAGATTACAGAAACAGCAGAGCTCATAATACAGGTTTATATGCCTTCCAAACATGGAATTCTTCCGCATAAAAAAAGAGCCTGAGGCCCCTCATCTACAAACATCATTATTCCCCTTAAATTCAACAAAAGCATAGATAGTATCATCTCTTCAAACTAGTAGTGGAGGAGAGAAGAGTTTCTTCCTTCAAGGGCACTCTTTCTCGTAGACTTCATTTGCATATTTCCAGTTTATTACCTTCCATATATTCTTCAGATAATCCGGTCTAACATTTTTGTACTGCATACCAAAAACAATGTGGTAAATCGCTCGGTACAATATAAGCAAGGGAAATTCTATGATATGTCCCCCAGTTGCAACACTTTTGGCACAATTTTGGTGCCAACATGTTGTAACTTGCAACTTTGAAAACTACCTAACTATTGAAAACAACACTATTTCATAATTTTTTTGTTAAATTGGAGCATCCAACCCAAAACGAATTGGCAATGAGTGGCCCTTGAACTTATATATCGAGTAGCCAGGGTATAACTCTCCGATGTGGGACAATCTCAACACGCCCCTGCACGTGTGGCATGACTAAGAGCCAAAGCTCCAAACACGTGGATTTCTGAAATAGGGTGACGTGAAGCACACGTGGATAAATTAGGCCCAACAATAACCAGCTTTGATAGTTGATACCATGTTAAATTGGAGCATCTAACCCAAAACCAATTGGCAATGGGTGGAGTAGCCCCTTGAACTTACATATTGAGTAGCTAGGTTATAACTCCCCGATGTGGGACAATCTCAACAAATTTCATAAATTATACGACATTTTAGCATTTATGTACAATATTTTAGCACTAAACCCACTAGAATGTATGATACATCTTAGAACTCTAGCATGTATCATCGAATTTTCCCATTAGCAATTGATGGAAACAATTGCAAATAAGCTGTTGTTACAATGATGACAACTTTCATTTATTTGCTTTTCTTTTCCTTTTTTTTTTTGTAAATAATTTTTTTTAAATTTTTTAATTTTGGTATTTTGTAAATTTCATACAAGCAAAGCCTGTTGTCCACGAAGGTTAATCTCTTAACTGTCTTTGGAAAGGCATATCTTTACTATTCGAGACAATGGATTGGTTCTCTTACAATTCAATTCCAGGTGAAAAAGAGTCCACAGTACCCAATAGATAGTTCCAACATTGTTTTAACAAACCTAAAAATCCATACATCTATTCCAAACCCTTTGATTTGTGGCCATATAGATGTATTGTAAGAAAATATAAAGTATGTCTCCGCATGTTAAATTTGTTGCAACTCGTAACAAGTGAGAGAACAAGATGGGATGTAAAACTCAGAGAAGGATTGGGAATTCACCTGCAGGTAGTATGCGTGCTCCCAAACGTCTATCCCCAGCAAAGGAACCAAAGTTGGTCCTTTAGTCACTAACGGGTCCTGTTAAAACAGTTCCGAAGATCACCAGTATAAAAAATACGGTACTAACTAGCTGATTTCGATATGAATGGTCACACTATACACAAATCTAAATTTGATAGCTCAAACCACAACAATATAGACAAACAAGGGTGAAGTAGTCTCAAGAAAACTCATTTATGAACAAGTGCATTAGAACCAGCTCTAATAGAAACTTCAGTGAGTACATCATTTATAAGTATTATTGGAGTGCCAGTATCATCGTCGACATCCAACTACAATTAAGTAACCAAAAAATCCATCTAAAGTCAAGAACCAAACAAACCAAATCCAGAACCTGCAAGTACACATGTAGGAACTGGAGTTTCTAGAGATGCTACACTGAACAAACCAAAAGTTCAGAGGCAACAAGATTTGAGCAATTCAAATGGAGTCCCTTTTCCTTTTTTTTTCACTCTTTTTATGGGGTTTTCCTTCTGGTACGTATTGGGTCCTTCTGTCCAGTGACACACACACACCGCGGGGGGGGGGGTTGTTGGGATTGGGGATGTTCCTTCTGGTAGGTATTGCGTACTTTTGTCCAGTGAGACACACATACTAAAAAAGAACAAAAGGGGCAGCCCAGTGAGGCAACCACCATTGCGGGGTCTGGGAGGGTGAGATGCGCAACCTTACCCCTACAAGTAGAGAGGCTATTTCCATATTCAAACCCGTGACCTCCAATCTCTAGGTCACAATGGAGCAACCTTACCGTTACGCCAAGGCTCCCCTCTACACACACAAAAA
This sequence comes from Hydrangea macrophylla, assembly GCA_033977485.1. Classification (NCBI taxonomy): domain Eukaryota; kingdom Viridiplantae; phylum Streptophyta; class Magnoliopsida; order Cornales; family Hydrangeaceae; genus Hydrangea; species Hydrangea macrophylla. The sequence goes on along the minus strand of CM066999.1, from coordinate 13,496,400 downwards.
GAACAAGAGGGAAAATTTTGCATGACAAATTACTTGATGGCAAAACATGTAGCTCGTACCTGATTTCCAGTGGTATCTATCACAAGCTTCTTCAACTCTTTGTCCAGACCAAGCCACTGCCAAAATAGAAGAAAATAAGACTAAGAAAAAAAAAATATATATATATATATATATAACATTGTCTCTGAAAATGCCTACGAAATGGCAGGTAGTGCAATAAAAAAGAACAAGAAAAGAATATTTAACAGTGACCAAACTTACCACCCACCCAGAGCCCTGTAAAGCAGCACCTTCTGCGCTCATCTTTTGCACCAGTGCTTCCAAGGATCCAAAGTGTGAGTCAATAGCCCCACCCAAAGAACCATTTGGAGGCTCACCACCTCCTTCCTGCAATAAGACATTATTTTATCATTTGATAGTTGCTTGCGCCATGTTTCCAACACGGTACTGAGGTAAACATAGAGAAAAAATGGCAAGGAGATCACTTACACGAACAGGAGCAAGATTCTTCCAGAAAATGGAGTGATTGACATGACCTGGTTGGAAAAAAAAAAAAAAAAATTCAATTTATACAGCAAATCCAAGGGTTCAAAGAAAGTATATAGCATGATAAAAAGATAAAATGGCCAAAATAAAGTGCATGCTAGTAAATTATCTTTCGCCTATTTTAGGTAGTGTTAATTACTTGATTACGTTACTAAATCACCCGAGTGGTAACAATACCAAGATGACATCAGTGGGATGTTAAACTGACCCACCCTAAATAGTAAAAAAAAGGTAGAAATGAAAATATACATATGAATAATGACCACAACTGCCTCTGCCAATCTAAGAAGTTCAAATCGTACTTCGAGATACAAGTAATGGAAAGATCCAAAAGTGTCTTTCCTCCCAAACTATGTAGCACAAACACTTCAATTTGGGTTATGTGTCTGTGTCGGATACGCGAAAGAAATAAGATATTTTTGACATTAGACACATGATTGACATGGCCGTCAGACACGGGAGTGGACAAGGCAAGGCAAGGCAACTCGTTTGAAAGTGTTTTTAAAACTTTTAACGTTAAAATCCTAATATAATAGAATCGGAGATAACTGGATTAGTAATGGAGTTATTTGAAAATCTAGGAAACGGGAAGGCACACGACACAGGATATTAGATAATTAATTCTAGAAAAGTAGAATTCTATTCGCTGTATCCTCGACGTGTCCCTATCATACATCTTTTAGTTTTCAGGTGTCGCTCCTTTTATTCTTGGTATCTATGCCTAGTTCCTAGACATATGGATGTGTAGAATTCGATTCTTGATCTACAATAGGCTATTTCAATGAATAACATGTGATGTTATGCTTTATTTATTAAATATTGTGATTTAATGCCTTCAGTTTTACATTGAATATGTCATGTATTTATTTTGAAATTCTCTCTCTTTTCCCTTCTTCATCTCTCTTCTTTTCTGGAATTTACAAACACTGGTCTTCTTTTCTGTCCAGCAATTGGCTTGCAAAAATTGGGGAACTTGTTTTTCATTTTTGTTATGTTGATATCTTAATGACATTGTTGTGGTTTATGTATTTTTTTTATGCCAAGTTTGATTGAAATAGTGGTACATATTTTTTTTTGTATTCATAAAAATATATAAAATCTACACCTATTCAACTTTTCTAAGAAGTATCCATGTCCTACTTTTTTGAGAATTGTGTGTTCGATTGTCAGTCGTATCGTGTCTTCATATCTTGTGTCCGTCTATGTTACCCAGACTCGGGCATGGGTGTCGGGTACGGGCGTGGGTGTGTATCTAAGTGTTGGACCTCCTCTAAATCCAAATCTTAGAAACTGGGGACATGTATCTAAACGTTAGATACAGGTATGCGGACATCTCTGAACGTATAAACATGCTATGTTTCTTAATATCAACAGTTAGAAACTTCTTTGCCCACAATTTTGAGCTTCTTCTTACCTTTTCAACATCATCTGTGGAGGATCTGAGTGTCCAAATTGGGTACAGGGGTCGGATACGAGGATTAGGTACTTAGGGGTAGTAGGAGAGTCCAGGTAACATAGGTATCCGTGTTAGTGCTTCTTAGCTCCCAAAGGACCTGCTTTACAAAGGATTTCCTGTCTTAGTCGCATTCTTTGACTGATATCATTTTGGTATGATGTTTACACGCTTAAATTTGTATTGACTCACCAACTATTCCAGGTGGCCCTACATAATACTAAAAGCTATCAGATATATCAATGAGTACTCATAGTAGTGATATCATGTAACAACAGCAGTCCCAAAGGTTTCTCTCTAACATCAAGTCGCAATTTTTACAATTTGTCAATTGCTAAAAAAAAAAAAAAAACTCCATTTGGTCTCATTAGCAACTCATATACATGGCCGATCTTGACAACAATACTAATTAGTGTTTGTGAAGGGCAGGTGGTAGAGCGTAATCATCTCGGTTCTTTTAACAATATTAGATAGCAGCTCGATACAATTTGTCACTTCTTAAACAAGCACATATTGGCTGATTAGCAAATCATGTGCATGCGCAGTCCAACAAAAGCCTAATTCTTGTTGACAAGCTCAAATAAAAGTGCGTTACTTAGAAAGTCCTAAGTCTTAAATACGTTGAGGTGTCCAGATAAAAGAATTTCAGTTCACATTCCAACTATGGCATTAGCAGCTGAAGAAACTTAGATGGATAAAACTTTGAGATATAGTATTATAATAGTTGGTAACGAACCCAAGAGAACAGAATTTGGCATAATGTACTGAAAAAAATGCTCCAAGAAAAACCCATCATGAATTTAATAATCATCACATTCTATAAATTTGAAGGATAAAAATCTACAAAACAGGGATAGAGAAAAATGGTACATCCTGATAACTGAAAGGGGATAGTTCAAGGAATTTTACCATGAACCTGTTCCAAATTTTAATAATCAGACTGCAACAGAATAATCAGTTTCAACATAAAATCCAAATTTGTCCATAGCTTACTTGACTTCAGAAAAAGTGTACATGAATTCACTATTTCGTTGATTTCAAAGAAAACGTTTTTGCATTTGCATTAGCCCTAAGAGAGTGAACACCAATTCGAACAATCACACATATCAATAGACAAACCACATCCATTAAATGTGACATGTCATAAAGTCAACAAGCGATCACTCAAAATAGAGGAAAACACAAATACCATCACCGCAAGGATCTATTTGCAACAACAATTAGAAATTCTGATTCGTAATTTAGTTCTGTTGAATAATATTTCATAATCTTCTCATGATTTGTGGATCATGAAAGATAAGGAAATATTTAGGTGTTAATTTCTTATTTGATTTTATTCTGCCTGCTATTTCTTGCTGATTTTATGGTCGTAAATCATGTAATTTCTTTTCCCTTATTCCCTATAAATACAAGGCTCTAGTCTCACATTGAGATAAAAAACTACACACAAATTCTGACAAGTTCAAAACTCAACATAACAATATGCAGGAAGTGATAGCCACCAATAGATGTGTGTGTTGTGTGTGTGTGTGTGTGTGTGTGTGTGAGAGAGAGAGAGAGAGAGAGAGAGAGAGAGAGAGAGAGAGAGAGAGAGAGGACCTCCGCCATTGAATTTGATGGCACTCTGCAATTTGACAATATATAATTATCATACAATATGTTCAATCATATTCCAACGGAAAGAAATGGTTTTTGGTATTTGTATTCTCTCTCTAAGAATGAACACCAAACGTTAACAATCACACTTATCAATAGACAAATCACATTAAATATGAGATAAACTCACTGACCGATCAATATTATAAAGGAAAACACAAATACATTCACAGCAAGCATCTATTTGCAACAAAAATTACCTCCAATACACATACACACACAGTGAGAGAGAGAGAGAGAGAGAGAGAGAGAGAGTGAGAGAGGGGACCTCCGCCATTGAATTTGATGGCGCTCTGCAATTTGACAACAGTAGAAGCATCGCCCTTGGCCATGGCGGCCTCGAGCTGCTCGAGGGCTTTGTTGTAGTTGGTAATATAAGTCTGATGATGCTTCTGGTGATGGAGCTGCATGATCTCTCCGCTAATGGCGGGTTCGAGAGCGCCATAGTCGTAGGGAAGATCTGGGAGCGAGAAGGTCTGCAATCCCCGAAGTTGCTGAAACTTTAACCCTAATCCGGTTAGGGTTTTTCTGGTCACGATGGTTCGAAGAGCCATTTTTTGGATTCTACTGAATCCTTCACCGATCAACGAGAGAGAGAGAGAGAGAGAGAGAGAAGGGACAACTTGGATGGCCTGGATGGAGCTTATACAGGTTAGGAATAGAAATGTGTGAAAGTAATGCGACCATACAATGGCTTAAAAGCCTTAAACCGGATATTTCAGATCGGGAGGGGCTACTATGTTCACGCCACGGAAGGTTACTTCGCTGTAAATTACATTTCGTAACTTTATAATTTTGAGTGTTATTTCACTTTGGTTACTATTATAATATTATTCAATTTAGGTTTAATGTACTATACTTATGAAAATAAAATTTATATATATATATATATATATTTATAGAAAAAAGATTCAATATAGGTATGTAAAGTGTAACTTTTCTAATACTATTTTATAAATCTATTAGAAATTATAGGAAAATTTGATAATGAATTTTATTGAACTTAAACTGAAATTATAAAGTTTATAGTGATAAAATTTAAACTACAAGGACTAAAGTGCAATCATACCCAAACTATAAGAATGTAAAGTAGAATTTACCCTATAATTGAATGACCAATTGGAGACCAAGGGATGGTTTTCATCTCACCTGCTTGCTGCAGGAGACCTTCTCTCCCTCCCCTTTGTGTAGGGGAAAAAAATGAAGAGTAATTATTACGAGTAATAATCAGTCAATTTTATTTAATATTTTAAAGGATAATCTTTGTTCAAAATAAAAAAAGGACAGTCTACTATATTTTCAAAATAAAAAGAAAATTAGGTTAAAACTAAAAATTTAAAAATACGTTACCATTTAATTTTTTATATATAAAAAATAACATTTAGCCCTCCATCTTCTGCCTCATCACCACCCCTATCACCATAGTTGGCCACTATACCATGACCACCACCACTACCACCCCTACCACAACCTCTCTCTCCACTACCACCGCACCATCTCTCTCTCTCTCTCTTTTAAATATATATATTTCCTCACATATGTCAATGAATCCTAACTCATCTCTAAATCTTTCACGAATGTAGAACTTGACACAATCCTACAACTGAAATAGATATTGAAAGAATAAATATTATATATAGATCGAACCGTGCAAGGCAGTGACTCGTATGAGTGGACCGTTAAGATAGGCATCTCAACGCAATCTAGTCTTCACTGTAGCAAAAAATCATTGACTTGTTAGCTTGGGACCACTCGTGTTATCGAATGTCGCCTAGAGAGTGCCAAATAGTGAGAACTCTTTATGCTAATTTCATTTAGTTAAGTAGACTACTCTGATTGGATTTCGAACATCTTTTGTTTTATTTTTCTCCCTCCAACCAACAAACTCCGCCCATCTAACAGTAATTTTGTTAGTTTTATCTATGTATTTTTTTTACATTGAATCATCAAATCTTCGTTTGAGTATGTCACACTCGTTCCAGAAATTTATGGTTTTGAAAATGCATAACTTGAGATTGTGGAATTATTAATGTTATTAATAATTTGAGTTGAGGTTGACTGTGAGTCAACGGTAAGGTGTCACTGAGGACACGGGAACATGGCAGTTCATATTGCATGAGCATGGCTAAATGACATTTATATGATTTAAATGTTATTTGACTTTATCTGGTATTCCTGTGAATAGTAATTATACCTGTGTAGTATAATTATGGTATTTGAATACTTTGGTATACCTTTTTGAGAACTGTGGTGAGAACGTGAGTGATAAGTTAATTAAAAAGGTAGGTGGTGTAGAGATTTTACAGAATATTTTCGGACGTTATTTTGGACCCAAACGAAACCTAGTCGAAAACTTTTGAAATTTATAGTTTTCACTCGTAAAGTTATAAAATGGACGTGTGCGAAGTTTCGAGAGCTAATGAGAAGTTTTGAGAAACTTGCGGGGAGGTAAACGTAATTCCTAGAAAGTTTGCCTATATATATTGATGAGGATGAGATTTCAATCTCATCCAAACTCACAAATATCTAGAGAGAGGAGAGAGAAGGGAGATTTGGTTGCCACGAGCTTGCCGGCGACATACGACGATCTTCCGTCCGTCAATTTTTCTCCAGATTTCGTATTTGAACTCGTGGAGGTAAGATCTTCGTTTTGATACTACTTAGGCCATGTTTGGCCAAGTTTTGTAAAAATCTTAATTTTAGACTTTTGGAAAAAACAGGTATAAACTTGTAGGAATTTTCTCAAATTCGAAATCCGACGATTATTTAGCCTCCTAGTCGATCCTTCAAAGTTTGGGGGAAATCGCACGAGGTATGAAGTTCTAACTTGTGAAATATAGAGAAATACATGTTTTATATTTTGACGACGAAATTGAGATCCGGGCAAAATTCATGTGTTAATTTTAGGCCCGTTAATTATGCACGCGCTAAATTGTGAAAATCATGTCTAAATTTACGCGAGCACGTTGAGTTGTCTATGTGGGTCAAAGGGGAGTATTATACAAATTCATGCCGGAGTAAGCTTCTCGATGTTTGAGAATTTAGTAGCGACGGCTACTGTGCATGGTTGATAGACTTGAACTTGCCATGGCACTTGTGGATACAATGGTTGATAGACTTGGACTTGCCATTGGTATCGCGGTTTAAGGGTTGGACTTGCCGCTACCGGATGAATGCGTATTTTTCTCCCTAGAGACTATTGATATGATTTATGAGATGAAAGCATGTTTTGTTATATATTACACATGTTAGACTTGTGCACTCAGCATATAGCTGAGCAGTGGAGATGTACTCCATTGCAGGTAAGAAGAAAGACAAGAAGAATCGCGATGAGTGAGGCCGATGAACGCCGGGGAATCACCTTTGTATATGTTTTTGTATTAATCCTAAACTGGTGTAAGGATTTGGAATTGTAATAATACGATGTAATAGAACCATAGATTAGTTTCACAGTATTGTAATCTTGTAATTGAACGTCTGTAGCTATGTTTTAAATGTTAAAATCAGTTATGGTTGTAATAGTGATTGGTGTGGAGAAGTTTGAGTTGTTAATATTTCATTTCAGGCTGCCCAGCAGGGTAGCAGTCGACTGGACCAAGGATCAGTCGACTGGACCTCGTGGGATTGAGACACTGAAAGTGAATCGTAAGAGAAGCAGTCGACTGAGCCCTTGATCAGTCGACTGAGTCACTGTAGATTTTAGCTACTGATCCAAATAGTAACCAGTACAGTCGACTGGGTCCCTTGAGCAGTCGACTGAACCTCTCGTGAGAAATGTTAAATTTTAGTTCTACTTAACACAGTCGACTGGGCAGTCGACTGGACCTCTGTTGAGGATTTAAGGTTTTAGTTTCTGCCAGGCACAGTCGACTGGACCCTATTACAGTCGACTGGGCAGTCGACTGGATGAGCTGTGGGAACTTTGGATGCTCTTTGTATGGAGTCTTCAGTCGACTGAGTTCCTGATCAGTCGACTGGACCTGTGTTTTCCAAAACAAATTCTTTTGAAAGTGTTTCAACTGGCCAAAACTTTTTATAACTCTGATTTTAATGAACCTTACTTATGTTTCTGCTGCTATTTTACTTTAATGGAACTGGATAAGCCTTGATGGCGTGCCACGTGTCCTATTTCCACGCGTAGTGGGATGGGTCGTGACATTTATTGGTATCAGAGCAATAGGTAACAAAACTTTGGGAACGTTCGATGACGAGTGGAGTGTTGAGTGAATTGTCACATGATCTAGATTGCATCTATACATTGTAGAGATGTTTGATGCATATGTATGTGGTTTTACATACATGATATTGTTATTGTTGTACATGCATAGTGTTTATGCATTGAGAACTACAGGATTGTGATCATGAGTGACGAAGAGCGAACTCTATCGCCACACACTCGACGGATAAATGAAATGGCAGAAATGATGGGGAATATGGGGGATATGATACGGAATATAGCGGAACGATTGCCTCCAATACCTCCATTTGAACCACCTCCATTAACTGTGATGCATCCACCTGAGAATAGGGGTACGAGATCCATATCCGAACAATTTACGAGGAAGAAGCCAACAGAATTCCATGGTACATTTGATACTACACTCACTGAACATTGGATCATGGATATGGAGAGAATTTTTTGATCTATTCCGATGACAGATAGGGAGAAGATTGAGAACGCTAGTGATATACTTAGAGGGGAAGCCCAGAATTGGTGGGTAAATGTGCTAGAGCAAGGGGCACCGATTATTTTGGAAGGGTTCAAGGCAGAATTCAATCGCCGATTCTTTCCGCGAGCCGCCTACAATGCCAGGAAGCGAGAATTTGATAACCTGAAGCAGGGAGATATGACTGTAACCGAATATACTTCCAAGTACAACGCTTTGTTGAGATTTGAAAAGGGTTCCGTGCCAGAGGAGGAAGATAGGGCAAGAAAATTCGAAGAGGGTTTACAGGAAAATATTCGTCTAAGAGTGGAAACCTATGAACATTCGACTGTGGCAGCAGTACAACAAACGGCACTAGTGGCCGAGAGTGGAATGGAAAGGTCGAGACAGAATCAGCACGGTAAACGAAGCAATGAGAGTGGGGATAGGAACCAAGGCGAATCTTTCAAGAGGCTGTTTCACAGAGGCTCTGGTTCCAGTTTCAGTGATTTCAGGAGAACACCAAGTAACATACCGTTGTGTTCACTTTGTAACTGACCACACTCAGGTCGATGTTTCATGACCAAAACCCAGAGCAGGAACCAAGGCGGGGGTAGTACGAATTCAACACCCGACATGAGAGGCAAGTGTTATGATTGTGGAGTATTTGGGCACCAAGCCAGGGATTGCCCGAGGAAGCATCCTCAGCAAGGAGCTAGTTCTATGGCTTCCAGTGGGTCGAAGCCTAGACCATCCAAGGACGGATGACAAAGGACTGAACAACGTCAAGGAAGAACATATCAGATGAACCTAGGAGATATGACTGCTTCAGAGACAGTAGTCTCAGGTATGGTGCTTGTATGTTCACACTTAGCACGCATACTTGTCGACTCAGGATCTACGCATTCATTTGTATCGCATGCTTTTGTTGACCATTTGAATATTAAATCGGCACCGTTAGGATATGAATTGTCTAATGCTGTGCCACTTAGTAAATCGATAATGACGTCTACTGTATATAAGAACTGTGAGATCAAATTAGGCGAGAAGTTGATGACCGTAGACCTTATACCTATTGTGGTGAACCATTTCGATGTGATTCTAGGAATGGATTGGTTAGCCCTTAACCAAGCTACGATAGATTGTGAACGGAAAGAAGTTAATTTTCGATCGCCGGTATATGGGAACTTTTGTTTCCAAGGGAGTGGGGTTATACCGCCGCCGTATTTGATTTCAGCTATCCGAGCCGGAAGGTTATTGAAAAAGGGATGTCAGGGATTTCTATGTTCAGTGACTGATGTCTCAGCGACCGACTTAAAAGTAGGAGACTGTAGTAACCCGTGTTTTTATGTTTAAATTGACGATTTAGACTTCGTGTGCGATTTTAGCGAAAATTGGTCACAGGGGTATTTTGGTCATTTTTTCAATTTTATAAGTCATGAACTAAAAATATATTTTTTTGGGAAAAGTTGCGATTTGGTATTCGTGTTGGAAGTTAAAATTTTTTCGAGTCATATTAAATCTAATATTTTCTCTTTTAATTTTAACAGTAGCAGAATTTTGTTTTCAGATTTTTGTTAGGAAAACGAAGGAAATTTAAGGTTCTGCCCACGTTGTCCCAAGCAAAACTCGATTCTGCACACTTTTCGTCTAATGCAATTTTCTCAGATTCTGCACCGTTTGGGCAGAAAACGAGGATTACAGTAGCAGTTTTTATGAGAAAGTATATTAGAAATTAAATCTAATATTTTCTCTTTTAATAATTAGATTGTTAGGCCATTATGCTTGGTTATTTATATACTAATAGTAGTGGAGTTATAGGTGCATTAGTGTATGTTTACATCATCTTGCATATTCCTTATAAACTATCAATTAATTAGAAGTTAGTGGTTAATAATTAGATTGTTAGGCCATTATGTTTGGTTATTTATACACTAATATTAGTGGAGTTATAGGTGCATTAGTGTATGTTTACATCATCTTGCATATTCCTTATAAACTACCCATTAATTATAAGTTAGTGGTTAATAAGTGGATTGTTAGGCCAATGTTCCCAAGTGGAAGCTTGGCTATTTATACACCCACATACTCTCTCAAACACACACATTCTACACTTCTAGCATAGAGAGCTTGAGAGAGTCACATAGAGAGAGATTTATATATATACACAATTATAGATATACATACACCTCGAGTTAGAAGAAGAAGAAGAAGAAGAAGAGAAGTGTTTGGGAGTTGCTCAACATCATTTATAGGTACCGGGTTGTGTACAATATGCTTTCTAAATTCTCCGGAGTATTTCTTTGTTATCTCTACTTGTACTCTTTTTGCAGTTATGTTGTGTTTTCATTTGGAATCAATGAGTATGTGTTTATTGCTAAGTGCTATGGGACTAAAGGGTCATGAGCAAGGAGCACCTACCAACAGTCCAACAGGCCTCAGGGACCGACGTACTGGAGACGGGTGAGGTGAGGTGAGGTGTCTCTTGCTATGTGATCAAGAGGAACCTGGTATGATGCTATTGGTATGAGCGTTTGGGTAGTGTGAGCAGTTGGGTTGTGAGACTGGTCAATTGATTTGATGTCGTTCTATGTATTTGATTGTCATTATCCTTTTGAGCCTTTATTATTCATGTCATATTGTATACTTCCCGGTATGGTTTTTAGATGCAGGCAGTACCGGTAACCGAAGCCTAGAAGGGAGATAAGGTTAAGGATGATATAGGAGATCCGTGGAGAATATGGACCTGTTGGGAGTTTTAAAGAAATTTTGTATTTTTATTTTAAAGAATCAAGTGTGATTTATTTAATTTTTCAATGGAAATACGCTTATTTTTGCGGGGCGTCACAGAGACATTCCGATAGTGCGAGAATATCCAGATGTATTTCCCGATGACTTACCAGACGTCCTGATTGAGAGGGAAATTGAATTCACTATTGAGGTTATGCCAGACTCAAGACCCGTATCAAAGGCGCCGTATAGAATGGTATCAGTAGAATTGAAAGAGCTAAAAATCCAATTACAAGAACTACTTGACAAGGGTTTCATTCGACCAAGTGTATCGCCGTGGGGAGCTCCGGTGTTGTTTGTAAAGAAGAAAGACGGTTCGATGAGAATGTGTGTAGATTATCGGGAACTGAACAAGTTGACAATCAAGAACAAGTATCCATTACCCAGAATTGATGACTTATTTGATCAACTTCGTGGGGCACAAGTATTCTCCAAGATAGACCTGAGATCGGGTTACCATCAGTTGAAAGTGAAGGCCGAAGATGTTGAGAAAATAGCTTTCAGAACGCGCTACGGACATTATGAGTTCTTAGTTATGCCGTTTGGAGTTACGAATGCACCAGCCGCGTTCATGGATCTTATGAATCGAGTATTCAAGGATTATTTGGATGACTTTGTGATTGTGTTCATTGACGATATCCTTATCTATTCACCGAGTGATATTGAACACGAGAATAACTTGAGGTTGATACTTCAGAGATTGCGAGAGAAGCAATTATTTGGTAAATTCAAGAAATGTGAATTTTGGTTGTCTAGTATTACTTTTCTTGGTCACGTAATTGACAAGGATGGAGTATCAGTTGATCCTCACAAAGTAGAAGCTGTATCAAATTGGCAAAGACCGACTTCAGTGTCAGAAATTCGAAGTTTCTTGGGATTGGCAGGATATTACCGCCGTTTTATTGAACACTTCTCAAAGATTTCATTGCCGATGACAAAGTTAATGAGAAAGGGTGTTAATTTTGAATGAAGTCAGGAATGTGAAGACAGTTTCCAAGAGTTGAAGTCACGGTTGACGAGAACACCTATTCTGACAATACCATCCGGAACTGAGGGGTTTGTGATTTATAGTGATGCATCGCATCAAGGGTTGGGATGCGTGTTGATGCAAGGTGGTAAAGTGATTGCTTATGCTTCTAGACAGTTGAAGACACATGAGATTAATTATCCGACTCACGATCTCGAATTGGCCGCGGTAATTCATACTTTGAAAATTTGGAGACACTATCTGTACGGGGAAAAGTGTGAGATATTCACGGACCATAAGAGTTTGAAATACATTTTCACCCAACGGGACTTGAATATGAGACAGCGAAGATGGTTGGAATTGATGAAGGATTACGATCTTTCGATTGAGTACCATCCGGGAAAGGCGAATGTAGTAGCCGATGCATTAAGCAGGAAGACGCCGAGGAATTTAGCCGACGAGCTAACACAACAAAAGGAATTGGTAAAAGAGATGGAACGTTTGGACTTAGATGTGATTCCAGAGACTAGTGATGGCTTAATGATGGCGATCATGGCACACCCAGATATTATTGATGAGATCAAGAAAGAACAATTTAATGATGTCTATTTGTGCAAATTGAGGGACAAGATACCTTCGGGGAGACGACCTGGTTTTGTATTCGAACAAGGAACGTTGAAACTGGGAAATCGATTATGTGTACCGAATGTGAAAGACTTGAAAGAGAGGATTCTAGAAGAAGCTCATAGTACGAAATATTCAGTGCACCCAAGAAGTAATAAGATGTACAGAAACTTGAGAGAAAACTTCTGGTGGAAGGGTATGAAGTGTGAAGTTGCTAAGTTTGTATCCGAATGTTCGGCATGTCAACAGGTCAAAGTAGAGAGACAAGTACCCGCGGGGTTACTACAACCATTGCCAGTGTCAGAATGGAAATGGGATGAGATTACGATGGATTTTGTTTCAGGATTTCCGTGATCGCGTAGAAAGAATGACAAGATTTGGGTTATAGACGACCGATTAACCAAGTCAGCTCATTTTCTACCGATAAGACGACTAAGCCGTCCAAATTAGCGGAATTGTATGTGAAAGAGATTGTAAGACTACATGGGGTACCAGCGGTAATTATATCCGATCGTGATAGTAGTTTTACGTCAAGGTTTTGGGAAAGTTTACAAAAAGCTATGGGTACGAAATTGAGTTTCAGTACCGCATTTTATCCTCAGACCGACGGACAGTCAGAGCGTATGATTCAGACCTTGGAAGATATGTTGAGAATGAGTGTGTTAGACTTTGGGAATGATTGGGAGCACCATTTGCCGTTAATTGAATTTGCGTATAACAACGGATTTCAGTCAAGTATTGGTATGGCACCTTATGAAGCTTTGTATGGGTGTAAATGTCGATCACCGGTTTGTTGGACCGAGGTGGGAGAAAGAAAGTTGTTAGGACCTGAGTTAATACAGGTGACTACTGAGAAGGTGAAGTTGATTAAGGAGTGACTCAAGGTAGCTCAGAGTCGATATAAGAGTTATGCAGACTCGAAACGACGACCGATGAATTTTGAAGTTGGAGATTTTGTATATTTGCGAGTATCGCCTTCGAAAGGCATTGTACGATTTGGAAAGAGGGGAAAACTCAATCCGAGATTCATAGGACCTTTTGAGATTCTAGAGAGAGTAGGGCCGGTGGCTTACCGTTTGGCCTTGTCATTAGAGTTGGAACATGTGCACAACGTGTTTCACGTGTCTATGATGAGACGTTGTATGACTGATACGAGTAAGATCATTGTACCTGAACCGCTATAGATTCAGAGAGACTTGACTTATGTGGAGCAACCGGTCGAGATTCTAGATCGAAAGAAATAAGTCTTAAGAACTAAGACGATTCTGATGGTAAAAGTATTGTGGCGTAGTCACACGGTGGAAGAAGCTACATGGGAAAGTGAGGAAGACATGAGGAATGAGTATCCGTACTTGTTCGACGCATGAAGTAAAGTTTGGGGACAAACTTCCTTTTTGGAGGGGAGAGTTGTCACACCCGTTCCAGAAATTTATGGTTTTGAAAATGCATAACTTGAGATTGTGGAATTATTAATGTTATTAATAATTTGAGTTGAGGTTGACTGTGAGTCAACGGTAAGGTGTCAGTGAGGACACGGGAACATGGCAGTTCATAATGCATGAGCATGGCTAAATGACATTTATATGATTTAAATGTTATTTGACTTTATCTGGTATTCCTGTGAATAATAATTATACCTATGTAGTATAATTCTGGTATTTGAATACTTTGGTATACCTTTTTGAGAACTGTGGTGAGAACGTGTGTGATACGTTAATTAAAAAGGTAGGTGGTGTAGAGATTTCACAGAATATAATTTTCGGACGTTATTTTGGACCCAAACGAAACCTAGTCGAAAACTTTTGAAATTTATAGTTTTCACTCGTAAAGTTATAAAATGGACGTGTGTGAAGTTTCGAGAGCTAATGAGAAGTTTTGAGAAACTTGCGGAGAGGTAAACGTAATTCCCAAAAAGTTTGCCTATATATATAGATGAGGATGAGATTTCAATCTCATCTAAACTCACAAATATCTAGAGAGAGGAGAGAGAAGGGAGATTTGGTTGCCACGAGCTTGCCGACGACATACGACGACCTTCCGTCCGTCAGTTTTTCTCCAGATTTCGTATTTGAACTCGTGGAGGTAAGATCTTCGTTTTGATACTACTTAGGCCATGTTTGGCTAAGTTTTGTAAAAATCTTAATTTTAGACTTTTGGGAAAAACATGTATAAACTTGTAGAAATTTTCTCAAATTCGAAATCCGACGATTATTTAGCCTCCTAGTCGATCCTTCAAAGTTTGGGGGAAATCGCACGAGGTATGAAGTTCTAACTTGTGAAATATAGAGAAATACATGTTTTATATTTCGACGACGAAATTGAGACCCGGGCAAAATCCATGTGTTAATTTTAGGCCCGTTAATTATGCACGCGCTAAATTGTGAAAAGCATGTCTAAATTTACGCGAGCACGTTGAGTTGTCTATGTGGGTAAAAGGGGAGTCTTATACAAATTCATGCCGGAGTAAGCTTCTCGATGTTTGAGAATTTAGTAGCGACGGCTACTGTGCATGGTTGATAGACTTGGACTTGCCATGGCACTTGTGGATACAATGGTTGATAGACTTGGACTTGCCATTGGTATTGCGGTTTAAGGCTTGGACTTGCCGCTACCGGATGAATGCGTATTTTTCTCCCTAGAGACTATTGATATGATTTATGAGATGAAAGCATGTTTTGTTATATATTACACATGTTAGACTTGTGCACTCAGCATATAGCTGAGCAGTGGAGATGTACTCCATTGCAGGTAAGAAGAAAGACAAGAAGAATCGCGATGAGTGAGGCCGATGAACGCCGGGGAATCACCTTTGTATATGTTTTTGTATTAATCCTAAACTGGTGTAAGGATTTGGAATTGTAATAATACGTTGTAATAGAACCATAGATTTGTTTCACAGTATTGTAATCTTGTAATTGAACGTCTGTAGCTATGTTTTAAATGTTAAAATCAGTTATGGTTGTAATAGTGATTGGTGTGGAGAAGCTTGACTTGTTAATATTTCATTTCAGGCTGTCCAGCAAGGGAGCAGTCGAATGGACCAAGGATCAGTCGACTGGACCTCGTGGGATTGAGACACTGAAAGTGAATAGTAAGAGAAGCAGCCGACTGAGCCCTTGATCAGTCGACTGAGTCACTGTAGATTTTAGCTACTGATCCAAATAGTAACCAGTACAGTCGACTGGGTCCCTTGAGCAGTCGACTGAACCTCTCGTGAGAAATGTTAAATTTTAGTTCTGCTTAACACAGTCGATTGGACCTCTGTTGAGGATTTAAGGTTTTAGTTTCTGCCAGGCACAGTCGACTGGACCCTATTACAGTCGACTGGGCAGTCGACTGGATGAGCTGTGGGAACTTTGGATGCTCTTTGTATGGAGTCTTCAGTCGACTGAGTTCCTGATCAGTCGACTGGACATGTGTTTTCCAAAACGAATTCTTTTGAAAGTGTTTCAACTGGCCAAAACATTTTATAACTCTGATTTTAATGAACCTTACTTATGTTTCTGCTGCTATTTTACTTTAATGGAACTGGATAAGCCTTGATGGCGTGCCACGTGTCCTATTTCCACGCGTAGTGGGATGGGTCGTGCCAGAGTAAGAAGTATATTGTTTTTTTTTTTAATGACACAATATTTGAATCGCATTTGTCGTCAACTGAATATCTGTAATAACCCGAAAATTTAAAGTGTATATTATAAAAAAAAAAAAAAAAAAAACTTATTTTGGTCAGAGAAATATACCAATTTAAGAATTTATACAGTATAATTTTTACTTGTGTGTGTGCATCATCGCGTGAGCTCAACACACACAAGGATCTCCCATGAGACCAAACAAAATTAGTGCTCAGTGGGCGCTTGTGTAATGTGTTAAAAATGTATTGGTTGTGCTTGGTGCCCAAGCATAGGAAATTTTATAAATAAACACATACCCCCCCAACCATTCACTTCAACTCTCAATCACTCACCAACTCTCTGCCTCTCTTTACTCTCTCTCTCAGTGAACTAACACACACACATATTATTATGTATACACACACATATATATATATATATATAGTCATATACATGTATGTTCTTAAAGCTTTTGGATTCAAGCTTTGATTTGGGTAAGTTATTATACAATCTCTTGTTTTAATTTCTGTTTGCATAGACTGTTAGTGTGTATATATATATATATAGAATTCTATATATATTGTTAAGGGTCCAAAAAAAATAGCGAGCAGAAAAACAGTAACAAAAACTTAATTTCTTTATATCAAATGAAAGATATTAACTCCCTTATAATCCCCCAAAAACAGTTTTTCCATAGCCTTAACCAATCATCACAAATTTGTAATTTTTCTATAGACCCACTTCGTGGTTTTATCCAAAATTCGCGCTATTAACTCAAAATTGGGATCCCAAACTGATATAGATGGATAGAGCTCGTCGAGATGATTAATTTTCATATAGAGTTTGCTTGATTTCGTTAAGAAATGAGTAAGTTATGGCCATTAGAAGATTGGAATTACAATCTGCCCAAACAGGGCATTCTGCCCAGTTTATTTCCGAAAATTTCATTTACACCCCTGAAAACTGTAAACGAACATATAAAGGTCTACCGATATCGGAGTTGATCACGGTTTCAAGCTTAGTACTTCTAATTATGTTTATTTCCATCTGAAGTATTAATTTTTCAGTTTCTGATAATTCTTATATTTTGGTATATTTACAGAATGACCCCTAAACTTTTAAAAAGGGTATTTTTGGTCATTCTGGGATTTTGTAAACTCATTATAAATCATTTATATATTCTATAATGATATTATGATAATATATACTGTTTTATAAATTTGTTAATTATAAAACCATAGAATAATAAATCTTACTACTTATCAATTGATTTAAATAAAAGTTTGATTATTTTATCATAGCTATTATATTTCTTAAACTATGGAAAAAATACAAAAATGTTCTTATGGCATTTTATGACCATTAAAAATAGTCCCACACTTAAATTATGGTATTTGGATATGAAAATGGAATCACGGTCCTGTTATGACTATTTTAAAAATAGTGTTAGTAAATAAGTTAGGCCTTGTCAGATTATAAATTAAATTAATAAAATCCCTTATATTTCAGTATTATTCTGTATCATTAGGATATAACAAATAGATATTACAATTAGAAATATTGGAGTACTAAGTACGAATAACTACTAATTTATTTATATCCTTTGGGTAATAAAATTGGTAAAAGAAAAGTAATACGCTATTAATATTATGATTTTATAAAGAATCGTTTAACGAATAAATTCTCACCCTTATGTAGATTATATATGAGCTTTACGGCTCAATAGTAACTATTTAAAAAAAAAAGTATTTTAACTTCCAAAATCTGTAGTAAATAATCTATAACTCGGGAAAATACGCCGTTAATTCCTATAGTCTTTAAATTATATCTAGTATTATATTTAAGAGTTTAGAGACAATCTGACACCGTTTTCAAATACAACTTACTTGTAGGACCCACATTTATGTAAGAAATTATGATTTAGGAACTACTACGGACTCCAAATGGAGTCCAGTTAGTGATGTTAAACTCGGTGTAGTATAAGTAATGTTATAGTGAAGACATAGAGAAGCCTTAATTACAGTTTTACCCTTATGCTTGCAACCTATGATTAAATGTTTAGCTCTTTTACCTGTATTGATGTAGGAACTATTTCATCGTCAATTCCTAAGTCGCCAAGGTGAGTGTTCGTATCCTGTATTTAATTCAACTCTATATGTGAGTGTTTATTACCTTTTCTCAAACTCTATATTAACTCAATATATGATGAGTAAATTCTACTACATTTATGTATAATATGAAAAATGCTATAATTATTTTCGGAACATTTTCTTGGTTCCTGGAAGGGTTTTAACATTCAAAACTTATTATTTCCAAATGTATCAATTTATTCAAATGTCATGAATCTTTCGAAATGTCATAATTTAAACAGCTCATTTATTTAAAGTGTCGATTACCACCGCAACAAATTATAAAGTATAGCCCATGTATGCGATGTAATGAAGCCCAAGTGGCTGGTCCTTTGGACCCATGAACCCGACTAGCAGGGTTGCACTTTGATCACTGTGCCATGTAATGAAAGGAACGTGTGTGTGAGTGGGTGGTTGGTAATTTGACATTCATGTAAAGATGTTATTTCCATGCAAATTATATAGATCATGTCATTATATTTCTAATTTATCATATGAAATTTCTACTGTTATTATCTTATCTTTTCTAGAAAGCAAACCTTTTAAATGATTATTTCCAAGGGTATGTTCATTCACTGAGCCTTCAGCTCACACTCTCCAATTATTTTTAAAACCCTTCTCAGGTGACGAAGTGACGATGATAGGCTATTACAGAACCCTTAGAAGAACAGAACATTTCGATAGAAGATAAAGATTATCTTCTTGATGCAAATGAAGAGTAGATGATTATTAGATATGTAGAATATTTAGAAGAGTTATGCCTTCAAATGTAATAGTAATTTTCAAGATTCATGTAGACTTCAATATATAAACATAATTAAGCTATGATTGCTTCCGCTAGAGCTCTGTTTAATTACGAAGAGGCCTAGAGGCCGGTCTCGAGCCCAGAATTTTGAAGTCGAATTTTGGGGTCGTGACAGTTGATACCAACTGTCACGACCCCAAAATCCATCCGTGGATTTTGAGTGTGGGACCGACCTTGTGGGTCATCTTTAACCTGTACAGAGTCTAGCGGGAGCATACAAACATTTATTTAATATATTTAATTGAGGTTAGTAGAACCTCAAAGCCATACTTAATAAGTTTACAAACAGAGTTCTAGGCTTACAACGCCTTCAAATACAGTACTAGCAAGGAATTTATTCTAGGAATGCTTAAAATACAATAAGGGGACTTTCTAAAATAGGGATCCTTCCAGGGCATCTAGAAGAGGGTCCTCTCCTTCTATAGCTATCTCTCTCTTTCTCCTTTGATCTACCTTTCCCCCCTCTTTTCCTCTCCCTTTAAAGTCACTCCATTTCCCCCTCTCTCTCTCTATCCCTCTCACCATTCTCTCTCTCTCTTTGACGAACCTTTCTCCGTCTGACCTTCCCTCTCTCTTTCTTTTTCTCTTCTTCTTCCTTCTGCCTCTTGGCAGAAACTCATCTCCTCCTAAAAAAAAAAAAAAAAACCCTCAACCAACCCAGATCTGAATAAGAGGAAGGTAAAACAAGCCAAAAAAAATGGTTTTTAAGAAGGCTGTTAGTCGTTGTGGTGCATGCGAGTATAACAGAAGACGGTGTAGAAGTGACTGTTCCTTGGCTCCCTACTTTCAATACGCAGGGAGTATGAAGGATTATGAGGCAATTCACGAATTTTTCGGATATAGGAATTTTCTGCGCCTTATTGAAAGGGTCTCTGAGGCAGATCATCAACAAACTATCAAATCCCTTGTGTATGAAGCCACAGCTAGGCTTCAGGACCCCATTTTGGGTTGTGTTTCCTATGTCTTTTTCCTCGAGCAACAAGTTCTAGAACTGAAGGAACACGTCTCACAACTTCAAGCTCAATCAAAAGAAGAGTCACCCAAACAATCCAAAGAGCCTAATCTAGATCCTTGGCTCAACTATGCCATGGAAGATCTAGATCACAACATAGAAAGCCCTTGAAAGTGTTCCAATCTCATTTCTCCCACCACAACTACTCCAATCTCTTCTGAAATCTCTAGCCCTACCCATATCCCCCCTGTCACTCAAATTTGTACAACTTCTCCAAGTCTGTTGGATCTCACTGCTCCCAACACGATCTCTCCAGTCCGATCTTTGCAATCTAACAACAACCACCAAACTTCTCCAAGTCTGTTGGATCTCACTGCTCCCAACACGATCCCTCCAGTCCGGTCTTTACAATCTAGCAACAACCACCAAACTTCTCCAAGTCCGTTGGATCTTACTACTCCCAACATAATTTCTCCAGTCTCTCGTCCTACCCACACCACCTCTATTACTCCAACTTGCTCTTGCTGGTCTAATTTAGTCCAACACTCACAATCTAAAAAGTCCCAGATTCTTTTGGATCAAACGAAAAAAATGGAGGTCCCAAAATATCCAAATCTTCCCCCAAATCTTCAAGTAAGTTCATCAAAAACACCTACTCCATCCACTGATCCTTACTATTTCTTCACTGTTAATAACTTAGCTCAAAACTCTTTCTTGGGTTTAATTAAAGAGATGGAGAGTCAACATGTCTTTAAAAAGAAAAGAAAGAAAGTCACGAGGTGGCTTGAGTCTTAGAATTAAGGCTCTTTTTGTTTAAAATAAAAAATAAAAAATAAAAAAAATAAAAAAGAAGAAGAAGAAGGTGGAATGAACATCATGGTCCGGTTTCGAGGTAGTCCTTGTACGTTGAGTGTGCGTGGGATTGAGCCCACATGTCTTACTACGCGTGTCCCTCCACCAGCTTAATGTAGTTTGGACCTTTGGGTATTGTTTTATAGGGCAACTGGGAGGGTAAGCATCCCAGGACGGTATTGTCCTCAGAAGTAAGTCCTGAAGAGCATTAACCCAGGGTTCTGTGGAACGGACTATAGGATCTATATGGTTGCTGAAAAGCGCGTAGGATGTCGTTAGCATTCAACCTCTGAAAGGAAGCCTCACGTTGGCAGAACACTGTTCCCACTCATTAAAATCCAAATGTACATTTGTATCATTGTAACTTTTCATATAAAAAAAAAATTGTTCTTGGAAACTTGGCCCGCCCTTGCAATTCAAATCATTTGTTGGATGGGGTGGCTTTACCAATGAACAATGGGTTGATGAAATGTAAGGGTTTTCTTGTTGTTCTCTTTTCGCTCTTATATGTATCAAAAATATCATCAATAAAAAGAGAATGTCAAAGATTGTGTAAATACATGAGCAACCAGTCATATGTGTTGTTTCCCAGCCATTCAGGCCATGCACTGTTTCTATACCCTGTACCAACAGTCTGATTCTCCATCACCCACAAGCCTTTGGTCACTCTCGCAAAAGGCCAATACTTCAACCACTGCCTAAAATTTCACTCCTTACAAAGCATCAAAACGCCACACTGGGGCAGTTTCTCCACTACTAAATATATGCATTGTCTGCTTTGTATAAGTACATACATTTAAAAAAAAAAAAAAAAGATAAAAGATACAAAATAAAAATAAAAAAAATATATTTTTTTTTAATTGCCTTTTTTAGCACCTAATAAGATAAGTTTGGGGACCAAACTTCTTTAAGTAGGGAAGAATGTAATGACCCGAAAATTTAAAGCGTATATTAAAATATAAAAAAAAAATAATTATTTTGGTCAGAGAAATATACCAATTTTGAGATTTTACAGTATAATATTATCTGTGTGCATGCGTGGTCGCGTGAGCCTGCCACATGGGATGATCTCCCATATGAAACTTGGTTGGGCAGTATGTTTGGGCGTGTGTATTGCGTGTGTGATGTGTGTGTGTGTGTGTGTGACAAAAGTGTGATGTAAGTGTGTGTTGTATGCTTGGTGGCTAAGTAAAATTGAATTATATATACACACCTCTCAATCACTCACCAACTCTCTGCCTCTCTTTGCTCTGTCTCTCTGTCTCTCTCTCTCTCTCCCATGGCTGATATATATATGCATATATATATAGATAATTGCATATAATTATATATACACCTACAAGAAGAAATTTGGAAAGCTAGCTTGGGCTGTCAATTGGATTCTCTGTCCCTCTCTGTAATTCAAATTGGTGGTTAAGGGTCCGAAAATAGCGAGCAGAAAAACAGTATCAAAAACTTAATTTCTTTATATCAAATGAAAGATATTAACTCCCTTATAATCCCCCAAGAACAGTTTTTCCATAGCCTTAACCAATCATCACGAATTTGTAATTTTTCCATAGACCCACTTCGCAGTTTTATCCAAAATTCGCGCTATTAACTCAAAACTGGGATCCCAAACTGATATAGATGGATAGAGCTCGTCGAGATGATCAATTTTCATATAGAGTTTGCTTAATTTCGTTAAGAAATGAGTGAGTTATGACCATTAAAAGATTGGAATTACAATCTGCCCAAACAGGGCATTCTGCCCAGTTTATTTCCGAAAATTTCATTTACACCCTGAAAACTGTAAACGAACATATAAAGGTCTACAGATATTGGATTTGATAACAGTTTCAAGCTTAGTACTTGTAATTGTGTTTATTTTCATCTGATATATTAATTTTTCAATTTCTGATAATTCTCATATTTTAGTGTATTTACAGAATGACCCCTAAACTTTTAAAAAGGGTATTTTTAGTCATTCTAGGATTTTGGTACACTCATTATAAATCATTTATATATTCTATGATGATATTATGATAATATATACTATTTTATAATTTTGATAATTATAAAACTATAGAATAATATTATTTTACTATTTATCAATTGATTTAAATAGAGATTGATTATTTTATCGTCGCTATTATATTTCTTAAACTATGGGAAAAATACAAAAATGTTCTTGTGGCATTTTATGACCATTAAAAATAGTTCCACACTTAAATTATGGTATTTGGGTATGAAGATGGAATTACGGTCCGATTATAACTATTTTTATAAATAGTGTTTATAAATAAGTTAGGCCTTGTCAGATTATAAATTAAATGAATGAAATCCCTTATATTTCAGTATTATTTTGTATCATTAGAATATAACAAATAGATAATATAATTAGGAATATTGGGGTACTAAGTATGAATAACTACTAATTCCTTTATATCCTTTGGGTAATAAAATTGGTAAAAGAAAAGTAATATGCTATTAATATTATGATTTTATAAAAGAATAGTTTAACGAATAAATTCTCACCTTTATGGAGATTATATATGAGCTTTACGGCTCAATAGTAACTATTTAAAAATAGTATTTTAACTTCCAAAATTCGTAGTAAATAATCTATAACTCAGAAAAATACGCTGTTAATTCTTATAGTCTCAAAATAATGTCTAATATCATATTTAAAAATTTGGAGACAGCCTGACACTGTTTCAAATACAACTTATTTGTAGGACCTACGTTTGTGTAGGAAACTCTGTTTTGAAGTAGGAACTACTACGGACTCCAAATTGAGTCCAGTTAGTGATGTTGAACTCAGTATAGTGCAAAGAACGTTATAGTGAAGTCTTGACATAGTTTTAGTATATTTACAGGAATACCCTAGAGAAGCCTTAATTACAACTTTACATTATGTTTACAATTAGATATTAAATGTCTAGTTTCTTTTACCTGTATTGATGTAGGAACTATCTCATCGTCAATTCCTAAGTCACCAAGGTGAGTGTTCGTATCCTGTATTTAATTCAACTCTATATGTGAGTGTTTATTACCTTTTCTCAAACTCTATATTAACTCAATATATAATGAGTAAATTTTACTATAATATGTAAAGTATCAAAATTACTAAAGTTATTTTCGGAACATTTTTCTTGGTTCCTGGAAGGGTTTTAGCATTCAAAACTTGTTATGTCAATTTATTCCAATGTCATGTATCTTTTGAAATGCCATCATTTAAAATGTTCATTTATTTAAAGTGTCGATTACCACCACAACAAATTATAAAGTATAGCCTATGTATGCGATGAAATGAGCCCGACTGTAGGGTTGCCTTTGATCATTGTGCGATGTATGTAATGAATGAATGTGTGCGTGAGTGGGTGGATGGTAATTTGACATTTATGTAAAGATGCTATTTTCCATGCAAATAGAACCTGTCATTATATTTTTATTTTATTGCATGAAATTTTAATGTTATTATCTTATCTATTCTAAAAAGGCAAACCTTTTAAGTGATTATTCCAAGGTTATGTTCATTCACTGAGCCTTCAGCTCACACTCTCCAAAATATTTTTAAAACCCTTTTCAGGTGACGAAGTGACGATGATAGGCTATTACAGAATCCTTAGAAAAACAGAACATTTCGATAGAAGATAAATATTATCTTCTTGATGCAAATGAGGAGTAGAACATTAAAAGAGTTATGCCTTCAATGTAATAACATTTCAAGATTTATGTAGACTTCAATATATAAACAGAATTAAGCTATGTTTGCTTCCGCTAGAGCTCTATTTAATTATGAAGAGGCCTAGAGGCCGGTCTCGAGCCTAAAATTTTGAAGTCGAATTTTGGGGTCGTGATAGTTGGTATTCTGGGCTCGAGACCGGCCTCTAGGCCTCTTCGTAATTAAACAGAGCTCTAGCGGAAGCAATCATAGCTTAATTATGTTTATATATTGAAGTCTACATGAATCTTGAAAAATACTATTACATTTGAAGGCATAACTCTTCTAAATATTCTACATATCTAATAATCATCTACTCTTCATTTGCATCAAGAAGATAATCTTTATCTTCTATCGAAATGTTCTGTTATTCTAAGGGTTCTGTAATAGCCTATCATTGTCACTTCGTCACCTGAGAAGGGTTTTAAAAATAATTGGAGAGTGTGAGCTGAAGGCTCAGTGAATGAACATACCCTTGGAAATAATCATTTAAAAGGTTTGCTTTCTAGAAAAGATAAGATAATAACAGTAGAAATTTCATATGATAAATTAGAAATATAATGACATGATCTATATAATTTGCATGGAAATAACATCTTTACATGAATGTCAAATTACCAACCACCCACTCACACACACGTTCCTTTCATTACATGGCACAGTGATCAAAGTGCAACCCTGCTAGTCGGGTTCATGGGTCCAAAGGACCAGCCACTTGGGCTTCATTACATCGCATACATAGGCTATACTTTATAATTTGTTGCGGTGGTAATCGACACTTTAAATAAATGAGCAGTTTAAATTATGACATTTTGAAAGATTCATGACATTTGAATAAATTGATACATTTGGAAATAATAAGTTTTGAATGTTAATACCCTTCCAAGAACCAAGAAAATGTTTCGAAAATAATTATAGCATTTTTCATATTATACATAAATCGTAGTAGAATTTACTCATAATATATTGAGTTAATATAGAGTTTGAGAAAAGGTAATAAACACTCACATATAGAGTTGAATTAAATACAGGATACGAACACTCACCTTGGCGACTTAGGAATTGACGTTGAAACAGTTCCTACATCAATACAGGTAAAAGAGCTAAACATTTAATCATAGGTTGCAAGCATAAGGGTAAAACTGTAATTAAGGCTTCTCTATGTCTTCACTATAACATTCCTTATACTACACCGAGTTTAACATCACTAACTGGACTCCATTTGGAGTCCGTAGTAGTTCCTAAATCATAATTTCTTACATAAATGTGGGTCCTACAAGTAAGCTGTATTTGAAAACGGTGTCAGATTGTCTCTAAACTCTTAAATATAATACTAGACGTTATTTTGAGACTATAGGAATTGACGGCGCATTTTTCTGAGCTATAGATTATTTATTACAAATTTTGGATGTTAAAATAGTATTTTTAAATAGTTACTCTTGAGCCGTAAGGCACATATATATAATCTCCATACGGGTGAGAATTTATTCGTTAAACTATTCTTTATAGAATCATAATAAGTATTACTTTTCTTTTACCAATTTTATTATCCAAAGGATATAGAGGAATTAGTAGTTATTCGTACTTAGTACCCCAATATTTCTAATTGTAATATCTATTTGTTATATCCTAATGATACAGAATAATACTGAAATATAAGGGATTTTATAAATTTAATTTATAATCTGACACGGCCTAATTTATTTACTAACACTAATTTTTAAAATAGTCGTAACCGAACCGTAATTCCATTTTCATACCCAAATATCATAATTTAAGTGTGGAACTATTTTTAATGGTCATAAAATGCCACAAGAACATTTTTTTTTTTGTATTTTTTCCATAGTTTAAGAAATATAATAGCTATGATAAAATAATCAAACCTCTATTTAAATTAATTGATAAGTAGTAAAATAATATTATTCTATGATTTTATAATTAACAAAATTATAAAACAGTATAGATTATCATAATATCATTATAGAGTATATAGATAATTTATAATGAGTTTACAAAATCCCAGAATGACCAAAAATACCCTTTTTAAAAGTTTAGGGGTCATTCTGTAAATATACCAAAATATAAGAATTATCAGAAACTGAAAAATTAATACTTCAGATGGAAATAAACATAATTAGAAGTACTAAGCTTGAATCCGTGATCAAATCCGATATCGGTAGACTTTTATATGTTCGTTTAAAGTTTTCAGGGGTGTAATTGTAATTTTTGGAAATAACTGGGCAGAATGCCCTGTTTGGGCAGATTGTAATTCCAAACTTCTAATGGCCATAACTTACTCATTTCTTAACGAAATCAAGCAAACTCTATATGAAAATTGATCATCTCGATGAGCTATATCCATCTATATCAGTTTGGGATCCCAGTTTTGAGTTAATAGCGCGAATTTTGGATAAGACCGCGAAGTGGGTCTATGGAAAAATTACAAATTCGTGATGATTGGTTAAGGCTATGGAAAAACTGTTCTTGGGGGATTATAAGGAAGTTAATACGAACATTTTGGCATAGGTTTCATGAGTTTTGGTGACGGTCGAAAAATCAAGCTCAAAGGGAGCTTTAATGGTGGACAGTCATGGCAGAGGCTTAAGGCCTCTATTTGGTTCATCTAGTGTGCAATATAAATCTGTGTGTATATATATATATATATTTATATATATGTGTGTGTGTGTGTATGTGCTTGCATAATTAAAAAGACATAGAAGAAGGTTACCTCTTATTTCTCTATGATTGCATAAGCCTTTGTGTGTGTGTATAAAGCAGAGAGAGAGAGAGAATGGAGAGGCAGTTGAGAGAGAGATGAGAGATTGTGTATTGTATTGGGGGTGGGTGTACTATATATAGATATAGAATTGCTTGGCCACTAAGTGGCTTCAAGCATAAGCCCACTATATACACACAACATAGTCACACGCACAAACTGTGCACTTTTGATTACTTTGGCACCATGTTCACAAGGGAAATCCTTGTGTGTGCTGTGTGTGTGTGGAGACGTGAGCCTACCACATGGGATAATCTCACATTTGACCTAACAAACTAAGTGCTCAGTGGGTGCGTGTGTATTATATGTGTTAGTGTGTAGTGTGTATTTGAGCAAGCAATCATATATATATATATATATATATATCCTACCCAAATACCCCCTTCAAATCAGGCCACATCAATCCCCCACTCACAGCTCACTCTCTTGAGTGCTGGACACACCATACGCACACACACGATTTGTTTAGTGTATAAATGCATAAGGTCTGTGTATATTATATTGTATGTATGTATTATGTGTTATGTATCTATATAAATTGAGAGAGGGAGAGAGCAGTGGGTAGAGAGAGAGAGAAGCCCAGAAAAGGAGAGAAAACACAAACACTCCACCATTTCCCTCATGCTGCCAATCCACACCACCACACACTGCACAATGAATAGTATATACATATATACCCATACATAAAATAGAGAAGAAGGAGGATTGGGAGACCACCATGGAAGAGACGCCGAGACCGAACCGAGGAGGTAAGTTCTGCCCGAACCCTCTCTGTAATTTCAATTCATCATAGACTCACACACACCCTCACAGACCACTCTTTGCAGCCTCACATGAAGTTCTGAGCTCCGGCCATGGCCGAGCGGCCATTAAAGCTCCATTTAAGCTTGGATTCTCAACCCTTACCAAAATGCATGAAATCTGTGTCAAAAGATCCGTACTAGACCCATTACACTCCCCTAAGAATAGTCTTGAACGATTGATAGCCAATAGTCACGAATTTGTGATTTTTCCCCTTAGACCCACTTTCGGTTTTATTCCAAATTCGTGCAAAATAGTTAGATTCGAGACCTCAAACTTATGTAGTTAGATCCGGCTCGTCGAGGCGATCGATTTTCATATAGGACTTGCGCAAATCCGATAATAAATGAGAGAGTTATGATTTATTTAATATTTATGTAAATATGTTTATATATATGTATAATATACATACACACTGCGTGAACTCACGCAGTAGGAAGAAGAATCCCAAGTGGGATTTCTTAGGGTGTAATACATTAATAGATATGTACGGTACATATTATTAATAATTAGTTAATTAATTTTAATTAATAGTTTAAAATGGTTTAAATGTTATTATCAAGTTATGATAATTCTGAAATATTAATATTTAACACTTTCTCTTATATTCTGAAATTATACTTTAATAATTAAATATTGCACTTATTATGTAATTAGTTTAAATAAAAAGTGCTAGTTTAAAATTATAATAAAAAGGTAATAAATACCTACTGGCCATTTTAAATTCCAAAAAATTTTATTATTATTCCTAAGGTCAAATACCTTTGATTCACAAATTACTTATTTATGAAACCCAAACTTTTGTATTTTCTGATAATTATTAATTATTTATAAAGGACCCGTTTGGATGTATTTAAATTATTTAAATACCAAACGAACTTCAAAAAAAAAAATATACAAGAAAAATACCACTAGCCTATTTTAAGGCCTAGTATTTAATAAAAATATCGATAAGAACCTAATGTCTTCCTAAATTATATTTTGTAAATGTGGGATCTCGCAGTCTATTATGAGACGATTTAAACTTCAATAATTCATAGAGAATAAACCGTAACTCAGAAAAATATACGGTCAGTTCCTAGAGTCTTAGAATAATGTCTAGTATTTTATTTAAAAGTTTGGAGATAATCCAACACTGTCTAGAATACAACTTGTGGGGCCCACGTTAAGTAGAAAACACCGCTTTAGAGTCCGAAACTGCCACGAACTCCAAATTGAGCCTAGTCAGTGGCGTTGGACTCAGAATAGTATAAGAATATCAATAGTGAAGGTTTTATATAATTTTAGAAAAATTACCAAAATACCCCTAAGAAAACTTTAATTACTGTTTTACTCCTACACTCGCGCCTTTTGCTTATATGTTTAGCTCTTTTATCCCTATTGATGTAGGAACTATCTCATCATCAAATGTCACGCCCCGGATCTACACATGTAAATCTAGGATACGTGGCACGCGCCACCAAGGCTCGTCCCCAGTCATTAAAGTTGCGAAAATCATAATAATAAAAGTTTTGATCAAAGAACTCAACACACTATTTTATTTTTCAAGGGTTTGAACACATATACCCAAACACATCTTGCCAAAATCTGTTTTCAAAAGTAACATTTTTGTAGGTCAAAGGGTCCCCAAAGATACCCCCTCGCCTAATTAGAAGTTACAGAAATACAACCCCGTCCCATAACCAATCAATATAACACGTCCCCTGTATTACAAGAATTTAAGCCGCAAACATTTTCTACACAAATCTAAATAAATAATTGATTACAATATTTCACAAATTTTATTTATTGAACATAGATCTAATAAATAGGAATTCAATTATAATCCCACGCCCACGAATACTCACCAATTCCATTTCTTTTCTTTTGAGCTCCACCTTGAACACCTACGATGGTTATTCAATAACCACTACAATATATAAGCTATATGCTTGTGAATAACATTAATTATGCATATGAATAATAAACATGCTCAATTTCATTTCACTACAACCAACTATAGTCTCCGGAAATTACTAGTTCACTTCCACCACTACCAACTAGTCCGCGGCTCCACTCCCTAAGCCCACGTGACCTAGTTATGACCCACGCCTCACGTGCAGTCCCATAGGCCTCTGGCGGCCGTGGTCGTCACCACATCGATTACCTCATGGTGGTATAGAACTAGCAATCCCATTGACCCAAATAAGCAACTTAACATGCTCACATAATTCATTACACCGTGCTTTCACAATCAAATTGGGCCTAATTTAACCACATGAATTTTGCCCATTAATAAACTAATAAGCTTTATTAAGCTTATTTAACATGCTTTTACATCACAAATGAACTTAAACATGAAACCATCCATATATCATAATTAATGTCACTCACCTCTTGGAAATCGCTCCTAAACTTGAGATTAAAGTCCTACTTGGGATCAGGTACAAATCCTATACAAAAACTACAAGTTATGAGCTAAAATCCCAAAATGGGTCGCGGAAAACTGTCACATAACTCAATAAAATTAGTACCAACGGATTAGACTCACCTCTAGGAGTCCGAATGTGTAGCCTATTTTGAAAACCGACATTGTTAAATGCGTCAATCGGCGACGAAGGCGTCACCGTCAACGTGAATCTCCTATATCTCTCTGCGTGCATGTGTTGGCCAAAAACAAGATGTAGAAGATGGTGAGTCATCTTCTAAGGTGTCCTATATATATAAATTCCCATTTTTATTATGAAACCCCCACTAGTTTATTAATTTTGCAATTATATCCCTACTATTTGTTAAACTGTATTAAAACTATCCCAAATCTAAATGGGTATTTGTCTATGTCTCGCATGGGTCCCATAAGTGGTCCCATATAATTAAATGAAGTTACTAATTAACCTACTAATTATATAACGTGTTTAATTCGTGCTCACAAAGGTACCCCTAATTGACCCCAAAAGTGGTCACTATCTAATAACATGATATCATTAACAATAAAACAATAAATCATTTAAGCCTTAATAAACAGATAAGCACATAAGGTGTTCCACATATAATGTCTCATCTCAACTGGGACCCACCAACACATGTCCCAACTTGAGATTGCCAAACTGGCCATAACTGGGTTCCCAACTGGACACCCATAAACAACTTAGTGGGTCAAGGCCCACATCTCACAAATACTCAAATCATCATTAAATGATTAATAATGCATGCTAAATATTATTAAAATAATTCACGGGAGCGGGTGTTACATCTCTCCCCTCCTTAAAAAGAAGTTTGTCCTCAAACTTGCGTCATTGCACAGGTCAACCGATCACAAATCACAAATGGTCTGCTCGATCGAATGATCATAACATTAAACTCAACCAATAAAATTACCGTAGCATGCAATACTAGATATTTCCGATTGGAAATTCCCTTTGGATGCTCAATATACATCGATCAGATCTTCTATACCCAAAAACCCTTTACGTGCTAGTACACAATGCCGCTCTCACAGATCATATTATAGAATCAGTAGTTTAGTACACAGATATATAATATGCACAAATCAAAACCCATCATCTCAATTCATACCGAAAATGGTCTCAGCAATACCCGTTTTCACTCTTGTTTTGATCATATTGATGTATACCCCAAAATACTTTGTAAGGCACAATTCAGACACTTTAACCGTCAATTGACATTACTCAACAATTTTATCAGCATTACATGCAATTTCCACTCTTACTTGAAATACAGCACATATATTTGTCCTCTAAGATTTCAATTTACCCGCTCAATCACAATTCCAAACCCATAGGTCTTCAACTCATAACATCCATTTTCACTTACCCACAACGACTTTAGAAGCAGTGCAGCAAAGACAACCAAATATACCATTCCAGGAATTCTTACCGATTTATTACCCCTAACAAATTATCACTTTACTATTCCCGATCCCTTTTTGGTTATACCGAACCCTTTCTTGTTAACATAAACAATTCTGGAATTAACGACCCAAATTTGTAATTCTCCATGCCATAATTTACACGTACCCCTTTGTGTATCCACATATATTCTGATGTACAACATAATCCCATTTTTCAACAATCCCCAAAAATTTTCGCGAGACGGTTCTCAAAATCCATTACTTTAATTACAAGTATCACTAACCACAGTTGCCATTACTATCCACTTTACACCACTTAAAACATAATTCATTTCCTAATTTCTGCAAACCTTGAATCTCTCATGTCATTATGTATTTTCAATTCTCACATCATAAATCAAGTTCAATTTCAGACAATACCAAGACAAATCTATCAACATTACAATTTGTCAACTTACCATATCCAAATGCTCAACATTTCCCCTAAACTTTCACTTTAGAAATTTTAAGTTTGATCTAAATCCCAAAATCAAATACCATAAATGTAGTCATTTCGTAACCGTACAATCCCCGTCATATATGTAAGAATTTCATAAAAGATTTCCAAACTTCTAAATAGCTTTCCACAACTTCCCTTCTCAGTACCAATTTCTCTTTCCCCCAACAATGCAAGAGGTTCTTATCACTAAAATTCTAGAGACTCAACTTTCCCAGTCTTTCCTTTAATCAACCTCTATTACAACTTTACAGTAATATCCCACTTGTTATCCAGTCTCACTTTATTACATTTCAGGCATAGGTTATACCACACTTATCCAAGTACTCCTTCAAAGCAACAAGCAAATAGATTTCATTTCGCAAATCGTCATTCTTTATCGTTCTTGTGATATTTCCAACAATTAAACCCTCTTTCCGATAAGACTTTTTATTTCTTATTTAGAAATCCAAGATGCCCTTCACAATCAAATTCCCACAAATTCAACTAGTTCTAATACCAATATCCTCAAATTACGATTCATACCAAACTTTCATAGGTCAAATCACACATGAAATACCTCTCGTTCATGAAATTTCTGAATCCAACCAATTCAACTCAAACTCTTTGAATTCTGAAACTCATCCGTATACACTGTCAGTTTATTCAGTCAACCAAACTTTACCACCTCATCATGCCTCAACCAATAACGGTTAGTTTAAACTTTTGTTTAAAATCTTTTAAAGCTTTTGCATTTAAGACCCAGTGAGTAGAATAGTCATTTGAAAATATTTTATTCATATATAAATATATATATTTTTCTTCTTCTTCTTTTTTTTTTTCCAAACCACACACAAAATAAAATATTTTGAATGAGGAATTCAACGGCGAAAATGATATGCATTTCGAACTTCATAGAACAAGTTTTGAACATTTTAATACTTGAAATTCCAAAACTCCATCAACAAACCACATAATAACTCTGTCTATATTTTGCCCACGGAAACCCAATCATTCAAGCGGAAATCGATGTGTCAGAAATGTTAAAGCATATCCTCTGAATAATAACACAACTCCCAAACCCATTTGATATAGCCTCAACTTTTATTGCAACTTCCCTCTTGAATGGAAAATATTTTAAAACATTTTTTTTTTCAAATATTTAAAATAACTTAAAAATGAATTTCAAAATTTCTTGAACATTCTTCAACACAAGTGGAATCAATAAATTCAATGCAACCATTCTGATGTACTCATCTCCATCTGCAAAATAACTTTTCACGTTTACAAAAGAAATGCTTTTTTTTCAAAAATAACTTTAAAATTCCACAATCTTATAATGCTACATTTTGCTCGTGTGAATCTTTCATTTCACTAAAATTCTACAACTTAAATCCAACCATTCTAAACCTCAAGAGTAAATCCCCGATCATCATCCAGGTAATCCATTGTAACCACATTTGGTTCTAAACATAACTTTTCCATCCCTTTTCCTAAAAATCATTCCTTCGGTCCTTTATTTCCAAATTTAAATCCCAAATCCCTATTAAATTATGCACCCCCTTATAATTATCCAAGCAACCCTTCACTTGTAAAAGCGGATCCTTGCCCTAACTCCTAAGGTTAATTTAATTCCTTTTTACCCATTCACGCATTCTCCAGTCTTTTCTCATCATAATCAGTTATAACAAAATTTCTATTCATCCGTTACAGCCTACGTTGACATATCAAATATATAACCATTCAATTTTCCCCAATTGATCCCAACTTTACCCGTGACAAACATCAATACACCGTAATAGGGTCGAGAGATTCCTCAAACCCAATAAGAATAACCAATCAATACAACACCGTAATAGGGTTGAGAGATCCCTCAAACCCATTAAGAATAACCAGTTAGTACAACACTATATTAGGGTTGAGAGATTCCTCAAACCCAATAGAAAATAATTATATGGTTGAGAGATTCCTCAACAAATTCATATAATAAAACCAACTGTATAACCCCGTCATTTCCAACTATCCCAGCAAACCCCATATACACCCCAATTCTCAAGAAATACCCTGAATTTGGTAAATATACCTCAAACAAGATAAGAATACGAATCTCCGAATAAATAAATCAAGTAAATAGTAGCCACATAACGGGTGCCCCAAATACCATACTCACATGACTAACCCTATAGAAAGCTAGACCATTATGATCATACCCCTCCTCAGAGAATTAGGAAAATAATAAGAAAACCCACCATAAGTAGCAGTGTCAACATAAATACCCATAACGCCCATAATATAAATATTATGAGAAAATCGCAATATTCAATACCACAATTCTCATATTGAAGAGTCAACAAATAATAAGAAGACCCTCCGTAATAAACAAATCCCGAAACCCGAACCATTGTCGGAAGTATAATAATGAATATCCATATATAAGAATACCCGATCACATACTCAATTCATGGATCCATACCCAAAAGACTTTCTATACAGCATGACCATCTTTTTTTTCCATAACCCATTCACCACGTCAAGTGTTAATAACATAATCCAAATCCTCAGAACCAAACACTCATACCAATCCCAGTAAATAATAAATAATTATCTCTGACATAAATCCCAAGTCAATATCAGAATGTAGAAGCTTCAATAATATCCCATAACTCAATAACCCAAGTTAAAATACTCATCATAAATTATCATCCAATAATCCGTAGAAAATCACTCCCCCTTTTTTTTTTATATTACCCAAACTTTATCCCGGAGTCATACTCTCATAGAACATCATTAACTCAGAAAACACAGTTTTTACACCTTAATTCTTACCAATAGCATAAGCTTTTAACATTCTTATAAATCCTAGAATATTCCTTTAATCTTCCACCATTTCAATCTTCTCTAAACATAATCAAAATGCCTCACTGAACTCATTCTTATCGTCATATCTGACATCTCATCACAGCTCTAACCAGCATCTCATCACTCCCGTACATTTTATAATGTAGATGGTAACATGCAACATGATGCTCATGCTAATATCATGCAACACACATCATATAAACATTTGACATACAATTATATGCCATGCCAATTTTATCACATGCATATATGGTTTTTTTTTTCCTTTTTATATGTAACTCCGTCACATAACATGCACATCACTCACAAGTCGTCGTCTCTCGTACCCAAGTTTCTAGCCTATTGCTCTGATACCACTAAATGTCACGCCCCGGATCTACACATGTAAATCTAGGATACGTGGCACGCGCCACCAAGGCTCGTCCCCAGTCATTAAAGTTGCGAAAATCATAATAATAATAAAAGTTTTGATCAAAGAACTCAACACACTATTTTATTTTTCAAGGGTTTGAACACATATACCCAAACACATCTTGCCAAAATCTGTTTTCAAAAGTAACATTTTTGTAGGTCAAAGGGTCCCCAAAGATACCCCCTCGCCTAATTAGAAGTTACAGAAATACAACCCCGTCCCATAACCAATCAATATAACACGTCCCCTGTATTACAAGAATTTAAGCCGCAAACATTTTCTACACAAATCTAAATAAATAATTGATTACAATATTTCACAAATTTTATTTATTGAACATAAATCTAATAAATAGGAATTCAATTATAATCCCACGCCCACGAATACTCACCAATTCCATTTCTTTCCTTTTGAGCTCCACCTTGAACACCTACGATGGTTATTCAATAACCACTACAATATATAAGCTATATGCTTGTGAATAACATTAATTATGCATATGAATAATAAACATGCTCAATTTCATTTCTCTACAACCAACTATAGTCTCCGAAAATTACTAGTTCACTTCCACCACTACCAACTAGTCCGTGGCTCCACTCCCTAAGCCCATGTGACCTAGTTATGACCCACGCCTCACGTGCAGTCCCATAGGCCTCTGGAGGCCGTGGTCGTCACCACATCGATTACCTCATGGTGGTATAGAACTAGCAATCCCATTGACCCAAATAAACAACTTAACATGCTCACATAATTCATTACACCGTGCTTTCACAATCAAATTGGGCCTAATTTAACCACATGTATTTTGCCCATTAATAAACTAATAAGCTTTATTAAGCTTATTTAACATGCTTTTACATCACAAATGAACTTAAACATGAAACCATCCATATATCATAATTAATGTCACTCACCTCTTGGAAATCGCTCCTAAACTTGAGATTAAAGTCCTACTAGGGATCAGGTACAAATCCTATACAAAAACTACAAGTTATGAGCTAAAATCCCAAAGTGGGTCGCGAAAAAACTGTCACAGAACTCAATAAAATTAGTACCAACGGATTAGACTCACCTCTAGGAATCCGAATATGTAGCCTATTTTGAAAACCGACATTGTTAAATGCGTCAATCGGCGACGAAGGCGTCACCGTCAACGTGAATCTCCTATATCTCTCTGCGTGCATGTGTTGGCCAAAAACAAGATGTAGAAGATGGTGAGTCATCTTCTAAGGTGTCCTATATATATAAATTCCCATTTTTATTATGAAACCCCCACTAGTTTATTAATTTTGCAATTATATCCCTACTATTTGTTAAACTGTATTAAAACTATCCCAAATCTAAATGGGTATTTGTCTATGTCTCGCATGGGTCCCATAAGTGGTCCCATATAATTAAATGAAGT
This sequence comes from Hydrangea macrophylla, assembly GCA_033977485.1. Lineage (NCBI taxonomy): Eukaryota > Viridiplantae > Streptophyta > Magnoliopsida > Cornales > Hydrangeaceae > Hydrangea > Hydrangea macrophylla. Next base: position 13,459,082 of record CM066999.1, on the reverse strand, counting down.
TACTAATTAACCTACTAATTATATAACGTGTTTAATTCGTGCTCACAAAGGTACCCCTAATTGACCCCAAAAGTGGTCACTATCTAATAACATGATATCATTAACAATAAAACAATAAATCATTTAAGCCTTAATAAACAGATAAGCACATAAGGTGTTCCACATACAATGTCCCATCTCAACTGGGACCCACCAACACATGTCCCAACTTGAGATTGCCAAACTGGCCATAACTGGGTTCCCAACTGGACACCCATAAACAACTTAGTGGGTCAAGGCCCACATCTCACAAATACTCAAATCATCATTAAATGATTAATAATGCATGCTAAATATTATTAAAATAATCCGCGGGAGCGGGTGTTACATCAAATCCCTAAGCTATCAAGGTGAGTGATTCATATTCCTATTGCTGATTCTACTCCTCTCGAGTGAATCTGATCCTATCTTCGAATATTAATATTATGAAATTGCTATTATTCAATTGGGGACATTGTCGCTTGGTTCCACTGAAATAGGTTTATGCTCATTACATGTCATAACCTAGACTTTCTATGTTATCATACGATACATTCATTTATCCATGTACCTTGTTATTCAGATTTTAGACATTCGATCAATTATTCATTGTCAATTACCACTACAACAAATTATAAAGTATAGCCTATGTATGCGATGAATTGAGCCCGACTGTAGGGTTGCCTTTGATCATTGTGCGATGTAATAAAAGAATGTGTGCGTGAGTGGGTGGTTGGTAATTTGACATTCATATCAATTTGTTTCAATTCAATATCATTGACTTCTCATTTATTCCGTATTTCATATCGATAATGTTGATTCTCTTTTACTTCGTATTCATTATATTAATGTCATTGAAATTGATATATCCTTTTTCGAGTATAAACAATTCCTTTTGAGATCTTTTAAACAGGTTATATTCATTCACTGAGCCTTACGCTCACACTCTCCAAATTGTTTTAAAAACCCTTTCAGATGACAAGGACATGTCCTATGCTGATCCAAATGAGGAACAGGAGATAGCTATAGAAGGAGAGGACCCTCTTCTAGATGCCCTGGAAGGATCCCTATTTTAGAAAGTCCCCTTATCGTATTTTAAGCATTCCTAGAATAAATTCCTTGCTAGTACTGTATTTGAAGGCGTTGTAAGCCTAGAACTCTGTTTGTAAACTTATTAAGTATGGGTTTGAGGTTCTACTAACCTCAATTAAATATATTAAATGAATGTTTGTATGCTCCCGCTAGACTCTGTACAGGTTAAAGATGACCCACAAGGTCGGTCCCGCACTCAAAATCCACGGATGGATTTTGGGGTCGTGACAGTTGGTATCAGAGCAACTTGGGAAAGTCATTCCAAGTCATTAGTCATCAACTCATCATTAACACACTAACACTATGTTTGGGAGTTTTAAAATGGGGAGAAAAGAAGAGAAAAAGAGAGAAAGTTTTCTTTTGTTTGCGAGTTTTAATTATGAGAGAAAGGGAGAGAAAAGGAGAGAAAAGTAACCCCTACTTTCTTTCTATTTCTTTTTCTCCAAATTGGGAAGAAATGGAGAGAAAAGAAAGTGATGATTAATGATTTTTTATTAATACCCATAACACCCTTTATTTAATTCTTAACAAATTTAAATTCTATCCAAGTCCTATGGTTAATATAATACAATATTAAATACGCAAAAAAAAAAAAAAAAAAAAAAAACTCACGTTAATCACAAACACATCTTCCACAAGTTTTTGGATACTCTCCGGCTCTTCTTCATTGGTATTTCTCATCCTTTATATGCAAAAATTAAAAAGGTACAATTGATGGATAGAATGATAATTTTTTATTCTTTTCTTTACAATTCCCAAACAAGAGGAAAGAAAGTAACTTTCTCTTCTCTCCTAAACTCCCCAACAACATGAAATAACCAATAATCATTTCTCTTCTTTCTTTTCTCCCCCTCACTTATGACTTTTTCTTTCTTTTCTTTTCACTCTTAAACTCCCAAACATAGTGTAAAGCAGTTTGATTCTTCAGTTCGTCTCCACCTTCACTGGCTTCACCAAGTCCAGTTCTTCTTCCTTTGGAAGATTTCCTTCTTATTGTTCGCAAAAAAAAGAAAGAAAGTCCAGGCGTGCTCAATAAAGAAAAGGCCAGACAGATCTAACGGCCTGGTTTGCATTGCAGAGTCAAGACAATGTTGTCTTCCGGGAAATCTGGAATTAATATTTATGGATTTTGATTGTTTCTCAGTCAAATGGCAACCAAAACTCCACATATCACCGACTCTTAAATCAGTTTTTTTTTTTTAAAATTTATTATTATTTTTTTTTCTTATAATTGTTTTTGGCGTCTTCACAAGTTCTCCCAACAATTGTTCAAACCCATTTTGATCAACACATTTAATTTTGCTTTTCAACAAAGGTCAGAGTACTTTTTTGACAAATTCGTGTACAGGGTTTCATTTCTGTTTCCAAACGGACAAGTGTAGTGTTTGACAATTCGAACTGGTTTTTTTTTTGTTGAAATTTTCTTTTGTTTTGTGGGGTTTTTAATCTAGCTTGATTATGATTGTTTGTGGGTTTCTGTGTTGACAGTGAGTTTGATGGATAACAGATTCTGTATTGTTTGACAATTCGATCTGAAAGATTCCCATCCCAAGTTGCACATTTTGTGCTGGATCATATTGTAAATCCCGGGTATGGCCCTTGTATATTTGAAGGTGCCATTGGGCTTCTTTTTATTTGATTAACCATTTTTCCGAAAAAAAGAAAAAAGAAAAAAAAGGCAATTCGGACTGGGTTTTTTTTTTGGGAAATTTTCATTTGTTTTGTGGGGTTTAATCTAGTTTGATTATAATTGTTTCTGGGTTTTTATATTGGCAGTGAATTTGATGGATAATAGTTCACAAGATCTTTGCAATGGTGAGGAGGGCGATGGAGATGGAAGGAACAATACTTGTTCCATGTCTTCCACATCTAGTAGTCCATCGTATCGATTGTTCGGTAGACAATCAACAATTCATCAGTTAATGGGTGGTGGGAAAGGTATAATATATAGATCATTCTGCTTATTATCAAAGTTACATTCATGCTCTAGTGCGCACTGGGCGAACGCACTAAGCCAGATGGGGCGGGTCACCCATACACGCTCGGGTCGTCGGGGCAGGTTCCTTGCTTTTTAAGCCTAGCTTACCTAATGCGTTCGTCCAATGCGCTTACCCAGTGCGCACTAGAGCCCGACTGATCAAAATTATATGTAGTTGTATAAATTTAAGAAGCACCAGTGCAAGTGCAGGGATACGGATGTGGATGTGTATGATTCGTCAATTTTTCAAAAATTAAGGGTGCGGGTTTTGGGGTACTTTTGTAAAATATATATAATTGTATATTCTCTAAACTCTGATTCTTTATTTATTTATGCAATTAAGACAAATAATAAGCATCAATAAGCAATACTTCCCTTTTGACATGTAATCCAATTCTAATTCTAAAACCGACTCCAAATTTTTCAAAATTAAATTAGAGTCCCCCTTTTATGAAAAAAAGTAAAAAAAAAAAAAAAAAAAAAAAATAGAAAAGTACCTGCTCCATCGAGAAGAATCCATGCCGGTATGAGTGTGAGTGTGCATCACTTGCGGATTTTTTTTGGGACATTTTAGATGGTTTCGTGCTTCCTTGGTGTAAATGTGTGCATATTTGTACGGGTGCATGTGTGCATCGAGTGCGGATTCTTAGACATTTTAAAAGAATCCATGCTTCGATGCTATAAATAATAAATGTATGCGCATATTTATATGGAATATATTGAACTCTGACTTGTACAAGGTCCCCAAATGTGTATTGATCACATGAGATTTTGGGAGTATATATCCATCTCTATATTCATTGATATATGAATAGTAAAAGAGAAGTTAATGGGTTGCATAGAGATCTTATGGAGTATCGTTCCAGTGAGGAAGTTTTTAACTGAGCAGTCTTAACTCTTAAGTCCCTAACGATGAACCTCAAGGTCAAACTAGCATTTTTGTAAATTGGACCTTTTTTTTTTGTTTGGGTGGGGGGGAATTATTGGAGACAAAGAAAGTTCGAAATTCACCATTCAGATCATCAAGCAGTATTTTTTTTTCCTTCAAGGAACTTATTTGACTTATCTAACGTTCACTTTGTTCTTAGTTGCTGATGTTATTTTGTGGAAACGGCAACATGAGTCATGTGGTATCATTGTTGTTGCTACTATTGCATGGCTCATTTTTCAGTGGTCAGGATTGTCATTCTTTTCAATTTGTTCTGATGTCTTGCTGTCCTTGATTGTGGTGCTGTTTCTTCGGGCCAACTACGCAGTTTTTACAAATAAGTATGGCCGTATAACCCCTCTTTATGCAATGCTTACACGCATGGTTGTCGTCGTGCGAAATCTAATTGCAAATCGCTTTCAAAATTGTGAATCCACGTGATCCATAGGGTTCACTTTATATATATATATTTTTTAATGAATAGATACCAATATACATCTACGTGCCATATTCCTATTAACCTTTAAAAACACGTATAGATATTAAAATGAACAAAACAATAATTTAATACAAGTTTCATGCAATATAAGGCTCAAAATGTTGAAAGTTTTCAACTTAAAGCTCCAAAGTTTAAAATTATGGACCATGCATTGTATTTGGATGTATGAATCTACTTATGAATCGCCCGATTCCAACAACCATGCTTACATATTCCTCATTGGTTTAGTTTTGAAAAGATTCACCCTTACTGTGTTTGTTTGTGCAGGCAACTTCAAACTCTACATGAACTAGTCTTGTCAGAAGAAATGGTCAATAATGCTGCTGCATCATTTCGTGTCAAAATTAATCAAGTGTTGGTTATGGCTCATGATATCGCCTTTGGTAACGACTTCAGAGTTTTTCTTAAGGTCAGTGGCAATCAAATGCATAAGGATAAGATTTTCTGTAATGTCTGGTCATTTCTTAGATTCTAATCATCTTCATTCGAGCGTACATAGTTGGATGAAAAGGACATAAAATTCAAACATAAAGCGAATCTGAAAAAAAAAATTTGTTTTTGAAGGGCCTGTTTGAAATTGCTTGAAATAAAATCTGGTTCAGTCCCAGTTTCACTTTCTATCTATTTTTTTGAGAATCAAGGTTATGTTAGTTTGACGAAAAACCAGTTTTAAGAGAGATTAGACTCGGCACCCCAGAACAAGAAATTGACACTCATCAAGCACTTGAATTTATAGACATGTTCACTTATGAACACTGGACCCAGTTCTTTGCCTTCTCAAATAGCTCCCAAGGGAACCTTAATGTTGATTTTTTTGTTTCCGAATACAGAAGGTAGTTGTGAAGGGTGGTATGGTCTCTAGTACTTAAAGAGTATATTTGAAGAGCATATGCAACATGGAATTCCATACGAATATTAGTATCGATGAAGTTTTACCAACTGGGTTGGATTTTTACATCTTGTCTAGTGTGCCTCATGAACATCTTATTTAGCATACCTATGGCAAATGTACAGGTGGTGGTCTGTCTGTGGCTCTTGTCCCTCATTGGTAGCTTGATGTCTTTCTTCACACTTGCGTATGTTGGTATGTGCGTTATCCTTCAATTTTCAACTGTTTACAATAATTTTGAATGTATGTCTTAAATCTGTCCCTTTTTTCCCCTTTTAATCACGTAAAAATTGGGCAATTTATACTCAGTTGATAGAGTATATGTCCTCTAAATAAAATAACAAATAGATAGTGGATGCTGTTAGAGGGTACATGCGCCTTGGTGCAACGGGGAGGTTTCTCAATTCCAACCTTGGGGTCTACATGGGGGGATAAGGCTATGTGCATCTAACATTATCCTACGTAGAATTCAGGGGTTCGGTTCAAATGCAATTCAATCTTAATCTTTGCTATTCAGCCTATTCTTTCGAATTGTGTAGGTTTGGGACCTATGGAACAGTTATTCTTGAACGAATAATGTTGGGACATAAAAGGGTCACAAAAGGATGTGGCATCCCATGTGGCAGTAGGACCCACCACACTTAACTCCGGTCACAAAGAGATGCTCACAAAAGGATGTGACATCCCATGGATTGAGTTAAGTGTGGTGGGTCCTCCTGCCACATGGGATGCCATATTCTTTTGTGAGCATCTCTTTGTGACCCTTTTGTGTCCAAGCATTATCCTTTTTGAACTCACGACTTTCTAGACAAAAAGAAAAAGGAATAGAAAAAAGAAACAAAAACATAGTGGAAGTTTAATTTGGCCTTCAATTCAAATCAATTCAACCTTGTTCATTGTTACCAGAAATGTAATGCACTCGACTTAGATCATGTAAACCACTAACGATTGATCAGATTCTGTTGGACATCTCAATGATCCATATTATACCTATTCCGAACCAGCCTAACGGCCTCACACCATGTATATTATACTCAGGCTGAGATGTGTTTATGGTTTAGGTGATAGCTGTTATATAGTGTTATGGTGGTGCATGTGAAATTTGGTATTGCAATTGATAACTTGCATTTTGTTTGGTTTTGTTATTTGATTAATCACTTATGGAGTCATAAGTTAATCCCTTAGAACCTCCAATTTAGTAGGATTTTGATTCGGCCAATCTGAATGTGGATTGATGATAACTATGATGTTACTTAACTTTTGTATTGGGGAACTTCACTGTGATATGAACCTTAAGGCTCGGTTTTGTCAGCGAATTTAGAGAAGGAAAAGGAAATTAAGAAAGAAAACTATTTCGCTAGTGTTTTGCTCGATGCAGAAACAACATTAGAAATTAAATTCTTCAAAACATAATGGAAACTCAAGAAATTAGGAAGGGGAGTGAGGGACTTAGAATGGCCCCTCAATCATCAAAATCACCAGTCCAATGGGAGTGGTAAAAGGGGTTGTATTATAAATATACAACCGAAGGGTAGAGAGAGAGAGAGGTTGTATTATAAATATTCAACCGAAGGGGGGAGAGAGAGAGAGAGAGAGAGAGAGAGAGAGAGAGAGAGAGAGAGAGAGAGAGAGAGAGAGAGAGAGGTTGTAAAATTTGGAGGGAAAGTAAGTGCCATTGGATTACCAGCTAAAATACATTAATTTTTGTAATTCATCAAATAATTAAAATTTTAATTTTAAATTGCCAACTAAATTTACCATCTGTGGTTGGAGCGCACAGAGAGTGCTATAAACACTATTCAAGAGGCCAAAACTCCACGTTGGGCCTGTTGGCCACCCAAAAATCAATTTCCCATTGGAAATGCTCTTACAAAATACAAAATTGTCTATTAAATTTCCCTTATGTTTTCTTTCCCTTCCTATTGTATTCATGATTTTCCTTGTTAACCAAACATATTGAAGTGTTCTCCTCATTGCTTTCTTTTCTTTTTTCGCTCACCAACTCTGTGAACCAAACAAAGCCTAGTAAGAAACTTTTACTTTGTTGGTAGAACAATTACATTAGAGTACATGTGGTATACCTATTTCCTTAAATGATTTTTACTTAAATTGATGACAGGAACCATTTTATCAGTTACGCTTCCTGCTTTGTACAACAAATTCGAGGACCCTGTTGATCAATATGCTAATCTGATCAGTCGGCAATTTTCGAGACAGTATAAGTTTGTGGATGAGAGTGTTATGAGCAGATTCCCACCGAAGTCGGTGAAGGACAAAGATTCGTAAGTCTGATATTTCACATACCGAGCACTACTACCATCCTATTAATTGTATATAAGTTTTTATTTGAGGGAAGAACGATGAAATTGTTGTTCCCCTCCGCAAAAGTGGGACCGAAGCAATGTAACTTCACGTCGTCCTATTCACTGAGCATTTAAGTGTGTATTCGAACTCTGGATTTCTTTTGATATGGAATGAGACATTCTTGTATGGAATACAGGAAAAGACTTAATTTACTTTTTCTACTGTTCTAAAGTGTGATTGGTTAACGTGTACAAATCTGCCTATGTATGTGGCACACAATTGGGCCAATAGGATCATAGAACATGGCAAACTCTTAATTTACTTTTTCTACTGTTCTAAAGTGTGATTGATTAACGTGTACAAATGTGCCTATGTATGTGGCACACAGTTCGGCCAATAGGATCTTAGAACATGGCAAACACAAGGTCATTTGTGATCATTGTGTAGTCCAAGTTCCCTTGTGTTTTAAATTGTAAATTTACTTCTTGGTTTGCTTGTAAAGTATTAGAATCCGTGCTTTTAGGAAATTTTTTTGGTCATAAAGCAAAAGAACCAGAAGGTTAAGCTTCTTAGAAAAACCAAGAGAATGGTTTTCATAAGAGCCAGAGAGAGAATGAGAACTGCTATGATCCACTTTTGAAAATCCCCAAATAAGTCATAAAACTCTCTATAGATAACTAGAAATAAAAATGGGAAAAATCTTCAGGCCTGTCTGAATGGTTAAAATAATCTCTATTTCTATCTGGTTTTATATTCGAATCAATCTATAAAGAATCACTACTCTTACGCAAGAAATTGACAATTATCAGACACTTTAACATATGACACTAGTTCACTATTCTTTTCCAAACATCCCCTAGAAAAAGAGCAAGTTCGGCACGATATCAAATTTTACAGTCAGTGTACTATGCAGATTCGATGAAAACAAAACTTATTGATGTGGATTTTCGTCTTCACGTATATACAAAAGGGAGAATAATATATATATATATATGTATAATACATATATTAATATCTTGACAAACAAGCCAATACATATATTAATATCTTGACTAAGCAAGTAGCTCATTTGCCTTGTTCACCCAAACTTTGTATATACCATCGAAGAACAAAACACAGTGAACCTGCAAAGTAAAGCATGTAGAGAGATTAAAAACTTTGGAAGAACCTCCACTCATAATTGTAAGGAAAGTAACACCAAGGAAGCACTTTCTTTGTTTGGTTAGTAAGGAAAATAACGAGGAAAAGATTATATGGTGAGAGTCACTTCACACCCTTTTTTCTTAAGTTTCTACTGTATATTTTGAAAATTACTAATTTTTACTGTGGAGGAAAATATTATGGAAAACACAAGGGAATCAGTTTTTCTTCTTGTTTTCCTTTCCTTCAACCAAACACAGCCTAAACTGTTCATATCTCACATATATATTTGGACGAACTTGGTAGTTTGGTTGATAGTTTGCTTGCAATTCATAATTTGGAAGGTTTAACATGAAGCAATAGCTCAGGCCAAATGCTTGAATATCCCTAACTAATAATTTAAATTTTTTTTTTCTTCAGAAAAGGGTTAATCAATAAAAAGAAAACGCCAAACGGCATCTACAAAAGACAAGGGGCATACCCCTGGATATACAATGAGAATAAAAGACATCATAGAAAAACTATGAAACAAGGCATGGGAGCACCTTTCTATATCCACAAGTAAAGAAATAATAATTTAATGTTCCCAAACAAACACAAATGAAATGTCACTACCCATCACAAGTATATTTTCTGCTTTTGTTAATAGAAGTAAAAAACAACTGAACCAAATGATACCCATAATTCTTTCGGCTCATCAATTAATTGACGCTTTACCGAGAAGAAAAGCGCACAAGGGTAAAAATGCACTGTTAAAGATACTAAAATGCTGTACAACTTTTTTTTTTTCTTTTTTTTTTTTTTCTTAGAGCCTGTTTGGATTGGAGAACACCAATCACTTATTTGGGATTATTGAGAGGCTTGAGGCTGTTTGGACTTTGGCAAAATCTTTTTCATAGCTTTTTCAAAAATCGAATTCACTCTAAAGCTAAGAAAACAGCTTCAATCAGAAGCAACAGTTTGCTGCTTTTCTGAAAATCTATTAAATAACAAATCTCTTATTACCAAGGCAATACCAGATGGGCTCTTACTCCAAAAGGAAAATTACACACCGATTAGCAAATCACACATATTTTAATCTATAAAATGCGGTTGTAGAATCACTATTCCCAGAGGCCAGAAGCAACATGTATAAGGTTCGTACCTCTCTGAAGTCATTTGCGAACTCTTTGACCGTGGATATAGCCACAAGGGCAGCTTCTTCATACGGATATCTGAGAAGATACAAAAGTGGGAAATTTGCAATATATGCTCTATGAACCGCGTTTATAGAAAATAAAACATCAAAACCTTTCTAACTTATGCAGTAAATGACGTATTATACAGCTGCATCAACCACCAAAAATTGGGCGGGTTGACGATTGTCATTCCACTACATTCTCATTTAAGGCAGAAGGCATAGAACTCAACCCAACTATCAAGTATTCGATCTCTAATTCACATGACAATTCTGCAAGGTTTGGTAGGAGGGAGAAAAAGTGGGAGGAAAGGAAAACAGGAGGGAGGAAAGAGGTATCCATATGGAATGAAGGTCTTCCCTCCTTTTGTCTGGAAAAAACAAGAAGGAAATGACGAAGGAAAGTATTGAATATTTTGTATTTTACTCCTTCGCCCTTCCATGACAACAAAATGATTATCTGTTAAGGACATAACAGTTGAGGAAAAAAGAGAAGCTTCTTCTCTACGCCAAACCCTCCACTTTTGCGAGGGATGAAAATTGGTGGGCTAGGAGGCATGCCTATTCCCTCCTCTCTTTCCACAGTATCAAACAAAGGATTTTCTTCTCTTCCTTCCCCTTTTCCCTTCTCTCCCTCCTTCCTTGATACCGAACATAGTGTTCAGGATTGGTGATGGGGAAATTCACAAAATTATTGCCTTGAAAATAATATAAGCTATAACAACTGAAAGTTCTTCTGAGCTAACTTACCCGCAAGCACCACATGCTATGGCAGAAAATGCGATATACTGAATATTGTTCTCTTTGGCGACACGCAAACTGTTTCTGCAATAGATTTTGTAAAAAAAAAAAAATTAATTTTTTTTAGACTCATGAAGTAAACTTATAATATGAATACATGGAGAAAACTCCGTACTAAACCTGTATGCACTTCTTAAAAAGGCTTCCGGGTTCCTATGTTCCAAGTATATAGGCCCAACAGTGTGAATTACATGAGACACAGGAAGTCTGAAGCCTCTGCACGTATAGATAGTTCATTTAGGTGTTTGCTAATTTCAACGAGCTTATGGATTTAATGAGGGAAAACCTCTGCACGTATAGATAGTTCATTTAGGTATTTGCTAATTTCAACGAGCTTATGGATTTAATGAGGGAAAACCCAAAAAAAAAAAAAGAGCAAAAAGCTCGAGAGAACATTTTTCTCTGCTTGATTAATATAAGGAAAATAATGAGGAAAAGAAAAATGGTGAAAAGTATGTTAATTCTTTTAAATTCTGTGCATCTATCCCTTTCTCTTTTCTCAAGTTTCCATTATATTTAGAAACTTTTAAATTTTCAATGATATTTAATCGAGGAGGAAAAGATTAGAGAAAATATTGAGAGAAAAAAAATCTTATTTTTCCTTTCCTCCTTCTCTGAATGCGCAAACCAAACGAGCCCATAAGTATCGTAGAAGTGAAACTAGGAGAGAACCCACGGAGTGATCCTTGCTTCTCCTGTCGGGCAACGAATTCCAGGACTGACTTCTGGGACCTTATAGCACGCTGCTCGGAGTTCTGGACCCGCAGCTCTATGTATGGCTAACAGAAAGATCGACACGCAAGTTACATAAAGTTTTTATGAAGACAATACAAGTATAAAAAAACTGCGAGAAAATTACCTCCATCAGTAATACCACCTCCGAGCATTCGCTCATGTGCTGGACTGACCTATGAAAAAACCAACCCAAAGAAAGAAAAGAAAGGAAATAACAAACTCACTTATATTAGACAGCGTTTGACTTTGGATTTCTCTAGTGTCATCAAATTCAAGCTGATTGTTTAGAAAGACTTCAAACATGCTGATTATGGTTTTCGGAAGACTTATTAGTTAAAAACTTAAACCCAGTGTAAAGCAACTGTGATTTGAGTATTCACAAATATGTGACTCACATTAAAACCAAGTTAACCCAAAATATTCAAATCATAGTGGCAGTACTTGGAGAGCAACCATTACAATTAACACTCATGCATCACTTACGGCCCGTTTGGTTCATGGATTCTTAGGGTGGATTTTGATTCCACCTTAAGATTACTAGTAATCTTAAAAATTTTCCTTGTTTGGTTCATGGATTAATCATTGAATTGTGGGTCCCATTGGATTTAGAATCCACCCAAAGGTGGAAAATAGGGTGGATTCTAAATCCTAGCTTGGAGGTGGTATTCTCAAATATTACTGGGGTTTTGGTTTTCTAATTTCATACTACCTAAATTAGCCCTTATATTTGTGGAATGTATAAGTTAATGTCATTCCTATTATGGATAGCTTTCAAGCGTAGTTTATGTATTTAACATTATTCCTATTTCATTTTCCTTGACCCAACCAAACACTGTATTCTAAATCTACCTAGGATTCCACTCGTGAACCAAACACATTGCAAGGATTCAGATTCCTAGTAAATTGATTACTAGTATTATGATTCCTGGTAATTAGAATCCACCTAAAATAATCTATGAACCAAACGGGCCGTTATAGTATAATTTAAGCTCAAAGACACAGTTAAGAACAACATCCAGTTAAACAAATGACTGCTGAGAAATCAACTTTTGACTTTTGTTCATCCTTTTCACTTAATTCTAAACCCAAATAGATAGAATTCAAAGCATTAAGGATTTGTTGAGTTTGCACATTCATTGAAGGAAAATAAAAGGGAAAGGAAACCAAGAGAGAAAACTAGTTTTTTTTTTTCTTTGCTCCATGTTTAAAGAACATTAAAACGTAAAAATACTCAAAGAAAACAAAAAATGTAACTTAAGAAAGAAAGAGGCAGGAAAGTGACTCGCAAAATTCAAAATTTCCAATTTATTTTCTACTATAATTTCTTTTTCTTTTTTCCTGGTAACCAAACAACGGAAAACACTTTTCTTTGTATTTTCCTTTATTTTCTCTCACTAAATCGATGAATTATACAGAGCATAATTGAAACCACCACACACACACACGCACCCACACCCAATTCAATCATCCTAAACGCTAAACGATCCAACAGCATTGAATTCACAATAGACAACCTCTCACTGAAACCCAACACACACAAACACATAAACAAACACACAAATATACACGTATACAGAGAGTTTCTAGTGAGGGATCTCTCACTTTTTTTAAAATGAGGACTTGAAATATTAAGCGTCGGAGTTCATTTAATCATTGCAGTAAAAGTGAAATTCACTGTATAATAATTGAGATTCGATGGCCAGAATTAGAATTCCTCACTTTGTTAAAATGAGGGATTCCTCATTAGGAGGACTTATATATTTATGTGTATACGCAATTAAAAGGACGGAGAAATGCTAGAGGAACAAACACTTTACACAAACACTCTATCCCCCTCGTCGACTGTGAAGACCGGTAATTTCAGTAGACCACACAGTACCACTCCGGAGAGCGGAGAGATATGTAGTGTTTGAAAGGTGTTTGTGCCCCCAAACATTACTCTAAAAGATCAGACAGAGTAAGGGTGTGTTTGATAACCCAGTTAAGTGGTGAAAATGAAAATTTTCAGCACTTAATTTTTTTCAGTGCGTTTGATAATGTATCACTTAATTGAAAAAGCATTCAAAAAAACCACTGAAAACGTTAAGTAAAAGTTTTCTACTGAAAATAATCACTTAATACAGTCTATTTTAGTTCTTGAAACACTGTTTTTAGTTTTGTTAATACAATTCACTTTAAATTTTCATCACTTAAATTCAGCACTTAATTTTCAATACTTTATTTATTTTCAGTTTGATCAAACGCACCGTAAGGATCCATCTAAATTGTACTAAGAAATTGAAGGAAATTAAGCAGAAAATGATAGAAGAAACAAGTAAGAGAAAATATCAATTCATTCATGCCCCCCTTCAAATGAGCTCACCGTGATATATATAGCATAGGGATGAAGAGGGGATCCTATATGAGTGCACGTGAGGGACATGTGCTCAGCCAAGACAGTTAGAAAAATACAGAAAAGGAAATAAAAAAGTGGAAAGAGGACATTAGGGGCTGTTTGGACAGATGAGTCCATTTAGTGAGGTCTTAACACAGAGAGACTTACAATGGCGTCGGAAGAGCCATCAACGAACCACTGGGTGATATCTCCCATCTGAATCTTGAGAACACTCGAAGGGGACAGCTCGAACTTAACCACGCGACGGAGTTTCGACATCGTCGAAACCCTAGCATGTAGTAAAGATCCGATTGAAAATACAGAAGAATAAAAGAGAAAAAGAGAGAAGAAATCTAAAGCATTTGCTGGTGGCGCTTAACCACAGAACAGAAAATAGAGAATTCAATTCATTTACGATACCCCCTCTCTTTAGTCTTTACCTACTGCCTTCTTATATTTAGTGGAGGAGCACGTGATAAGACGTGATAAGAGAGAAATGGCACGAGCAACTCACATGCCTAGTAAATCAACTCAGACATAAGGAAAAAATAAAAGGATAACTCTTTGACGTATAAGAATTTCACATAAATAAAAGTATATGTATCTTTTTTATGTGAGATTCTTATGTGTTCTAAGAATTATTAAAAAAAAAATAATAATAAATAAAGAAATAAAGAAAGAAAGAAAAAAAGATATGCTGTGTTTGGATAAAAGCTGAGAAGTTTTGGTGCTGACAATCCCACCCTCTGAAAGCAAGCTTGTCATCGAGCTTCAAATCTTGGAAACTGGCCATCAAATTCATGTGCTTCTGCCCAAGTTGCGTCTTCTATTGGCAGTCCTTTCCACTGGATTAAGTACTTAGTTATTGCTGCATTACCCTTCTTGAACATACCTCTATCAAGCATTTTCTCAGGCACCCATTCCAAGGTTCCCAACTTGGCATATGGGGGTAAAGTGGGAGATGCTATCACCTTGTCCCATATCTTTTTCTTCAAGAGAGAAACATGGAACACTGGGTGGGGATTTTGGCTTGTGGAGGCAATTCTAATTGTAGGCCACTGTGCTAACCTTGGCCATGACTTGGGCTTAGTTTGGCCCCCACGTGACTTTTCAAAAGGAGCTTATGAAATTTATTAGTGAGTTGTTTGATAATTTTATACAAGTAATACATTACTATTCAAAAAGACATTATGAAACCAAAAAACAACTTTGAGATTTTAAAAGCTCCATTCTAGAGCTTTTAAAAGCTCCCCTTAAAAAAGCCCTAAGTTCAATTTTTGTAAAGCTGATAAACTAGTTACCAAATTAATTAACATGAAATTGTGCTTTAAAAAAGGAGAAGCACCAAAATGGGTGCCAAACTAAGCCTTGGTAAGGTCCATAGAACCTGGGAGAGAGCTTGTGAGAGCTTCTTCTTTCTACTGTTTGTTGTCGGTAAGGTTGTAGTCTCAGGTAAACCCAGTCCCCTACAGAAAATTCTCTCTCAGTCCTTAACTTATCAGCGTAAACCTTTATTCTATCTGAGCTTTCCTTAAATTTTGTTGCAGTCATTTGATCATTAGGTCTCTTTCCCTTAAACACTGGTAGGTAACTTTGGATGGTCGGTGGAGGTTTATGGTACAAATCTTGGAAAGGAGTAGTTTTGATTGAAGCTTGGTATGTAGTGTTGTACCACCACTCTGCTCATGGCAGCCATTTGGTCCATGAGGAAGGTTTTGTCCCCTACGAAACACCTCAGATATTGCTCCAAAATTTTGTTTATTCTTTCTATTTGTGCATCAGACTCGGGATGGTATGACGAGTTGTGACATAACTGAGTGCCACTAAACTTGAAAAATGCTTGCCAGAACTGATTCATGAAAGTGGAATCCCTATCACTTACAATTGATTTTGGCATGCAATGCAATTTGAATACCTCACGGATAAATACTTCAGCCACTTGGGCATCTGTATATGGGTGAGACAAGGGAATGAAGTGGCTATACTTGGTGCGTCTATCAACAACTACCAAGAGGGCATTTTTTTAGGCTGAGGTGGGTAATCCTTCAAAAAAATCCATGGATATATCGGTCCACATCTCTTTCGAAATAGGTAGGGGACTGAGAAGGCCAGGGGGATGTACATTCTCCATCTTTTGTCTTTAACAGATATCACAGGCAGCTACAAATAGTTTCACATCTTTGCGGATACTAGGCCATTTGAAATTCTAAGATAACCTCTTGTAGGTTCGTAAGTAGCCAGAATGTCCTCCTGTAGGGGTAGCATGATACTCATATAGTAGTTTATCTCTCCATGGTGAAGATTTGGGAACATAAAGCTTATGTTTGTAAGTGAGCATTTTATTATTAAACTGGAAATGCTTAGGCCCCTTTTGTCATGCCCCGGATCCACACATGTGAACCTAGGACACATGGCACGCCACCAAGGCCTTCAAACATCAAGTTAAGAATGAAAAGAAAGGAAAACAAGCACTTTTATACCATTACGTTAGACAAATCTAGCCCAATGGCAAAATGGTTATTAATGAGGTATAGCAAATTTTATACCAAAAGATAGGTTTTTGAGTCCCGGTTCCTATGCAAAAAAAAAAAAAAAAAAAAGGGTGCTCGAAAACGAGTTTTCTAGAGAGAGTTATGTCCGTTTCCGTAAAAGTTGACAGTGCAGCAAAATGACCTGCGGATTGATCGGCCCCAAAATCGGATCGATCTGGTTTTGACAGAACCCCATTTTTGGCCCTCCAGAAGTGTCAGATCGATCCGGATTCTGCAGTACACAATTTTGCAGCAGTTTCCCCTGCTATGCAGCTTCCAAACATTCCCAAATCATATCCAAACTTCTTGAAACTTCCCAAAAACATTCCAAAACCATTCTAGATCATTCCAAACCATTTCCAAGTTATGTTAACATGTTTTTAAACAATAATCAAGATCTTCAAATGCTATGACACTCATAAACTCCCAATTTTTCCACAAACCAAACAAAAGACATGATTTTTAAAACAACTCTCAACTAATATACTCCAAACCACAAAACATTTCCAAGTCCCATAAAACTAACCAAAATATATGAGTTTTGATCCATATTCACAACTAACATACCAAAATTATAAAAACATAAGTTTGAAAAGTCCTAACATGATTTAAAACTATGAATAAGATATGCAATGCAATCTCTCCCAAATACTCCCAAGTCTCTCCCAAATACTTCCAACTCTCACAAGATCAATCAAAGTAAGTTTCTTAAACCAAAACTCCACTCAAACATGCTCCAAACTATATTAACAAAGCATGAAAGATACCAACAACACTTAAAGCTCCGGTTATATGATTTACACGAGTTTTGGAGCGATTAAATCAAAACTATCATAAGCTACTAAGTTCTAGTACAAACCCAAGTTAGTTATTACAAAACTACAAGTTTTACTAAAAAACAACTATAGATATAAATTACAACATTTACAAGCTTCCTTGCCACTACAAACCCTATGTTCATCTCCCCGGATTCTCGCCGCCGTGCTCACCTACAAAGGTTATTCAATAACCACTATAATATATAAGCTTTATGCTTAGTGAGAGATATCAATCAAGCACACAGATGACATATCAATGTTTATATTCAATTCAACAAATATAATGATCTCCGGATAAGCAAGTATTTCATCCACCACTACCCGCAAGTCCGCGACTCCCCCGATAGTCCATGGCACAAGCCAATAACCCACGCCACACTCGTGCGGTCTAATGTCGTTGTCGGCAACAGGTGGTCGTCACCACAGAACAATCTCATGGCGGATTCATACAAGCTTTCCTTTGACCCAAATAGGCAACTAAACATGCTCACATAAACATATCACCATGTTATTCACATAATTATAGCTAAACATGGGTAATTAAACTAAATAGGCATGTGATTAATATTCATATGAACATAACCATGAATCTCATCCAAAAACAAGATTGAAACCACTCACCTCTTTGCAATTCGTAACTAGTTGTGAAATTAAAGCTCAAATCTACTCCGGTTTCAAATCCTACATGAATTCGGCAAACTACGGATTACCGTTCCGAATTGGGTCGCGAGAAATATGACGATTAAGCTAAATAAAATCAGTACCAAAATGAAGAACTCATCTCTACGAGTCCAAATCCAGTCTTAGAATTAAAATTGGGTGTCAAACGGCGCGTCGATTGACGTCGTAGAGCGTCGCCGAGTTTTCCGTCGATATATCTCGTTTTAACTCTTTTCTCTATAAATGTTTGTTACATTAGAGAAGAAGATGACTAAGGCTCTAGCTTGGTGAGTCATGGGACACTTGTCTCATGACATGTGATCCCAACTTTTGGTTTCTAAATTTGCCTCCCCAAGTTTTTTCAGTTCTACAATTATACCCCTGGTAGTTATAAAACTTATTAAAACTATCCCAAACTTAAATGAGTGTTTGTCTATGTCACGTATGGGTCCCATAAGTGGTCCCACATAATTTTATAAAGTTGCTAAGTAGCCTACTAATTATATAACGTGTTCATTTCGTTCTCACAAAGGTATTCCAAATGATCGCATAATTGGTCTCTAGCAATTAAACAATATATTCTAAACACCATATAAATATTTCACATATGCCTTAATAAACATTTAAGTACATAAGAGTGATTCCACAACTTTGTCCCATCACAATGGAACTTTCTCAACTCATGTCCCAATTTGGAACTGCCACATTGGCCAACATTGGCTCCCAAACTGGACACCCATAATCAACTAGTGAGTTAAAACTCACTTAAACATGTGTTAATAAACACCAATTAATTATGCTAATGCATGCTAAATCATGTTTAACGATTAACTACGGGAGTAGGTGTTACATCTCCTTAAAAGAAGTTTGTCCCCAAACTTAAAGTACCTTAAGTTTCGAATAGGAATGAGTACTTCTCTCGCATCTTATCCTCCCGTTCCCATGTAGCCTCCTCAACAGAGTGATTCTGCCACAAAACCATAACCAATGGAATAGTCTTGGTCCTCAAAACTTGAACTTTCGTATCGAGAATTCTCACTGGATGTCTATATAAGTTAGATCTTCTCTAATTTCCAACGGTTCCGGCGTAATTATATGACGTGAATCTGACACACAACGTCGTAACATTGACATATGGAATACATTATGTATATTCTCCATTTCTTGTGGTAGCTCTAACAGGTATGCTACTAGTCCAAATCTACCAATAATCTCAAACGGTCTAACATATATGGGATTTAGATTTCCACGTTTTCCAAACCTCACAATTCCCTTAGTCGGTGACACCTTTAGAAACACATAATCACCAACTTCAAACTCTATTTGTCTCCTTTTCAAATCCGCGTAGCTCTTGTAACGACTTTAAGCTGTTTATAACCGTTGCTGTATTAACTTAACTTTCTCGGTGCGAGTTAATAGCGCAGTCGAGAGTTAGAGCGTAGCGAGAACTCGAGAGCCGGAGGTTATAACGAAGTCTGAAAGACGAGTATAACCGGAGGATGAGGCCGTAAGGCCGAGCTCCCTGTCTCAGGTCCCAACAATTTCCGTTCTCCGACCTCAGCCCAACAAATTGGCGAACGACATCTATGCCCATATAAAGCCTCAAAAGGTGCCATTCCAATGCTGAATTGAAAACTATTATTATAAGTAAATTCTGCTAATGGCAAGTGTTGCTCCCAATCACCTTTAAAATCAAGAACACATAATCTAAGCATATCTTCTAATATCTGAATTACCCGCTCTGATTGTCCGTCAGTCTGCGGATGAAAAGTTGTGCTAAAATTCAACTTTGTGCCCATAGCTTCTTGTAAACCCTTCCAAAATCTTGATGTAAATCAACTATCTCTATCCGAGATAATAGACACTGGAACTCTATGAAGGCTTACAATTTTTTAAACATACAGCTGTGGATATCGCAGGTTGACTTACCCACAGCTTTTCAAAATCAATTTCGAAAACAAAAGAGTCGCCACTTAATTTTTAAAAGGAAAAATTAAGAAACCATTTTGAAAGGAAACTGATCGTTTGCGAAACCAAAAATTAACTAGGTCCGGGGATTATGGAATGAGAGAGGAAGGAGCCCGTCGGACTAAAACACCCTCTCTCATCCTATCTTGCGATAGGCCTCTACTCAACATCCTTTTAATCAAATTTATTAATCTAAGTATGCTCTCAACTAATACATATATACATATACATCACAAAAGCATGTCCAAAGGGTGTAAAATTGCAATTGACAAAATATCATTCAAAAGCCACATAATTCAGGTAACAAGCGATATGACATGCAATAGGGAACAAGTGAACTCACCCGGGATCCAGCAGTGATAGTAAACGTGCAATGCATGCGAACAAAAGAAAATCCTAGAAAAGAGTCTCTAATCACATATACACATAAGACAAATCCTAATTCTAAGGTGTCGCGCCTTAAGTCGAAAATCAAATAAAATCAAGAAATTTAATAAGCTAGGGAGGGATCGAGAAATCGTACCTTAATAGCGCTAAAAAACAAAGGGTTAGTCCACATGATATGCAAGATACGATATTAGAAATAACAATCCTAAATTTCTAGCTTAAATCTATCTAATGTAATTTAAATCCAAAGCAAATAAGTCCTAATTATAAGTGTCAAACCATATGGATGAATATGTACATGGACAAGGATAAACTATGAAATACTCTTAAACTTTGAATTCAAGCTCAACTAATCATTATCACAACATGGTTTAAGCCCTAAATCATAGAAAAGCCATTTGACCCATTGTTAACAAAATTGGTCAAGTGTGTCATAATACTCTAAAAATTGCAGAGAGCGGGCCAGATATGTAGGAAAATAAAAAGCACGTCTCTCATGTTTTGATGTTGATGAGTTTTGGACACAAGATGCTTCTGTGAGTCTAGTTTTCAAATCAAAAAGAAGATCAAGGTTTCAACGGTTAGATCTCCGGGAATATAGAGAACACTAGACGTCACTCAGCATCTTACAACCTCCTGTCCAGAATTCTTGCACGATTTATTAAAAATAGCAAAAAAATCAGAATTGCTTTGTTCTTTTTAGGGTGACTCCCCAATACATTGATCTACTTAGAAAAAATTATTTTGGGTCACAAAAACTTTGTTAGAACTCTGATTTAATTATTTCAAAAGAATATTGCTGTTCTGAAACTATTCTGAAACTCTGGACAGATTATCGTTACTTCACAAAACTCATGATCAAACCATTCTAAACATGAAACCACCTTAAAACAAAAATCACAATGGTAGAACAATGTGTTATTGACGCTTTCCCGTTGGTTTTACTTGATTTCAACGGTTAGATTTCAAACTAAAAATCTTTGATCAAAAACAATTTAAGGACTCACTGTTTTCATTTGCTAAGTTTGACTTTTATTTGGCAACTCCAACTATCAAATCATGAAGTTGGGTTAAACCAAACTACTTCTCCTACCATTTGATGGTCATTGGAGACTAAAACTTTTATTTTTTTTTATAGATTTCAAGTGAAGTATGGATGGACTTCATGAAATCTCAAGAAGAGGATTCTAAACCATGAAAAGGGGGGGGGGGGGGGGGGGGGGGGGGGCTTAGACTCAAAATCACAAGTCTCCTACCATTTGGTGGTCATTGGAGATGAAGGTGCAACTAATACTTGATAGTTTTCAAAGGAATATGGAAAGGATTCCATGAGACATCAAGTTTAGAGGATCCAAATCATGAGCATGGACTTGGATCCATCTATGTAAAATAAAGTGATGATCAAGTTTTGACTTTCATGTAGAGCATAAGCTTACATGAGATTCAAGGGATCATGCTCAAGAGATCAATAGAGATATTGAGGATCTCCAAGACCTTTAAAAGAAGAAAATAGACAAGAAATAGAAGGGAGTATTGGGGACAAAAGGATCACTAAGTTTAAAACAAAGAAAAAATAATGAAAGGTTTTAAGATTTAGAGATTTCAAGAGAAGAAAGAGTAAGCTAATAATCCAGGGTTAGAGGATCACCTCCAAATTATCCTCAAAGTTTTCTTTTCTTTGAAGATCTTCCAAGCTCTTCTCTCTAATTCTCTAAACACTCTCTTTTCTCTCTAAAATGTTGGTATAATGGAAGTGTTTTTTGCATGTATTCTCCCTCCCAAATACTTTTCTCTTAATCCTCCTCCTTCCAAGGAAGATCCCTTCTCTTTTATAGGCAAAATTACCAGGTATTTTTGGTGAATTTCGGAGCAAAAAACAGGTGTAATTCTCTCATTTGGTGGTACAATGTGTACTTTCTGAAATTAGACAGACTGCTGACCAGCGCGGCAGTCCAGAGACTGTCGCGGCAGTCCGTGACTGCCGCTGCAGCACTCAACGACAGCCGTTGCGGCACTTCGTGAATGCCGCGCGGCTCTCATCAACTGCCGCGACAATTAATTGTTTGCCGCGTTTTTGTCAGTCTTACTTTATCAGTTTTTTGTTCTTATTCGCATACGCATACGTATTGCACTGCAAAATACAGACTTAAAAAGTGAACGGCAGTCAGAAATCTGTGGCGGCACTCGGTGAACGCCGGAGCGGCACTCTCTGACTGCCGCGCGGCACTCAGGGAGTGCCGCGGCAGTCTGCCGTGTGCCGTTTTCAGCTGAGATTCCCCTTTTAAGGACTTCTCCCTTTTTTGAAACAAATTATTTTTGAAGATCCTTTCCAAAAAATCATGTCTTATACCTGAAATCTCCTACATACCTGGTATTTCTCCTCTTTCTGTGAAATTTTATCGCGTTTTGGAGATTTTCTGAAGAGCTTGGAATACTTCAATTTTTCGGTCCTTGTCATCATCGGATACGGAGGTGACACTCTCCTAAATTCGACGGTCGGTCAAAATTGGGGTGTCTACAACAGCTCTGCCAACGTCATTGGATCATTCGTCTTAATCGCTAGGAAATGCGCAGACTTGGTTAATCGGTCAACAATTACCCAAATACTATCATTTGATCTTCTCGATTTTGGTAAACCTGATACAAAATCCATCGTGATGTTCTCCCATTTCCATTCCGATACTGGCAATGGTTGCAATAATCTCGCTGATCTTTGATGTTCTTCTTTTACGTGTTGACATACTATACATTTTGCCACGTATTCGGCTATTTCTTGCTTCATTCCAAACCACCAATAATTCTCTCGTAGATCACGATAAATTTTGGTACCCCTCGGATGAATGGAATATTTGGTATTATGCGCCTCCTCTAGGTCTCTTTAATCCCATTAACATCGGGTACACAAATTTGATTTCTGTATTTTAGTACACCATCCACGTAAATGAAATTCGGTTGCTTACCCTCAGGTATTCTGTCACAAATCCTTCTCAAATTTGGATCTTGAAGCTGTTTTGTTCTAATCTCATCCACAAGTGTCAGTTGTGCTATAATTGCTACCATCAAAGCTCCCTCAGTTCTTGGAATTATTTCGAGTTCCAATTGTTTCATTTCACGAATTAGCTTCTCTTGAGAAGTCAAAACATAAGCTAAGTTACCGGTTGACTTTCGACTCAATGCATCGGCCACCACATTAGTCTTCCTCGGATGATATTGAATTGAAAAATCGCATTCTTTCTGTCACGACCCATCCCGCTAACGTGCGGAAACGGACATGTAGCACACCACCAAGGCTCATCCAATACATCAAATAACAATACGCAGCGGAAAACAACTTAAAATTAATCTTGAGTATATAAAAGTTTTGGAAATATTACTCTCTGAGTTAAAAAATTCGCATAAAATTGAAAACACAATTATATTTCGAATCAAATGATTTTATGTTAAAAGGGGTCCCAAAGGTACCCTAAGAACCAATCAAAACATTTCAAAATTTTCCGGAAGGTATCGAAAAAGATTTCTGGCAGGGGGTATCTCAACCGGTCGAATGACCCCCTTTGACCGGTCGAATGACCCTTTAGCAGAATCTTTGCCAAATGCTACAGAATTTGCTAAGGATCACACAACCTCGCACCAAATCTTCTACCAAACGTACTTGTAATTGATTTAACACTTCACCATCCATACTAGGCTTTCAATAACATCTTTAAGACGTGATAAACTACGAAAGGAAATAATAATGGATAAAGCTAAGGTTTTTGGCGTAAAACATAAAAGTTTTATTACATTCCTCCGAAATGCTAAATTTACAAGTTAGGCTTTCAAAACACGAATCCAAGAGTCCGGATTCATAACAATAAAACCAAAGGAGTTTTAATACATATTACAACCTTATAAATCCATTCCAAAGCTTAAAATTGTAGTCTCAAGTCCTAACTTCCAAAATTTACATTTCGACAAAGGAATGGAACACAAAAACATATACAAAGTGATTCAACCCCGTCGTCCCCACGGTCTCACTCTTCGCGCTTCTTCTTTCCTTTCTTCTTATCACTTGCAATAGAGTAAATCTCCACTGCTCAACTATATGTTGAGTGCACAATTCTAAACATATGCTTATATGACAATTCATGCTCTAAACATTTAAAACACATCAAAATAGTCGCTAGGTGAGTAGTACACTTCCATCCAGTAAATGAAACCGATGCCGTGGAAGGCACACCTCTTCCACGCATCCCGTACACAGGTTGGGCCTTCCTCTATACCAGGTACCGTGTCCTGGTTGGGCTTTCCTCCATACCAGACACAACTACAATCAATGTTACCATCCTCAAACTTCGAGGAGCTTACCCCCGGACAGAATTACACTAAACCCCCTTTGACCCACATAACACAAAATATGCTCATATAAATATTTGTATGTGCATTCATTGCATTTTCATGTGTATAATTAACGGGCATACATAATACATGAATTTTGCCCGGATCCAAAATATCAAGTTCAATGGTTAAAACATGGAATTTCCTATAATTCATAGGCTTAGAATTCATACCTCTTGCGATTTTCCTATAACTTCGAAGGATAAACTAGGAGATCGATTAAACGTCGGATTTTGAATTTCAAGTGATTCCTACAAGTTTACACGCGTTTACCCCAAAATTCTATCATTAGGATTTTTATAAAAACCTAACCAAACATGGCCTAATATATATCAAAACGTAGGTCTTACCTCTACGAGTTCAAATCTCGAATTTGGAAAAAAAACAAACAGACGAAAAGTCTTCAAACGACGTCGCAAAGCACATAGCAACCCAATCTCCATTTCTCTCTCTCTCTCCCAAGATATTATATGGATTTTGTATCTAATGACAATTTCATCCCCTCCTATTTATAGGAAAACTCCGCAGAAAATATGTTTACTTCCACGTGAGTTTCTTAAACTTCTAGTTAACTCCTAAAACGTCGCACACGTCCATTTTATAACTTCATGAGTGAAAGTTATAAATTTTAGAAGTTTTTGACTAAGTCTCGTTTGGATCCAAAAGATATATCCGAAAACTAAATTCTGTGAAATCTCTACATAACCTACCTTTTATTTAACGTATCACTCACGTTCTCACCACAGTTCTCAGAATGATATTTAACAGTATCAAAATTATCAGAATTTACTCTACACAGGTATAATTCACTATTTATGGAATACCAGATAAGTCAAATAACATTTAAAACACATAAATGTCATTTACTCGTGCCAACGCAAAATGAATTACCATGTTCCCGTGTCCTCACTGACACCTTTCGTTGACTTACAGTCAATTTATCTCAGATTCTTAATGAACACTAATAGTTTCACAAATTACCACAATGCCATTATAAAACATATAAATTTTGGAACGGGTGTGACAACTCTCCCCTCCAAAAAGGAAGTTTGTCCCCAAACTTATACCTCATCGAACAAAAAGGTACGGATACTCACTTCTCATCTCTTTCTCATTTTCCCATGTAGCTTCCTCGATTGTATGGCTACGCCATAACACCTTTACCATCGAAATTACTTTCGATCTCAATACTTGCTCTTTCCGATCCAAAATCTCCACTGGATGTTCTATATAGGACAAGTCCTCTTGAATCTGTAAGGGTTCGGGTACTATGATTTTACTCGTATCTGTCATACATCGTCTCAGTAGCGATACGTGAAATACATTGTGCACATGTTCCAACTCTATTGATAAGGCTAAACGGTAAGCCATTAGCCCTACCCTCTCTAGGATCTCAAAAGGTCCTACGAATCACGAGTTAAGTTTTTCCCATTTCCCAAATCGAATAATGCCTTTCGAAGGCGATACTCACAAGTATACAAAGTCTCCCACCTCGAATGTCAGCGGTCGTCATTTCAAATCCGTATAACTCTTATAACGACTCTGAGCTACCTTAAGTCGCTCCTGAATCAATCTCACCTTCTCGGTGGTCATTTGCACCATCTCAGGTCCTAACAATCTTCTTTCTCCAACCTCGGTCCAACAAACCAGTGATCGACACTTACGCCCATACAAAGCTTCATACGGTGCCATTCCAATACTTGACTGGAACCCATTGTTATAAGCAAATTTAATTAATGGCAAGTGGTGCTCCCAATCACTCCCGAAATCTAGAACACACAATTGAAGCATATCCTCCAAGGTTTGAATCGTCCGCTCTGACTGTCCATCGGTCTGAGGATGAAATGTGGTATTGAAACTCAACTTTGTACCCACAGCTTTTTACAAACTACTCCAAAACCTCGACGTAAAACTACTATCTCGATCTGACACAATCATTGCTGGAATCCCGTGTAGCCTTACAATCTCTTTCACATACAATTCTGCTAACCTCGAAGGCTTAGTCATCTTGATCGGTAGGAAATGAGCTGACTTTGTCATCCTATCAACTATGACCCAAATCTTGTTGTTCTTATTAGAAGATCTCAGAAATCCAGAAATAAAATCCATCGTGATCTCATCCCACTTCCATTCTAAAACTGGTAATGGTTGTAACAGCCCCGCAGGTACTTATCTTTCTGCTTTGACCTGTTGACACGCCGAACATTCAGATACAAACTTGGCAACTTCACGCTTCATACCTTTCCACCAAAAGTTCTCCTACAAATTCCTATATATTTTATTACTTCCTGGGTGAACTGAATATCGAGTACTATGTGCTTCCTCTAGAATCCTCTCTTCTAAGCCTTTCACATTAGGTACACATAGTCGTTTCTCAAGCTTCAACGTTCCTTGCTCTAATACAAAACTAGGTCATTTTCCCAAAGGTATCTCGTCTCTCATTGTGCATAGGTATACATCGTCAAATTGTGCCCTCTTGATCTCATCAATAATATCAGGGTGTGCTATGATCGCCATCATTAAGCCACCATTGGTTTCTGGAATTACATCCAACTCTAAACGTTCCATTTTCCCTACTAGTTCTTTCTATTGTGTTAGCTCGTCGGCTAAGTTCCTTGGCGTCTTTCGGCTTAACGCGTCGGCTACTACGTTAGCCTTTCCTGGATGATACTCTATAGAAAGATTGTAATCCTTCATCAACTCTAACCATCTTCTCTGCCTCATATTCAGGTCTCGTTGAGTGAAAATATACTTCAAACTCTTGTGGTCCGTGAAGATTTCACACTTTTCTCCGTATAGTTAGTGTCTCAAAATTTTCAAAGCATGAATCACTGCGGCTAATTCAAGGTCTTGAGTCAGATAGTTAACCTTATGCGTCTTCAATTATCTAAAAGCATAGGCAATTACTTTACTACCTTGCATAAGCACACATCCCAAACCCTAATGTGAAACATCACTATAAATTACGAATCCTTCAGTTCCAGATGGTATCGTCAATATCGGTGCTCTCGTCAAACACGACTTCAACTCTTGGAAACTGTCTTCACATTCTCGACTCCATTTAAAAGTACCACCCTTTCTCATTAACTTTGTCATCGGCAATGAAATCTTCAAGAAATGCTCAATAAAATGGCGGTAGTATCCCGCTAATCCCAAGAAACTTCAAATTTTAGATACGGATGTCGGTCTTTGCGAATTAGACACAGCTTCTACCTTGTGAGGATCAATTGAAACTCCATTCTTTTCAATCACATGACCAAGAAAAGTAATGCTAAGTAGCCAGAATTTACATTTTTTGAATTTCCCAAATAGTTGCTTCTCTCGCAATCTCTAAAGTATCAACCTCAAGTGGTTCTCATGTTCTATATCACTCGGCGAATAGATAAGAATGTCTTCAATGAATACTATCACAAAATCATCCAAATAATCCTTGAAGATTCGGTTCATAAGATCCATGAACGCGGCTGGTGCATTTGTAACTCCAAATGGCATTACTAGGAACTCGTAATGTCCGTATCGCGTTCTGAAAGTAGTGTTCTCAACGTCTTCGGCCTTTACCTTCAATTGATGATAGCCCGATCTCATATCTATCTTGGAAAATACTTGTGCCCCATGAAGATGATCAAATAGGTCGTCAATTCTGGGTAATGGATACTTGTTCTTGATTGTCAATTTGTTCAACTCTCGATAGTCCACACATATCCGCATTGAACCATCTTTCTTCTTCACAAACAACACTGGAGCTCCCCACGGTGACACACTAGATCGAATGAAACCTTTGTCATCTTGTAGTTGAACTTTCAGTTCCTTCAATTCCACTGGTGCCATTCTATATGGTGCCTTGGTTACGGGTCTTGAGTTTGGCATTACTTTAATAGTGAATTCAATTTCTCTCTCAATCAGAACATATGGCAAGTCATCAGGAAACACATATGGATATTCTCGTACTATTGGAATATCTTCTACTTTCAATTCACTCGCTGTCGTGTCAGTCACTGAACACAAAAATCCCTAGCATCCTTTCCTCAATAATTTACCCGCTCGAATAGCCGAAATCAAATACGACGGAGGTGTAACTCCACTCCCTTGGAAACAAAAGTCCCCATGAACCGGTGATAAAAAATTAACCTCTTTCCGTTCACAATCTATCGTAGCTAGGTTAAGGGCTAACCAATTCATTCCTAAGATCACGTCAAAGTGATTCACAATGATAGGTATAAGGTGTATTGTCATTAACTTCTCACCTAGTTGGATCTCACAGTTACGGTATACCATAGATGTCATTATCGACTTACTAAGAGGTACGGCCATGAATAATTCATGCCCTAATGGTGTAGATTTAACATCCAAATGTTCAACAAATCATGCAATACAAATGAATGTGTAGATCATGAGTCAACAAGTATGCTTGCTAAGTGCAAACATACAAGCACCATACCTGAGACCACTATCTCTGAAGCAGCCATATCTCTTGGATTCATCTGAAACGCTCTCCCTTGATGTTGCTCTGTCCTTTGTCCTCCATCGTTGGACTGTCTAGGCTTTGAACCACTAGAAGCCATAGAACTAGCACCTTGCTGAGAATACTTTCTCGGGCAATCCTTCGCTAGATGCCCAATGGTACCACAATCGAAGCATTTAATCTATGAAGCTGGTATAAAACTTGCACTGTTTGTCCCTTGGGTTTTATTCGAAAAGTTTGTCACAAAGCATTGGCCAGTATGTGGTCGATTACAAAGTGTGCACAATGGTATATTACTTGGTGCCTTCCTCGTATTACCAAAGCTTGAACCAGAGCCTCATACAAATGGTCTCTTGAAAGATCCGCCTTGATTCATGTCTCCACCTTCATAACCTCGTTTGCCTTGCTGATTCTGTCTCGATCTTTCCATCCCGCTCTCGGCCACAAGTGTCTTTTGTTGCACTGCTGCCACAGTCGAGTGCTCATAGGTCTCTACTCTCAAACAGATATTTTCTCTTAAACTTTCTTCGAATTTCCTTACCTTATCTTCCTCCTCTGGTACTGAACCCTTGCTAAATCTTAGCAATGCATTGTACCTGGAAGTATATTCGGTTACAATCATATCTCCCTGCTTCAGGTTATCAAATTCTCGCTTCTTTGCATTGTAGGCGGCTCGCGGAAAGAATCGGCAATTGAATTCTGCCTGAAACCCCTCCCAAGTAATCGGTGCCCCTTGATCTAGAACATTTACCCACCAGTTCTGGGCTTCACCCTTCAGCACATTACTTGCATTTTCCATTTTCTCCGTATCGGTCATCGAGATAGATCGAAAGATTCGTTCCATGTCCATTACCCAATGTTCTGCGAGGGTTGGGTCAGGTGTTCCATGGAATTCCATTGGTTTCTTTTAAGCGAACTATTCAGATATTGATCTCATACCCCTATTTTCAGGCCCATGCACTACAACGATCGGTTCCGGCTCCAATGGCGGCGTTGGAGGCAAACGTTCCGCTATGTTCCTGATCATGTCTCCCATAGTTCCCATCATTTCTACCATTTGATTCATACGCCGAGTATGTGGTGACAGATCTCGCTCTTCATTACTCATGATGTTACAATCCTGTAATTCTCAGTGCATAAACACTATATATGTAGAACAATATCATATATGTAAAACAACATACATATGCATCAAACATCTCTACAATATATGGATGCACTCTAGAACATGTGACAAAAGCGCTCAACACTCCACTCATCGTCGAACGTTCCCAAAGTTTTGTTACCTCTAGCTCTGATACCAATAAATGTCACGGCACATCCCGCTAACGTGCAAAAACGGACACGTGGCACGCCACCAAGG
The DNA here is from genome assembly GCA_033977485.1 of Hydrangea macrophylla. Lineage (NCBI taxonomy): Eukaryota > Viridiplantae > Streptophyta > Magnoliopsida > Cornales > Hydrangeaceae > Hydrangea > Hydrangea macrophylla. The sequence continues at coordinate 13,428,581 of CM066999.1, read as the reverse complement.
CTCATCCAATACATCAAATAACTATACACAGCAAAAAACAACTTAAAAACAACCTTGAGTATATAAAACTTTTGGAAACATTACTCTCCGAGTTGAAAAATTCATATAAAATTGAAAACACAATTATATTTCGAATCGAATGATTTTATGTTAAAAGGGGTCCCAAAGGTACCCTAAGAACCAATCAAAACATTTCAAAAAATTTCGGAGGGTATCGAAAAAGATTTCTGGCAGGGGGTATCTCGACCGGTCGAGTGACCCTTTAGCAGAATCCTTGCCAAATGCTACAGAATTTACTAAGGATCACACAACCTCCTCACCAAACCTTCTACCAAACATACTTGTAATTGATTTAACATTTCACCATCCATACTAGGCTTTCAATAACATCTTTAAGACATGATAAACTATGAAAGGAAATAATCATGGAACAAGCTAAGGCTTGTTTGGCTTAAAAAATAAAAGTTCTATTACATTCCTTCGAAACGCTAAATTAACAAGTTAGGCTTTCAAAACACGAATCCAAGAATCCGGATTCATAACAATTAAACCAAAGGAGTTTTAATACATATTACAACCTTATAAATCCATTCCAAAGCTTAAAAGTGTAGTCTTAAGTCCTAACTTCCAAAATTTACATTTCGACAAAGGAATGGAACACAAAAACATATACAAAGTGATTCAACCCCGTCGTCCCCGCGGTCGCACTCTTCGTGCTTCTTCTTTCCTTTCATCTTATCACCTGCAATGGAGTAAATCTCCACTGCTCAGCTATATGCTGAGTGCACAATTCTAAACATATGCTTATATGACAATTCATGCTCTAAACACATCAAAATAGTCGCTAGGGTGATGTCATAATCAAAAAAATTTTATTTAATGGTAATTGGGTAATTTTGCTTTTTCAGATATTTATGTGGGCTCTTAATTTATTTAGCTGTATAAAAAATTCAAGAGCATGACTACATTATTTATTTTCCCTTTCATATGCTTTAAAATTAATTTATGTTCATGTGGGTGTGTTTATTTAATTTTGGAGTTTACACTGTTCGGTTATACTATTCATAGATACACCAGTTTAATTAAAATGAGCTGGTAAAACAAAGTGGACCCCACCCATTTGCCTATAGTTGACTGAATGCTCCCATTTGGGAGCATTCACGTTATTTTGTTTTTCTCTTCTCCTTCCTTCTCTTCTTCTTCTCCTTCAAGTCAAGAGCCAAGAAAATCCAAAGTTCTTCTTCTTCCTTGGGTTTCCTTCTACAAGATTACTAGGGGAGGTCAAGATCATCATTCTCCATCATCTCTAACCTTCCTAGAGCTTGTAATCGTCATTTGGTAGCAAACCCCCAATTTCTAGGGTTTATATAGATTTCGAAATTTTGGTTAGTAATGATCATCTCCTTCTTTGTATAGCTACTTGGGAGTATTTAGAAGATATCCTAACAATCCTAACCATATTCATTGAAGGATTCTTAGTGTGGGTAAGTTTTCCAATCTCTAACACCTAGGATTTTGCTAGTTTTGTGATATCTATCCTAACCTTGGGTTATTCTTGCTTAGAGTGGTATTCTTGGAGCTTCCTTAATATCCTAGCAACCTCATTGAAGTTATTTTGGGATTGCCTAGCTCTCTTGAGTTGCCTTTGAATTTCATGGAAGCTAAGCTTTGAGGTAGATTCTTGTTGTTTCATTTCCATATGATATTTATGATTAAAATGTAATGGGTAACCTTTATGTGCAAACTTAGACACATGTTTAGGTCTTTTCCCCAAATTTGAAAAATTAGGGCTTTTAGCCCCTTTGTGATTTGAATGTGTTAATTGCCAAATTTGTGATTGTGTGTTGATTAGATGTGATTAGGATGCTCCTTTTTGTGTGGAAGCATGTTAGGACGTTAGTCAATAATTATTATAACATATTGGTTGCGGCACTTGGAACTTTGTTCCATTATGTTGTCTATGTAAATTGTTGAGAAATGCCATGAATAGGTTATCGATCATATTGTCATCGCATTCATTGAGCATTGAGGCCAAATCGGCAAGCATAACATTTGCACGACATTCAAAAAGATTTGTTTTGCAAAAGAAAAAAAAAACCCCATGTGCGGGTGTTTGATTTGAAAGTGACAAAATCCGGATATGGGTTGTGATGTGAGACAAGGAGAATGACCTTAAGAAACATTCAAACTCCAACTATGGGTTGGTATGCTACACTCCTTGTGTGGGTGGCTCATAGTCCGGTGATGAGAGGAGTGCACATTTCATGCATAGCCTTGTGGCTCAATCTCATTTCATTGACGCCGTGGTGGCGAGCATTGCACCTCATTGCATTTTAATTATGGGTAGCATATAGACTTGTTACAATGTGATCTACTAAGCCGTCGTGCTTAGAGAATCTAGTCTCACCTTTTTTTCAGGTGATTTCAATAAAGGCCTGGGGCATGTGTGACCCGACACACGGATATCGTCTCTTTTGTTCACATTTGAAAACAAATACTTGATTTCTACATGTATAGCTCTCACGCATATTTTAGACTCCGTAGAAATTTGTAATAAGTTAATACCTTGGACTTGTTGTATTACGAAATTACAAAACTTCGTGGACCTAACATCTTATTCTTTTGTTCTTGAGGTTCATAGATTTAATGGACAAGTGTTTAGTCCTTGCTTTGCTTACTTGTTAAACTTGTTGTCTTTGTTGATCATATGTAACTAAGTCCCGAGATCATTGGACTCCATTAAACTTATTACCTTTAATTTCATTTCAAATTGTAAAGCCTTGCCGGCTTCTTTTCTTGATTGTGAATCCTTGTCGGATTCATTAATTCGATGTAATGTCTTGAGGTTTCATTATTTAGTTCATTTTGTGTTTCGATCCTTGCCGGATCAAGTTTAAATTTTGTTTTCAAAGAGTTCAAAAGTTTCAAAAGAATGTATTCTTTCTTTCTCCATCTCTCCCTCTATCTCTCTCCCCCAATCTCTCTCTTTTTTTAAAATCTCTTTCACTCTCTCGAGTTTTCATTTCCTTATAACTACGTTATTTTAATGTTTTAGAATGTTCCCGTTTCGTTTATTACATGTGTAGGAATATTTAAAACCTCCTTGCACTTCTTTCTCCGCATCTCTCTCCTTTTATCTCTTTCAAAAATAAAAAGGGATAAATCTCTCCCGACCTCTCGTTTTATTAAATTGTGCTCGGATTTAGTTCCGGTTAGTTACCATACATGTTATACATCTATTCGGACTTGTTTATGTACATTTTGGAGGTCAAATTCGAGGAATTATCAAATTTGGTGTCGATGTGGAATTGCTGTCAAAACTCACTGCTGCTGCCAAAAATCTGCTGCTGTAAAAAAAAAAAAAACTGCTACTGAAATTTTAGTTTTCTGCCCAAACGGTGCGGAATCGGGAAAAATGTCAGTAGGCAAAAGTTGTGCGAAATTACGTTTTACATAGACCAAAACGGACGGAATATGAAAATTCCAAAAGCATAATTAATTACGAACTTTATAAAAATTCAGCATTTATCAAAATGATTTTTTTTTCAGCACTTTTTGGTATCTTTTTTTCTTTCTTTCTTTCTTTCCTCGCGCTCGGTTTTTGGGGCGTGACAGGTGAGTAGTACGCTTCCATCCGATAAATGAAACCGATGTCGTAGAAGGCACACCTCTTCCACGCATCCCGTACACTGGTTGGGCCTTCCTCTATACCAGGTACCGTGTCCTAGTTGGGCCTTCCTCCATACCAGACACAACTATAATCAATGTTACCATCCTCAAACTTTGAGGAGCTTCCCAGACGGAATTGCACTAAACCCCCCTTTGACCCACATAACACAAAACATGCTCATATAAACATTTGTCCGTGCATTCATCGCTTTTTCATGTGCATAATTAACAGGCATACATAATACATGAATTTTGCTCGGATCCAAAATATCAAGTTCAATGGTTAAAACATGGAATTTCCTATAATTTATAGGCTTAGAATTCATACCTCTTGCGATTTTCCTATAACTTCGAAGGATAAACTAGGAGATCGATTAAACGTCGGATTTTGAATTTCAAGCGCTTCCTACAAGTTTACACGCGTTTACCCCAAAATTCTAACATTAGGATTTTTATAAAAACCTGACCAAACATGGCCTAATATATATCAAAACTTAGGTCTTACCTCTACGAGTTCAAATCTCGAATTTGAAAAAAAAAACAGACAGACAAAAAGTATTTAAACGGCGTCGCAAAGCCCGTACCAACCCAATCTCCCTTTCTCTTTCTCCCACGATATTATATGAATTTTGTATCTAATGATAATTTCATCCCCTCCCAATTATAGGAACACTCCGCAGAAATTATGTTTACCTCCACGTGAGTTTCTTAAACTTCTAGTTAACTCCTGAAGCGTCGCACACGTCCATTTTATGACTTCACGGATGAAAGCTATAAATTTTAGAAGTTTTCAATTAAGTCTCGTTTGGATCCAAAAGATACGTCCGAAAACTAAATTTCGTGAAATCTCTACACAACCTACCTTTTATTTAACGTGTCACTCATGTTCTCACCACAGTTCTCAAAATGATATTTAACAGTATCAAAATTATCAGAATTTACTCCACACAGGTATAATTCACTATTTATGGAATACCAAATAAGTCAAATAACATTTAAAACACATGAATATCATTTACTCGTGCCAACGCAAAATGAATTACCATGTTCCCGTGTACTCACTGACACCTTCCGTTGACTCACAGTCAATTTATCTCAGATTCTCAATGAACACTAATAGTTTCACAAATTACCATAATGCCATTATAAAACATATAAATTTTGGAACGGGTGTGACACTTTTATCAACTCCAACCACCGTCCCTATCTCATATTCAAATCCCTCTGAGTGAATATACTTCAGGCTCTTGTGATCTGTGTAAATTTCGCACTGTTCCCCGTATAGATAATGCCTCCAAATCTTCAAGGCAAAAAATTACCGCTGTCAATTCCAAATCGTGTATTGGCTAGTTGGTTTCGTGTGGTCTTAGTTGCCTTGAAGCATATGCAATCACTTTGCCATTCTGCATTAGGACACATCCTAAACCTCGATGCGAGGCATCGCTGAATGCGACAAACCCCTCAGTCCCCGATAGAATCGTCAATATCGGTGCTATCATAAGTCTAGCCTTCAATTCCTTAAAACTTTTATCACATTCGGAACTTCAAACAAAAGGAACATCTTTTCTCATTAGCTGAGTCATAGGCATCGCGATTCTTGAAAAATTTTCCACAAATCTTCGATAATACCCAGCCAATCCCAAGAAACTTCAAACTTCTGATACATTCTTCGGTGGATTCCAATTGGCTACAACTTCAATTTTCTGCTGGTCCATTGCAACTCCTGCTTTAGAAATCCCATGACCCAAAAAATGCTATCTCAGTAAGCCAGAATTCACATTTCTTCAATTTACCGAATAACTTCTTCTTATGAAGCCGTTGTAATACCAGTCGTAAATGCTTCTCGTGATCTTCAACACTTTTAGAGTAGACCAAAATATCATCAATGAAGACAATTAAAAATTCATCTAAGTATTCCTTGAATACTCGGTTCATCAAATCCATAAAAAGCTGCAGGCGCATTGGTAACTCTGAATGGCATGACCATAAACTCATAATGTCCGTATCACGTCCTGAATGATGTCTTCTCCACATCTTCCTCTTTAACTTTCAGCTGATTGTAGCCCGATCTCAAGTCGATCTTTGAGAACACTTGAGCTCCTTAAAGCTAATCGAATAAATCATCAATCCTCGGTAACGGGTACTTATTTTTAATAGTCAACTTTTCAGCTCCTGATAATCATTACACATTCGCATGGTTCTGTCTTTCTTCTTGACAAATAAAACTGGTGCTCCCTACGGAGAAACACTAGATCGAAGAAATCCCTTGTCGAGTAACTCTTGTAATTGGTTCTTTAACTCTTTCAGTTCTATAGGTGCCATTCTGTATGGTGTCTTCGATACCGGCTGTGATCCAGGTGCTACCTCAATAGTAAACTCAATCTCTCGCTCGATCAACATGTTTGGTAGATCCTCAGGAAACACATTTAAAACTCCCGTATAATCAAAATATTTTCAACCCGAGTCCCCGTGACACGTGTATCAATGACAGTACATAAGAACACTTGACAACCCTTTTTCAATAATTTCATATCCTGAATTGCTGATATCATATACGGTGGCGTTGCAACCCCAACCCCTTGGAAGGTTATAATACCCGTACCCGGAAAGAAGATTAATGTGATATTAATATATGTTAATTAATGATAATTAATGCGTAAAATGTTTAAGGTGGGGTTATGAATCCACATGTGAAAAGGTGTTCAAATGCGGACACAGATGAAAGTTATGTAAAAGGCAGAACTGGTATAAAAGTGGGGCCCAATGAGGGTCTAATTAAAGTAATTTGCATTTTGATGTCATTATATGTTTATGTGCGTATTTGTTTAAATGAATAAATATATTATTATGTCTTATAATAGGTAAGGGGCCAATTTGGGTACCCATGTGAGGGCGTATTTGAATAAAATTGATAATTAGTAGGTTTAATAGCAACCTCATAATTTATGTGGGACCACGTTTGGGACCCACGAGAGGAAATGATCCGCACGACGGGTTGGGCTCGAAAGTTGTGCATATGTGGATATGTTCATATGACTAGTTACTTAGTTTTAAATGTAGCCTTTGTAATAGATATGTGAACAACTTTTGTTTTGAGAAAACTTGTAATATGTTAAGTTGGGTGTTGAGTTTGGTTGTACAACAAACCATGTGTCATGGTTGCTAGATACAAGTCATGAACATGGGGAGCAACATTGAAGAAACTAAGTAATTTTGATTGTAAACTTAACTTGGGTTTCCCTAATTCTTGTGTTGAAACTTGTAGGATGTTAAAATGTGGATTTTTGATACAAGTTAGTAATCTTAGTTGGAACTAAAGTGTTTTGGGTGTTTAAATTCCTTTTCAATGTTTGGGAATGGTTTGAAAACCTCTTATGATGTTTGGGTAAAGTTTTGAGACACTTGGGAGTGCTTCCCAAATGGTTTTTGATGTGTCTAAAAGGGTTTAATATGGTTTAATCAAGTTTTGACAGCATTTTTTTTTACTCATGTTTAGCTAAATGTTGAGGTGTGATGCAAGTTTGTATTAAAACCTTGAGATTTTATGATTTCTTGGTGTTTGAGAGTACTTGTTGATGTTTCCACAAAGTTTGGTTAAGTTTGGAGTGGTTTTGAGCTTGTAAATATGAAATTTTTAGCAGCAATTTCTTTTAGCAGCAGCAAAACATATTCTGCTGGAAGTTGGACTGAGCAAATTCTGGTTGGATTGAGCAAACTCTGGACAGAGCATATTTTGCAGAAAGTTGGACTGAGCAAACTCTGGTTGGGTTGAGCAAACTCTGGGCAGAGTATGTTTTGTAGAAAGTTGGATTAAGCAAACCATATTCTGCAGAAAGTTTGATTGATCCAACTCTTGGCAACAAGTTTTTGTATTGGAGTATAATCAAAACCAAGATAAAAATGAACATAACTTGGTCTAGGAAGTTCGTATTCATGCGTCGTTTTCGACGTTGAGTTCCATATTTGAAAAGCTACCTTTTGAGATGGAAACTCGATAAAATTTTTTAAATGACCATTTTACCCTTGGAGTTGGTTACATGCCAATGAGTTTTATAACGAGTTTAAAAGATAGTTTAGACTTGATTTATGTTATATCCATTGGGGACGTGCTTCGGTGGCATTGTTACACGTGTCCTAATTCGCCTATGGCGGGTTGGGGTATGACAATTTTTGGTATCAAAGCAATAGGTTAGAGCCTTTGGGGACGAATGACGATTATGACGCGTAATAAGCATAATTGATTAAAAATAATGTGTAGATTATGCATACACGTTTACTTAGCATGTTGAATGATGTTGAGCATGCATTAAAAAGTATAAACATAAGGTGTATGTACAAATATATTGTGAATGCCAGAGAAAAAATGTCTGGTGAAAGATCGACACCGCCTACGCAAATGGAAAGCATGGAAAGAGTTGTAGCCGGTTTACTACAAGTTGTTGAAACTCATGCAATAGAGGGAAGACATGATCAACCGAATCCTAATCTACTGGAGGAGATAACCACAATTTCATAATTTTTCAAGCAGAAATCGACTTTGTTTAGAGGGGAGACTGATCCAATGAGAGCAAATTTCTGGTTAACCGATATGGAGAGGATATTCAGGGTTCTTCCGTGTTCTGAGGCTCAATAGGTATTATTTGCCGCCGATACTTTAAAGGATGAAGCGCAATACTGGTGGCATACAAAGTTGGGACACGGTAGACCGAACACTTGGGAGGAGTTCGTAATACTCTTCAAGAAGCAGTACTTTCTGAAATCGTTCGAAGATTTAAAAGCTCAACAGTTTATGGAATTAAAACAGGGAAGAATAACAGTTCGAGAGTACTCCGTCAAATTTACAAGTTTGGCATGATTTGCTGAAAATATAGTACCAAATGAAGGGGATCGAACTAAAAAGTTTGTGACGGGGCTTAGAGACAAAATTCGACGTCAAGTATCAGTACAATGGTTGGATAAAGTTGCAAAGGCATTAAATGTGGCTTCAATTGCCGAGAGAGATATAGGATATCAGCAAGGTTCGCAAGCACCGTTAATTCAACAACATAAGAGGCTGTGGTCAAGCCAATATAGTGGACAAGGGAGTTCAAAAAAGATAAAGCTTTGGAAGTTCCTTGGGCGGTGGAGGTAATAAACCGCGGTGCAACATGTGTGGTAAGTTTCATTGGGGTGTGTGTAATCTACCGAATACGGTGTGTAACAACTGTCGTCAAATGGGACATGTGGCAAAGAATTATCCGAGTACAAGGCTAAGTACAAATGCTCCGATGAGACGTACCGATGATAGTGGGATGGTTTGTTATAATTATGGGGAGCTTGGACACCGAATGCACAACTGTCCTAAGCCGAGGCAAGGAGGCTTCAGTGCAACCGCGAATAGTGCACCAAAACCACGACCACCTCAACAACAACAATCACAAGGAAGGGAACAACGTTAGGGACGATACTTCTAGCTCAACCCAGAGGAGACCACCGTTGATAATACGGTCGTTTCAGGTAAAGTTCTTATTTGTTCAACATCTGCTCATGTATTAATGGATTCCAGTTCTATGCACTCGTTTGTGTCACACCCATTCGCTAGAAATATGAATGTACCCTTAGAACTTCTTGAATACGATTTGTCTATTGATGTTCCGTTAGGAAGATCTTTAGTGAGTTCGGGAGTTTACAGGAATTGTGAAGTTAAAATTAATGATGAAGTGTTAACAATGAATCTAGTACTGTTAGTAATCCAATATTTTGATGTTATATTGGGAATGGATTGGTTGTCAATTAATCATGTGATTATTGATTGTGAAAACAAAAGGGTAGAATTTCAGGCACCGACTCATAGAGTCTTTTCTTTTCAAGGGATAGGTGTTGTGTCACCACATTATCTCGTATCCGCCATCAAGGCTTATCATTTATTGAGGAAGGGGTGTAAAGGTTTCCTTTGTAGCATATCGGATACTAGAAGCGCTGAACAAAAATTAGAAGATATACTAGTTGCTAGGGAATTTCCTGATGCATTCCCAGAAGATTTTTCGAGTGTACTAATTGAGAGAGAGATCGAATTTGGCATAGATGTGATACCGATAACACAACCTATTTCACGGGGTACCATATAGAATTGCTCCGGTAGAGTTGAAAGAGTTAAAGACTCAGTTACAGGAATTATTGGATAAGGGGTTCATTCGGCCTAGTGTTTCACCCTGGGGCACACCGGTTCTCTTTGTGAAAAAGAAAGACGGAACAATGAGGATGTATATTGATTATCGTGAGATCAACAAGGTAACTATTAAAAACAAGTACCCATTACCATTGATCGATGATTTATTTGATCAACTACAAGGAGCTCAGGTGTTTTCAAAGATTGATTTGAGGTCGGGGTATCATCAACTGAAGGTAAAGGTTGAGGATGTTGAAAAGACGGCCTTCAGAACTCGATGCGGCCACTACGAGTTTCTTGTGATGCCATTTGGGGTAACCAATGCACCGACAACGTTTATGGACTTAATGAAGAGGGTCTTTAAAACGTATCTTGATGAATTTATTATTGTTTTTATTGATGATATACTTATTTACTCGAAGAGTCCAGAAGAACATGATAGACATGTAAGATTGGTGTTGTAACGTCTTCGAGAAAAGCAATTATTTGGAAAACTGAAGAAAAGTGAGTTTTGGTTGTCAAGTGTTACTTTCTTTGGTCAAGTAATTTCTAAAGATGGTGTGTCGGTTGATCCACAGAAAATAGAAGCCATTATGAATTGGGCGAGACCGACTAATGTGTCAAAGATTCGTAGTTTTCTGGGATTGGCTGGGTATTATAGAAGGTTTGTTCGAGACTTCTCAAAGATTGCGACCCCGATGACAACATTAATGAGAAAGGATGTTCCGTTTGAATGGGGGAAAGAATGTGAGGAATGTTTCCAGATGTTGAAGAATAAGTTGACTTTTGCTCTGATTCTTGCAATTCTGATAGGCACCGGGGGATTTAGTATTTACAGTGATGCTTCTCATCAAGGTTTGGGATGTGTCCTAATGCAATGGGACAAAGTGATAGCATATGCTTCAAGGCAATTGATAACTCATGAGAAAAATTATCCAACCCATGACTTGGAACTTGCTGCGGTAATTTTTGCCCTAAAGATTTGGCGACATTATTTATACCGGGAAACTTGCGAAGTTTTCATTGACCACAAGAGCTTGAAGTACTTGTTTACCCAGAGGGACTTAAATATGAGACAACAAAGATGGTTTTTAGTTAATGAAGAACTACGACTTGAAAATTCAATATCACCCGGGTAAGGCAAATGTAGTCGTCGATGCCTTGAGTCGAAAATTGTCAGAAAATTTGACATGTGTTTTGACAGCACAAGAGGGGTTAGTGAAAGAGTTTGAACGTTTGGAACTGGAAGTTATTCCTAGAGTTGAAGGAGGACTAATAGCTGTAATCGTGGCACAACCTGATTTGATTGGAGAAATTAAAACAAATCAACTCTTGGACCCAAGCTTGAAGAAAGTTGTCAATGAATTACCTGAGGGTAAGCGACTGGATTTCAGTTTGCATGATGGCGTATTATGGTATATTAATCGGTTATGTGTGCCTAACGTTGGCAATTTAAAGGAAAGAATTTTGGAAGAAGCTCATAGTACTCGGTATTCTGTACATTCGGGTAGTACAAAAATGTAGTACAAAAATGTATAGAGATTTGAGGGAGATCTACTGGTGGAGTGGAATGAAACGTGAAGTTGCTGAGTACGTAGCCAAATGTATGACTTGTCAATTAGTAAAGCTTGAGCATCAACGACCCGTGGGGGAAGTACAACCATTGGAAATACCGGAATGGAAATGTGATCACATTACTAGGGATTTTGTGTTTGGATTGTCGAGGTCTCCTAGATCTAATGATAGCATTTGGGTGATCGTTGACTGGTTGACTAAGTCAACCCACTTTCTGCCGATAAAGACTATAGAACCGACAAAATTAGCGAAACTTTATGTCAAGGAGATTGTAAGATTGCATGGAGCACCGATATCTATTGTATCAGATCGAGATACACGTTTTGTGTCCAAATTTTTGGAAGGGTTACAAAGAGCAATGGGGACAGCTTTGCATTTTAGTCCGGCATTTCACCCGCAAACCGACGGACAGTCGGAACGGATTATTCAGATTCTAGAAGATATGCTTAGAGTCTGTGTTATGGATTTCAAAGCTGACTGGGAAACTCATTTGCGGCAAATTGAGTTTTCTTATAACAATAGTTTCCAGACAAGTATTAGAATGGCGCCTTTTGAGGCATTATATGGTCGAAAGTGTAGATCACCCGTGTGTTGGACAGAGGTTAGAGAAAAGCAACTTCTAGGACCAGAAATTGTTCAAATCACCACCAATAAAGTTAAATTGATTAAGCAACGATTACAAGTGGCACAAAGTCGCTACAAAAGTTACGCAGATACGGGTAGGAGGCCGTTGGAGTTTGAGGTTGGTGATTAAGTATTCTTGAAAGTCTTGCCTTCAAAGGGCATTACACGGTTTGGTAAGAAAGGTAAGTTGAGTCCAAGATATGTTGGACCTTTTCTGATTTTGAGCAAGGTCGGACCGGTACCTTACAGATTGGAATTGCCACAGGAGTTGGCACATGTTCATAATGTGTTCCACGTGTCTATGCTCAGACGTTACGTGTCAAATTCGAGTCATATTCTTGAACCAGAACCGTTGGAAGTCCGAGAAGACATGACATATGTTGAACATCCGGTACGGATTCTAGACAGGAAAGATCAAGTGTTAAGAACAAAGACAATTCAGTTAGTCATGGTCCTTTGGCGGAATCATAGTGTTGAAGAGGCAACTTGGGAGAGGGAGGATGAGATCAGGGAGAAGTACCTGCATGTTCGTCTGATGAGGTAAAAATAAGTTTGGGGACAAACTTCTTAAAAGGGAGGGAGAAATGTAACACCCGTACCCGGAAAGAAGATTAATGTGATATTAATATATGTTAATTAAAGATAATTAATGCATAAAATGGTTTAAGGTGGGGTTATGAACCCACATGTGAAAAGGTGTTCAAATGCTGACACAGATGAAAGTTCTGCATAAGGCAGAACTGATATAAAAGTGGGGCCTAATGAGGGTCTAATTAAAGTAATTTGCATTTTGATGTCATTATATGTTTTATGTGCGTATTTGTTTAAATTAATAAAGATATTATTATGTCTTATGATAGGTAAGGGGACCAATTTGGGTATCCATGTGAGGGCGTATTTGAATAAAATTGATAAATTAGTAGGTTTAATAGCAACCTCATAATTTATGTGGGACCACATTTGGGACCCACGCGGGACTTAAATTAAATCTTTTTAGAAAAGATGGGTAGTTAATGTAATTAACTTGAGGGTTTCATAATAAACAATTAGAAATTTTTGGGGGTATAAATGAAAAGTTGGGAAAAAGAGATATATATCTCTTGCATGAGTTTTAATGACTCATTTCTTCACAACACAACAACTGGGAATTGAGGAGAAAGAGAGAACGAAGACCTCTCGAGTCGGCGACGGAAATTCACGCGACATTTCTTGCCATTTCTTCGCCATCTGGCGTCGGATTCACGATTCGAGACCACTTTTGGACTCGTGGAGGTAAGATGATCACATGCACATAATTTATTTTTACTTCCAGCAACATTTTCTGACCACCGTTCTTAATAGACGATGTTCTTGGTACCAAACTTATGTAGGATTGATCTTAAAGCAAGAGTTGGGTTGAATCTAGCTTAAAATTGGATTCTAGAAGCTTAATCGCTAGGAAATCTAGGAGGTGAGTGTTCTAGTTCCTCAATTGGATGCTTAGTTATGAATATGAGTTAATTGTTACTCAATTCATGCTTATGTACATATATGTTGAAGAATTTGGGAGTAAAACATGTCAATTATGTGTATCTTGCCATGTTATATGCTTGAGTTGCTTATATGCTTATGTGCATCAAAGGGAAGTCAAGTAGTGGTCACCATTTATAGGTCCTATATGTAAGGGATAGGAAGTCCTCAATGAGTAGGACGTGGTGACGGCCACAATGAAATGCCGGTGACGCCTTCGGGGTCACAAGAGAGTGTGTATTGCGCTATACGCGCCAAAAGTGAGAAAGATCCGAGGTGAGAAGGACCCGGGGGTGGTGGCTAGAATGACTTGACTTTTCAGAGATCAAATTGTTGATGTTTATAATGATTGTTGCATTTATATACTTTGCATTCGAATTGCATGATTAGTTCTTTCATTAAGCGAAAGCTTAAACGAAAAATATATTTTCTGTTATGGTTATTGAATAACCACCGTAGGTACGGCACGAGAGGACGAGAGGAAATGATCCGCACGACGGGTTGGGCGCGGAAGTTGTGCATATATGGATATGTTCATATGACTAGTTTTGTCTTAGTTTTAAATGTAACCTTTGTAATAGATATGTGAACAACTCTTGTTTTGAGAAAACTTGTAATATGTTAAGTTGGGTGTTGAGTTTGGTTGTACAACAAACCATGTGTCATGGTTGCTAGATACAAGTCATGAACATGGGGAGCAACTTTGAAGAAACTAAGTAATTTTGATTGTAAACTTAACTTGGGTTTCCCTAATTCTTGTGTTGAAACTTGTAGTATGTTAAATGTGGATTTTTGATGCAGTTAGTAATCTTAGTTGGAACTAAAGTGTTTTGGGTGTTTAAATTCCTTTTCAATGTTTGGGAATGGTTTGAAAACCTCTTATGATGTTTGGGTAAAGTTTTGAGACACTTGGGAGTGCTTCCCAAATGGTTTTTGGTGTGTCTAAAAGGGTTTGATATGGTTTAATCAAGTTTTGACAGCATTTTTTTTTTTACTCATGTTTAGCTAAATGTTGAGGTGTGATGCACGTTTGTATTAAAACCTTGAGATTTTATGGTTTCTTGGTGTTTGAGAAAACTTGTTGATGTTTCCACAAAGTTTGGTTAAGTTTGGAGTGGTTTTGAGCTTGTAAATATGAAATTTTTAGCAGGGGATTGCCATGATTAAAAATTGGGAATTCCAATTTCATGTTACGGGTATTAGGGTTTTGGTTAGGTATAAAGTTGTGGTTGTAATGGGGTTGTTCGTGTAGGAAGGTGTGACTCATAGGATCGAAATAGGGTGGAATTGGTAATGGTTGTTGGATGGAATCGGTGGTAATGAATACTGGGTTTTGGAAGTTTGAAGGTGGAGGCAAAAACTGATTGGGATATTGTGGTGGTGCTTGGCTTGGTAGATAGAATGGGGGTGACTGTGTGGTCATATAAAAGGGTCTAGATGGAGAAGTATATGATACCATGGGTGTAGATGACACCATGGATGTAGTGGATACGGTGGGAGTGGGTTGTAGTAAGGTGAATTGAATTAGGGATGAGGTCTGTGATTACTCGAGGACACCATATTCGATGCAATTGAAGCTTGGAATTGGTTCGTCATCTCTCGAAATTTGGCCAACATACTTCTCTGAAACTCTCTTTGAGATTTCTGGTGATTAAGCTCCAATTGTTTTTTTTCATTTGATCCATCTTCTCATCAAATTGAATACCCAACACTCCTTGGATATCAGACTACAGAGATTGCTCTCTCAAAAAAAAAAAAGACTACAGAGATTGCAACTGAGATTCAATTTGTGCCCTTGTCGACTGCAAATCATTCTCCCAAGAAGATCATGTAGTTTTTATCATGCTGATCGAGACCGAGCTCTGATACCAGATGTAAAGACTTGGTTGAAAATATAGAAAAATAAAAGGGAAAAAGAGAAAAAGAAAATCTAAAGCATTTGCTGGTGCTTAACCACAAAAGAGAAAATAGAGAATTCAATTCATTCACGATGCCACATCTCTTTACCAACTGCCTCCTTAATCTAGAAGAGGAGCACGTGACAGAAAAAGAAAAGGCGCGAGCAACTCACATGCCTAGTAAATCAACTCAGACACATCACACAAGGGAAAAAAAAAATAATAATAAAGAAAAAATATATATATATATATATATATATATATATGCTGAGTTTAGATACAAGCTGAGAAGTCCTGGTGCTGACATAGCAGCGGTCGATTATATTCAAAAGTTTTCAATTGATTTAAAAAGGGTCTTCTTGGAATTTTGGAAAATAGGGTATTTTGATTGCTGTAATAATTTGTTGAAGAAAGAAAAGGTCAAGTCAGACAGATCCAACGGCGTCGTTTCCATTGCAGTCTTAAACACAATATTTATGGATTTTGATTGTTTCAAACGGCAACCAAAATTCCACATAACACCAACCCTTAAATCACTTTTTTATACTGTTTTTGGCTGACTTCACAAGTTCTCCCAATAATAAAATTCAAATTTGCTTTTTCAACAAAGGTCAGTGTAGTGTACTTTTTGACAAATTCGTATGTAGGGTTTCAATTCTGTTTCCAAACAGACAAGTGTATTGCTGACAAATTCGAACTGGGTTTTCGAAATTTCCTTTTGTTTGGGGGAGCTTGATCTAGTATGATTATGATTGTTTGTGGGTTTCTGTATTGACAGTGAATTTGATGGATAACAGACTCAGTATTGTTGACAATTCGAACTGGCTTTTTGAATTTTGTTTTGTTTTGTGGGGTTTACTCTAGTATATGATTATGATTGTTTGAACAGCCTATGTATTGTTGACAATTCGAACTAGTTTTTCGAAAATTTCTTTTTTTCTTTTTTTTTTTTTTTTTTTTGTTTTGTGCTGTTTAATCTAGTTTGATTATAATTTTTTTTCTGGGTTTTTACATTGGCAGTGAATTTGATGGATTATAATAGTTCACAAGATCTTTGCAATGGTGAGGAGGGCGATGGAGATGGAAGGAACAGTACTTGCTTAATGACTTCCACATCTAGTAGACAATCAACAATTCACCAGTTAATGGGTGGTGGGAAAGGTAACACCATAGTTCATTCTGCTTATTATCAAAGGAATATGTATCTGTATCTATGTGTGTGTGTGCATATTTGTATGGTTATATATATGTAGAACTCAGACTTTTGCAACCCGAATTTGCATTGACTTGGAAATTTATATATATCCATCTCTATATTCATTTATCATGGTAAAAGAGAAAGGGCAAGGCTATTATTAGCCTATTATGAGCTCCTTTGCATATACAAATGCACTTCACAACTGTTGGATGAAGATTTGTCCTTGAGGTTGTACATAAGAAAATTAATATATAAGCTTTTATTCACAATCTTAAAGTAATCTGCACAATCCAAGGGCTGTGGGCTTGTTTGCATATGCACACAAGCTTACAGGAGCCTTACTCAAAGAGAAATAATGGGTTGAATTGGTGAATTATTCAAGTGAGGAAGTTTTTAATGGAGCAGTCTTGAGTCCCTTATAATGAAACCTCAAGGTCAAACTAGCATATGTATGTAAGTTTGTTATTGGAGACAAAGAAAGTTCGAATTTCATCATTCTTATTTGACTTATCTAACGTTCACTTTGTTCTTAGTTGCTGATGTTATATTGTGGAAGCGGCAATATGAGTCATGTGGTGTCATTGTTGTTGCTACTGTTGCATGGCTCCTTTTTCAGTGGTCAGGATTGTCATTCTTGTCGATTTGTTCTGATGTCTTGCTATCCTTGATTGTGCTGCTGTTTCTTCGGGCCAACTATGCAGTTTTTAGAGATAAGTATGTCCGTATAACCCTCTTTATGTAATGCTTAAATGCATAGTTGTCATGACTCGAAATCTAATCATAAACGAGTTTTCCAAAATTGTGAATGGCGTACAACCTTTTTTTTTTTTTCCCCTTCAAAATAGATACCAATAAGTATTCATCTATATATTTTAAAGGGTTAAATACATTTTACACCCTTGTGGTTAGGCCCGTTTTCACTTTACCCCCTTAGCTTTAAAAGTGAACACTTAACCCCCTGTGATTTCGGACTAAAATGAAAATGTTAAGATTTTCCTCAAAACTGAAGAAAATTCTAAAATTGGCCAAAAATATGAATACTTAACCCCCTTTGTGAGTTTAATTTTGAACTTAATCCCCTATATGAGGATAATGCTGCCATTTAACCCGCTTGTGTGGGGCTAATTTTTAACACTCAACCCCTTTGGTAGGCTGATTTTGGGGTTAACCGTCTATGTTGGGTTAATTCTCACACTTAAAGTCTCCTATATGAGGCTAATTTCAACACTTAATCCCCATATGGGGCTATTTTGAGAGAAATCTTGGGAGTTTCACTTTAGTCCAAAACCAGAAGGGGGATAAGTGTCCAGTGTCCATTTGAACCACAGGGGGTAAAGTGAAAATGTGGTTAGACATTTGCATTTAACTCAATTTTCATGCATATCAAGGCTTAAAATGTTGGAAGTTTTCAACTTTAAACTCCCAAGTTCAAAATTCTGAATCATGCATTGTATCTCATTGCATGAAACTCGAATCAGCTCGTGTGAATCTACTCATGGATTGCCCGATTCTAACAACCATGCTTACATATTCCTCGTTAGTTCAGTATGGAAATGATCCACGATTACTGCAATTGTTCGCAGGCAACTTCAAACTCTACATGAACTAGTCTTGTCAGAAGAAATGATCAATAATGCTGCTGCATTGTTTCGTGTCAAAGTTAATCATGTGTTGGTTATGGCTCATGATATCGCCTTTGGCAACGACTTCCGAGTGTTTCTTAAGGTCAGTGGCAATCAACTGCATAAAGATCAAATTTTCTCTAATGTTTGGTCATTTCTTAGTTTCTAATCATCTTCATTCGAGCGTACATAGTTTGATGAAAAGGACATATAATTAAAAGATAAAGCGAACTTGAAAAAAATATTTTCGAAGGGCTTGCTTGAAATTGCTTGAAATAAGATCTGGTTCAGTCCCAGTCTCACTTTCTATCTATTATTTTTTATTTTTTTATTTTTTTATTTTTATGTTTATGAGAACTAAGGTTATGCCAGTTTGACAAAAAACCAATTTTAAGGGAGATATTAGACTCGGCACTCCTATATAGGAAATTGACACTAATCAAGCTCTTGAATTTATAGACCCGTTCACTTATGAACGACGTAACCTAGTTCTTTGCCTTCTCAAGCAGCCCAAGGGAACCTTAGTGTTGATTTTGTTTTTTCTAATACATGAGGTAGACGTGAAGAGTGGTATGGTCTCTAGTACTTAAGAGTATATTTGAAGATCATATGCAACATGGAATTCCATACTGAGTATTAGTATCGATCATTTTTTACCAACTGGGTTTGATTTTTAATTCTCGTCATGTGTTCCTTATGAACATCTTATTTTAGCATACCTAATACCTATGGCAAATGTACAGGTGGTGGTCTGTCTGTGGCTCTTGTCCGTCATTGGTAGCTTGGTGTCTTTCTTCACACTTGCATATGTTGGTATGTGCATTATCCTTCTTTTTTCAACAGTTTGCAATATTGTGAATGTATATCTTAAATTAAATATGAATTGTTTACTTACTCTCATTTTTTTTTCCTTCCTTTTAATCACGTAAAAATTGGGCAATTAATAATACTCAGTTGATAGAATATATTTCATCTAAAGAAAATAACAAATAGACGGTGGATTATGTTCGCCTTGGTGAAATGGTGAGGTTTCTCAATTCCAACCTTAGGGTCTACACAGTGGCCATCCCTGTCTTCTAGAAAATTACACTTTTATACATATATTTTCGAAAAATTTCTAATTTTATTAAGCTTTGTCCCCCCAAAATAAGTAAACTTATTATATAGCCCCTCAAGAAATATTAGTTAGGCTTAAAAAAAGGATTTTATATGTAATATGTTGGCCAAGTATACTTCATTCTCCAAAAAATTGAAAAAAAAAAAAAAAAAAACCTTATTATATGTAATATATTGGCCTAATTACAAATAGATCCAAATTTTTTTGCCTCGGGGGCGCTTTCCCTGAATCACCGTGTGAATCTAAGCTCTTATACACAGTCCCCCATAGCCGAGATTCCTGAATCCGTCACTGGGTCTACATGGGAGATAAGGCTGTGTACATCTAACATTATTCTATATACAATTCAGGGTTCAGTTCAAATGCAATTGAACCTTAATCTTTTCTATTCAGCCTATTCTTTTGAATTTGTAGGTTTGAGACCTACTGAACAGTTATTTTTGAACTCATGACTTAATAGCCAAAAAAAAAGGAAAAGAAAAGATAAGGAAAAAAAAAAAAGCATGGCGGAAGTTTAATTTGGCCTTCAATTCAACCTCATTCAGTGTTACCAGAAACATAATGCACTTGACTTGGATCTTGTAAACCATTAACGATTGATCAGTGTCTGTCGGACATCTCAATGCTCCATATTATATCTATTCCGAACCAGCCTAACAGTCACACCATGTAGATTATGCTCAGGCTGAGATGTGCTTATGGTCTAGGTGATACATGTTATGTATGTTACTCGGACTCGGGTACGTGTATCTGGTGTGGATATGAATCCAGTTGTCGGAGTCCGTAGACCCCAATATTTTAGGATAAGGGGACTCGGTCATAAATGATCCAAAATTCAAGTACACTGCTCTAGTTATATGCTATATTCTTACATTTATAAAACCTAAAAAGCAAAGCATTATTCTTATTTTACACATGATTTTTGATAGAGCAAATAAATTTTGGCAAAGTAGCTCTACTTAGAGGTCTATAAATGTTAACATTAGGCTATGAGGCTATTAAATGTACTGCCAACCTAAATGTGATAATAAGACCTTGAGTCTAGAACATAGTTCGTGTCCTTAGATTATATTTTTGGTAGCAAGTCATGTCCGACATGGTACGAAACAAGTCCGACACATATCTCGTGTCGATATCCTTGTCCTACCCACGTCGACACTAACACGACGCCTTTTATGTCAAATTCGGGTAACATAGCATGTTATTTGGTGTTATGGTAGTGCATGTGAAATAGTCACATGGTTCTTAGTATTGCAGTTGATAACTTGCATTTTGTTTGGTTTTTGTAATTTGTTATTTGATTAGTCACTTATGCAGTCATAAGTTAATCCTTTAGAACCTCCAATTTAATAGGATTCTAATTCGGTCAACCCGTATGTGGTTTGATGCTAACTATGATGTTATTTACTTCTGTGTTGGGGAACTTCACTTTGATATGAACCGTAAGGCTCTGTTTTGTCAGAGAATGTAGAGAAGGAAAGGAAAACGAGAAGGGAAACTATTGCGCGAGTGTTTTACTCGATGCATAAATAATATTAGAAATTCAATTCTTTCAAAACATAATGGAAACTCAAGAAATGATGAAGGGGAGTGACTTAGGGCATCTCCCAGAGGTTATATGCCCCAACTATTAAAATGGCCCCTCAATCATAAAAAACATCACTCCAATGGGAGTGGTAAAAGGGGTTTTATTATAGGGCAAAAAAATAAAATGGCTAAAAAAATATGCGATTTTGGGTATGATTGAATGCGATTTTGGATCTAGTTGAATGTGTTTTCGAATTTGATTGAACGCGATTTCGAATCTGATTGAATGCAATTTTTTGCACTATTCACAATCGCCCATGTTTGTCTTAAACCCAACATGTGACAGGAAAGCATTACGCGCAACATATCCGACAATTTCTAATAATTTAAGCTAACAATGTCAGAATTTGGGTATGATTGAATGAATTTTTGAAGTTCAGGGATGAAATAAAAAAATAAAAAAAAAGTTTATGGACCCAATTGAAAACAAGTGTATAATTTAATGGACTAAATTGTAATTTGCCCTTTATTATACAACTCCATGACATTGAGAGAGAGAGAGAGAGAGTGGGGGTAGCAACTAAAATACATCAATGGTTGTAATGCATCAAAATAATTAACATTTTAAAATGCCAACAAAAATTTTCCATCTGTGGTTGGAGTGCACAAGAGAGTGCTATAAACACTAATCAAGAGGCTAAAACACCATTTTGGCCACTCAAAATACAATTTCCCATTGGAAATGCTCTTACAAAATTGTCTATTAATTTTTCATTCAATTTTCTTTTCCTTCCTATTTTATTCATGCTTTTCCTTGGGTGCGTTTGATAAAACTACAAATTAAGTACTAAAAATTAAGTGCTGAATTTAAGTGCTACAAATTTTAAGTGATTGTATTAGCAAAACTAAAAACAGTGTTTCAATGACTAAAATAGACAGCATTCAGTGATTAATTTCAGCAAAAAATTTTCACTTAACGTTTTCAGTGAATGCGTTTTTTCAATTAAGTGATACATTATCAAATGCACTGGAAAAAAATTAAGTGCTAAAAATTTTCATTTTCACCACTTAATTGGGTTATCAAACAACCCTTATCGTCATTGCTTTTTTTTTTTTTTTTTTTTTTTTTTTTCTTTTCTTTGTTTTTTTGGCTCACCAACTCTCTGAACCAACAAAGCAAAAGTTTCTTGGTATACCTGTTTCCTTGCATGATTTTTTACTATAATTGATGACAGGAACCATTTTATCAGTTACACTTCCTGCTTTGTACAATAAATTCGAGGACCATGTTGATCGATATGCTAATCTGACCCGTCAGCAATTTTCAAGACAGTATAGGTTTGTGGATGAGAGTGTTATGAGCAGTTTCCCACCGAGTTCAGCGAAGGACAAAGATTCGTAAGTCTAATATTTCGCATACTGAGAACAACTACAATTCTATTAATTCTATGTAAGGTTTTTATCTGAGGGAAGAAGGATGAAATTGTTGTTCCTCTCCGCAAAAGTGGGACCGAAGCAATGTAACTTCACATCGTCGTATTCACTTAACATTTAATTGTGTATCCGATCTCCGGATTTCTTTTGACATGGAATGAGATATTCTTGTATGGAAAAGACGTCATGTACTTTTTCTACTTCTTAAAAGTGTGATTTGTCTACGCATACAAGTCTAATATTTCGCATACTGAGCACAACTACAATCCTATTAATTCTATGTGAAGTTTTTATTTGAGGGAAAAACGATGAAATTATTGTTCCTCTCCGCAAAAGGGGGACCGAAGGAATGTAACTTCACGTCGTCATATTTACTAAACATTTAATTGTGTATCCAATCTCCGGATTTCTTTTGACATGGAGTGAGATATTCTTGTATGGAAAAAAATTCATGTACTTTTTCTACTTTTTAAAAGCGTCTACACGTACAAGTGTGTATGTGACATACAATTGGACCAATAGTATCTTAGAACATGACAAACAAAGGTCATTTGTGAAAATTATGTTGTCCAAGTTCCCTCGTGTTTAAATTGTAAATTTACTTCTTGGTGTGCTTGTAAAGTATCAGAATCAGGGCCTTTTGGAAAATTTTTATGGGCATAAAGCAAAATAACAACTAGAAGGTTAAGCTACAAGTTCTTAGAAAAATCAGGAGGACGATTTTCATAAGAACCAGGTAGAAATGGGAACTACCCTGATCCTATTTAGACATTCCCCAAACAAGCCCTAAAACTCTATATAAAACATGGTTAGGTTACAATGCTTCTTGGTTTTTCTTTACGAGTTTCTGAGACATTTGCATTTGAGACTTAATTTGATCTTATTTTTCTGAACTTTTTGTGTTTAAAATTCGACTTCCCAGCAATTGGTATTGGTTCATTTCTGTTTCCCTAACCCCCGTACCACTCACCCAAACCGCATTTACCCGTCTTATGGTTGCGGTTTCATTGTCAAGTATATACAAGAGGGAGAGCAAAATATATGTATGATACATATATCAATAGAGTTATGCTATGCTTCCCAAATTTTTATCCCAAAAGTGCTTCTCAATGATGTGAGAGTGGGACTAGATCTAATACAACGAGACCAGTTGCATTTTGATTGAAAATTGTTTACCCAGACCCACTGCCACATCATTTGAGAATCACTTTTGGATAGAAATTTGAGAAGCATATCATTATTCATATCAATATCCACATACAAGCCTAATTGTGTTTCCATCTAGTGCATTCATTAGATACCAGACATGTCCCAGAGTTTTTCATTCACATAGCTAAAGCAATTGTCATATCTAATCTTGCAGCAACTCATTTGCCTTGTACACCCAAACGTTGTATATATCGTCCAAGAACAAAACAAAGTGAACCTGCAAAAGGAAGCATGTAGAGACGTTAAACTTTTCAAATGAACACTACTCATTTTTGTAAGGCTCTGTCTGACACTCTGACTCATGTATTTAGTGAGAGAAAAGAAAGAACAACACCGAGGAAAGCACTTTCTTTGTTTGGTTAATAACGAAATAGTGAGGAAAAAGATAATATGTGCGAAATAAATTTTTGTGTGTCATTTCACTCCCTTTTTTCTAAAGTTATAATACTACAGTATCTTGAAAATATCTAATTTTTACTGTGGAGAAAAATATTATGGAAACAACGGAATCAGTTTTTCTTCTTGTTTTCTTTTCCTTCTACATATCTGCAAATCAAATACAGCCTAAAGTGTTCATATCTCACACATATTTGTTACCAACATTCATGTAGAGGAAAGATGGTCTTAAAAAGTGTATTTTTGCAATTCATAATTTTGAAGGGTTAACATGAAACAAAAGCTCTAGCCAACGCTTGAATGTCCCTAACTAATAATTACATGTTCCCAAACAAACCCAAATGAAATGTCACCACCCATAAGAAGTATTTTCTCTTTTTGTAAATAGTAGTAAACAACTTAACCCAATGATCCCATAATTCTTTCTGCTCATCGATTAATTCACGCTCTACCAATAAGAAAAGCGCACAAGGATAATACTAAAAAGCTGTACAACTTTGGATCGGCTTATTTGGGGACCATCAATCACTTGGGATTATTGAGAGGTTTCATGTCGTTTTGCAAAATCTTTTTCACAGCTTTTTTCAAAATCGAATTTACTTTAAAGCTGAAAAAATAGCTTCAATCAGAAGCAACAATTTGCTGCTTTTCTGAAAATCCATTAAATAAAAAACCTCTTATTACCAAGTCAATATGAAATGGGCTCTTAGTCCAAAAGGAAAATTACACAACAATTAGCAAATCACATATATTTTAATCTGAATAATGCGGTTTCAGAATCACTATATCTGGAAGCAACATTTATAAGTTAGTACCTCTTTGAAGTCATTTGCAAACTCTTTAACAGTGGATATAGCCACAGTGGCAGCTTCATCATAGGGATATCTGAGAAAATATAAAAGTGAGAAATATGCAATACGCTCTATTTATAGAAAAAATATCAAAACCTATTTAACTTATGCAGTAAATAACATATTATACAAATATATGTTACATCAACAACCAAAAATAATTGATGTTGGGTGGGTTGACGACTGTTCATTCCACTACATTCTCATTTAAGGCAAAATGTATAGAACACAACCAAACTACCAAAAAATTGATCTCTAATTCACTATATTCACATGACAATTCAGCAAGGTTTGGTAGGAGGGGGAAAAGGTAGGAGGCAGGGAAGAGAGGAGGGAGGTAAGAGGTATCCATCTGGAAAGGCAGAGGGTCTTACCTCCTTTTGTCTGGTTAAATAAGAAGGAAATGATAAAGGAATGTATTGAATATTTTGTATTTTACTCCTTCACCCTTCCATAACCAAAAAAAAAAAATTGATTATCTGTGAGGGGCATAAGCCGCATAACAGTTGAGAGAGAAGCTTCTTCTCTACGCCAAACCCTCCACTTTTGGAGGGTTGAGAAATGGTGGGCTAGGAGACATGCCAATTCCCTCCTCTCTTTCCTTCCCTCCCCTCTTCCACTATATCAAACAAGGGATTTTCTTCTCTTCCTTCCCCTTTTCCTTCTCTCCCTCCCTCCCTCCCTCCCTCCCTCCCTCCCTTCATACCAAACATAGGGTGTGTTTGATAACCTAATTAAGTGTTTTTCAGTGCGTTTGATAATGCACCACTTAATTGAAAAGGCAACGAAAAATCCACTGAAAACCTAAGTGAAAAATTTCTACTGAAAATAATCACTAAATGCATTCTATTTTTGTACTTGAAACATTGTTTTCAATATTACAAATTCAATCACTTAAAATTTTCAGTACTTAAAATTTAGCACTTAATTTCTAGTTTTATCAAACGGACCCATAGTGTTCAAGACTGGTGATAGGGAAATTCACAAAATTATTGCCTTCGAAAATAATATTAGCTTTAACAACTGAAAGTTCTTCTTTAACTTACCCGTAAACACCACATGATATGGCAGAAAATCCGATATATTGAATATTGTTCTCTTTGGCGACACGCAAACTGTTTCTGTAATAGATTTTGTAAAAAGAGAATTTTTTTAGACTCACAAAGTAAACTTATAATAAGAATACATGGAGAAAACTCCATATATACCTGTATGCACTTCTTAAATAGGCTTCAGGGTTCCTATGTTCCCGGTATACAGGCCCAACAGTGTGAACTACATGAGACGCGGGAAGTCTAAAACCTCTGCATGTATAGATAGTTCATTTAGGTGTTAGCCACTTTCAAAAAATAGATGGATTTAAAGAGGGAAAGGAACCAAAAAAAAAAAAGAGAGAACTCAGGAAAGCACTTTTCTTCGTTTGGTTAATAAGGGGAAAAAAAAAAGAAAGAAAAGAAAAAAAGGGTGGAAAATAATTAAAATTTTTGAATTTTGTGAGTTGTTCCCTTCTCCACAGCATCGGATCCACCATTTCTATATGGGGAGACTTGAAACTCACCCCAATCTTTAAGGAATCAAGATTCGCCACAAAGGAAATCTCGTTTTCCTTTTCCTTTCCCAAATCCGCAAACCAAAACAGAGCCCAAAAGTATCATATTCGTGAAACTACGAGAAAACCTACGGAGTGATCCTTGCTTCTCCTGTGGGGCAACGAATTCCAGCACTGACTTCTGGAACATTATAGCACGCTGCTCGGAGTTCTGGACCCGCTGCTCTATGTATGGCTAACAGAATGACACCAAAGTTACATAAAGTTTAAATGAAAATAATATAAGTACAAAACTGTGAGAAAATTACCTCCATCAGCGCCACCACCGCCAAGCATTCGCTCATTTGCTGGATTAACCTATGAAAAAAAAAATCCAAATAAAGAAAAGAAAGGCTTTCAAACTCACTGCTATTAGGTAGCATTTGACTTTGGATTTCTCTAGGGTCATCAAATTCAAGCTAGTTGTTTGGAAAGACTTCAAACATGCTGATTATGGTTTTCAGCAGAAATATTAGTTAGAACTTAAACCCTAGCATCTAGAGTGCGTTAATTAATAAGCTATTCCGTGGAATTGGTGTAGAAACCATTATGTTCTTTAACTCTTGGAAACATTGCTCACAGCCATCAGTCCATTCAAAAGGTACGCCCTTCTGCGTTAGTGAAGTCATTGGCCCAGCTATCTTGGAGAAGTCTTTGACAAATCTCCGATAATATCCCGCCAAACCTAGGAAACTACGCACTTCTATTACAGTTGTTGGTCTCGACCAAGACATAATTGCCTCCACCTTCTGTGGATTAATTGATACGCCTTCTTTTGAAATCACATGCCCCAAGAAAGAAATCTTTGGAAGCCAGAACTCACATTTCTTGAATTTGGCAGACAATTGACGACTTCTCAATGTCTATAGTACTGTCCTTAAATGACATTCATGTTGAAATGCACATTCCAGATGCTCTCCTAGATACTTGTATGCATTTAGGACTCAACTGCCTAATTGCAATATCCACGCATGGTGCATATTGACGTCCCATGGAAATTGAATGGCTCCACAGTGTTACGCATAGCCTTCCTTTTAGTGCACCAATCTATCATTTCAAAGGCTATTAATGAAGCATTTCCCTCATGAAAATGCTATCAGTTCATGTTTTTACTGTTGTTGGTCATCTAGGAAACACGGACAATTCTAAGAAGGAAATGTGTCGTGTCCGACACACAGACACTTTTCCTGTCGTGTTGACATGCAGTTTGTTTAGGAATTGCCCTGTCGAGAAGTCAGTGTCATGTCGGCATCCCGCGTACGTGCTTTCATCGTTGGTCATAAATGGTTTCCATATGTTTTAAGTGGCACCAACAGAGAAAAAGGGAGACAACCAAGTAAATGCGACCTAAATCAAAAAATGATTTGTGCGAAATGTTTGACACATACAAAAGTAATACCAAATGTTGACAATCAAAAAGGCCGACATGCTAATAAAACACTCACAAGGTACTATAAGCTTATACTCTTACTAAATTCAGCTCAACCATTGAACCCAGTGTAAAGCAACTGTGATTTGAGCATTCACAAAGGTGTGACTTACATTAAAAAATGGGTAAATTGCAAATTACACCCCTATAGTTTGAGGGTTGTGACAGTTTGGTCCTTGTGGTTTTAATTTTGGCAATTTACACCCTATAGTATGAAAATTGTGTAAAATCCACCCAATTACCCAAAAAGCAAGGGCACAATGGGAATGTCACATTATTTCCAGCCAAAAATGACCCCATGTGCAGGGGTAGACCCAGGAGTGTAGTTCAGTGGGAGTAGAAGCTTATACAGAGGTTCTAGGGAATATCACTTTATTGATTGATTGATTGATTTATTTATTTTTTATGGATAGAAATAATATGATTCTATGTGGTTATTTTGTACATACTAATCTATCCCATAAATAACTTATAATCTTTTAAACAATTTGATACACTTAAAGCTTATAAAATGATAATATCTTACAGTCTATTAAACCATCTGATAATATCTTTTAATCTTTTAAACAATCTGATACATTTCAAACTGGACACACACTACCACACAAATATCAAAGTGATAAATATAAATAACTAATTAAGCTTATAATACAAAAATTTTGTGAAAGAATTATGGGATAGATTAGTTTGTACAAAAAAAAAAATACTCTCATAGAATTATACTATTTCTACACACACACACACACACACAAAAAGGGTCGGGGTGCTGCTCCCGAACCCCCATATAAACTCCTGCTCTCACTGAACTACACTCCTGGGTTTGCGCCTGCACATGTGGTCATTTTTGGCTGGAAATAATGTGACATTCCCATTGTGCCTTGCTTTTTGTAATTGGGTGGATTTTGCACAATTTTCAAACTATAGGGTGTAAATTGCCAAAATTGAAACTATAAAGACCAAAGTGTCACAACCCTCAAACTATAGGGGTGTAATTTGCAATTTACCCTTAAAAAACCAAAAGTAAACACCCAATCAACCGAAATATTCAAATCATACAGGCACTAATTGGAGAGCAACCAATACAATTAGTACTAATCCATCACTTATACTATAATTTAGGCTCAAAGACTCGGCTTCTAACAATATCCAGTTAAACAAATACTTGCAAAGAAAGCATCTTCTGTTCATCCTTTTTCACTTAATCCAAACCCAAATAGAGAGAATTCAAAACAATTAGAGTAAAACCCCCAATCCCATTTTCCCAACACACAAAACAATCAAACATTGGATACACAATTGACACCCTCTTACTCACACACACACACACACACACACACACACATATATATATATATATAACACTAATACACACGTCTATATGTATGTATGTATGTATGTATGTATGTATGCATTAACACTAATGAAAATACTTTTGTTCACCCAAAATATGGTTCACCAATGCTCACCCAAGCATACCATTGGCCAATGTTTAATCCTGTGTCCCACTGCATTGGCCAATAGAATGCTTGGATGAGCATTGGTGAACAATTTTTTGGGTTAGCAAAAATGTTCTCTAACACTAATATACAAGCCATTGATCGACCCCTAATGCATTTAACGATAGAGAGATTTACAATGGCGTCTGAAGAGCCATCAACGAACCACTGGGTGATATCTCCCATCTGAATCTTGAGAACACTCGAAGGGGACAACTCGAGCTCAACGACGCGATTGCGGTTCGACATCGTCGAAACCGTAGAAGCGGTCGGCTGTCCGCCATTGGAGAGACCACTATTCTCCTCCATCGCTCTAGAAATGATCGAAAAGCGTCCGATTAGAGCTCGAAGATGAGAATTTATGGTGAGAGATCGTTGTGGGTTGTGGAGATTTCTAGGGTTAGTGTTAGAGAGAGAATTGAGAAATCGAGGCACCCTTCTGCAAATCAACCCATGAATGCTCATTTGTCAAAACAAGTGAACTAGTGGCCAGTGGGTTAGGTGCGAAGGTGTTGGAGAGAGACTAGAATGTGGTGGTAACTCGGTGCGTCACTCTACGTGTCTGGAGTTAATTGGTTACAATTTTTAGATTTTGTTTGGTTCTGAGATTGATTTAGTGAAGAATAAGAAGAAAAAAAAATGGGGCATTTACCACAAAAGATCTCAGTACACCATTTATTAAGTTAAAGTACAAATTAGATAGTGACTTAACAAAAAGGACAAAAAGTTGACAGCTGGCGCTCGCACGGTATAAGTGCGCGCACCATAGAATCTCTAATGAACAACCAAAGTCACCTGACGCGCGCGTTATTTTCTGAGTCTGCTCGCACCGTGCGAGCAGCGTACCGTATCATTTCTAATTTCGAAAAATATTTTTTAAACTTTAAACATCTATAACTTTTGACCTACAACTCCATTTTTCGCAAATTTTATACCGTTGGAATCGTGTCGACGAGAGCTACAAAACTAGTACCAATATTGATATGTTTTGAGGAAAAAAATTCATATTTTTACATACATGAATAATAAGTGAAATTTCACTTGATATACATAAAATATTAAGTGAAATTTCACTTAATTCTAGAGCTTTTAAAAGCTCTCCTAAAAAAGCTATAAGTTTAATTTTAGCAAAGCTCATAACCTAGTTACCAAATGAATTAACATAAAATTGTGCTTTAAAAAAGGAGAAGCACCAAAATAGGGGCCAAACTAAGCATTAATGTTCATGTACGAGTTAAGTGGAATTTCACTAAATATTCATATAAGCATGGTGATTTGTTTTGTTTTGTTTTTTTTTTTTTTTTTTTTTAAACAATGCATATTTTGTTAAAATAAGCAAATTTTATAATCAATTATAAAACACAATTTTTCAACCAAAACAAATGTAGGAATTCTTGTTAAAATTCGTCTTTTTTTTTCTTTCTTAAAACATATAAATTTGGCATACATAAATATTAAGTGAAAATTCACTGAACCCGTACATGCATTCTTCATTAAAAACTTGAAGTTAAACTTAACATTCGTGTACTCGTTCAGTGAGATTTCGCATAGTGTGTCAAGTGAAATTTCACTAACTATCATAAAAATCTCTAAAAGTAACTCTCTAGAGTTTAAGGTCTAAATTGATACTTACTTTATTAAAAAGTTCTTCAAATGTCAAGTTAAGTAAAATTTCACTTAATATTCATGTACAAGTTCAGTGAAATTTCACTTAATATTCATATATGCCAAGTGAAATTTCACTTTTTTTTTTTTTTTTTCCTCTTTCATATTAAACAATGCATATTTTGTTTAAATAAAAAAAAAAAAATCAATTTCACAAATCAATTATAAAACATAGTTTTTCAACCCAAACAAATGTAAAATTCTTGTGAAATTTCACTAAAACTCTCATTAAGAACAAAGTGAACATTCGGTTTTTTTTTTTCTTTTTTTCTCACAATATATCAACTTGACATACGTGAGGCTGGGGTTCCATGTGGGATATCATACAGAGTTGTAGATCAAAAGTTATGGAGGTAAAAGTTTAAAAATACATTTTCGAAATGGATATCATATGGTACAGCCACTCACACGGTGTGAGTGGCTGAAACCAACAAAAGCGCGCGTGAGGCTGGGGTTCCATGTGGGATTTTCCATGGTGCGTGTATTAATACCGTGTGAGCACTGACTTAGATTCCTTTTGTCCTTTTTAGAAAATGGTCAAAACAATTGGAGTTTAAAACTTTTGAGGGTTACTTGTAGGGATTTTCCAATAATTTTCCAAAAAAATATATATATGAAAAAAAAATTTCCTTTATTTGATTATGAAGAAAATATGAACAAGGGAAGACTTAGTGCCGGACTGGAGCCCACTCCAAAATTTTGAAAAATATTACTCCCTCCGTCCCATTTTATGTGTCCATCTTTCTTTTTTGGGATATCCCAAAATTATTGTCCATTTTCCTAAATTAGTATGCAAATTTTACTTAGTTTCCCAAACTACTCTTCCTTGCAATCAACACCAAAATAAAACAAAAAAAGAAAGTGCAATGATTATGGGCAATTGTGGAAAGTAGGTGTAGATTCTTTTTGTCCCCTTAAATACTTGGATTCCCCAAAATGGACACATAAAATAGGATGGGGGAGTATTTCATAGAAAATATTATGGTCTATTGATAATTTACTCCACCCTTCATATTTTTCGCAACATATGTTCATTATATTTCTTAATTTAATCCAAACCAACTTTTGAAAGAAAAAAAATTTATATATAATGTATTAGTCCAATTCTAATTAAGTCCACTCTAAATGTTTGGCCCAATATTTTTTCTTCCAAAAATGTTCGTCTAACACATTTTTCTCTAACTTTTTAGTTTAGTCCAATCAAAATTGTTTTACAGTTAGCCTGAACTTTACCAATTACAATCAATGAACAACTCTTGTTAATGGAAAAAGTGATAATATGCACTTAGGAGCGAAACTTCAAAATGACTAGAGGGGAGAGGAGAAGACTCCAAACACAACTTCTCAACTCTCAAAATGGCCAAAAGATCTCACATAGCAAAACCATAACGTTTATTTATTTATTGTTTTACAAAAATTCACTAATATATGTATAGATTGTCACACATGTTCCAAATTTTCATAAGTTTTAAAATACATAATGAAATTTTCGTGAATTATCAATGTTATTTGATAATTGTGAATGGACTTGCCGTGGTCAACGATGGCGTTTCAGTTGAGGACACGGTAATCAGTATTGTCATAATGCATTGACATGAAGAAATGACATTTTATTTTATTTAAATGTTAATTGAATTTATCTGAGTTTTCATGAATAGTAATTATACATGCGTGGTACAATTTCTGGTAGTTTTGATCCTATTGTTGATAGCATTTTGAGAACTGTGGTGAGAACGTGAATGTCACGCCAAATAAAAGGTATGTTGTGTAGAGATTTCACAGAATTTAATTTTCGGACGTTATTTTTGGACTCAAACGAGACTTAGTCGAAAACTTTTGCAAATTTTAAATTTCACTCGTAAAGGCATAAAATGGACGTGTGCGAAATTTCATGGATTAGTTAGATGTTCGAGAAACTCGCGGGGAGGTAAACGCGATTCTCGAAGAGTTTGCCTATACATAGTGAGGGGTGAGAATTTTCATTTGTTATAAACTTATAAATATCTTGAGAGAGGAGAGAGAAAAGGGAATTTGATCCTACGGACTTTGCGACGACGATCGGTAACCTTTCGTCCGTCAGATTTTCTTCAAATTTGAGATTTGAACTCGTGGAGGTAAGACCTACGTTTTGATAGTCATTAAGCCATGTTTGGCAATCTTTTAAAAAAAAATCTAATTTCTAGACTTTTGGGACAAACCCAGTAAAACTTGTAGGAATCACATCAAATTCGAGATCCGACGATTAATCGGCCCTCTAGTCGATCCTTCAAAGTTTGGAGGGAATCGCACGAGGTATGAAGTTCTAACTTGTGAAATATAGGGAAATACATATTTTAGATTTCGACGACGGAATTGAGATCCGGGCAAAATCCATGTGTTATTTGTAGGCCCGTTAACTATGCACGCATTTAATTGTAAAAGCCATGCCTACTTTTATGTGAGCACGTTGAGTTGTCTATGTGGGTCAAAGGGGAGTCTTATACAAATTTGTACCGGAGTAAGCTTCTCGATGTTTGAGAATTTTAGTAGCGATGGCTACTGTGCATGGTTTAAGGCTTGGACTTGCCAGGACATTTGGGGATGTAATGGTTGTAGGCTTGGACTAGCCATTGACATCGCGGTTTAAGGCTTGGACTTGCCACTACCGGGTGAAGGCTTATTTCTCCCTAGAGACTATTTGTATGAATTGTGAGATTTAGAGCATGTTTATCTTATATTGCATATGCTAGAACTTGTGCACTCAGCATATAGTTGAACAGTGGAGATTTACTCCATTACAGGTAAGAGGAAAGACAAGAAGAAGCATGAGGAGTGAGGCCGTTGAGGAACGCCGGGGAAACACCTTGTTTATATTTTTGTTCCCTTTTCCCTAAACTTGTATAAGGATTTGGAAAATTGTAAAATGTTGTAATGAAATCATGGGTTAGTTGTAGTACTTGTAATCCTTAGTAAACGTTTTGTATATATATGTTGAATCGTGAATTATAATCGTGTTGTTGTTGGAATTTGGTTTGGAGACCCTTGGTTTTGAGTGCTGCAGAATTGGGCTTTTCTGAGAGAATACAGTCGATTGGTCCGTGTTTCAGTCGACTGGATTAGCAGGTTTCAGTCGACCAGGTGGGTTTTCAGTCGACTGATTTTTGCACGAAAACACCATATTCTGCATGCATAGTGTCCAGTCGACTGGACAAGGCACCAGTCGACTGATAAATTAAGGGTCCAGTCGACTGAGTTCCCGACACAGTCGACTGGAATGGGCCCTTGAACTTTTTACACTTTCTGCTTCAGGTCTTCAGTCGACTGGACCCCCGATCAGTCGACTGGACCTCTGTTTTCAAAACTGAATTCTTTTGGAACTGGTTCAATTGGACAAAACTTTTTATAACTCTGATTTTAATGATTTTCACTTATAAATTCCGCTGCTATTTTTACTTTAATGGAACTGGATAAGCCTTGATAGTGTGTCACATGTCCTATTTCCACGCGTAGTGGGATGGGTCGTGACATAGATAGATTAAAAATAAATAAAAAAATTCGAGGCAACTGTGGGCCTACCACTATTTGTATTTCCAGCCCACTAATCCAAAAATCCTAGTTCCACCCTTGAATATGAAGGTAAAATACGATCAGAAACAAATTTGAACATTGTGAATTTTGTGACTAATTCCCTTTCTTTTTTTTACTTTACAATTATATTGTAAATTTTTTTTTTGAATTTTTAATGTTATTTTAGCATGAAGGAAAACTACAAGAGAACTAGTTTTCCTCCTCGTTTTCCTTTTTCTTTTTTCCATGAACCAAACATAGCCTTCAGCTTATCTTTTGGTTCGTGGAGTTTTAAGGAAATGGCAAGGAAAATAATGTAGTAATATCATTTTTAATATTTTTTTCTTTTATTTCTATCTATGCTTAATTTATATGGGTTTTCTGGGTCTAGTCCATTTTTGAATATTTTTTAAGTATTAGGTCTAACAAGAAAATTATTTTAGTGAAATGTTTCTCACATATAAAATAGGACAAGTTCCTAATGAGTTGTAAAATTTTACTAAACTCAAAAGAAGTAAAATTTAGTGAAAACCTTCCCATTCATCTGGAAGGAAGGGGAAATCGATCGCATTTAATATGCGAGTAAAAAAGTTTAGTGAAATTTCATAACTCGTCGAGATTTTAGTTTAGAGTGGTTCTACTCTAACAAAAGACCTAGGCTCAGGGACTTTTTACGAGGGGAGTCAGATAAATCAAATGAACGGAACCGATCGATCGAACAGATTGGTACGATCGATTTACTCTAAGAAGTATCAGTGTAAAAACGAACCCAACCTCCAAAAATATACTAAACCAAACTGAAACCGATTGGTTGGTTTGAAAACTCTCCAAAATTGAATTGAACATATTACTCCACTACTTTTTATAAAAAAAAAAGTTTCTATTGCGTCCTTTAACCAATAATTTTTCCCAACGGAGATTTAACACGCTATAAGTTTTAATAGAAATTGAATATTTTTAATTAAAAACAGTAGGTAGTTGAGAACAGAGAAATGGGAGAAGAAGAAGGAAATGGAAAGGTGTATGGTACTTTTTATCTTGTGCCGGTTAGGCAGTATATCAAACGAGATAACACAGTAAGTTTTACTCTTAATATGATTTTTTTAATAAAAAAAATAACTGCACTGTATTAGTTTGACCAAAAATTTATTTTAAGACGACATTAATTTGTTTAGCGACAAAAATGGGGTTTCCAGGAACTCTTTACAATAATGATAGGTGCACAACGAATTGTACAACGAATTGCACAAACGTGCAGTACAGGATTGGATTTTATGCTGAAAAGCCTGTATACACAAAAAGGTGTGTGCAGGTTTTTCAGCACAAGGTCCAACCATGTGCTGAATATTTATACAATTCGTTGTGTGTCTATCATTACTCAACACTTTAATATGATTGTTAAGTCACTGCTTGGTTCCAAAAGCTTAAGCTAGCTAATATTGAAAGGGTCAACAATGTATGTCAAGCTTGGACATCCTCTTTCATGCGCGACCCCGTTTGTATATCCGACACAAGGGAGACGAGCGACTAGAACCTAATGCCTTTTACAACAAAAAAAGCTCTAATATCATGTTAAGTCACAAGTAAATTTAAAAGCTTAAACTATTAGAGAAAGGTCAACAATGTATATCAAGCTTGGACATCCTCTTTCATGCACGACCCCGTTTGTATATCCGACACAAGGGAGACGAGCGACTAGAACCTAATGCCTTTCACAAAAAAAGCTCTAATATCGTGTTAAGTCACAAGTAAATTTAAAATCAATATACATATATATATATATATATATATCAAGCTTCAACAATATTAAAATCTGGTTCACTATAAACCACCGAATTGATTTTGGACCTTTTTAAAGTTTCTATCCCAACTATTATTAATGTTAAACTTCATCATATGATTCATATTGAATGAAACCATTTGAAAAATTGGTAGTTAGAACCTTGAACAAAAAAAAAATTGTTATGCTTAAATTATAAATTATGTCATCTTTAGAAAAAACAAGGAATAACTACATTGGAGAATCATGAGGATATGCTCACTTGTCTCAATAATAATAGTGTTCAATTTAAGAAGAATAATTTATGTGTTAAATAATGTGGAGTCAGTCTCCTTTCAAAAATTGTGTGTTGCCCAAACATGCAATATAAAACCACATGGAACTTAGTGGTCTTGGTCAATGATACCCTTTCCACATTGCTTGATAGGACAATTATCTCTCATATTTACTTGAAGAAAAGTGCTTGATGGTTGTTCTAGACTTGGAATTTGGTAGTCTTATTCTTCTTCTTTTTTTTTTTTCCTTTCTTTTTTATTTTACATTGCTTGATAGAACAATGGAAGACAGTACTGTGAGGCTGCTCTTTTATAAACATCCATTAGCATTTTATATAGGTGCTTTGGTAATAGTTTTTGGCGTCCATAAATGATTATGGAATTTCAAACTCTAAAATAAAATTATTTGTCAATTAATTTTGTGCTTCAATCGCCAAAAAATGTTAGTCAATTGGTGAAATTTGTGACTGGACAAAAACTACCTTAGGACATCTCAAATCCTGATAAAACCCAGCCAAATTTAAACTTTGGGTAGAAGTCCTCAAAACCTCCCCCAATTCTAGATTCAAACCTTTACCAAATTGAGTTTTACGGAACTTCAAAAACTATAATAAAACTTTAAACTTTCGTGATTCAATTACAGAAATTTGCAATTGAACAAAAACTATTTTGGACAACTTTTAACCAAATCAATTTTCTACAAATGAATCGCAAAAGCAGAAATTGTTATTAATCGGACTAGTCCCACAATTCTATTTTAGCCCTTTGCCCAAATTTCAACAGAAAAATAAATAAAAAATACAATAGATCTCTATGATCATTAAGTGGGTGTGGGTAGTTAGTAGAAGTTAACTTTTTCTGATCTCTATCATTCAATCAAGTCTCATCAATTTGGTCTGTTGACTTTGAACACCATAGATTTCCAAATTTGAAATTGCATCCCAAAATTTTCATAAATTGTATTACATGGTACAATACATCACTGTCACAATATATGGTACAAATTGTTAAATTATCCCAAAACTAAGTTTGAAATTTAATTTGAGAAGTATAGCATTACTCTGTATATTGAATGATATTCATATAGCCGTTGACTCCAACACATACATACATATATATATACACGCACATATATATATATATATATGTGTGTGTGTGTGTGTGTATAACATATGCATAGGCTACCAATTGAATATCTAATATCTATATAGGCCTAAGCGGGTGCGTACTAGCCACCACAGCACTAGATACCACATTCCACAACCTAACCAATTCTCAGAAGTCTCAATACATTACTACATAAATAAATATCTATGTATGTGTATTTGATATTCAGAGTTTCTAAAACTGGCCCCCTTCAAATGTTTGTCCAAACTGCCAATTAGCGGGCGCCACGTTGTAGCTTGTCACGGTCCTTCCGTCACTGGTGGTCACTTGAATGGAGAGGCTCCGGCCATTCATGTAAGAATTGCTCTGCCAATTTTGCCCCCAGTTTCTTGACAGGGGTGTCCACCCTGTATTGGACCCTTTCATTGAGACCGCATGGATGTCCCCTGCACCGCCGACGTTGGTGATCAAGACCAAGTTGAAGTAAGAGTGTCCATTGATTGTGAACCTTATGCCTCCTTTCTTAACACAAGGCACTCTGTGAAAAACAAAGACCAATTCACCCATAGTTTAATAAAATGAGTTCAATAAGCTAATTTCAATAGTATTTATTTAAAGTGAAGTTCAAAATGTGTCAATCAGGACCCCAAACACTATTGGACTCATCTCTCTTCCGCTCTATCAATTTGAGTACTTTTGACATAAATTTTAAATAATTTTTTAGGTGTTTGGAGGGTAACACGTGACAGTCCCGCACTATCTGGGGTTATGGGATGTGGATCCCATCCAAAAAAATCCATTATGACTACCTGATGTGAAGGGTACCAAAAGTTTCTTAAAATTTGAAGATGTAACAAGGGTATTTTAGTAAATTTGATTATGATCTTACCTTGTGAAAGTTACAGGTACAATCCCTGCTCTGTACTGAGCAATTTGGAGAAAAGCAGGCTCAGCCAAATCAAAGTGCTGCAATGGGGGATTGCACCACCCACCATTGTCATTGGACTGGCTTGGGTTCGGTGGGCAAAAGTTGGTGGCTGTGACGGTTATGGTCCCGGGTAGGCACCATTTCGGGTCATTGTTGCACCGGATCTCGTAGCAGGATCCGCAGCTTAACCCGTTGTTGAACAGGGCTGTACTTAGTGCTGCAGTGTTTGTACCATACCCTTGGCTGTACAAGTTTCCATACCCACAAGCACCTCCTGTAACACCCACATCAAATATAAGTATGTGTATTGTATATACACAGACATAGAGAGAGCTTGTTATGTGTATTTTGAAATGTGCAATATGCTTGTATTTCCCCCAATATATGTATTAGAAACAATCCCAATCACATCACAACAAAAGAATTGTTTAATTGCCTCCAAAATGGTTATGACTATGAATTGATAATTCAATTGTGATTCCCAAACAAGGCTTGTGGGGCATGTTTGGAAATGCATGGAATAGGGTCATGTTTAATTGTTTAGTTCTACGACCTTCACGTTGGTTTGATAGAGAATCTTTTTTTAAATATTGATTTTGATTAGACATCGAATCCCATCGTAACGAAAGAACATTTACCAAAAATTTAACTATACAGAATCAGTTCAATTACTGAACCACTTTATTGATCTAAGCCTTCCCAAACAGCCCCTAAACATTACAAGTAGTGTCTATGATTATTAGATAAGCCATTGTGGTAATCTCCTTTAAACTTACCCATTGTGCCGGATGCATCACCACCACCATAGAAAGTAGCATGCCCATAGTCACCATAGGTGCCTTGAAAGCATAAGAGCATAAGAGTAGCAATGAAGAATGCTGGAATAGCCATTGGAGAGAGAGAGAGAGAGAGAGAGAGAGAGAGAGAGAGAGAGAGCTTAGTAGTACAAGGAAGGAGAATGAGGCCTTACTTATATAGGTATAGAGGCCAAGCTGGGTGATGTATAGAAGAAAGTGACAAGTTAGAAATGAGAGGAGGCCAAAGCCACAAAAAAAATGAATCAAATATATTTTTGGTCATATACTTATAAAGTGCACATGCATATGTTTCAATTGGACTACCAAATTGCTAATCTCATAGGTCCCACAAGCACATGCATTTCTCTACCATTTCTTCTCCCTTGTTTTCTTTCACCTCTTAATCCACATTTCATGTCATAGGAATGACTCTCTGGCCTATATCTTTCTTCTTTGAATTAAAGGGAAATGGTGGGTTCGAACACTCGACATAGGTAATAGATGGATCTAAGACCATCTCTGCACCAAACAAGTAGTACTCACTTTGCTTCTCTTTTTTTCTATAAATTAAGTCTAAGAGCTGGTGGGTACTACACACCCCCAAAAAAAGGGCTTTGTCAGGGGTAGCACTCGTCGTGGGTGGGTGGAGATGGAGATGACCAACATTGGCGTTGGTAGCTTTGAGGACTGCGGTAGTGGTGATCCCTTCTATGTTTTAAAAATCTGAGGTCAAAATCTTAAAAGTGGAGAAAACATGAAAAGTGAGAACAAAATTGGACCCTAGAATTGACACAATCCAGATGCACAGTCATAATTAAAATGAAATCTTGGATGGCTACAATGCATAATTATAATTACGATGAAATCTTGGATGTCTCAACTTTAGGATGGCCAGGATACATAATTATAATTTGTACCCTTGAATTGACACAATCTAGATGCACAATCATAATCTTACATGACTAAAATGCATGATCATAATTAAGATGAAATCTTGGATGTCTCAATTTTAGGATGGCTAAGATACATAGTTACAATTGTTATATAAAAAAGAAGGAAAAAAGATACATAATTACAACTAAGATGAAATCTTGACACTAGGATCAATTTTTTTTTTTTTTTTTTTTTGTGTGTGTGTGTGTGGAGAGAACAATATTCATCTCTTATTATGTATATATTAACAAAGTAATAGTACTCATAGTCCCCAAATTTCAAATTTGGTTTTCAATATGTCAGTGGAACCACAGTCAATTACAATGAGCTCATATGATTTTCATTGAAAGTTGTTTTTGGTGATCTCACTGGTACAAACATGTAAATTTAAGAACCATAACATTATTTATACCTGTATTACAGTTATAATATTAGGTGGTAATGTGAAAACTTTAATGACCAGTCAAGAAATTAAATTGGAAAATTGGGGTCTATGCTTATGGGATTGACATGAATTAACTGAGGTACTGATGTCGGAGGATAAAAGTTTTCTAATTCCCAAAAATTTTACTAAAACAATTATAGATTGGTCAAAGTGTGTTATCTTAAGGTCAGCGAAGAACGATGCCGTCCTAGAAGTAAACAATGAGCATCTGAAATTAAGAGGCCCATGTTTTTGGTACCATGTGTGCACTTCTATGCTCAGAGAGCCTTGAGATCTGTTTAAGATATTTTTTCGTTTAAGGGCCTGTTTGTGTTGGGAATGGGTCCACAATCACAACAAGAAAAACCACACCCACAAAGATGGAGATAACTAGAACAAGAACGACACAACCACGAAAGAAAATCAAGCAAACCAATACAACAAGATTTAAATGTGGTTCGGCCCAACA
Organism: Hydrangea macrophylla; assembly: GCA_033977485.1. Lineage (NCBI taxonomy): Eukaryota > Viridiplantae > Streptophyta > Magnoliopsida > Cornales > Hydrangeaceae > Hydrangea > Hydrangea macrophylla. The sequence continues at coordinate 13,387,367 of CM066999.1, read as the reverse complement.
ATGCCTACGTCCACGTGCAAAGGCTATCACCTCGATTAATATGAAGATTACAAGTACTCAAGACCTCACGTGTATAACTCTCCAACCAAGTTATATGACACATACAATTGCTAGAAACTAATCTCTCCCTCACTAGTTTGCAGCCCTCTCTTGTGTATGTAGAAGATTTCCAACCAATCTTATCAATCCCTTGAGTAAGCCCTATATTTATAGAGATTGTATAGTCCTAATCCTAGTTGTAGTAGGATTTACCCCTATGGTAAGTCTTATACAACAAGAAATACTCTTACACACATTCCTATATAAACTAGGAACTTTCACCATCAAAGGAATCCTTATTTGATAAGGAAACCACCAAATAAGGAATGCAATCATAATTAGGAAATCATTCCACTAATGGAATTTTAGGCACAATCCTAACAGTTTGGCTATAGTTTTTTTTTTTTTTGGGAAGGGGGGGGGGGGGGGGGGGGGGGGGGGGGCATTGAAGTACAATTAAATCACAGAAGTTGATTTGTCAAACAATCAATTTCATTTTAGTTTTTGGAGGTTTATAATTTATAATCACACGTGGACTCCAAAAACTGTTGCCAAACGGAATCTAAGCTCTATGTGCATAGCATTGCCTTGTGTGTTTGTGTATTTCACTAACTTTTAAAACATACGTGCTTGATCCGATTAAGTTTCACTAGTCATGGACTTTTGACCAAAATTATTAAAAAAAAATGGATTATCCTTCAAACTCAATTAATAAAAAAATGAGGGACTTTTCACTAAATTTCTAAAAATAATAAATAATAGGGATTAATGGACAAAACAAAAGTGCTAAAAAAAAAAAAAAAAATTGTGGATAGGGATATCTAGAATGAATTGTTGGTTGTCGCTATGAATATTGTATATATATATATATATATATTATATGAACTAAGATTATAAAGAAAATACAAAAGTATCACTACAATATATTATACCAAACGCAAAAAAAAAAAACACAAAATGTCAATCTACATCTTATAGGTAATAATTGTAAAGTTTGTATAGTTTAGTACACGAGGTTAGTCCTGAAAAATGTTAGCTTAATTAATCATTGAAATAATGAGGGGATGTGTGATAGTGGTTTTATACAAAAAAAAATTTAGGTTTTTTTTTTAATACGATGACTAATACTCAATTACCTAATTGCAAGATCCACTCATGGTGGATATTGACGTGACATCCCATGGAAATTGAATGGCTCCATAGTGATACGCATAGTCTTGTCTTTTAGTACACCAATCTTTCATTTCAAAGGTCATTAATGAAGCATTTTACTCATGAAAATGCTATCATTTCATGTTTTTACTGTTGTTGGTCATCTAGGAAACACACACTTCTAAGAAGAGTACTTGTTTGTGTGTCGGACACGAAACACTTTTCTTGTCGTGTCGACATGCAGTTTTTTAAGAAAATTTCCCTGTCGATAAGCCAGTGACGTGTCGGCATCCCGAGTACAGGCTTCATTGTCGGTCATAAATTGTTTCCATCTGTTTTAAGTGGGACCATCAAAGAAACAGGAGATATCCAAGCGAATGCGACCTAAATAAAAAAAAATTTTGATTTGTGCGAAATGTTTGACATATACAAAAGTTATACCAAATGTTGACAATCAAAAAGGCCGATATACAAATAAAACACTCACAAGGTACTATAAGCTTATACTCTTACTAAATTCAGCTCAACCATTGAATCCAGTGTAAAGCAACTGTGATTTGAGCATTCACATTAAAAAACCAAGTAAACACCCAATAAACCCAAATATTCAAATCATAGTGGCACAGCAATCCTTAGACTTGGAGAGTAATCATTAAAATTAGTACTCAACATCACTAAATAATTTAAGCTCAAAGACTCAGCTACTAACAATATCCAGTTAAACAAATACCTGCAAAGAAATCAACTTCTGTTCATCCTTTTTTCACATAATCCAAACCCAAATAGAGATAATTCAAAGCAATTAGAGTAAAACCCCCAAATTCTATTTTCCCAAACACAAAACAATCAAACAGCATTGGATACACAATAGACACCCTCTTACTCAAATCCAACACACACACACACACACACACACACACACACACACACACACACACACACACACACACATATATATATGAAACACTAATGTACACGGCTATCTGTATGTATGTATGCATTAACACTAATATACACGCCATTTATCGACCCCTAATGCATTTAACGACAGAGAGACTTACAATGGCGTCTGAAGAGCCGTCAACGAACCACTGGGTTGTATCTCCCATCTGAATTTTAACAACATTCGAAGGGGACAGCTCGAACTCAATGATGCGATTGCGGTTCGACATCGTCCAAACCTTAGCAGCGGTCGGCCATTCGCCATTGGAGAGATCACTTCTCTCCTCCATCGCTCTGGAAATGATCGAAAAGCGTCCGATTAGAGCTCGAATGAGAATTTATGGTGAGAGATCGTTGTGGGTTGACATGGTTGTGGAGATTTCTAGGGTTAGTGTTACAGAGAGAATGCTCATTTGTCAAAACTGTGAACTCACTACAACTCAGTGAGTTGTGAGCATATTGCTCATCCAAATTTACTTGGATGGTTTCAAGTTAGAATCTCAAGAGGGGTCACATGTGATTCACCTTCACCGGATGCTCTAGCCTCGTGGGATTAGTCGAGGTGTGTGCAAACTGGCCCGGACACTCACAATTACCTAAAAAAAAAAAAATTACTTGAAAAGTGGTGGTGTCATTTGGTCATCCACTAGGGTATTTGAGGGAGCAATAAATGATTTAATTTTTTTTATTTTTTATTTTTTCATTCCAAAGCAATAAATGAATAGTGAAGAAATTTTGAGTAAGCAAAAATAATCGCCAATAAGCGTGATAATAGTGGGTAGCTAATAGGATGTTGGAGAGGGAGACTAGAGTGTGGTGGTAACTCAATGGGTCACTCTGTCTTCTACGTGTGGAGCTTATTGGATATAGTCTATGCAACTTTTAGGTTTTGGTTGATTTTTGAATATTGTGAGTATAAATGAATAGAAATAAGGAAAATTAGTGAAAAATACTTCAAAGTGATTCTTAAGAGTTTAAGATTTTTTAGTTTGTTAAAAAATCCCTCTAGTTGAAACTTATATTTGGTAAACATTCTTAGGCTAAATATTCTCTCTCTCTCTCTCTCTCTCTCTCTCTCTCTATGAGATATTGGTCGATCTACCGTCGCTACTACAGAACCACCGCCCTATGCTACCACAACCAACCCCACGATCGCGAGCTATCGCCAGCACCATCACTATCCCCAGCCGACACCACCACTACCGCCATTGTTGTAGCCACCAGATCCGACTATCTCCGACGAGCTCGAATTAGATCCGGCAATATCCGACGAGCTCGAACCAGATCCGGCCATCTCCGATGAGCTTGAACAAGATCCGACCATTTCCACGTTAGTTGCAGATTTTATAAATATTAAGTAAAAGTTTACTTAACTTTTAGCTATAACAAGTGAAATTTCACTTTTTTTTTTAGTCAGCCGAAGGTGGTTGGGTGGTCGCCGAAAATGGTGGGGGCGGTGGTCGGAGGTGGTAGGGGTGGTGGTAATGGTAGTTAGAGTTAGATGATGAATATGAGGGCATTTTAAGTCTAAGAAATAGGGGGATGACTTATTCGTAAGGATAGATTTAAGTTATGCATTAGTCCTTCTCACTAACTGTCCCTTGATATTAAACATTCTTATGCATTAGTCATTTTCACCAACTACCCCTTAAAAATTTAGAGAAAATATTTTTCTTTATTTGGTTAACAAAGAAAATAATGAGAAAACAGAAAAGAAAAGGAAATAAATTGTCACACCCCAACCCGCCTCGTGCGGATTAGGACACGTGTAACAATGCTACAAGCTCCCAATTACATTAATTTGCAAAGAAACATACGAATTACTAAGAATCGCATGTGTTTAGCAACATTAAACAACTCTATTGTTACAAAATAGCCCCCAAGGGTAAAATGGTAATTAATAAGATATAGCAAATTTTATACCAAAAGATAGGTCTTTGAGTCCCGGTTCCAACGCAAAAAACGGCGCGCAAATCCGAGTTTTCTAGAGAGAGTTATGTCCGTTTCCGTAAAAGCCGACAGTGCTGAATCTGGACCAGCGGATCGATCCGCCCAAAACCGGATCGATCCGGATCTAGCAAATTGTCATCTCTGGCTCCTCCAGAAGCTCCGGATCGATCCGCTCGAGGCCCGGATCGATCCGGTTCCTACAGAACCCATTTTTGACAGCAAAATCTCTGCTATATCAGCCCAAACTCACCCAAAACACAACTAAACCATCATGAAACTTTAAGAACCCATTCCAATCCATGTAAAACATACTCAAACATTTCCAAACACAAATTTAAACTCTTCAAACATAGATTCATGAATATAACTTCAACTAAATCCAACAAGTTCCTTTAAATCAAACTCTTTGACATGAACTTGTTAGGAATGAACTCAAGTAAACCAATCCCCAAGGACACTTCCAAAATCATTTTCTAAGCATTCCAAAGTCTTGAAAAACTTCATAACCATGACCATAAGCATATTTAAATCCCTTCACACAATCAAGATATGACTCAAACTTCATTTGGAACAAATTGAGTCTTGTAAACCCCATACTTAGTAAAACTAACATAAGTAATGAAAATCATTATAACCAAAGAGTCAAGAACTTTACAACCCTCTTGCTTTGCAAACAATCCTTACCCAAAATGATTGTGACACTAACCGAACTCGCCGGAAAGGTCCAATCTTAACCATCTCACACATATCCGTAGTTATTACTTAAGGATTTATATATATAGAATTTACAAAGACAAACTCTGAATCCTCCAACTTATTACCCAAAACTAACTATTAGCATATTGATTCATACAAGTTTCTATAAATTTACATTAAACACATAAGTTATAGAATCCTAACTAGTTCCCAATCTCTTCAACTCTACAACCACGAGTCAAGGCTTCAAGCCACAAGTCAAGGGTACAAAGTCACAAGTTAAACCATAATACAAGTTATAAACATAATTACAAGTTCCAAATCTCTCCCCCATTCCCGAGCACGTCGCTTTCTCTTCGAATATTGCTCCGTACCTGCGGTGGTTGTTATTTACCACAACAGAAACAGAAAACAGTTTTCTTAAGCATTACGCTTAGTGAGAATTCTAAACATGGCTGAATGTTTAAACATGTGCAATGCAACAATAAACACATAAATCATATCTTTGTAATCGCCGAGTCACCGGTTCAATGATTCATTCAGACCCGGGACCTCCCTTGGTCCCGTGGCCACTTTTATTACTTGGACTTCCGTATTTCTCGGATTCTTCCTCTTCATCACCCTTATTACTCCCAACCATGAATCATTTTCCCGGTGCCTATTGAATACCACATAGACATATAAGCACATAAACATGGAGGCACATATAATCTTCATAAAATTGACATGCAATTTATAATTTAATAACTACATGTTTTCTAAACATGAATAATCAACACAATAAGAACAATCTCTTGGTTTCTAAACATAAACTATCATCTCTAACATCATTAATGTATTGAACATAGTTAAACACAACCATTCTTTAGGCTAGAAAACTCACCTTAGCAAGATCTACTCAAATTCAAGCTAGAAATGAAGAATTCCTTCACAAATCTTGCTTAATTCTTACCCAAAGTAAATCCTACATGGTTTTGGTTCAACAAATATCATTTATCAAAAATGGTTACCGGAAAAACGTTACCAAAAATGAAAACAAATTACGTGCATGTGATCCTCTTACTTCCACGAGTCCAAAAGTGGTCTCGGATCGTAAATCCGGCGAACGACGGCGATAGAACGGTGAAAAACGTCGTCGGTGACGGTTCCGTCTTCTCCCGAGCTCTTCCTCTCTTTCTTTGTTTTAATTTCTTAAATTTTCTGTAAATGGAGATGATTCTCCTCCCATTGACACACACCCATGCATTAAGCATGAGGTGTTTAAGTTTCATTTATCCCATTTTCCGTTTACACCCCTGGAACTCTTAAGTTCCTATTATGAAATCCCCCAAACATTTCATTAACTACCCAATTATCTAATGAGTGTTTGTCTAAGTTTCGCATGGGTCCCAACGTGGGTCCCAAATATTTTGTGAAGTTGCTATCGTACCTACTAATTATAATTCTTTTTCAATTATACCCTTATTTGGGTGTCCAAACTAATACTAATTGCTAACACATATATCATCATATAATATGAAAACATTTAAACAAATAATCATGTAATCATATAAATGCATTTAATCACATAAAATGCACATATTTTTATTCGGCCCTTCACTGGGTCCCATTCCAATACCTGTCCCACCTCACTGGGGACTTTTTCCAACTGTGTTCCTTTATTGAACACTTTTCCACGGGTGAGTCCAAGCCTCCCCTTGATCCATTTTATACACTAATTATATTAATTAATGCACATAAAAATGATAATTAACCCATTTCCCGGGTACGGGTGTTACATAAATTGAGTGATAAATTAAATTTTTTGGATGTTGTGAGTCATTTCCATTGTTCATATTATTGCAATTATATTTTAGAAATTTTAATATTATTTAAACATGAAGGAAAATTCAAGTAAAAACATGAGCAAACTCATTTTTCTTTCCCTTTCCAAAATCTGAGAACTAAACAATTGGATTTAGTGAGGGGAGAGAAAAGAAAACATAGTAGTAAACATTTTCCTTTATCAGGTTTAACGGAAAAACAATGTGAAAAATAGAAAGGAAAAATTAGATGAGAAATAAATTGAACATTTTAAATTTTTTGACTCATCCCCTTCCTTTTTTTTACTTTGCAGTTTTCTTTTGAAAATTTTGAATTTTTGAATTTTGTTTAAATATGAAGAACGATACAAGAGAAATAGTTTTTCTTTCCCTTTTTTTTTTTCACAGGTTATGTTTGGTTTGTGGATTTATAGAAGGGAAATGAAAATCTTTTTTAGTGTTTTTTGTTATATTTATGCTTAATTTTTTTTAATTAAAACCAATAGGTAGTTGAGAAAAGAGGAAGGGAAAAATGAAATGGAAAAGGAAAGAATAAGTAATACGATTTTGTTTAAGAGTTTTTTTCATGTATGTTTCTCTGTATTTAGGACCTGGAATTTAATTAAAAACAGTAGGTAGTTGAGAGAAGATGAAGGAAAGTGCCCGTGAAATTTAAAATATTTCATTTATTTTTGACATATTTTATTTCCTTTTTATCTTTCTCACTGTTTCTTTTATTAATCAAAGGATAAAAGACACTTTAGTACCTTGTAGTTTAGTTGAAATTTCACTTTGCGCCCTCAACTTTCAATTGCAATACTTTAAACTCTGTAGTTTCAATTTCATTATAATGTAGGCCCTAGCCCATTATCTCCGTCAATGAAATATTACGGAAAACACCCACATAACATGCAAGCGTGCATTTAATCGAGAAAGTCACATGTCATTACATTTATTCCCGCAATTAAACTATTTTTTGCTGATGGCAAAGCACCCACAGGCGTCATGCACACACACAAGGGAGGCCACAGACCCACAACCCAAACAAGCCCTAAAGGGCAACCTCCCCAAAGGAGGAGGACTCCCATAAGAGTCAACCCCCCCCACTCCTAAGGGAGTGAGAGGGCATGATACCAACTGGACCAAGAGGCCCGTGGTAACCGACTACAAATTAGGGCATCAGTTGTCACACCCGTTCCCGAAAATCATTGTTTTATCATGTATATTGACTTTTGTGAGTTATCAATGTTATTTGATAATGGTATTGAGACGAGGTTGACTGTGGGTCAACGGTGAGGTGTCAGTAAGGACACGAGAAAATTGGTAATTGAGATTTTCATTGGCACGAGTAAATTACATTAATATGATTTAAATGTTATTTGACTATCTGGTATTTTGTGAATAGTGAATTATACATGTGTAGTATAATTTCTGATTTTTTTTTCCCGATATTGTTATATATCATTTTGAGAACTGTGGTGAGAACGTGAGTGACACGTGAAATAAAAGGTAGGTTGTGTAGAGATTTCACATAATTTAGTTTTCGGACGTTATATTTGGACCCAAACGAGACTTAGTTGGAAACTTCTAAATTTATAATTTTTACTCGTAAAGTTGTAAAATGGACGTGTGCAAAGTTTCGAGAGCTAAGTAGAAGTTTGAGGAACTCGTGGGGAGGTAAACGCAATTCCCGAAGAGTTTGCCTATATATAGTAGTGGATGAGATTCATTCTCATCCAAACTTTCTAAATATCTTGAGAGAGGAGAGAAAAAAGAGATTTGGTGGCCACTAGGGGTGAAATCGGTTCGGTTCGGTCGATTTTTACCTCATAAATCAAACCGAACCGATCAATCGGTTTTTCAAACAAGTGAAACCGAAACCGAACCGATTTTTAATACACCAAATTAAACCGACCGAAGCTATTTCGGTTCGGTTCGGTCGGTTTCTGTCCAAACCAACACAAATACCCAGGACATAAAACCAAAAAACGTAAAAAATGAGAGAACAAAAATAGTAAAGAATGAAATAATCAAAGTAAATTAGGAAAAAAAAAAAAGTAAATCAAACAAGTTTTTTGGGTCAAATAAATCAAAGAAGTTTAAAAAATACAAAAGCAAAAGCAAGCTACATACACAGGTATCAAGCAATACCTTAAGAAACAAATAAGAGAGCAAAGTCTGGGAGAGAACATGTCAATCTCAGTCTTCTCAGATGGTTTGGAGATTGAACAAAAACAACCATCAATTTAAAACCCACACATATAACAATAAATGGAGAAACGAAAATGGAGAGTGGGAAGAAAGAGAGAGAGAGTGCAGAATGAATGGAGAGAGAATGAGACTTACAAGTTACAACGGGAAGAGAGGGGATTCAAATTGAAAATAAATGGGTCTGCCAATTAAAAGTCAGTTTTGAGCAGAGAGAAAGAAGACCAATCCTTGCCTTGTCTTGTCTTAATGGGTCCCATGCGCCGTAGCAATAAAGACGGGGAAGGGTTGGATGAAAATGTAATATGACCTTTTATTTTGATTATTCAATGTCTCGTTTGTCAAGGAAAAATTGGTAGTTGTGTTTTGCTTTATTCAATGTCAATCAAATCAATACACCTTTTGCTTTAACTTTCTTCAATGTAATTCTGATACATGTATTTATATTCATTAATTACTTATCAGCTTTTTCTTTTACACTCTTCAATGTAATAGACTAATACATATATTTATATGAGTATAATTTATGTTAACCTCGGTTCGGTTCGGTCGGTTTCGGCCTGATTATAATAGGAACCGAGACCGAACCGAAAATAGATTTTTCTATCAAATAGAAACCAAAACCGACCGACATACTAGTTAGACAGACCGAAACCGAACCAAACCACTCGGTTCGGTCGGTTGGTTCGGTTTTTTCGGTTTACCTTTCACCCCTAGTGGCCACGGACTTTGCGACGCCGATCGACGACCGTTCGTCCGTCAGATTTTCTCCAGAATTTAGATTTGAACTCGTGGAGGTAAGAGCTACGTTTTGATACTACTTAGGCCATGTTTGGCAAAGTTTTGTAAAAATCTTAATTCTAGACTTTTGGGGAAAATCCAGTAAAACTTGTAGGAATCGTCCCAAATTTGAAATCTGACGATTAATTAGCCCCCTAGACGATCCTTCAAAGTTTGAAGAGAATCGCACGAGGTATGAATTCTAGATCTATGAAATATATAGATTTTCATGTTTTGAACATCAGTTTTGATATCTTTGGATCCGGGCGAAATTCATGTATTAATTAGGCCCGTTAATTATGCACGTGAAATTATGTGAAAAGCACGTATAACTGTTTATGTGAGCATGCTATGTGTCTACTTGGGTCAAAGGGGAGTTTGGTGCAAATTCATCCGGGGTAAGCTCCTCGAACCTTGAGGATTGTGATTTTGATTGTGATTGTGATGGAATTGGAATTGTGGTTGTGTCTGGTATGGAGGTGGGCCCAACTAGGACACGGTACCTGGTATGGAGGAAGGCCCAACTAGTGTACGAGATGCGTGGGAGAGGTGGGCCTCCTACGGCATCGACCGGATGAATGCGTACCACTCACCCTAGAGACTATTTCTATGTGTTTTAGATGCTTAAACCGTGAACTGTCATATAAGCATACATTTAGAATTGTGCACTCAGCATATAGCTGAGCAGTGGAGATGTACTCCATTGCAGGTAAGAAGAAAGACAAGAAGAAGCGTGAGGAGTAAGGCCGTTGAGGAACGCCGGGGAACTACATTTGTATATGTTTTTGTTTTAATCCTAAAACTTGTGTAATGATTGGGAAATTGTAATATGTTGTAATAGAACCATGGATTTGTTTCGTAGTATTGTAATATTGTAATTGAGCGTCTGTAGTTATGTTTTAAATGTTGTAATTACTGTTGGTCGTGGTTGTTTGTGGATATTGGAGAAGCATGTGTTAGTAATATCATCACAGGGCTGCCCAGCAGGGGAGCAGTCGACTGGGCCCTGGATCAGTCGACTGGATCCCGTGGGATTGAGACACTGAAAGTGAATAGGAATGGAAACAGTCGACTAGACCCTTGATCAGTCGACTGAACCACTGTAGATTTTAGCTACTGATCCAAATAGCAACCAGTGCAGTCGACTGGGTTCCCTGATCAGTCGACTGGACCTTTGTTGAGGAATGTGAGTTTTGGTTTCTGCCAGGCACAGTCGACTGGAACCTAGCACAGTCGACTGAACCTCTGTTTTCAAAACTGTGTTCCTTTGGACAGGTTTCAATTGAACAAAACTTTTTATAACTCTGATTCCAATGGATTTTTCAACTCATAAGGTAATGTTTCCTAAAGTTTTAAAATACTCAGGGTTGTTTTAAAGTTCTTTCCGCTGCGTATCGTTATATGATGATTGGATAAGCCTTGGTGGCATGCCACGTGTCCTATTTCCACGCGTTGTAGGATGGGTCGTGACATCAGTCTAGTTAAAGAAATTCGGGTTGGAAGAAATTGGCATAGCTACAAATTGGAAAGGAAGATCCACGAGACAGCTGGTTTGGAAGATTTCTAGGGTTTTGACATTGTGTAAACAACATGAAATAATCTGTATGTAGTATGTATATATATATTATAGAATCCGGCTCTAGTGCGCACTTGGTGAGCGCACTGGATTTTTAAGACTAAAGAAACCGCGGGTCAGCGGGGCGGCGGGATGTGGCACGTGTCAGTGAGGCAGCTCGCGGTTTTTTTAGGCTTACCCTGTGCGCACTGCTATATATATATATACACACACATATAGGGTCAGACTCTACAGTGCACTAGACTTTTAAGCCTAAAAAATACGCGGGCCGTCCTGCTGATCATCGCTCCGTCCTGTCGCTCCCTCTCCAGTGCGCTGGGCTTTTAAGCCTACACAACAAGCGGTCCGCCCCGCTGACCCGCAAATTTTTTTAGGCTTAAAAGTCTAGTGCACTAGAGAGCCTGATCATATATATATATATATATATAGGGTAATACTTGGGGCACAACCTTCATACAACTTTCATACAACCTCCCCAAAGATGTGTCTATCTCTTTCCTGTGTCACTGTGACAGTGACACAGGAAAGAGATAGACACATCTTTTGGCGAGGTTGTATGAAAGTTGTATAAATGTTGTGTCCCAAATATTACTCATATATATATATATATATGTATGGAATGCTCACCTAAGGTTTGGAATCTTTTATTGGTTCCAGCCATTAATGAGGCTCAATTCTTTTATAGTATGGGGCAAACTCATTTTATTATGTGCTTCCTCATTTATTTCATGTTGAATGTTGGCCTGCGATGCATTTATTGATTGTGGTCTCTCTATTTCGTGAATTTTGATACTTGGAGTTTATGAATCTGAGCTTTAAAGCTTGTGTGTGTGTTTTTGGAAGGATTGGATTTTTTATGGCTTTGTTTCTCAACATTTTTTTTTCATGGATTTGTTATTTTTTATTTTTAAATAGAGGGAGAGAGATGCTGTTTTTAGAGATAGAATATGTTTTTTTTTTAGAGAGAATCACATGTTAGAGCGTCAAAATTGGTGTTTTCCTTCATATTTCATTGACAGAGTTAGGGATAGGGTCTATATTATAATAAAATTAAAACTTTAGGGTCTACAGTGTTATAATTGAAAGTCGAGAACTCAAAGTGAAACTTTGCCCAAACTATCCGGTACTAAAGTGTCTTTTAGCCTTAATTCAAACAAAGAACAAGTATTTTCCTCCTTTTTTTTTTTCCTGTTCTTTTCTTTTTCATTAATCGAATCCATGAACAAAGAGCCCTACAAATAAATTTGCATTATATTATCTTTTTATATTTATAACGTTAGAAACCTTTCAAGTATAGCCAAATTGACTGCAAGATAAATTCCGGATCCTTTCAAATTTGTGAGTTGCCCAAAAATGCCATATAAAACCTACTATTTATAGCATCTGAAGTGGTGTAGTAGAAGGCAGGGAAAATTTAAGCTAAGTTTGTGTTGTTAGAAAAAAAAAGAAGCTAAGTTCGTGTTCAAAAATTGGAATGTTCGCATTGGTGTATGTAGGAGCCCAAACAACGGAGTGATCCGTTTTGTGTGTGTTTTTTTTTTCAATCTTCACTCCGTGTAAAAAAAAAAATACAAAAAAAATCCAAACCGAACCAAAACGGCAAAACCTTTGTCTGTTGGTGAGCAAATGGCCGAGGCTTTGCCGTTTGGCACACACATAGCATACATATTGTGGCTTTGCTGTATAGTAAAGAAATTTAGTGAAAGAGTAAACTTAAGTTCACTTACTATACGCTATATTAAGTTTCTATTTAAGACACACCATAGTGAAACATCCATATAGTAAAGTCCCCTAATTTATCATATCAACTCACACCAAAAAAGTTGCTCTTACATGGTTGTTAAACACTTGGAATTTGGTGGTCTTTGGTCAATTGATACCCTTTCCACATTGCTTGATAGAACATTTATATCTCAGAATTACAGTATTACTTGTAGGAAATTGCTTAGATGGTTATTCAAGACCTGGAATTCCGTGGTCCTAGTCAACTGATAGCCATTTCACATGGCTTGATAGAACAATGGTAAATAGTACTGTTGACTGTGAGGCTGCTCTCTTATAAAACATCCATGAGCATTCATTCTATACAGGCGCCTAGGCAATAGAGCTCATAAGTGAAATTGGAACTCCAAAATTAAAGTAAAATTATATGGTAAATTAGTTTCTGTGATTCAATCACAAAAAAAAATACGAGTCAATTGCAGAATTTACTATTAGATAAAAGCTAATTTGGACAGCTTTTGGCCAAAAATAATTTTCTTCAGTTGAATCACATAAGCAGAAGTTGTTGCCAAGCATGCCCATAATTCTATTGTAGGCCTTTGCACAAATTTCAGAAAAAATACAATGAAACTCTATGATGATCAAATGGGTAGTTAGTCGAAGGTCACTTCAAGATTCATTGAAAGGTTATAATTTTCTGATCTTTATCATTCAATCAAGTTTGATCAATTTGGTATTTTGATTTTGAACACTAAATTGATTTTCCTTTCTAGATTGCATTTTTATATTTTCTTTTAAGTAAACTACATTTTGCATCCTCAAACTATACTCAATTTCACAATTTGGCCCCCAAATAAATTTTCTAGCATTTTGCATTATCATCAAACACCTGTCATTTTTTTCCCCGAAAAGTCTCAAAGAGCAAGGAGTACAATACCCTTGAAAGTGGTTTTTTCCGTCACTTTGCAAAAGGGACGGAAGGTGGAAAGTGTCACGAAATATTCGTTATGGGAGTAAAATGCCCCAAAAAAAAAAAAAAAAAAAAAACTTAAGGGATCCAATTATCAAACATGGCATAATTTGAGAGAGCAAAATGCAATTACAAATTCTAGTACTATGTAGTAATTTTCTTGGTATTAATAACAAAAGTTCAGTAAGACACAGGGAATGCTATTGGGTTCACCCAACTGGGCTTTTTTCCATTAAATCTATATATTTTTTTTTTGGGGTGAATTGCATTGAATCTACATATTTTGAATGATATTCATATAGCCTTAACTTGAATTTATATATATGTATACAACACATATATAGGCTATCAATAGAATATCTAACATGTATATAGGCCTAGCCTAAGCGGGTGCTTACTAGCCACCACAGCAATAGACACCACATGACCACAACATTCCTCAACCTTACCAACCCTCAGAAGTCTCAATATAATACATAAATAAATATCTATATGTATATTTGTATTTGATCTTCAGAGTTTCTAAAACTGGCCCCCTTCAAATGTTTGTCCAAACTGCCAATTAGTGGGCGCCACGTCGTAGCTTGTCACGGTCCTTCCGTCACTGGTGGTCACTTGAATGGAGAGGCTCTGGCCATTCATGTAAGAATTGCTCTGCCAATTTTGCCCCCAGTTTCTTGACAAGGGTGTCCACCCTGTATTGGACCCTTTCATTGAGACCGCATGGATGTCCCCTGCACCGCCGACGTTGGTGATCAAGACCAAGTTGAAGTAAGAGTGTCCATTGATTGTGAACCTTATGCCTCCTTTCTTTACACAAGGCACCCTGTGAAAAAAAAAAGGAACAATTCACCCATAGTTTAATAAAAATGAGTTCAATAAGCTAATTTCAATATTTATTTAAAAGTGAAGTTCAAAATGTGTCAATCAGGACCCCCAAACACTATTGGACTCATCTCTCTTCCTCTCTATCAATTTGAGTACTTTAATTTGACATAAATTTTTAAATAATTTTTTAGGTGTTTAGAGGGTAACACGTGACAGTCCCCCACTATCTGGGGTTCTGGGACGTGGATCCCGTCCAAAAAAATCCATTATGACTACCTGATGTGAAGGGTACCAAAAGTTTCTTAAAATTTGAAGATGTAACAAGGGTACTTTAGTAAATTTGATTATGATCTTACCTTGTGAAAGTTACAGGTACAATCCCTGCTCTGTACTGAGCAATTTGGAGAAAAGCAGGCTCAGCCAAATCAAAGTGCTGCAATGGGGGGTTGCACCACCCTCCATTGTCATTGGACTGGCTTGGGTTTGGTGGGCAAAAGTTGGTGGCTGTGACGGTTATGGTCCCGGGTAGGCACCATTTCGGGTCATCATTGCATCGGATCTCGTAGCAGGATCCGCAGCTCAACCCGTTGTTGAACAGGGCTGTACTTAGTGCTGCAGTGTTTGTACCATACCCTTGGCTGTACAAGTTTCCATAACCACAAGCACCTCCTGCAAAACCCACATCAAATATAAGTATATGTGTATATACACAGACATAGAGAGAGCTTGTTATATATGTGTATTTTGAAATATGCAATATGTTTGCATTTCCCCTAATATATGTATTAGCTAATTAAGACTATTAACACTAACTAATTAATTTATATTCATGAAAAATTGACTTTTATTCAACTGTATACTAAGGGCCCGTTTGGTTTAGCTTTTTGCACTTGTTACAAATGGAAAAAAGTGTGGTTGACTAGAAACAATCCCAATCACATCACAACAAAAGAATTGTTTAGTTGCCTCCAAAATGGTTATGACTATGAAATGATATTTCAATTGCGATTCCCAAACAAGGCTTGTGGGGCATGTTTGGAAATGCATGGAATAGGGTCATGTTTAATCCTCTAAGAACTTCACGTTGGTTTGATAGAGAATCTTTTTTTAAAAATTGATTTTGATTGGACATTGACACTGAGTCCTACGTAATGAAAGGACATTTGACAAAAAAAAATTAACTATATAGAATTAGTTCAATTACTAAACCACGTTACTGATCTGAGCCTTTCCAAACAGACAATAAACAATATTAAAAGTAGTGTCTATGATTATAAGATAAGCCATTATGGTTATCTCCTTTAAACCTACCCATTGTGCCGGATGCATCACCACCACCATAGAAAGTAGCATGCCCATAGTCACCATAAGTGCCTTGAAGACATAAGAGCATAAGAGTAGCGATGAAGAATGCTGGAATAGCCATTTGGAGAGAGAGAGAGAGAGAGAGAGAGAGAGAGAAGGGGGTTTGAGTGGTGAGAGCTTAGTAGTACAAGGAGAATGAGGCCTTGCTTATATAGGTATAGAGGATGAGGTGGGTGATGTATAGAAGAAAGTGACAAGTTAGAAATGAGAGGAGGCCAAAGCCACAAAAAATGAATCAAATGTATTTTTAATTTGGTCATATACGTATAAGGTGCACATGCATATGTTTCAATTGGACTACCAAATTGCTAATCTCATAGGTCCCACAAGCACATGCATTTCTCTACCATTTCTTCTCCCTCGTTTTCGATCTTTCCCCTCTTTCTTTTTCTAGTCCATATTTCATGTCAAAGGAATGCATCTCTGTCTCTCTCTTTCTTCCTTTAATTAAAAGGGGGAAAAAAAAATGGGATCTGTCACTCGACATATGTAATAGCATGGCTAAGACATATCTTTGCACTAAACAAGTTGTACTCATTTTGTATTGTTTTTTTTTTTTTAGAAACTATACCCAAAAAAAGGACTTTGTCGAGGGTAGCACTCATCGTGGGTGGGTGGTGGTGGAGGCGACGGTGGCGACCAACAGTGGCATTGGTAGCTTTGGCGACTGCGGTGGTGGTGGTGATCCTCTCTATGTTTTAAAAATATAAGAAGGTCAAAATCTAAAAAGTGGTCAAAACATGAAAAGTGAGAATAAATTTGGACCGTAGAATTGACATAATCCAGATGCACAATCGTAATTAAAATGAAATATTGAATTAAAATGAAATATTGAATAGCTAGAATGCATAATTATAATTTAGATGAAATCTTGGATGTCTCGGCTTTAGGATGGCTAAGATACATAATTATAATTTAGACTCTTGAATTGACACAATCTAGATGCACTGTCATAATTAAAATGAAATCTTGGGTGGCTAAAATGCATGATTATAATTAAGATGAAATAGTGGATGTCTCAATTTTAGGATGACTAAGTTATTAAAAAAAAAAAATTACATAATTACAACTAAGATGAATCTTGAGACTAGGATCAATTATTATTATTATTATTATTATTTATTTATTTATTTTATTTATTTTTTTTTTGTGTGGAGAGAACAATATACATCTCTTATTAATATGTAGATATATAAACAAAGTAATAGTGCTCATTGTCCCCAAATTTCATAGTTGGTTTTTAATATTTTAGTGGAACCACATTCAATTACAATAAGCTCATATAATATTTATTAAAAATTATTTCTAGTGATCTCACTAGTACAAAAACGTAAATTTAAGAAACATAACATTATTTATGCCTGTATCACAGTTAGAATATTAGGTGGTAATGTGAAAACTTTAATGACTAGTCAAGACATTAAATTGGAAAATTGGGGTCTCTGCTTATGGGATTGACATGAATTAACTAAGGCACTGATGTCGGAGGATAAAAGTTTTCTAATTCCCAATAAGTTTACTAAAAACAATTACAGATTGGTCAAATGTGTTATCTTAAGGTCAACGAAAAACGACGCCGTCCTAGAAGTAAACAATGAGCAACTGAAATTAAGAGCCCCATGTTTTTGGTACCATGTGTGCACTTCTATGCTCAGAGAGAGCCTTGAGATCTGTTCAAGCTCTTTTTCACTTAAGGGTCCGTTTGGCTACAATTTCTGTGTTTTTTTGCATTGCAGTATAATTAAATTATAAAAGTTGACTTGTCAAACAATTTCATTTTAATTTTTAGAGTTTTATTTTTATAATCACATGTGGATTCCAAAAACTGTTGCCAAACATAATCTAAGCTCAATGTGCATGGCATTGCCTTGTGTGTTTGTGTTCTTTTGGGTCACCATTGCCTTATATTTCAAGAACTACTATATAATATCACTCTTATAGTTACATATCTTTACCCTCACTCATATGCACATACGTGTGCCTTTTTTTGTGTGTGTGTCAAAAGTACTGTACGTTATAAAAGTGATGTGAATTGTAAAAATTGAATTAGTTGTGTGAAATTTTGCTAACTTCAAAAAATAGGTGCTTGATCCGATTAAGGCTTAGTTTGGCCCCCACGTGGTGCTTCTCCTTTTTTAAAGCTCAATTTCATGTTAATTCTTTTGGTAACTAGTTTATGAGCTTTGCAAAAATTGAACTTAGGACTTTTTTGGGGAGAGCTTTTAAAAGCTCTAGAATGGAGCTTTTAAAAGCTCAAGGTTGCTTTTTGATTTCATGATGTCTTTTTGAAGAGTAGTGTGTCACTTGTATAAAATTATCAAACAACGTAGTAATAAATTTCATAAGCTCCTTTTAAAAAGTCACATGGGGCCAAACTAAGCCTAAGTTTCATTAGTCGTGGGGGGGGTGTTGTCCTTCAAACTCAATTAATAAAAAATGAGGAACTTTTCACTAAATTTCTATTATAAAAAAAAGGGATTAATGGACAAAACAAAAGCGCCCAAAATTAAAATAAAAATTGTGGATAGGGATATCTAGAATGGAATTGTCGGTTGTCACTATTAATATTATATATATTTTTTGATATTATATGAACTAAGATTATAAAGAAAATACAAAAGTATCACTACAATATATTTTACCAAACGGAAAAATACAAAATGTCAATCTACATCTTATAAGTAATTGTAATGTTTGTATCGTTTAGTACACGTGGTTAGTCCTGAAAATATATTTGTTAGATTTTAATTAATCATTGAAATAATGATGGGACGTGTGATAGTGGTTTTATACTCAATAGTTTAGGATTTTTTTTTTTTTAATACGATGACTAATAATCATGATAATTTAATAATTTGGATATTAGGTAGAACTACTAGGTTAGTTGAAAAAAAATATGGTGTTGATTTGTTTTAAGATTCTACCATGTTACGGGCACATGGGAAGCCCGAACATCACGGTCCCTTGTATTCATGCATAATTATCGTAATTAAATAAATTTGGAAGAGGTTTTGTAAGGGTTTGTTTGGAAACGCAAAATCGATTTTGGGGTTCATTAGTGGGTTGATTTTACAAGTTTAAGTGTTTAGTAGAGGTCTTTTTGTTTGCATGGAATTATGTGTTCACGCAAAAGAGTAATGTTTCTTGGCAGTACCACTTTCATAATATTTGGGATATCTCAAATTTTGGAAAACAAAGCATTATTCCAACCTTAAATCACTCTTAAAATTAATATTTATTTATTTATCAAACCAATATGATGTTAATTTTTATAAGAACCAGATAGAAATAGAAGTAAGCTAAACCCAACCTTGTTTGGAGTAACAATTTGGAGTAGTTTTTTCTTTGACTTTATGTGGGGGGAAAAATGGGAGTATATGGAAAACAAACTTCCTAAGATCCACAGACACACACACATATAATTCATTTTCCATATCATGAATTTTGTCTCTTCTATTGAGAATATCATGGAGGTCTTTTAGGCCATCATTCATCAAGATATAAAGAGTTAACAATCTCTATGGTGATATCATATCTTAACTTGGATCTTGATTCCTCACCAATCACCAATCACCTCTCTCTCTCTCTCTCTCTCTCTCTCTCTCTCTCTCTCTCTCTCTCTCTCTCTCTCTCAATTGTATAAGTTATACCTATAATGAGAATATGCAAATATCAAATTTTGTAGCTATAAGTCAAAAATAATTAATGGTCTGGTTTGCTTTGAAATGAATGCAGTGTCAAAATCCAAGATTAAATCCTACTTTTTTTTTTGTCCATTGACCTAAAACGAAATCTCTAGCCACCTTATTTTCAACTAACACCATAAGACTTTTTTGGATTTATGGAGGGAAAAGAATGCATGAAAAACACAGAGAAAAACGTTTTACTTTGTTTGGTTAATGAAAAAAAAATGAGAAATACAATAAAGAAGAGAGAAATAGTTGAGAAATAACCTAAAATTTAGAATGTTGTGAGTCGTTTCCCTTACTTGATTCATATACGGAGTATTACAATTGTATTTCACAAAGTTTTATTTTAAAATATTATTTAAGCATGAATGAAAATACAAGGGAAAACACGAAGAAACTAATTTTTTCTTCTTCTTATTCCCCCCCCCCCCCAATTAAATCCATGAACCAAATAGAGCCTAAAATCACAACACATACAGGTAATGTACCCATTCAAAAGAAAAGAAAAACATAGACTTAAAAGTGTGAATATTTAAAAAAAAAAAAAAAAAAGGTTCACACAAATCATCAACATTTTTCTAGCTTTTTGGTAGTCTTTGTAAAGATCGAGTCTAAAGTAGCCACCAAACACCACCTAATCTTTCAGTTTCAGTTTGTCTCGAATTCAGTTAATCAAGTTATTGAATAACTTGTATTTGATTGAGAGTTGGTAGTTTTAGTTTCAACTATGTGGACGAAAATAAATGTAGAGCCATCTCTATAATTAAATAGTTCTCTCTCTAAAATCATTTTGCCTTAATGAAGAACAAAACGATAAGTCTCTCAATTCTGTTTTGTTTAGCCTCTAAAACTCTTCAATCTTTGTGTTATATGACAAGAATGCATTACCAAACTTATGGTTTGTTTGGTTTACGAACGTAGCGAAGGAGAATAAAAAGTGAAGGAAAACCAGATTCCCAGGTGTTTTATATACTTTGGAAAATATTAAGTACACCAGTTTTGGACACTTAAACGGTTTACCTTCTGATGCGTTAATTGTGATTTTGGAATAGAATCTAACTTCAAGTGCTTTTGCTTTCTAATTAAAAAAATCCATATCAACAGGTAAACCGGTAAGGTATTCCAAATTGATATACCTAGTGTTAGAATTTTTTTCACAAAAGAAAAATGTTACGTTTAATTATTTTTGAAGTATATATGCACTGTAGTGCTTTTGACCAATAGGTGATATAATCAAAGTTATATATCTTTTGACCAAATGGGTTAGAAAACTTTTACAGGGTATTAAAGTCAAATTGATTTAAGAACATTATCAATAGTTGTTACAACCCAACAGTTAAATGTAATGCTGCGAAAGTCTCTTAATCCTAACGGTTACATGGTTATTTGAAGAATAAGGACCAAACGTTCAAGCTAGCTAGGAAGTACGGGCGCAACGGTCCAACGCTCAAAGTGGTGCGGCTGTATTTAATTAGCACGTATACTCAGTGTGAGTGTTGTTGCCTTTTTAAAGAGTTCGTGCTTCCTAGCGTTCAAGTCTTAAGTGAGTCGCCCCTTTGCAAAACAGGTTATATACGTATACATATACATATAAACATATCATGTATCTATCAGATTGAGATGTTTTTTTTTTTATATATATATTTTCACTACCAGTTGATGATTCAATTGGTCCATCAACTTCCTAAATAGAAAAAGAGTAATGATTGGTGCACATAAAATGCGCACACAAAGATTTGGGTCATTCATTTCAGTGGGTCCCATGTATGCAGGCATGGACTCCACCGAAATAAATGGTTCAGATCTTTATGTACACACTTTATGTGCACATTTTATGTGTACATGGCCTTACCCATAGAAAAATATATAATTCTTTCCCTTTTCAATATAAGTATAGTTGGTTAAAGAAGGCACTACAAGAGCAAGTTTCTTGTTTACTAAGTTGTGCAGACTTGATAAGTTGACGGTAAGAGTGGCCGGGCTGTTGTATCCCCGGGACGACGTGGTAATTTTCTATTTCACTGGGTATTACCTGTAGAGGGCGTGTATCGTTTCAAGAGAGGGCCTCCGCGCCTCATCTCAGTCACCCTATTCTTATTGGTCTATTCAGTGGTAGAATTGACAATAATTTTATTACTGATGGATTCTTTTGAAGGCATTCTAATATAATTCTCCAACACCTAGCGTTACTCTTATTCTTTTCTTTGTCTCCTTTTTGCTACATAAATTAATATTTCAATCTCTAATAAAAGAAAAGCTTATGGTTTATGTTTTTTCTGCTTCAATTTTTTTTTTTTTTTTTTTGAATAAATGAATTATACATGTTGGTATCAATTTTGTGATCTCCAAGATCTAAATTAAGTACCATAGATGTGACAATGTTCATAAAACTTGAAATCACATCCACAAAAGAACCATGTGGAAATTATCCAAATGTTGTTGGTTAGAAGCCCATGAAAGTGCCCTTCACAAGGGCTGTCTGTTGATCCCAAATTATTAAAACCCTCCAAGTCCAACATGGAAAATGGTCCCTGTACAAGAGGGGGACTTGGGTGGTTACTGTCTAGAGGGAAGTTAATAACATGGTCACATATAGCAGCCACAAACAGTCCCCACATGAGCTACCAGAGGAAGTGCAGCTCAAATCATATGGTTAGATTAGTTCCCTACCATGTGCATTTCAATGGCTGTTTGAGGTTGTAGGTCATTCATGGTCCCTCTAAAGTGACATTTTAGTCATTTTTGGGCTGGGCGCCAAATAAAGTTCAAGTTTTGCCTTTATGACACACACACATATAATGTATAGGATGCTCTTGATAGTATTGTGTTCACTTTTTAATTTACCAGAAAAGTCGTCATCTTGTTAAAATGAGTGCACTAAATAGTTTAACATGCTGACTTTTTAGACCATCTTCAACCCTTACATCAAATTTGACCTGTCAAAGTTGTTCGTTGCTGTATCAAAGCCAAATTTGCCTTATCAAATGTGCTGCATCGAATTATAATTCTCCAAACTCATCTGTCAAGCATTGAATGTTTTATAACTATCTATTTTTGAATAGTGCTGAATAAAAATGTGAGCAATTAAGATTTGTTCCATGAGTTAGAGGCATCAAATCTGCCTTGCCAAGAGGAGGGGTCAAATTCGATGTGTGGGTGAGGAGAAATTTTTAGGTTCTTGGAAGATACCACGTGGCAGATAATAGCTTTTATTAGTGAGACCCATAAAATAGCGTAACATATGTGGGTTTCACTACCCAAAACATCCATTGTAATTGGCTGCAAGATATCACATAGAGCTGTCGTGTGGTACCCTTCAAGCAGCTAAAAAATTTTCTTGTGGATTGCAACATTTGAAACTAAAATGAGTCAGTCAAATTTGCTACAAAATCACATTTGATGTATGAGTTAGAGATCGTCTTATATAGCACTATAAAACTAGTGTTGGTCGAACGTGTATAAACTTTTTGCCTTTGTTTGGTTCATGAATTTCGTGAGGAAAAAGAGAGGAGATTAGTTTTCCATCTTGTTTTTTCCATCTTATATTTCTTTCTTTTCCCTCACGAAATCCATGAACCAAACAAAGCCGTTTTGAATTTGAAATAGGAGTTGGTCTTCATTCAAGTAACCTTTTGCTGTATTTATTTTTTGTCCCCATTAATATCCTTGGTGTTCTCTTGACCAACTCCTTCAATGACAACGGCTATTTTAGACTGGTAAACACCATAATGTGATGGTCTATGCCCTCAAAAAAAGGGTTAGGAGCATACACCTAACCATCCTAACTAGACTCTAACTGTAAATAGAATATACTTCTCGATCACAGCCATCCCTAACGACCTTCAATGGATAAGGGAAAAGTAGAAGGAGAAATGTACATCAAGTTCACTAGATTTTTTATCACGCGGACACAAAATGGAAAAATTATGGGTCTGCTTTGGATTTGGGAATACACAAAACAAGAACAGGTTCAGCCCGACAACTATATCTAGTTCTTATTAAACCAACACCACGTCGGTTTGATAAAGAACTAGTTTTAGGTTGAGCAAGAATTCTTACACAAAAGGGCATCTACCAAACACTTGAATTTGTAGACCTAGTTCACTTGTAAATCACATGCAAGGACATGTCCCTCTAAAGTGACGTTTAGTCATTTTTGCCAATAAGTTCAAGTTTAGTCTTTATAACACACACACACATGTTAGTGTTTATTTTATAGTTTCTGGGTATGCTGTCGTCTGTCGATACCATTGTGTTCACTTCTAATTGAAAAGAAAAGTCAGATGTCATTTCATTTAAACGGGTGGACTAAATAGTTTTAACATATTAATTTCTTGGACATTTGTTTATCTTTAGGATTGTATAGTATGGAAAAAAGAAGGAAGCAAATAAGATTGCTGCATAGGTTTGATGCAGTAAATTTGTAATGCCAAGAGGAGGGGTCAAATTTGATGTATGAGCTTGATGCGTGCGTGGGAGAACCCAGAGAAGTTTTAGGTGTTTGGAAGCTATCATGCGGCATACTGCAGTCTTACTTGGTATCATGTAACTAATCACAACAGTTTTTTTTTTCTTGGATGAGACCCATACCTCGAAACCCACAATAATGTGATGCGGGTCCCGTCACTTAGAATATCCATTGCAATTGGCTGCAAAAATACCACACAAGATTTCGCGTGGTAGCCTCCAAGCACTTAAAATTTTCTAGTGAGTTGGAGCACTCAAAATCAATATGACAGATCATACTTGCTGCAAATCACATTTGATATACAAGTTGGAGGTATTGTATAGCAAAACAGGAATTGCTTTTGTTAATTTTTTTTTTTAAAATTACGTACTACAAAAAGCCAGGTAGTGCTCTCCAATCCACAAACCCCCACCTCATAAAACTCGAATCTGTAACCACCTGGAGAAGGGATGAAATCCCTTACTTCTGAGCCATCCCTTGGTCTCGCTATGAAACTGGAGTTGGTCGATTCATATCCACTTTGGGTTAGAAATTTGAATTAGGAGTTGGTCTTCAAGTAAGCTTTTGCTATATTTATGACTTGCCCATATTTACCTCCTTGATATTCTCTTGACCAACTCATTCATGGTCGTTTTTGACCGCTGAACACCATTATGTGATGGTCTATGCCCTCACATGCAGGGTTAAGAGCACATCCCTTACCACGCAACCATCCCTAACTTCAAAGGCAAGCGAGAAAAGCACATTAGGTTTACTAGATTTTTGGTCTTGCGGAGAGACAAAATGGGAAAAGAAGGGTCTATTTTAGAATACACAAAACAAGGACAGTTTCAATCCCACTCCTATTTATATCTAGTTCTTGGAAACCCACACAACATTGGTTTGATGAAGAACCAGTTTTCAGAGTGATTTTAGGTTGAGCAAGAACTGTCACACGCACAAAAGAGCATCTACGTCCCAAACACTTGAATTTGTATTCACTTGTAAACCACAAAGCTCATTGTACGCCTTCCCAAAAAGCCCCTAGGACCACTATCCACTCCACAAAATCAGAAATTCACACACACACACACACACACACACACACACACACACACAGAGATTAATCATTAAAAACTAACAATGAAGATACGTTATGTAGGTCTTAGTCACATTGAAATTGAAAAAAGTTAAACAGAGAACTTCCCATAACTCAAAAAAGTAGAGACTAAACAGTAAGAAGTCAAAAATAAAAAAGAGGAATGAGAGAGAAGCATGGCATGAAATGATGCAAGCCTCCTACCCCTTTGAAACATCTATTACAACAAACAAACCACCAAATCACAAGATATGATGCCCAAGAATCAAATCAAATCAACACAAAACCTATTGAAGCTACTGGGAAAAAAAAATCCTAAAATCCCAATCAAATGCAAAGAATAGATTAGAACTAGTAATTGCGGATGATGATAAACAAGGTGTCAGTCTATGAACATTTTACCAAATACGGTCGGACCATCTTCTCATTAGAAAAGTTCGAATCAGAAAGTACTATTACTTTCACTCGCAGATATGGATGGACCTTCGGACTTCACGAAATGTGAGCCTCTGCTATTGATGTCAAGCTCTTGCAAACGACCGAGTTGGTCCCTTTGTAACATCTCCGAGAAAGTCTGCGAGTGAGCTGCCGCCATAATAGGGTGGTGGTGGTGGTGGTGGTGGTTTTGTATGTTTGACTGGTGGTGATGAAACTGTGGCATTTGTATGTTATGGGGGTCACTATTACTGGGTTGATGCTGATGTGGAAAGAAGGAAGAGTGCATATAGGAAATATGGTTCATTCCCATATTGTATGTATCGGAAGACGATGTTACTTCTCCGGTGGCCATTTTAAGCCTTTCCACTTCCTGCTTCAGTGCTTCATTCAGAGCTGTGTTCAAAAATAATTGTACAGAAAAAAGAATCAATGTATAATAGTGGAGGGCTGAATTTCTAAACTGAGGAGAATAGATTTTTCATTGCCGTACTCATGCCAGTCCAGTGTTTTGGTACATCCAAAAGTTGGATTATGTTATTGATGCCCTTAATACATAGTACAACAGCATATAAAGGATCCAAAACTAAGACCCAAATTTCGACACGTCATTAAGATCCATTCAGAAATCAAGGTGGAGTGAGATCTAATATTCTAAGACCTCCAGACGCAGAGAAGCTAAGTGCAGCTTAAAACACAGGCACATATATAAGAAATATACAGGACAAGATATGGACATGGGGAGATGGAAAATCCTAAAAAGCAAGGACATGGACTTGGTGAGGGCATGACAAGTAATAAGTACAAATTTCCATAGATAAGACCGCTTTATAAAAGAGTGATATTATAAATACTGAAATTAAAATGTAATCATCCTCAATTCCAAAAGCTCCTAAATGTTTTAACTTATTTTTTGTTTCTAAAAGTCCTGGTATAACTCCATAGACCCTATTAATTATATCTATCTATGAATTTCCTAAGAGCGAATTCTTCATCGTTTTAATTTTCGAAAGAAAGCTTTCAAGGATAAACTTAACAAATTTTTTGAAGTTTTCATTCCTTTGTTCCTCGATTTCAAGAATATTACAATTTGTATCCAAACGAATCTTGGTAGCCATGCTGCCGTGGTGTTTCCTACATGTGGCACTATTTAATCCAAGTTCACGAGAAAAAAAGATATAGTTTGACATATTTAAGAATGTCAAGGCATGTCTGTCCTTCCTACGAACAAGGAAAAAATAATTCCCTCACATCTATACCACACATTTATATTAGGCCGGGTACACTTTATGGGACCGAGTGCTAGGTAACTAAGAAACAACATATTAGTAAAAGAAGTGTACCAGAAATGCATATATTAATATGGATGTGTGGTAAAACAAGAAAGGATAGAATTAGAAATTACTATATTCCTGATATGATAGGAGTAGTATGTAGCATGGACACTTCATTTGGGGTGCCATTTGCGTTTCCGACACTCCGCGGACACGGCTATGGAAGTGTCTGGATTAATTTAAATTAAATCATAATGTCAGACACTTCTAGGACACGGCAAGACACGTCCGGACGCTTCTAGGACATTCCTGGGTTTTTTTTTTAGGAATGGTGATCTTTTTAAAATAAGTGTTTCTTTTGGGGTGGGGAGGTGTCCAAACAAAATATTGGGAAAATAAAATGATTTTTTCGTACGCATATCATATATGCCCTAGCCTCTTAAACTCTTTCTTTTTAAATCTTGTTTCGTCTATATACTCTTTCTTTATTAGTTATTACATGAGTCAAAAAGGGTTTTAAGTTTAGGGTTTTTTAAAGTAGGGTTTACAAATTGAATTTTTTTTTTGGATGGATAGGCAATGTAATGTTGATATAAATCCTCCCCTTTTTGTTTTAACTTCAAATTATATTATAGTTATTTTTTTTTATTCGAAGTATCCTAGCCGTCTCCGTATCCTATATTTTTTAGATTTTCCATTTCGCCGTCTGCGTGTCGTCGTATCGTGTCGTGCCCGTGTCCGTGCTACATAGCACCAATTCTGGATAGAACACAAGAAAATCGACGAAGATTGTTTGGACATGTACAAAGAACACCGACAACAGCACACATTATGATGCAGTATTTTGTAGTACTTCACATTTAAATAGTTGCACTTTGTTTTATAATGCTTTGCTTCAGTTGTCTTTCATTTAGTCACCATCATGTGATGTTAGCATGACTCATAAATGGTATAAATAGTAGGCCAGGGTTAGGAAAAAATGAGTTTTGGATATTTTGTATTGAGAATTAGTTGTAAACCAAGGGAGCCTTTGAGCTCTTTAATGGAGGTTCTCTTTCCAAAAACCTAGTTCTTGAATTCTTATCCAATTTCCCATGAATTTGAGTCTTCAATTGCATTTGCATGCATCACGTTAGGACAGTTGACAGGACACACATTGAAGGTAATGCTAGAGGCAGGGGAAGACCAAATTGACACAAGTAGAGGAAACAAAGAATGAGTGAGTGTGTAGGTTGAATGAGGCTAGCTGACCAAGCGGAATGGAGAAAAATGATTCATGTAGCCGACCCAAACAAATTTGGAACAAAGAAAGAATGAGTGAGTGTGTAGCGGAAACAAAGAATGAATGAGTGTGAAGGTTCAATGAGGGTAAGGACGTTGTCCAAGCTGAATGGAGAAAAATGATTCATGTAGCCGACCCCATACAATTTGGGACAAAGAATCAGTTGAGTTAGGTTGAGTAGTTGTATACTAAACATTTCAGGAAAGATAAAGACAGGATATAATCGACACAGTATGGAAACATATTTCTGGACAGCCAGGTTTTCTTGTAACCTACCATCACGCAACTGAGCTTGCTGTTCCATAGCATGTAACCGTAGCTTAAGTTCTGAGTTTTCAGTACTCAAACCTGTGGTATCTCTCTGCACAAGAAACAAACAAACAAAAAAGAAAAAAGAGCAGATCATTATGTGAAGAAACATAAATGTCATAGGAGAAGTAAAAGGTTGATTTTTAAGTTCTGATTTACTCGAATCACAATAGCAGGAAATAAATGATGGATAGAAGATAGGAAATAAATATAAAGGAAAAGAGAACCCATCGGTGGGGTAGGGAGGAGAATGATGGATGAAGGATGTAAATCTGTATATACAGAACAACAAAGAGAAGCCAATATACATGACCTAAAAACTCGTGTTTCCCAAAAACTTATGCTGTATATGAAGAAATAGCAGTCAGGGAGAGCTCACTCTAAACACCAAATTATCACTGATCAAGATCTTCTCCAATGCTGAGAAAGAAAAGGTTATGAAGGATTGCAATTGTGGCTTATCACAAAAGGAAAAGGGCTTCAATTGTGACTTATCAAAAAAGGCTTTCAATTGGGGTAAATATAGAAGAAACCATTTTGAAATACTTTTGAAGTGCTCCATGGCAAAAAGGAGAAGAAATAAACATTCAAGAGTGGGTTAACTACAAAGGAGGAAATTGCCTAAGAAGCAGTTTAGCCAAGTGATCAGAACAAAATAATTTTTATTAGAAAGTAGTATGGTTGTGGATGGCATGAGATAGGAATTGAAAAGATGAGTTATGATTACCCAGTTCAATATCAAAGCATATGACATTTAAGTGGAACTCACAACAAAAACAAATTCTCATAAAGCAAGGCACTGAATACTCCAGGAATCACCTGGAATAGTGTGAGCTGTGCAGAAAGAGTGGTTGCTTCTGTTTGAAGGGTCTGCACTTTTCTCTCAAGTTCTGACATATAACGTGCCTTCCTCTCTTTTGAACGAGCAGCAGACTGTCTATTGGCCAGAATCCTGTACATGGAAATTGAAATGTCAGTAATATTTAAAGTACAACAATCCACATTCCACACTCACTAAAGGGTCCAAGTAATTTGGAATCATTAAAGAGAATTCCAACTCCAAAAAAGAACTGGACATTAGAATATATTGTCATGTAGGCCCTAGCATGCTTCAAAACAAAATGAGAAACAATGTAAGAATTAATAATCCATACACTAATTTCCATTCTCTTACACATTTTTTAATGAAAAAAACAATGGAGTTAGGTAACCAATGGAAGTTTGTAACGATACAGTTTTACCTATGAAGAACTGACACTCAATTTTGGCTATCGTATCGGTGTTGACAGCGTATCCGACACCGACTCCGACACTCTATGGACACGTGTCGAACACTCTAAATATCGTGTCTGAATTGTATATTATAATTTTTCAAACAGACACCTTACCGACACGCAAACGACACGCTTAGGACGCATGTAGTACAAGCTAAGTTGCTATTCTCAGATAATATTTTGAAATTGTGGAGTAAACTAAATTTTTTGTAAATTGTTATACATAATGGATGTTTATGAAAGGTCTTAAAATTGTGAAAGACAGTTTAGGATTAAAAAAGATAAAAGGACATATATACTGAGACCACTTCATTGGGCATATACGTAAGTAACGTAATAACGTTGATGAATAATGATTAATGAAGATGTTCTTGAATTTGATTTATTGGCTTTGTTATTTCTAACAATGTCATAATATTGTTGTAATTTATGTGCTTTTAAATTGATTAGACGTGGTAAAATATATATTTTAGAAAATAAAAAATCTAATGGCCCTGATGTATTTGTATCCTGCTTTTTTTGGAAATATCGTGTCCACGTCTTCCCGTCGCGTGCCCACGTCTGCGCTGCTTAGTAGTTAACCTAAAGAAATGAGTTCACATAACACCACATGTTGATTAGCGAAGTCAATGGGAGTTCTCCAAGAAGATCATGGTAATGTCGCATACGATGTGCACATTATAAGAGTGATGTGCCATCCAATGCTTGGTTAGGAAACAACCCATTTTGAAAGTCATAAGACTAAAACTACGGGCCCCATGGCATACAAAAAATTCTTGGTGAAAAGGGAAGAGAGCATAGTACTTAGGTGAGTTGCTTGTTTTGAATTAGTACGCTAATGATCAGACTTATTTTTCATTAAATTTTAGCCAATGTGGTGATTTCAGATTTTTTGGACAAAGCAGTAAATGTGGTTCATGAATCTATCTTGGATGAAGATAGATTGAAGTGTAATGCATCCTTACAGTTAGGGGATTATTCCAAATGAGTCCTAGGTGGGATTCTTATATTCTTCTTCTTCTTCTTCTCTTTCTCTTCCTTCTCTCTTAAAACTATTATCAGGTAATGGTTCACGAAAACAACCCTTGTTTTAGCCCCCAAACTCTTGCCCTATTTGAACTTTACCCTTTAGCTTCATTCAACACCTTTGTCCACTCCA
The DNA here is from genome assembly GCA_033977485.1 of Hydrangea macrophylla. Classification (NCBI taxonomy): domain Eukaryota; kingdom Viridiplantae; phylum Streptophyta; class Magnoliopsida; order Cornales; family Hydrangeaceae; genus Hydrangea; species Hydrangea macrophylla. The sequence continues at coordinate 13,356,369 of CM066999.1, read as the reverse complement.
TCAGGCATCAAGTAAGCACTAATCTGAAAATCCTGTAAAAGGACCAAATAATTTCAACCTATTTCAATTCCCAAACTGTGTCTCTGTTCTTCTGCATCTTCAAATCTAGAAGAGCTTCCAACAACCACCCAACCACGAAGTATCACATGCAGAAGCCAAGTTTCATCTAACTAATCTACATCGAGTAGATGTTGGGCCCTTATGACTAATCATACGAGTCTAACTTGCCGACTTGATAAAAGACAATAAAAGATTAAATAGATTCAATATCAACCAGCTATGGATTTCTAAGCACTACATTGAAAGGTAACCTCTTTTATTAAATGCATGCTATGCATTTGACTATACACAGAAAAATCTTCATGCAACAAATCCAGCGTAGCATGACTTTATAAAACTAGTTGTGCATTCACTAAATCTTCTAGATAACGTGTTTCGTAATTCGTAGTTACAAGAATCTTCTGTAAACAATTTGGAACCAAACCCAGATGACTAATTAGATCCAGGCTATCTTCTGATAATTTTTTTTTTTGGTAAGTCTATTGTGAGAAGGCATGTTTTAAGCGTTGGATGAGAATTTAGCTAAAAGATTCCCAAGAATCTAGAGATGCATTTATTGCTAGATTCTCATCCAACGGTTAAAACTCACCTTCTCATGTGAAAAGCTACTCACTATAGACTTGCCCTTTTTTTTTCAATTTGGTAGTTCTGGGGAAAAAGGTCTAGATGGAAAGGAGCAGTTAAGACTGCAGGGTACACTAAAATCTTCGAGTCATTGCACAAGCTGCTGAAGTTCATTTTTAATGGCAAAAAGGGACCTCTTGACCAACACAGAATGGTGTACCAAATGTCATCTTTTTGGCTAAGAATCTTAGCCCTCAATTCATCACAAAATCTCATCTTTTTGGCCATCGAACTTTGGATCAGAGTACCACAACTAACCCAATTAGAACAGCATTTTCCATGAAACAACAAATTACGGTAGCACTAAATCAGATCAAGAGGCAAAACATAGTTATAGTGTAAATACGTATAGCGATTGAAATCGTCTCTAAATATGCATATATAGTAGTGGTACCTCTTGGCTCGCTTGGGATCAAGTGACCACAACTCAGCAAGCTTCTCAGGAGCCATTGCTTTCTTAGCCTCTATAGCCTCACTCAAAAGCATAGATCCATCAACCGAATTGCTATGCCGATGCCTCGGCCTCCCAAACTTCTCTCCTCCACCACTGGTCTCCGCCTCTCCGCCTCCGCCACCACTACTTCCGCCGTCGAAATTGCCGTCGCCCAAGCTGGATCCGAGCTTCTCGATGTCCATGTAAGTGCAGAACAGATCGTCCTCCGATCCGATCTCGTCGAAACTCCCCGACGGGGCATCGAAGGGGTCGGAGACGAGATCTAGGTCGTCCGGTAGCCGGAAGTTGACCTCGGAGTGGGCTCGCCGGTGACCATGCGACGGCCGGAATGCGTTGGGGTTTGTGAACGGAGTTGTAGTGGCCGCCGGTGGTTTCGGAGGATTGTGGGAGCTAGGGTTAGGTTTTGAATGAGATGGGTCTTGCATTTCGAAGTCTCTCCTCTGTGGATCTGTGGCGCTCGTCGAGGTGTGTTCTTCGTTAGTCTCTGTTCTCTCTCATCGCAAGTTAGAGGGGGGAAGGTTCGGACACTGTAGATATCATATGAAATTCTATCCATGGATTTTAGGGAAATTTTATTTACACCCACATGTTGTATTTTTTATTTGGGTAATACTTGGGACACAACTTTCATACAACCTCTCTAAAAGATGTGTCTATCTCTTTCCTGTGTCACTGTGGGGTCCAGTGACATCACAGGAGAGAGATAGACACATCTTTTGGAGATGTTGTATGAAAGTTGTATGAAGGTTGTGTCCCAAATATTACTCTTTTTATTTTTATTTTTATACTATATCCAAAGGGAACACTTCCTTCCAAGCATACAGAATTAAGAAAATACATGAAAATTAAACAACGCGAACTTCTTTAATCGCATAGTAAAATTTTCTGTCGCGTAGCTTGAGATTAAGCCAATTGAGGTGGGGAAGTTGTCCACGAGACCCGAGATCGTCAAAATACTTGTCGGAATTAGGGGTGCAACTCGGGTGGGATGCAAAGGGCTTTGGCTCGGTCTAGGCCCATGCCTAATTTCAAGCAGTCTGTTTAAGCCCGAGCCCAATATAAACCCGAACTTTTCAACCCGAGCACGTTTTGTAATTTAGTATTAAAACCCGAACCCGAGCTCAAATTGAGCCTGTTGCAATTTTTTTTGGGTGCAAACCAATTTTTAGTATGTAAACAATATTATGAAGAGTATCAAATCTATTTTTTTTAATTTTTTTTTTAAAGATTGGAAAAAAATATTCATCTATTATTTTAGTGCTTGATAATATCTAATAGTATAATTTTGCCACTAATAAAATATTATAATCTAATGTAAAAAAATAATACATAAATAGAATTCGAGCTTGGACTCGGATTTCACGGGTTAGCAAAATTCTGCCACAAATTCGGCCCAATTGAATTCGGGCTTGCATTTTTCTGCCCAAGCTCGCCCATGGTGAAAAGTACCATGGGCTACAGTCCAGTAATTTTCAAGCTGGGCACGGGCACCTGAGTTGCACCCCTAGCTGGAACTGCGACAAGATCCCACCAACATGCCAAATTTGATGGAGACAATGCCAAATTTACATGAGTAAATCACCAGATATGAAAAGATAGTATTGTGTCTGCAAAGAGAAGTAGCCAGATCTAACAATGGAACAAGGACAACAAGGAGATTGAGGGTGGAAATCTGTACCAGACAAACCAAAATAAAAAATAAAAAATAAAAATAAAAATAAAAACCTCATAGAGAGGGACAAACCCCTCTTATAGAGGGACACTAACAAACGAGATAGGAGAACCCTTGAAGGAGGGGTTGGTAAGAGCCACATGTTGTATTAAATGGTTTTAAAATTTGTGAATATAATGTAGTAGGTGGGTGTAGAAAGCCATTAAATTTGGCGCACTTAGAATTTTTCTAGATTTTTTTAATTTTATTATTAAGGTGAAAATACATGGACTTCTCTCATAATTATCTTAATTATTTAGATATCCCTAGTCAAATATAAAAACATGAAAATAAAATAATTTCGTATTCATATTTGTGAAAATAGTTGTATAAATTTTTTAATTGACTTTTGTAAGAGTAATTGGTCATTATGGAAAAGTTACTAATCAACTGGTCGTTGACTTATAGAATGGAGACAATATTACGCAACCCCAAACATACAGATGAGTGAATATAATTATGCAAATCATAAAGAAGGTCTCTGCATGTATTCTGACCTTACCCGAGAGGAAGTCAATATAACTTATCCTTAATTTATGATGCAAAAGATTTATGTAAGTTTACGTAGGTGCATAAGAAGATGTTTGGGTAAAAGTAGGGGTGGAATAAAAAATTGGTACTTGTGGAGCTACTAAATTATTAGTTAGATTACCTAACATGGTCGTGTAAATTGTGTAATAGGCCACTATTTCGTACAATTCGGGAGCACTTGAGTTAGCCGCCGATGCTCGACAAGGGCCATGACATGGTTTGCCATAACTCAACTTGAGCATGAAAAAACTTGTGCTAACCTCAGCTCGACCGAGTTGAAGCCCTTATAAGTTGCAGCGCATGTGAAGCAAATTTAATGATATCAGCATATTTTCACATGAAAAATACCAGAATTACCATCACATTAGTACCATAATGAGGAATTCTAGAATATGGTGCATTTACTTGAACTCTAAACTCCCTCTCACAGCCCAAAAAAAAAAAAAAAACCTCCCCCTCAAGTCCATTTGGCATTTCTTAGGGATGGCAAAAATTTCGTCCCGCTCCGAATGGAACAGATTTGGAGGTGGTTTAATAGGAGTAGTGACGTGTTTTACTAAGTGAAAAAATCTTATAGGAATTGGAGGCAGAGGTGATAATTAAAAAAATCATCGATTATATTCCACTTCGTCTCGATTAAACTGTCAATTTACTAATATTCCCTTATACTTACACTTGACAGTTAGTTCTGTTCTTCTTAGAGGCCAAGTCGGAGTACATTAAACGGTATAAGAATTAGTAGAGGAGGACTCCGTACCAACTCAACCCATCATTCCTATGTTTCTAACAAGTTCACTTTTTATATTAAATTTACTTTTTATACTCGGTAGCAAAATGGTACTGTTTGATATGTTCACTCAACATTAATGTCAACACAAAGAATGGAGATTCATTATACTAGTAAAAGTATGGGCAAATTATACAAATCTCTCCTGAGGTTTACCTTAATTACACAGACCTCTCCTGAGGTTTCGAAAATTACACGGACCTCCCTCGAGGTTTGTAATTAGGTAACAAAACGCCCCCTCCCCTAACGGTCCGTTAGTTTTTTTTTACATTAGCCTCTCTTGAAAATTACAATTAGCCCCCCTAATATTATAAAATTGTCATACTAAGCCCTCTTTCTCTTATATTTTTGTACTAATTATAAATAGGTCCAAAATAAAAATTCCCGAACAAACCTCTGTCAAGCCCCCCTGTATTAATCTTCTAGATCCACCCATGCCCCTATGCTTCAAAAGTGGACACAATCCCCTGTGATTGTGGACTAAAATGGAACTGTTATGATTTCACTCAAAACTGACGAGAATTCTAAAATTGGTTAAAAATATAAACACTTTAACCCCTTTTTGTGATGTTAATTTTGGGGTTAACGCTTTTTGAGTGAAATCATAATAGTTCCATTTAGTTCACAATCACAGGGGGTGAAGTGTCCACTTTTGAAGCATATGGGCAGGGGCGGATCTAGAAAATTAATACAAGGAGGGGGGGCTTGACAGAGGTTTGTTCGGGGATTTTTTTTTGGACCTATTTATATGTATTTTGTGTATATTTTGTGTAGATGATATAAATTAATGCTAAAAAAAATCATAACAGAGGGGGCTTGACAGAGGTTTGTTCGGGATTTTTTTTTTTTTTGGACCTATTTATATGTATTTTGTGTAAATGATATAAATTAATGCTAAAAAAATTAATCCAAAAACATAGGAGGGAAGAGGGTTTTTATAATTTGCACAAAAATCTAAGAGAAAAGAGGGCTTAGTATGACAATTTTATAATATTAGGAGGACTAATTGTAATTTTCAGGGGAGGCTAATGTAAAAAAACTAACAGAACGTTAGGAGAGGGGGCGTTTTGTTACCTAATTACAAATCTCGAGAGAGGTCCGTGTAATTTTTGAAACCTTAGGAGAGATTCGTGTAACTAAGGCAAACCTCAGGGGAGGTTTGTATAATTTACCCTAAAAGTATTTGAATTCCTTGGGTACAATTTGACATATATTTACTTGATTACTTTTCAATCAATGAGAAAATAAGTGTTTAGAATGACACCCATCATCTGTATACAGGAATTCCACTATTTGTGAATCTGTATTGTGAGTTTGATCTACTCGAAAAACCTATGTAATTGACTGCTACGTACTACATAAGCATACAATATGGTACTTTCAATGTTCAAAAATTCCAACAATATCATAGGGTAATGCTACGTGCACATAAAGATTTGAGCCATTCATTTTTGTGGGGTCCATCCCTGCACACATAGGACCCACCAAAATGAATGGGCTAGATCTTTATGTGCACACTTTATGTGCACGAATCATTACTCTTAATCATTTTCTTTGTTGTTTTTTATGGCTTCCAAATATGTCCTCTCTTGTGCAAGGATGGATCTAGGGGGGGGGGGGGGGGGGGTTGGACGACCGCTCCAACTAGATTTGGAAAAAAAAAAAAAAACTTAATTATATTAGTATTATTCGTAAATACACGTTCTCGCACCCCCTAAATCTTTTTCTAAATATTAAGCTCCCCCCCTTAGATTTAAAAAAAAAAAAAAACTGATGTATGTATGTAATTTTTAAAAAAGTTTGGTGTAGTTATAAATGTAAATTCTGAATTTAGTTTACAAATTACTCCATATCTTGTTGATTCAAATTGTTTGTATTTTTCTCTTCTTATATAGTTATTTCTACACCATTATATAAAAGAGCCTAAAGGCTCATGAATAGTGAAATTCCAATTGATTTTCCTTATTTGGTATTTCTCTAATTTGTTTCTCCTTCAATGTAATTTTGCTTCTTCTTTGATACTATTAGGAAAAATTGTAAATTACACCCCTATAGTTTAAGGATTGTGACAATTTGGTCCCTGTGGTTTTAATTTTGGCAATTTACACCATATAGTTTGAAAATTGTGCAAAATTCACCTAATTACAAAATAAGCAAGGCATAATGGGAATATCATATTATTTTCAGTCCAAAATGACACTATGTGTCCATAGACCTAGGAGCGTAGTTGAATTGGACCAGAAGCTTATACGGGGGTTTTGGGATAGCACCCCTACTGAAATTTTTTGGGGTAAAAAATAGTATAATTTTATGTGATTTTTTGTACAAACTAATTTATCTATACCATTATATAAAAGAGCCTCAAGGCTCATGAACAGTAAAATTCTAATTGATTGTCCTTATTTGGTACTTCTCTAATTTGTTTCTCCTTCCGTGTAATTTTACTTCTTCTTTGATACTACTGCAAATGACACCTCTGTAGTTTAAGGGCTGTGACAATTTGGTCCCTATGGTTTTAATTTTGGCAATTTACACCCTATAGTTTGAAAATTGTGCAAATTCCACCCAATTACAAAATAAACAAGGGCATAATGGGAATATCATATTATTTCCAGTTTAAAGTGACACTATGTGTCCATAGACCCAGGAGTGTAGTTCAGTGGGACCAGAAGCTTATACAAGGGTTTTGGGACAGTGTCCCCACTGGATTTTTTTTGGGTAAAAATAGTATAATTTTATGTGATTTTTTGTACAAACTAATTTATCCCATAAATAACTTATAATCTTTTAAATAATTCGATACACTTAAAGCTTATAATAATCTGGTAATATCTTATAATCTTTTATACTATCGTGCTAATAGCTTATAATCTTTTAAACAATCTGATACACTTAAAGTTGGACACGCACTGCCAAACAAATATCAAAGTGAAATTGATATAAATAAATAAAAAAATTAAGCTTATAATACAAAATTTTCGTGCAAAAATTATGGGATAGTTTTGTCTGTACAAAAAAAATTTTAAAATCACGGAATTACACTATTTCTACCCCAAAAAATAAATATATCGGGTGGGGGCAATTTCAATTTGTCCTAATTTGTCATTTTTTATTTGTTGGAAATCACATTTTTACCCTTACTTTTCTTTCTTGTTCCATTTCCCTTTAATAATTATTTTCATATTTTGGTCATTTTGTGAGGGTAGGTTGGTCATTTCATCCACAAAACAACCCTTATTACTATTAGGTCAACTTTTAAAATTAATTTATTCTAAAAATAATGATTCAATCAACTTTTCAAACAATAATTACAAATGTTTATAATTTCATTCAACTTTTACAAATATTTAATCCACTAATAATGATTCAATCAACTTTTCAAGCAATAATTACAAATATTTACAATTTGGTTCAACAAACCCAAAAATCAACAATTGTAGGTTGTGCCTTGTTTAACACAACCGTTTTTTGGTTTTGTGGCTTGTATGTTTTTTCGTTCTTCCCAAACAAGTCACTAGCTTATTTGATTTTGTTTTGTTTTATTTGGTGTTTTGTTTGATTTTATTTATTTTTTATTTTATTTTTGGGTTTTCCTAACAAACCACTAACACAAACAAGGCACAACACATCCCAAATTGGGCTATGCCTTGTTTGGTTTTGTTTTATTTTGTTTTTCTTTTCTTTTTTTGGTTTTCCCAAACAAAGAACTAACATTTGTTTTATATACCCTATATAGATCTATATCTATATATATACCTTATATAAAAGAGGATAAATGTGATTTTCAATTTCAATTTTATCCTTATTTGTTATTTTTTGAATTGTTCATTTTTAACATTTCGCCTTTGAAATCCTATACAATTCCATACATCTCTACACTCTTTTTTGGTCATTTATTCACAAACGATTTTGTTTTTTGTTTTTTGTTTTTTTCTTCTTGAAAAAGTGATATGTGTCTATAAGCTTAATTTACATTCATGCTTAGATATTTAATTTTATTACACACACATGCCTTAAAAAAAATATTATTATTATATATATTGAATATATTATATACTAAAATTGAATAAAAATGCGTACAATTATAAATTGAATAGCCAAATTACTCTTATGCCTTATGCAAATTACCATTTTGTTTCTATACCGTAAAGAAAAGAGCTTAAAGTTTAAAGTGTTTACAATTATAAATTTCTGTTTGTTAAATTAAATTACCAAAAATTCTTTTATTATATTATGATATATATATATATATATATATTGAATAATCTAATTACCCTTATAACTTTTACAAATGACAATTTTATTAAATCGAATTACCAAATTACCCTTTTGTATATAATATATACGAGTGTGTGTATTTATATATATATATATATAGTTTATATGTACTTTAAAGAAAAGAGCCTAAAAGGTTAAAGTATGTACAATTATAAATTGAATAATCAAATTACCCTTAATTTTTTGCAAATTACTCTTTTGTTAAATCGAGTTACCAAATTACCCTTTTGCCTTTTTTTATATTACCCTTTTTGTATATATGTATGTATATATATATGTTATCTATACGATAAAGAAAAGAGCCTTAAATTGTAGGTTAACATCAATTAATATAGTTCTTAAATCATATTTTTCTAACACCATTTTCATAATTAATAAAACTTATTTCTCTTTCTTGTTTACGTTAAGAAAATATATATATTATATTTTTTTCTACGAAATTCAACGCCCGTGCATTGCAAGGGCCGACTTCCTAGTCATTATAAAAAATGTATAAGTAAGCAACATGAATTTTTCTTTCTTTCGGGGGCGCTGCCTCCGTATGTTTTTGCCCCTCTAGACTAGATTCCTAGATCCGTCCCTACTCTTGTGAGGGGTTTTGTCCCTACTTGTTGGGACTTTTGTCCCTCCTTGTTGAGGGTTTTTTTGTTTATGGTTTGGTTTGGTTGATTGAAGTAGCTAGATCTCTTTATCTCTGTATTCTGTGGTTGGATCTGACCATATTCCACACAGATCGAATTGCGTTAGATTTGTTGTTTGTTTGGGCCCTCTTCGCAATAACAGTAGTTTTGAAGCTCAGATATTTGCTGTGGTTGTTGGTAGCTTTCTCCTTCAGATAGCTCAATGTTTGAGCTACGCCACAATCCGCAATATCATAGTATTGGAGATTGCTGTGATTTATCGTGTGTTTTTTCCCCTCTTCTGTTTTGTATTTGTTCTTTATGAACTTGCCTTTTGTGAAATAAAACTTGCTTTTTGTGAAATAAAAATTTCATGCTTTGCCATAAAAAATAAATATATAAAAAAAGTGTCTCAGAACTCTAACCGACTCTGTGACATGATCGGCGTTTGTAGCTTAGATGTTAATAACACACGCACACGCAAGGCGGGGCCAGATTCTACTTTAAAGAAATTATCTACCTTGATCACTTTCTAAAGAAGCTCAAACCCACAACCTCCTTATTGGAGAATATGAGTCCTGGCCAACTCAGCTAACCATTAAAAGATGGAGATCAAATGCAAGGAAATAATGGTCACGGCACGAATATACTCAGGAACATGATGAACCAATGAATCAGTGGCTAATGAATAGCCTAATATAGCCAATATTGTGTGGGCTCAAGTGTTCCAAGGCATTCTCTGATCAGTCCCAACCAATTCACCCACTAGCTTGAACCCACCCTCAATCACAAATTAATAGTGTTCAAGAAAAATTTGAAACTAAGGCCCAAAGTTGATCATACATTACATCTTCTCGACTGTTCTTCACCTAGAAAAGTCATCTTGATTTATTGTGAAGGTTGCAAAGTAGGTGAGAGATCATTTAGTAGTACAACTAAGTTTTGATGGAAACATGTATGGATCAGATCCCACCCAGACACGTGTCTGGCTCGATGTATTTGAGGGACCACCGGTGAAATAGACTGGACCATGGTGGACCTATCACCTATGGTTGGGTCATGGGTGGCCTTTTCTTCACGTGTAATGCATGTTATTTATCTTAATTACATGTAATAATGAGATTACTTTCAATAATGATGGAATCATTTTAACATCAATCAATTAAAATTTAGTAAAATTATTGTCATATGTATTTCGAAAGTATTTGAGAATTATAGCATTACTCTTTCTTCACCCATACACCTCAAAGAGAATTACACAAATGAAGTTAAGTTTACATATTAGAACTCTTCAAAAATTAATGTCGAAAAGGTGCTTCAAGGCGCCTCTTAGGCACACTTTCCTAAATATAATATACATTGAACTCATCTAAGATATGTTGTAATCACAAAGACATCATTTTTAGTTTCAGAAATTACACTGACCTCTTTTGAGGTTTATTGTTGTATAATAATTACCTTTGTTCCGTTAACGAACGATCAATTTGTGGTTAAAATTTTTTAAATGACTACTTTGCCCTTATTAAAGCCAAGTAAAAAATTTGTAAAAGCAATTTCCCCCCTCCTTTTTTGCCTTAAGGTCATATCTTAAAGACAAATTTGTCATTTTAAGGATAAATTAACACAACTAGGATTTTCTCTCTAACAATTTGATTTTTAAAACTACGAAGGAAGTTCCGACAATTATGATATACCTCAAGAAAGTCAGTGTAATTTTTTCATATAATATTTGCAATAATGCTTTGGGTACCAAAAATTAAAAAAAAAAATAAAAAAAAAAATCCACAAACACAATCCACAAACACTAAAATGTGTTTATCTCTCTCATCTATAGACCCTACAGTGTCAGTAGATCCCATCAAAAGAGAAATAGACACATTTATATAATTGTGAATTTTGTTTGTGACATAATCTTTATTCTAATATTTATCCCCACTAGAAACTTAGTTCAAAATGCAACTGGAAATTCTACAAACTTTTGTCCAAGGTAGGTGCTATGGTGGTTGGACTAGTTTGGACAACTTAAAGGCATCCCTTAATTCTCCACTAATAGTCAAACAACTTGATCTGATATATAATGTGTATAAAATGAGTTTCGATATTTTAACATAAAGAGTGTCACTTTTTACTTCTCGAATCTCGATGGTCTCACCGTCTCACACGAGATCCAAAAAATGCTTAAATCACTTGAAATTCAAAACGAAATAATTTTTCTTAATTAATCAACTTTCAATGTCCCACACTGCTAAAACTTGTACAAATTTGTAATATTTGTATTGGCCAAAAGAATATGTAATAATCACTTTTCCATTGAATCTAAAAGAAGTGTAAGAGTGGAAAAGGAATAGTTCCTAAGAATAACCAAATTTTAAAATAACCCAAAATGTGATTAGGGGGGAAAAGGCACCATAATCAAAATTCTAAAACACCCCCTTTTCCCTCCTACTTGGCTATAAAAGTTAATGTCCGTATAATTGTATTGTATGTCACATCCCACAATAAATAAAGAAATGAAATGACACCTAACAGAAATCTCACTTCCAATATTTGCGTAATCAATCGTCCCATCTTTATCCAAAATTGTCCTCTTTTCACACCCAAACACCACACAAAACCACTTCAAAAATCTCCCATGATCCACATAGCTTCCATATAAAAAAAAAATCTTTTCCTATATTTGGCTTAGCAAAAACCCATTTCTTATCTTTTGTCGTCTTGGAAGAAAATTATTGATCAGCTGAAATTCACAACTCTGGTAGGTCCTAATTGTATTTCTTTCAAAATCCAATATTTTCTTGCTCCTTTGGAAGAACCAATAGTCATCCTTCCCCTGCCTCATCCTAGTTTGCTGTCTTGATCTGAACATTACAATTACCAAAAACAAAACCCATATCCTAAATTTAGTCCAAAAGTGATCTGAGTGAACCAAAGCTCAAGTAAACAAACACCTCTCTGTTTTCTCTCACTTCCTTCTCTACAAACATCAAAAACCCAAAATTCTAGACCACCATCTATATCAAGACCTGCCTCAAAACGAAATTCAACTACCAAGATCTAACCATAAGAGTGAGATGAATTATCTACTTTCTATCTCCTTTGTGGTTCGATTCATAGTTGAATTGGCTTGGAACAAAGGAATCTCAAGTTTGTTTGCATAATTCTCGAAAGGGTTTTTATTTATTTCTTTCTATTATTGGTTGAGAGCAAAACCCCAACAAGGCTCCGTTTGGGTAAACTCTCGGATACTAGAAACCACCAAACAAGTCACCAACGTAGTCGAATTCAGGACGTCTGGGTTTACAGTCTTTGCTTTTAAGGTCTCGTTCATATTTGGTGCTTGGATGCTTGAAACCACCCGCAAGTCAATTTTGAGTAGTTGAACTCAGAACGTCTGAATTTACAGTTGGTTCGATCAAGCAAGCCCCATTCCACTTGATTGTCCCATAACCAAGAGGGTTCTCAAAAATTTAAGGGGTCATTGGGGGTGAACCTATATAGCAACAATGAACCTCTATCACAACTCCTCGGATACTAGCAACTACCAACAAGTCACCAACTAGAGCAGTTGATCTTAGGACGTTTGGATTTACAGTTCGTTCGAGCAAGTCCAATTCTACTGGCTGTCTTACACACAGGTTAATCACCAAAGTGGTGAACCACTCGGTTACTATCGCCCCGCAAGTCATCCATAAGGAGTCAAACTCAGGACGTCTGAGTTTACAGTGTGTACCACTGGGCCGCAGACTGACGGGTTAAAAGTTAGCAAGAATTGAGTTTACAGTTCGTCCAAAGTAAGCCTCATTCCACTGAGCTAACACTGGTGGGGGGGGGGGGGGTCGGTCAATTCATCAAATTTGTTCAAAAAATCAAGAGTGTAGCAGTAATGAATCTTTATCACCGTCCACATCGTCTTCTACTTGATACAGAGCCGATTTCATCGCATGATACCAATGGAACAAGAACTCGAACCTACACGAGTGAGGCGAATTTCGACACCAACATGGTGATCATCCTAGCAGCCTTGCTTTGTGCACTTATATGTGCACTTGGGCTCAACTCAATCGTGCGTTGCGCGCTAAGATGTAGCCGCAGGCTCTCTTTTGTGTCCACGGATGAAACAAGGGGGCGTTTGGCTGGAACAGGGTTGAAAAAGTGCGCGTTGAGGCAGATTCCGGTGGCCGTGTATGGGTCAGGAACTAACATCCCAGCAACTGATTGTCCAATTTGTTTGGGTGAGTTTGTGGAGGGTGAGAAGGTTAGAGTTTTACCAAAATGCAACCATGGTTTTCATATGAGATGTATAGATATATGGTTGTATTCACACTCTTCTTGTCCGACTTGCCGGCAGTCGTTGATCGGAGAATCGGATGGTGGCGGTGCAGCCGATGTGGGACCGGGATTGGAGCAGCCTGGACATGTTTCAACAGGAAATGGTGATCATGTTGCAGGGAATGTTGAAGAGGGTGGTTAAAAAATAGTTATGGTGTGTTTGGTAAGAAGGATAAAGGAAAGTAATGAAAGGGGAGGAAAGAGGCATAATTTCTTATCCATTCAAAAGTGGACGGATTGAGAGGGTGAAAGAGGTTTTTCTTGTCTTTTGACTTTTTTGCCCTTTTGAAAAGAGTTGCATTGTGTTTATGTAAGGTTATGATGGTAAAATCACTACATTCTTTTTCTTTCCTTCATCATTTCCTTTTTATTGAACTAAACAAAATGAGAGAATATCTCCTTGTCTTCCCTCTACCCTATTGGCACGAGCAATTTTTGTATACCTTCAAGGTACCACATGACATGCTTGTGTGGTACCCTGCAGCCAATAAGATTGACTTATTTGGATGGAATCCACAATTCCTCCAGCTCAAAGAGAGAGAAGGAAGAAAGAAAAGAGAAAAGAAAGAGCTAAGGTGTTCTTGGAGATTTATTTTTTTGTAGTTTTTTTATAAGATATTTTGAGATTGTTTAATTATGTAATTATGTGTAGAGCACTTTTGCTCACCCAAATTTGGTTCACCATTGCTCATTTATGCCTTCACTGTCTGACATGTGTCATATTTCATTATCATTTTGCCCTTGTATGAGACACATGTCTGACAGTAAAAGCCAGGGTGAGCAATGGTCAACCAAATTTGAGTGAGCAAAAGTGCTCTCATTATATTTTGGTATCCTTTCTGCAAAGCCAATGTGAAGGTTTCTACTGCAAAAAATGTATAGTGGAAAAAGTATTTACAACATATATTAGGAATGTAATTTACAAACCCATATCCATATTTTCCCTCATTTGGTAAATTATATTTCTGTCGATGTTGAAATTCCAATGTAGGAATTTGGATAGAAATAATGGATAGTTATAAGACTGAGCAGAAATATTACTCTCTTGGGCTGTGTTTGGAATTGTATGAATGGGGCTTTAGAATTGAAGTTTTGTGGAATTGTTAAGTAATGATTTTTGACTCCCCTATTTCCGAGACCACGTTTTTGTTAAGTAATGATTTTTTGTTCTGAAATGTGTCTAAAATTCATAGGTCGGCAAATTTTGTTGTCCACTACCTAGCTCAATAGACTTTTGTAATTTTTCTGGTCTTTGTCCAAATTGATGACTTCCCTCCGTGTGTTCTTAAGGAGAGCCATCAATGAGGCTAGTGGCTCCATTGTTTTGTTCTCTTTTTATTAATATATTCTCGTTTTCAGCAAAAAACAAAAATTGAAGTTCTGTGGAATTAGACAAAATGGACAAAAGATGGTTAAAAATCTCCAAGTCTGTGGAATTCCAATTCAGATCCTCAATTCTATGTTGTCAAACACAGCATGAGTGTGAGTTTTGTAAACCTTCAATTATGAATCCACTTCCACACAGTTTAGGTCCTCAAATCCGGGGTCAGTTTGGCGACATTTTCTGTTTTTGTGATTCAATGGAAATCGAAAAAAATAGTGCTTTTGAACAAAAGCTGCTTAAGGTACCTTTCGGATAATCTCAAATTTTTGTGTTAGAATTGTACTAGAAAAGTTGGTTTGCCAATTAATTTCATTTTAGTTTTGAAGCTCTATATACTGAATATTATTGCCAAACTAGTCAACAACCCGTGCAAATGCACGGATTTTTGTCAAAAATGCTCTTGTGCTAGTAGATATACATATATAATACATCTATACTTTTATAGTTGTCTAAAAGACCTTAAGAGTTATTATGTTTATAAAAAATACATGAACATGCATTTTTATTTATTATTATTTTTTTATGATAGCCATGAACATTAAACATAATTGAACTTGTACGTATTTTCAAACACATGAACCAATATATATATATATATATATACATATATGAATTAAATTAACACATTTGAATGCAAATAGGTTTTTTTGTCCAATAAAATGTAATTTAATAACTGAAAGATAAAAGTCTCTAGAAGAAGAATATATTAAAATTTTGTTATAAATTTGAGAAGTTGAAGAGATTTTATTTAACATATGATAAATATGATATGATTTTCACACACACCCACAAACACACACACATATACATATATATATATATACACATATGCATACGCACACACATGTGTGTGTGTGTGTGTTTGTATATATGTTGTAAAGAAAACTATGAATTTATAAAAAAAAAAAAGAAAAAAAAAAGAAAAAGATATTAAGAAATGCCAAGTGAATAAAAGAAAAATTGCTATGTGGCACATTATCTATCCCTTTATAAATGTCTAAAAGACCGTAAGAGTTATTATATTTATAACAAATACATGAACATACATTTTTATTTTTTATTTTATGATAGCCATGAACATACATTAAACATAATTGAACTTTTACGTATTTTTTAATACATGAACCAACAAATATATATATATATATATATATATATGTGTGTGTGTGTGAATTAAATTAACATATTGAATACAAAGAGGTTTATTTGTCTAATAAAATATAATTTAATAGCTGAAAGATAAAAAGTCTCTAGAAGATGAATATATTAAAAAAATTGTTATATTTTTGAGAAGTTGAAGAGATTTTATTTTAACATGTAATAAAATATGATTCACATATATATATATATATATATATGTATGTGTGTGTGTGTGTGTGTTTATAAAGAAAATAATGAATTTATAAAAAAGAAAAATAAATTAAAAAATGCCAAGTGGACAAAAGAAAATTTACAAAATACCATGTAGCAGATTATGGAAAGAATTTTAGCTAGCTTTGCTCTTTATATATATATATACATATATATATATATACAGTCAGGCTCTAAAGATGGGGCTCTCTTTTTATTAAAGAGAGGGCCTCTATTTTAACCGTCGGATCGTGTTTAAAAACTGTAAAATGTCAACACTATCCTTAATGAAAACTCGATCCGACGGCCAAAACAGAAGCACTCTCTTTAATACACATATTTGTATATAAATTCACAGGACAATGTTCAAAAAGTTTTGATTCCATTAATTGAAGTGGTAACAGAAGTGGGGCCAAACGCTTCTAGTCATTGCATCAATTGGTCAAAATATGTTGCTAACATTATCACCTCAAATAAGCATCCATTGAGCCCTAGTGCGCAGTTGTCATATGATTTAAATCACATCAACGTAGTTCAAAAATAAAGGATAAGGGTGAGCCACAAAGACAGCCGTAAACTAGAACGTCTCAGGTTTAACTCATACTGCTGTTAACTGGGCTTAATAATAATTACATGTAGTTTGTTAACTGACATTAAATATTTTGGTCAAAATGCTTTCTTACTACAACCCTCCCAATAGAAATTTTTGCCTCGGCCCTTGATTCTCTCACTCTTAGCATTTTTCCACAAACAAGGGAAAACCACATTTGGATATTTGTTCTCTTAAGGGCGGAGCCATAATTTTTTGGGAAGACAAGAGAGGGGGCTGTAACGAAGTTATATAGGAGTTTGGGGGCAGCGGCCCAAAATACATATATATATATATATATATATTTTGTCACAAAGATTTTTTTAAAGAGGGCCTCTGTTTTGGCCGTTGGATATGTTTAAAAACTGTGAAATGACAAAACCGTTCTTAATGAAAACACGATCCGACGGTCAAAACAAAGGCCCTCTCTTTAATAAAGAGAGGGCGCCCTCTTCAAAACCTTATTGTATTTTGTCTATTTATATATATATTTGATAATGACATATGATGTTGAATTGTCTATTTAAGAACAATATTATCTTTTAATTTGGGGTTGTACTTGTATCTTATAGTGTCAAATTGGGTTTGAAATACTTAATTGGGGTGGCTACATTTGGGCAAAAATATCACATGTACTAAAAAAAAATCTCAAATTTTGGGATAGACTAAACTGCATTTGGGCTAAAATATCACATGTACTAATTTTTTTTTCCCATGTAGCACAATTTTTTTTTCAAAATATCACATGTAACACACAAATTTTTCAGAATTTAGTGGGTCAAGAGCCTATTGGGGGCATCCTTGCCTTTGTTTCAAATGGATCATTGGATGTTGTTAATTTATGATTAAAAAAGGAATAGATAAAGCAAAAGGTGATTAACAATAAATACACATATCTAGAACTTCATTAGCTAAGATCAAGAGCGTTCAATATTTCTATTTTCTTTTGGCTCGATCTTCAAGAATTGATGGCCATTTGGAACACTAAGATTCTTCTCATTGTGCTCATGGAATGGAATCACACAAGCTCTAACTTTTTTTTTCCACCTTCTTTCTTCTTTTCTTCTACTTTGTGGGCCTACACCAAAAAATTATCTAACTTCAATACTTGTACACAATGTGAAGGTAGTGAGGATAAAATGTGGTGTGAATTTATATATATATAGTTATTTGGATTCAGACTGGATATATACATACTCCGCACACACGCACACTCCAACGTCAACACAACCCCAAAGTTCCACACTGGCCTACAACAAAGCCCAAAATGGCCATTCATTCTGTCTGAAAAATAACTTGGGGACAAACAACAAGAATTCTCTATGGGGATTCGAACCCTCTTCTTCCTCACTGAAAAGAGAGAGACTATGTCAATTAGACTACAGCCCGCTCAACTGGTTTGATTGAGACTCAATAAAAAAGCATCATTTCATAGTTGGACCACTCATATATATGTTAAATGAGGTGTGATTGAGGCTCAATAAAAAGCATCATCTTATGGTCGGACTACTTTATGTTCCTCCATCAATCGGTGGTTGGAAACTATCTTTTAGATTTTTCTTCAACTTGAAAAAGATTATAGCAAAGAATTTTTCTTGTGGGCAATGGAGCAATCTTGGTGGAGACAGGATGAGAAAGGATAATGTACCATATGATAGAAGCTAGGTTAGACATGAATGCACTAAAAATCCTAGGAACAAAAAATGAGGCATTATAGCCGTTATCTCAAAAAAAAAGAAAAAAAAAAAAAAAAAGAGGCATTCTAGCCAAAATAAAAAATAAAAAATTGGGGGACAAAAAGCTAGAGAAAAGAAAAAGATTATGTAAAACCAACTCATTCAAGAGGATAGTCATGAACTTGAGCAATCAAATCTTCCTTTTTATAGTTTTTCCTCGGCGAGTGCTTATATAGCTAAAAGCACAAGTATGAGTTTGACGGTAATCATTTTGTGCAAAAATGAAAGCTAAATATTAAGCATTTTTGTAATTTATAAAGGAATGGTTGGATTTTCAATAATTTTAGACAACTAAGATTTACAAACTAAAAACCTGTATAAACTTTTTTTCTTTACAAGCTAAAAAGTACTCTTTTTTTTTTTTTCCTCATGAAAAGAGAGGTTTCAATTATTTTCATGCAAGTTACGTAATAGAGTATACATAATTATAAATATTGCGCTTTATTGACAATCCAAGTGAGAAAACTATCAAACTAAAAAATGTCATCTTGTAAACCGATAACAAATCTAGAAATTAACATATGTTAAACCATTTCCTTTCCTCATGGAACGATAACAAATCGAGTGTGTACGTGCTTGTTTTTTTTAAAATTATTATTATAGTAAGAGAATTTTATTCCATGACAATAAAAACGAATTCTAAAAGGAACCAATATAAACAGACAGAAAACACACTGTTAAAACATGTTTTCGTTTTATTATATTTAGATTAGAGTTCATGCCTGTTTCAACACATTGTTAAAATATAAAATATTTTTTTGTCAAACTAATGTAATGTTGGTCGCCACAAACTAGATAAAAAAAAATTTAAAAAAACAAGAAAACTAAACCCTAATTTATGCATTCATAAAAATTGAGAATGCTCAAAAGAAGCATTAACAGAATTGGTTCTTGACAGGCAAGCCCAAAGGTCTCAAAATTTATTGATCATAAAAAGCCCAAACTTAGATTGCAATTAATGATGATCACATTTACTTAGATAGCTCAACAGAGAGAGTGTTGGCCAAAGAGGAGATTGTTGTAGGAGACAATGCACTAGTTCCCCCCAAATACCATTTCTTGATCATCTCAACCACATTTTGATTCTCAACTTTGATCTTGGAGTCCTCTTTTCCCTCTGTTGTAAATAAAATCTGTCCAAACAAGCCCAAAATAGATCCATTATAATCTTATGAAATTATTGTATACATCTCTCTCTCTCTCTCTCTCTCTCTCTCTCTCTTTGGGTCGAAGGCTAGCTAACCGCATTTTCAATTAACTAAGAAACAATACTAGCTAAAAAGACAACTTTTATGCATATGTGGTTCGTGGATTTACAGAAGGAGAAGAGAAGAGAAGAGAAAATGAGAAAGAAATAACTAATTAGTTAGTAGCAAGTTTTTCAAATATACTTCTTGGAAATCAACAAAAGAGAAAGGAAGTTTACTTGTAAGATTTGCATTTTTAATTTATTAATTTTTACCTTGTTTTCTTTTCATTCCGACTTAAATTAATTACCACTTTTCTTCGGCTTTGTTTGGGTCAGAGATTCAGTGAGGGAAAAATAAAGAAAAAACGTTTTTCTTCGTTGGTTGGAATAATTAGGAAAATAAGAAGCAAAAGAATTTTTGTTTTATTAAGGGTTCTTTTTGTAATGTTGCAATTTTTGGTTCCTAATTTTATTTTCATTTTTTGAGTCCGTTCTTGTCAATCTTTAAATAATAATAATAATTTAAAAACAAAAACTGGAAACCAAAAATCACAACGTTACAAAATGGGCCTAAGCTAAAATTTTTGAATTTCAAGAATCATTTCCTTAATTACTTTCTATTGATAATAGCCACTTTTGCTTTAATTTTCAATAGTATGTAAGCATGAACGAAATCAATATGGAAATGGTTTCGCTCTTATTTTTTCCTCGCAGGTTTTTCTCTTCTCTATATCTGCAAACCAAACAAAGATCAAAAGTATATACAAAGAAAAAAAAAAGTTTTCGTTGAGTATTGTTTTTTGTCTATGTTTTCTCTCACTCATATCCGCGAACCAAACAGGGCCTTAATCATAATCATTTACCTCCGCGGTGCTAGAAGTTGCAGGGAAACTAATTGTAATGATGGAATTTTTCTTGAAATATTTAGCCTGAAAGAACTCAACTAGTTGCTGTAGGGCTTCTTCTTCCTCTTCCTCATATTTATCAACAGAAGCCAATCTATCCCTCACTGCATTCTCTAGCTGCACTCCATACTGTGAACCTTTTATCTCCTTTATCACCACAATTCTCAAATATTTATCCACTGGTGCTGCACATTATTCAATCATAGACAGATCCAACATTAATCATATCATTAAGCTCTTATCTCACTTCAATTGGTAAAGGAACTAGAGTACTATGTAGTTCCCAAAAAAATTATGCAATTCTAAGTGCTAAGCATCAAATTATTGAAAAATAGTCAGTGCACGAATCTCCAGCGATTGCAGAGTCTGGAAGGGTTATAAAATACGAGTTGTAAAGTTCTAAGAAATACAAATAAATTTGTGTCCACGCTCACGGAAAAGACATTTATATGTATTGTGTATTTTGCTAGAATGCTAGATAACTTATAACAATCTTCGTCAAGGTATTTGATTCAAGAATTACACTAACTTCCATTCGGATTTGTGTTTAAGTATCGTTAACTTTCTTTCTTCTGTCAAATATTATTTGACTGCTAATTTCTTGGTTAGTTTTTGAAAAGCTTAATTATCAAAGCGAAAAATAAAGTTAAAAACAAAGAAATCCACTAAGATATCTACTTTTTTCCTTTTTTCCTCTCATCTATATACATATTAAGTGTGTAATTTAAAAAATTATTTTTCATGCAATGCAAGGGACTTCAACATTGTGATCGATAATGTGGCTCCACTTCATGTCTTATGGAGCAGTTGAACAAGGCTCGTATTCATACACTCCACCATAATGTATTAATTTTTTTATAAATTTAATTTGAAGGATAGATGTGAAATTTCCCATGCAAGGTTGTCACTGTCTGGCAGTGCAGGTCCTGAGTTTGGGGGGTCCTATGCGAATTCTAAAATATGGGGCCTAAGGCTATATGAGGGTTCGAGGACAATAAGACTATATGGGGGTTCGAGGGCAATGTTTCCGAAGCGAATTTTTTTAGGTCTACTTGTAAATAATTATATATAAAATTGATTTTATGTCACATCTGCAATTAGATTTGGAGGTCTTTTGGGGGTGGGGTCCTTAAACGGTTGCTTACTTTGATTACCCCCAGGGCCGGTCCTACTCTTAGGCTTCCATCTTTGTCATAGCGGAGATTAGTGTAATTTTAAAAAATAAAAGAGACTTTTCAGCAAAAAATAAAAAATACAAGAGAGATTCATATATTTGTGTCACAATTCTGGAGAGGTCGCAATATATGTATACTCTAAGTGCAAACATACTAATTAATTAATTTCACTGAGATGAAAAGGTCACGAGAGCATTTTTGCTTATTCAGGTCTCTACTAGGTGACATGTGTTTCATTTCAATAATTATGCTGATAATATATGATCAAAATGAGAATGTGATAGGATAAATATCATCCAATGGAGTGAGAAAAAAATATTGCTCTCAAAGATTACCTGAAACAAGAGCCTCAAAAAAGTCCTCATCTTCAGCTAGCTCAGTTCCTGTTTTACCCTTCCATTGCTGTAAATGCCCCACAATCTCAGGATCCAAGTACACTCCAATTGCTGTAAACTTGATTTGGAGATAGTGTATCTCTATGTCAGTAATTCCTGTTTCAGATCAGCCTCTCAATTTAGTGTCTTCTTTGTTGCTGTTTTTTTTCCTTTTCTTTCCAAATATACCCATGAAATTATTTTTTCAAGTCAAAAAGCAATAGTGAGAAAATAGTTATTTCACTCTAAAACTATCTTTCTATTTTCTCTCTGTCCAGCCAAAAACACAAAACAATATCTTTCAATTTATTTGCCGCCTTTATTTCTTCACACGTACAACTTGTATAAATTTTGGGTCCTATTTAGGTTGCTCTTTTATTGCGAATGATAATTAAATTCAAATGAAAAATCAGTTTTTCTGAGAAGCACCCTCTACTTTTGACTAAAAAAAAGTTATTTCAATTCTTCATTTTGTATTAGCAAAAGCAAGTTTTTTACCAAACACTTCAAAATAGCTTTTGCTTTTGTCTGTTTGGATACGCTTTTGGTTTTCAGCAAAAAAAAAAAAAAAAAAGAAGGGATACAATTTTGGAGGGGATTAGACTTCCTATCGCAATTCCTTGGTATGTTGGGAAGTGCGATTGGAGTATGAATCCTCTACAAACTTTTCATTTTTTTGCCTTTAGGAATATATATATATATATATATATATATTTATGATTCTGCAAATGCCACGTGAGTGCTGCCCACCCAGTAGCATCTATCCTGGCTGCCGATGATCCTCCCTTATGCGATTGATCGAGGTTCCAAAATCATAATTTTTCCAGTTCGTAAAAAAAATAAAAAAAATTAAAGATAAAAAAAAAAACGTTTTTCTGAGATTTGATTGATTCATGAGAGCAAATATTTTTGAAAACGTTGTCCTTAATTGAATGATAGATACAGGAGCTGACCCAAAGAGGGTCAAATGGGGGCTCAAGCCCCGAAAATTTTAAAAACTGTTTGATATACCCTAAAAAAAAATATGTACACTTAAATCTCCCTAAAATTTCAAAAAAGCCCCCTATTTTATGAATATTTGAGTTTTCAAGTTAATTTTTATAAATATTGGATTATATTATAATATATATATTGCAACACAATAGTAAGTTATTAACACAATTGTAATCCAACTCATTCTAAATATTTGATCAAATATATTTTCTTCTTATTTCTTAACTTAACATAACCCATATTGATTTAAATTACTAGAAGCTTTACAATACATTCTCCATAAATGTGTATAAATAGGCCAAAAATCCTTAGGGGCACTACCCCGAACCCCCCGTAAACTTAGCCCTTCAAGTTCCACTTCCAATTTTTGCCCCTTGCCAAGGCCCCCAATTTCAAATTTCATCAGCCCCTATATATATATATATATATATTTTAGGTATAAGAAACACTTCAGTGGTTTTCTGTGCCTTCAGTACATACAAATGTTGTTCTTAAACATAATTGGTCTAGATTAGGGATGGCAACGGGGCGGGTATGGGACAGGGCCTCCATACCCCGCCCCCGCCCCGCTTCAGTAAACCCTCCCCCCGCCCCGCCTAGTGCCTCTTTCCGCCCCCGCCCCGCACTCGGGGTCCCCGGCCCCGCCCCGATTATGATTTTTTTTTTTTTTGGGTACACAAATTGAAAAAGCAGTTTTTTTAATGCATTTTTTCCCCAATAGTGCAGTTTTTTTTTAACTTACCCAATTAGTTTCCCAATAGTGCAAATTTTTTTTTTAAATGGTAATACACATAACTATTGAGGGATAAAAATGTAAATACAAGTATATTCGGGAAGGGTTCGGATTTTTTGACCCTACCCCAATCCCGACTCGGATTTTGAAAACCTCCCTCATACCCGCCCCTAACCCGATTATGCTCCCCCCATACCCTACCTATTAGGGGCGGGACGGGGCGGGGAACCCAAAAAACCCGCCCCATTGCCATCCCTAGTCTAGATGTACTCCACTCACGAAACATACCTGTGGAACAATCAAGCCCCAGAACAGCACCGGATGAGGGGATAAATATTATGCATGCTCATAGAAACAAACCTAACTTCTTAATTAACTACTTTCTATTTTTTTAAAACTCCTTGTTTATTACCCCTTTTGAATATGAAACTACTTAAATTTGATTAAATTAGACTAACCGAGAATTAACAGATGAAGTTGGCTTGCACAACAAAAATTACTTACCATGACCAAGTAGAGATAATGGCTTGGTGGCTGTCACACAAGGAGGAAAAGGAATCTCATCCACCATCACCATTTCCGTAGCCACTGCACCATGTCACCCCCCAAAAAAGCTAAAATTAGAAACACATATGTATAAATCGCTTAATATAGCTCTCGTAGTTTTACACTTGTAGCATTTTGCCCCGATAGTTGACACATTTTGACCTTGAAGTGTCTAGTTTGTACGTGTTAATTTGCACCTTCTGTCAACAATTTTGTCATAATCCGTTGAATTTGTCAGCATTCCGCCAACAACTTTGTCGAACAGAAGGTACAAATTGACAAAATAGAAGCGTCATGTTCTAATGTGTTAACTTTTGAACTATAGCTAGGGGCAATGTGTCACCGAGTGTAAACTGCGATGATGCAAAGTGTAATATACCCATAAATATATGTGTATGAGTGATAGAGAATGATTCTAAGAATGTATATATATATATATATATATATATATATCAAGCTTCAACACGCGCTTTCACGTTAATGTATATCAAGCTTCCACACGCGCTTTCACATCAAGCTTCCACGTGCTCGATCTTTCACTTATGACTCCGTCTCACACGTGAAGAGCCAACACACATAAACTTATTCAGAGTAGAGACAAATAATTAATTGCAAATAGACATATCAAAACAGTGATGGAGAATCAAAACCCAACACCTCGCTCCCACAAAGAAAGCTCCGATACCAACTTAAGTTTTCAGTTTTTCAAAAGTTTTAAGTAATTAAAGAATTGACCAACAATGTATGATAACCTACAAATTTATATGTATATAGATAGAGAAGGGGGAAGAGAGAGCTTACTTATAATCTTGTAGGGATTGTTTGGTTTTGGGCAGATTGCAGAGAAAGAAGAGAAATTGAACAAAGTGATAGAGAAAAGAACTACTCCACTGAATAAGAATTTGAAGGTGTAATGGCTGATATTTAAGCCTCCATTCTCTCTCTCTCTCTCTCTCTCTCTCTCTCTCTCAAGGAGGTGTGAAAGTTTAGCTACCACTCAAGTGTATCAGTGCATGCTTGGGGTGGTAGGTAGGCCAGTAGACAGGTTACAGAAGCCTGTGATTTATCACATTTTCTTTCATCAACAATGATACACACACCCATTTGCACAACCATTTGCACAACACTGTTTAAAAATGTTGGACTTTGTGCTAAAAAGTCTGCACACACACTGCACACCATTTTGTGTGTACAGACTTTTCAGCACAAAGTTCAACATTTTTAAGCAATGTTGTGCAAATGGTTGTGCAAATGGGTGTGTGTAGCATTATTCTTTCTTTCATTTGACTGACCTCAGTGTTACAGCTTGCCCTGTACTTTTGGTCATGTATTTTGGTTCTCATTACACCCAGATTATGATTTCATATGCTAAAAATTTTTGAGAAATTATTTTGTGTTACCGTCACACAATTTGATATCTTTATTATTGTCGGTTATGTACTAAACCCACAAAATACTCAAATCACAATAATAATCATACATGCATGACGATCACACAAGATAATTTCTCCATTTGCAATTACATCCTTCTTATTTTTTTTTTTTTTAATTTCCTTAGAAAAAATAATTTATGTTCGCGCGTACAAATCAAACTAATTAGTTTCTATCTACACCCCGAAAAGAAAATAATTCATTTCTCAACTACACATAAAAAAAAAGGCCATGCCGCTCATAAAATTCTAATTTAACATATAAAAAAAGCCATGCTCCTTTGAGTTCTCTGTCTCTCATTTAGTGATCCAAAATTTTAATATTCCACTAAAAAATAGCCTCTATATTGATGAAAGTTTTTACACATAGGTATAGTGTACTAAATGGCTCATACAACCCCTTTTCTTAATATTATATTACTGTCTTTTGTTAAGGATGCCTTTAAGCTAAATTGACAAAATTTAAAGAACAATTTTTTTAAAAAAATTATTTTTATATTGTAGCATTAATTGGTGGGCTTAATTTATAAGGCTATATAGCTGCCACGTTGAGTATTGTAACTACCTATTGTTTCACCTACCCTTATACCTTACAAGCATCCCGTTTGCTAACTACTCCAATTTATGAAACTAATTAATTAGTGTGATCATTTTTCTCTATGAGTAAGTGGTTTAGATTGCGTGGTATAGAAAAACTGGCATAATGTCTCACTCTTCATTAAGTTAGCTACTAAAGTATTCAGAAAACAAAAAACAAAAAATTTAAAAAAAAAAAAACACTTTTCTTGGAAATATGATGTGTGAAAGAGGCCATGAGAGGGGAAATTTTTTTATTATTTAGAATCATTTTTTTTTTCGTAAACCACCTATACTGATTTTGATATTGCCCAAACAACCCCCTAAAATTGACAAAGGGGTTTTTGCTGCTTGGTTCGGAGCGTGTCTTTTCTTATTAGAGTTGCAATTATGGTCCTACATATCTTCAAGTTTTGGAATTTATAAGTGATTATAGAACTGCATAATCTAAAATGAAATGATTTGATAAATTAAATTTTGCGATTCAATCGCAAAAAAAATGTAAGCCAATCACAAATCACACAAAGATTTGTGATTGGCCAAAAACTACTTAGGTCTACTTTTAAAAGAATTTTTTATAGATTGAATCGCAGAAGTAAAAGTAGTACCAAAAAGGCCCTTAGCTTTTGACCACAACTAACTCACATTTTTCTACCACTGAATCACAAAATCACGTTTACCAAATAGTTTCATAATAAGTAATACCTTTGTCCCATTTTATGTGTTCATCTTGGGGAATCCAACTATTTAAGGGGACAAAAAGAATCTATACCTACTTTCCACAATTGCCCATAATCATTGCACTTTCCTTTTTTTTTTTTTTTTTTGGTGTTGATTGCAAAGAAGGGTAGTTGGGAAAACTAAGTAAAATTTATATACTAATTTAGGAAAATTGACAACGATTTTGGGACATCCCAAAAAGGAAAGATGAACACATAAAATGGGACGGATGCAGTACTATTTTCAAGAAGTAAAGTTATTTTGACAACCTTCACTATTGCTCTAGTAACATCCACTATCTACGTTGGTAATAGTGGTACCTCTTTCAAAATTTTATAAACTCTAAAAGCTGTTACCAAACAACCTATTACAGTAATTGGCAATCGCGTTGTAGGAGCGTGGTCTAACAAATGGTATGCCTTCCCACTCAACGCATTGATATTTTCCTTTTGGTCCTTGTCATGAAAAAAAACATTAAATGTAACGTCATTTTAGTGACATGATATCACAAATCAACAACAGGCCCTTATATACCCATCTATTCCTCTATTTTCAAGGAAATCCTGGTCCGCCTAAGCAAACATTCAGAATATATTAGTAAGTTACATGGTCCGAGGGAGTGGGCTGATGTTCAAACCCTGATATGAGCGTGACATAGAGAGCTTTGTTACTGTTTGGTTGGAAAATTTATAAGTTTGCGAGCGTGCCAGGCAAGCAAAATGCCAATGTGTGTGATCCAAACTGCGCCTCACCAGACAAATTGTGGTGACGTCCGATGCCTTAACAAGGACTTTTATCTGTGAGATAGAATGTAAGAAACTGTGAATGCTCGACCATATGTTAATTCGAACAACACAAAATGAAAGTAAAGTCACAGCAGATCTTTGAAGAAGACACAGTGAGCAAATTCACTAAGAAGAAACAAAGTAGATGACTACTTCAAACTAACTGTTAAGGAATTAAGCTAAATTATGATTAAACTAATGAAATTAAACTAGTTAAACTAAGGAATTAAACAACTCCTAATCTAAGGCCTTAGTGGCCGGATAAGTAAATGAAGAACTTGCTAAAGGCTATAATGGCCGAAAAAATGAAAAGAAGAAATGAACAAAAATAATATATTGCTACATAGTGTATTGATATGTTTGATTGTGGTCAAGGACCCTTTACAAAGGAGTATGTTACATCTATTTATAGAAGAAACCTATAATTACCTATTTGAATTTGAATATTTTCCTCCTATTACAATAACCACCAATTCAAATTCATTTACACATGTGTTCTTCCAAGAGAAGCTCTTCCAAATGACTTCCACCTTCATCATCAACATTGATATTCAAATAACCTCATTTGCTTCAATCCTACGATGCCAAGTGTCCTGCAAGTAATCTCCAAATGGCTTCCATTGCAAGCCAAAATAGCTTTGCTTTATAATAATTATTATTATTGTTATTATATAGTGATATAATAACACATTAAAATTATATTTTATGGTACAAACATAGCCCGGCCCCCTGGTTCTTTGAAAATGAAGCATACGTAACTTTTGAACCAACTTCTTTATTTTCATAAAATAACACAATTTGTTTCGAAGCCAACACAACAAATTCGAACACAAAAAATGGCTTTAAAGTTGTCTCGAAGCCAATAGAACAACCTCGAATACAAAAAACTTTGCTTTAAACTGACTTCGAATCAAATGAAATAGCCTTGAAGGCTTTGAAGCCAATATAATTATTTTGAACACAAAACAATGGCTCTAAACTTGGCTTGAAGCCAATCTAAAGGCGTCGAACACAAAACAATGGCTTCAAAGTTGCTTCAAGGCCAATGAAAAGGATTTGAACATAAAATGATAGCTTAAAATTGTATTCGAAGTAAATATAGGGGATTCAAACACAAAATAAATGGCTTAACACTTGTTTCGAAGCCAATAAAAAAACTTCGAACACAAAAATAAATGACTTTAATCTGGCTTCGAAGCCAATAAAATTGAACAAAATAAATTATTTTAAAATGGCATTAAAGTCAATACATGTATTTTTGAAAATACTATTATGTTTACTGCCACCGTGACATAAACCGATTCGAATAGTGGGACATAACCCAATATAACCCAATTCGAACAATGGGATAATGATTCATGAACATCCTTGTATGCTTTTCAACTTCTTGGGCCCACAAAATGAGCAAAAGTTAAATAGCCACCATCATGTATGGCATACTTGTCTATGTTAGAGTTGGCATTTCACAAGATGCCCAATTATAGACCATTCGAACCCACTGTTTAGACAGACTTCATGGTTGACTTGATCAACCAATTGCCTCAGATCAATCTTGAAGTTTGCACTGCTAAAGTGTCACACCCGTTCCAGAATTTACATACTTTTCTTTCTACATTGGAGTAACATGTGAATTTATCAATGTTAGTTGATATTGGTGAATGGGGTTGACTGTGAGTCAACGGTAAGGTGTCAGTGAGGACACGGGAACATGGTAGTTCATCCTTGCATTGGCACGATTAAGTGACATTTATGCGATTTAAATGTTATTTGAGATATCTGATATTCCATGAATAGTAATTATATCTGTGTAGTATAATTTCTAGTAGAATCTGATATTGTTGTAGAACATTTTGAATACTGTGGTGAGAACGTGAGTGACACTTGCACAAAAGGTAGGATGTGTAGAGATTCCACATAATTTGATTTTCGGACGTAATTTTGAATCCAAACGGGACTTAATCGAAAACTTTTGTAATTTGTAGTTTCCACTCATAAAGGCATAAAATGGATGTGTGCGTCATTTTGGGAGGTAATTAGAAGTTTGAGGAACTCTTGGGGAGGTAAACACAATTTTCGAAAGATATGCCTATATATAGAGGTGGCAAGATATTTTCATTCTTTACAACTTTTTCAAAAATTGAAACAAAAGGGAGATTTGGGGGTTTTGGGAGTTTAGAGCTTGCAGACGCAAATCGACGGACTTCTGCCCGTTTGTTTTCAACCAAAATTCGTATTTGAACTCCCTAAGGTAAGAGCTACACTTTGATAGTCTTTAGGCCACGTTTGGCTAAGTTTTTATAAATTTCTAAATCTATGAATTTGGGGAAAACGCATGTAAACTTGTAGGTTTCGCGTAAGATCGGAGATTTGACATTTAGTCGGGCTTCTAGTCGTTCCCTCAAAGTTATACGACGATAGCTCGAGGTATGAATTTCTAGCCTATGTTATATAGGTGAAATACATGTTTTAAATTTCGACGACGAAATTGAGATCCGGGCAAAATTCATGTGTTAATAGTAGGCCCGTTAATTATGCACGCGATTAAAAGTGAAAAGCATGTCTACTTTTACGCGAGCACGTTGAGTTGTCTATGTGGGTCAAAAGGGGGACTTATACAAATTCATGCCGGAGTAAGCTTCTCGATGTTTGAGAATTTAGTAGCGACGGCTACTGTGCATGGTTTAAGGCTTGGACTTGCCAGGGCACTTGGGGATGTAATAGTTGTAGACTTGGACTAGCCATTGACATCGCGGTTTAAGGCTTGGACTTGCCGCTACCGGATGAATGCGTATTGTTGGCCCAAATGTGGAAACCTTAGAGGGGGGTGAATAAGGTTTAGCGGAAATTAACCTTTTTAAAACTTGATAGCAAATTAAAACACAATCACAAGAGATAATATGAAGAGATAAGGGAAGAGATACTTGCAAACCAATTTTTTAAGTGGTTCGGCAATCGCACCCCGCAGCCTACGTCCACCCCTCAAGAACACCTCTTGAGGATTCCTTTAATCCGATCTACTTCACGGGTGTAGACCAAACCATTCCCGGAGCACTTACGGGTGTGCACCAAACCGTTACAAGAGCCTTCAATCTCTCCCAAAGAAGAACACCTCTTCTTTGCACACAAGGGTTACTACCCCTCAACCTTTTCAATTAATTTGGGTACAAATGATAACTCTCTCTCTAGTGTGGATAATACAATTTGAAGCTCATACAATAACTCCTTAGTGAGTAGATAATACAAATTAAAGCTCACTACAATTTACTCTCAAAGAAATAAAAATCAAATACTAGAGCAAATTGATAAACTCACACAACTAGGGCTCAAATATGAATGATTAGAAATCAACAAGTTATGTGATTCAAATAGATGTTTTCCAATGGATTGATCAACATAAAATGGTATGGAAAAACATGTATTTATAGGCCAAGAAAGATTATAGCCGTTGGTGGCAAAAATGGTAAATATTTGGCCTGAAGAAAACTAGTCGTTTTACATTTCAGCGCTGTCCAGTCGACTGGATCGAAGGTTCAGTCAACTGGGACGTTTATAGCAGTGAAGAGGCATTTTCAGTGCTGTCCAGTCGACTG
The DNA here is from genome assembly GCA_033977485.1 of Hydrangea macrophylla. Classification (NCBI taxonomy): domain Eukaryota; kingdom Viridiplantae; phylum Streptophyta; class Magnoliopsida; order Cornales; family Hydrangeaceae; genus Hydrangea; species Hydrangea macrophylla. Next base: position 13,324,900 of record CM066999.1, on the reverse strand, counting down.
AGAAGTTCACCCAGTCGACTGATTTCACAATCCAGTCGACTATCGACTGGACATGAAATAAATCAGTCGACTGGTTTTAAGCAGTTTTTCGCAGACTGATACCTCTTTACTAAAGTGGCCATAACTCCCTCTACAAAACTCGTATTCGCAATCCATTTGAAGATTCGAAAACTAGATTCAAATACCTTTCCAACCATATAAAACTCAAGATCTAATTCCTTACCAATTGGATCAGGTTTGCATTTAAAGTTGACCTATCTGCGCAAAGGTACTTTCTTTTTACTTAGCCACTTGAAAGCTTTTGTGAAATGAATTTAATTGAGTGGTCTAAGTATGTTTAGGTCCTTGAAAGTAATTTAAAGTGTAAGTGCAATGATCCTAAAGTCCAATTAAAGTTACTTGAGCCCCTATGAGTGATTGATCAAAATGCTTACATATAAATCATAGTTTACAAGCTTCAAGCTTCAAGCTTCAACCAAGGATGAAAAATTTTCAAGTCTTCAAGCTTGATCCTTGTTGAGCTCCCTCACTCTTGGACTTCACCACATGCTATCTCATGATCTCAAACAAAGTTAGAACATTTAAGTTCATGAATCAAGAGATTAGCGTAACGAAAATGACATGATAATTAATTGAAATAGAACCAATGAAAGTATACAATTATCACTAGATTTGTCACCATCAAAACAAAACAGAAAATAATGCCTTAAATAAATTCAAGGCTAACACGTATTTTTCTCCTTAGAGACTATTTGATATGATTTATGAGGTTAAAGCATGATTTATCATATATGCATATGTCAGAAGTTGTGCACTCAGCATATAGCTGAGCAATGGAGATTTGCTCCATTGTAGGTATGAAGAAAGGAAAGAAGAAGCGTGAAGAGTGAGGTTGTGGGAATGCCGGGGATCACCTTTTGTAATGTTTTGGTTTCCTTTCCATATGTTGTAATAATGAAATTGTGGAGCTAGAATCATGTTTTGGTTGAATTGGAAACCTTGGAAGGATTTTGGTAATGTTGTAGTATGTAACCAAACTTCTTATAGTGAGTTTTGAATTCATCCGAACTCCTAAGTTCGTGTTTTGTAACCTTAACTTGTCAAATTTGAACTTTGAAGGAATGTGGATAGAGTTTTTTGAATCGAGCCAAATAAGCCTTAGCTTGTTCCGCTATTGCTTCTTTTCATGGATTAGTGAGATTAAACTTTAGGTTTTGATAGCTTGTTATAGCTTGTGGCGTTTGGTATAACACCCGCATTTGTGTTATTGCTTTTGTATTTCATTGTCATGCATGATAATGTGATGTGGCGTGTCTTATGACACATGGTTGAGTGAGTTTTGACTCACGAGTTGATTTGGGTGTCTGTATTAGAGAACCCTTTGAAACTGTGGTGATTGAGAATTTGTTGTTGTGACGTCTCTCTGAGTGTGAGACGGTCACTGTGGAACACTTTAAATGTTTATCTGAAAATAAATATTTACCTGTGTATTTCAATATCTATATTATTTTCTGTTTTAGAATTTATATCTATTGTTAGTTTTAGTATCCTGGTGAAAACGAATTAACACGCTATTAATTTGGTAGGCTAATTAGCAACTTCGGAAACGTCATGTAGAAATTCGCGTTTTAGCGACCAAACGAAACTTAGTCGGAAACTTTTATAATTTTGAGTTTTCACTCGTAAAGCTATGAATAAGCTGTATAGAAAGTTTCAGAGACTGATTAGGAGTTTTGAAAACTCGTGGGGAGGTAAACGTAATTCTCGAGAGTTTTGCCTATATATAGATAGAGATGGTTGAGATATTTTCATAACTCTTAACCTAAAATTCCAAAAAAGGGGCTAGAGGGAGAATTAGTTGCTTAGAGCTTTGCGACGCCAAACGACGACCTTCCGTCAGTTTGTTTTCTCCCATATTTCATATTTGAGCTCCTCGAGGTAAGAGCTTCGTTTTGATATATGTTAGGGCTTGTTTGGCCAAGTTTTCCGAAAAGTCTTTTTCTAGAATTTTTCATAAAAGTTGATAAATAGAATTTTGATCCATAGGAATTGTACTAGACGGACTTCTGCACGTTCTTTGTACACTGGTTTTCTTTGAATCGAAGTTTAAGAGCGTAAATCGGAGGTGAGTGATTCAACTATGTTTTTGGAATGATTTCTTGACATGTATTCATGTTTTGTGTGAATAGCATGTATTAATTCTTAGAGATATATTGTGTAGTTCATATTGGGCATTTATATTGATAAGTAGGCTCAATAGCACGGTGATATGTTTTGATTACCGTGAGTATGGTGATATGTATTTGAGCATGTTAAGTTGCTTATGTGGGTCAGAAGGAGCACGTGGTCACCGTGCTATTTTGTAGAGCCAATATAGGCATTAAGGTCGCACGATTGAAGAGAAGAATCGTGGGTCTTACCCTTTCGTGTGGACTTATTGGCGAGGAGTCGCGGATTGGGAGTATGGACGGGCACGTGAGTCTCCGGCGACTAGTATGAAATGTAGAGATGTGAATGCGGACATGTTTATCATTCATGTACATATGTTGATTTATTCACTAAGCTTTAGCTTAAACAAATCGAATATCTGTGGTTATTCAAATAACCATTTCAGGTGTTAATGATGGCGAGGAATCGGAGAAGTGAGTACGTGGGTTGGGAGTTCTTTTAGAAGGCAACTTGAATGTTAACTTTGTAGTTTTGGGACAATAGGATGTTGTAATAAGATTTTTTATCGTTTTAACTTATGTTTAACTTCGTATGATAGAATGGATTTTAAACCGTTGTAATAGTTAGTGACATGTTGTAATCCTGCTTTAGAAATGTTTTAATACAGCTAGGATTACTTTGGATTGAGTTTGAATTGAGTGGTTGATCATTAGTGAAAGTTAGGAAGCTTTTAAAACTTGAAATTCTGCAGAATGGGCTGCTGCCAGGAGGGCAGTCGACGGGGCAATCGACGGGGCAGTGCAGTTTAGCTACTGCTTCTTAATATGGTAAAAGCAGTCGACGGGGCAGTCGACGGGACAGTGCAATTTAGCTACTGCTTCTTAATATGGCAAAAGCAGTCGACGGGACAGTGCAGTTTAGCTATTGCTTCTTAATATGGCAAAAGCAGTCGACGGGACAGTGTAGTTTAGCTACTGCTTCTTATTATGGCAAAAGCAGTCTACTGGGCCATGCCTCAGTCGACTGGACCTCTGAAGGTTAATGTGTTCATTTTGTTTCTGCTTGCTTCAGTCGACTGGCTTCAGTCGACTGAGGTCCCGACCCAGTCGACTGAACCTCTGTTTTTAAAATGTGTTTTGTTTTTCCGCTGCGTGTATTCTTCAAACTAATTTTGGGAACGTTAATGAATTGGTTTAGCCTCGGTGGCGTGCCACGGGCTCCGGTTCTGCTATTGTGGGACCGGGCTGTGACATTTGGATTATTGTAAGTATGATTAGAGTAGTAGAATTTGGTGAGGGTTGTTTGATGCCTTAAGCAAATTCTGCAGCTTTGGGCAGGATTCTGCTAAAGGGTCATTCGACTGGTCGAAGGGGGTCGTTTGACCGGTCGAAATGTCCCCTGCCAGAAATCTTTTTCTATACCTTTCGGAAATATTTTAAATGTTTTGATTAGTCCTTAGGGTACCTTTGGGACCCCTTTTATCATATATTCATCCAATTCGAAATATAATTACGTTTTCAATTTTATATGGATTTTACAACTTGGAGAGTATTGTTTCCTAAAGTTTTAACTACTCAAGGTTGTTTTAAAGTTCTTTTCCACTGCATATAGTTATTTTATGGTTGGTTGAGCCTTGGTGACGTGCCACGTGTCCTGTTTCTGCACATTAGCAGGATGGGTCATGACAAAAAGTCACGGGTTGTGCAAATTCATATTGCCCCCAATCACACCATCTCTTTTCTACATGCAGCCACATAGGGACATGTGCTCAACATCGGTCTGTAATGTGATAAAGATGATCAATAGAGATTTAAAGCAATAATGCTGGTCAGTTTTTTTTTATTATAAAAGTACTATCATAGAAAAATCCACATGGTCATATCCCAATTTTGATGGGCATCGCAAAGCCAAAATGGATATTGACCAACTAAAGCCAATGTATAGAGTGGCTTTAAAAATTCACAAGTTTTGACATCTTGTACAATGTCAAACAACTTAGAGTCATGAACAAAAGTTTGTTCATCACTTTCAACCATATTTAGTTGAAAGATACACCCCGAGTGTCTTTTCATCACAAAATAAATGTGTAAAATAATGGCTTTAAACTTGATTCGAAGCCAATGTAATAACCTCGAATACAGAATAAATTATTTTTAAATTGCTTCAAAGCTAAAGTAATAGCTTCGAATTACCAAAAAAATGACTTTAAGTCTGCTTTGAAGTCAATGTATGTAATACCTGTACCCGGAGAAATGGGGTAATATCTGCTTAACATGCATTAATTCGTATAATTAATAGTATGTGATAATTTGGGAAATATCCAATTACCCCGACGTAATAAGTGTTCCGAGAAGGGCACAGTTGAACAGATGTGAAGTGGGACCCACGGGAGGTCCGGATTAAATAAATTACATTTAGTTGCATTTATATGCTTAATTGAGTATTTGTTTAATTGCTTTAATATTTTATTATTATTTGTGGTCTTTTATGGTGCCAGTTTGAGTACCCGTGTGAGAGAGAATATGAACCAGATTCATAACTAGTAGGTTAATTAACAACTTCACAAAATATGTGGGACCACGTTTGGGATCCACGCGTGACATAGACAAATACCTACTTAGATATTGGGTAGCTAATGCAATTTTTTAGGGGATGTCATAATAAACCTTAAGGAAATGTTGGGGGTGCAAGTGCAATTAAGCCAGAAGTGGTTAGGAGCTTAAGAGGTTGACACCTCTAAGCAATGACTCATCTTCTTCTTGCAATCAAAACAAGATAAAACATAGATATTAGAGAAGAGGATTTCGGCCATTAGAGAGGAGCTCACGTTTTCACCGACTACGCCATTTCTTTGCCGTTTCGTCGCCGTCGGTACACCGTTTTGCGAACTGAGACCGTATTCGAACTCGTGGAGGTGAGAGGATCGTCTCTATACATTTTATTTTCAGTTTCGTTGACGTTTTCCACGACCGTCTTTGACGTGCCGATATATATATATATATATATGAAATTGCTATGTAGGAATATCATTGAAGTTAATTAGAGCTAAATTTAGCAAGGAATTTGGGGTTCAAGGCTTTAAATTGGAGCAATTTGTGAGGTGAGTACTCTAATCCTAACTTGGGAGTTAAATAGTGCTTATGTAATATTGAGTATGGTTAAAATGCTTAGTTCTTGAAGTTGTAGTTAAACCATGTATTAATTAGAGCTTAACATGTCAAATTTTGTAGAAATTGTTATGTGATATGTTTGATGTGCTTATGTGCTTAATTGGGTCAATGGATGTCAAGTGGTAATCACCATTATTTAGCCCGTAGTAACGGGACGATGTTTTTCCTCAAGAAAAAGGGGACGGTGGTGACGACCACAACGATTGACTACGGTCACGTGAGAGTGTGTGTTTTCGCTATATGCAACGTTGAAGTGAGAAAAGGCCCGGAATATTGGGTCCGATGCGATGGTGATTAAGTACTTGACATACCGGCGACTAGTTTTATCGTTGTGCTGCTTATATATTGCATATGCACATTTCATACTCCATGGCACGGTTAAAGTATTCACTAAACGTAAGCTTAAAACAAAACTGTTTTCTGTGTGGTTATTGAATAACCACCGCAGGTACGGATCGTGACGAGGAAAGGAAGTGATCGGGAATCCGGGGAAAGAGTTATGTTGTTTATATGTTTATAAATTGTAAATTGTGTTAGTCTTGGTGGTGATGGAACTCGTGTTTGTAATATAGTAGGTGCAGATGCTTTTGTTGGAAGAATAAGAAGAATTTTGGATTGTAAACTTCTTTTGTAGTTGTAATATGTTAAACATCACTTTCTTAATGGTTTAGAATGTGGTTGGAAACTTGTTAATATGTTGGGTGTTCTTTCCTTGAGTTGAGTTGTTGAACTCTTAAACTCATGTTTTAAGAAATAAGATTATGTTTGAGCCTTTGATTCCATGTTAAGTTAAGCATTGATAAAAGAATGGAAGGTTGTTCTTCCAAATGATTTCTATGGATTTTTGGTGATTGGAAAAACTTGCAAGTATTTGGAAATGTAGTTATGGAACCTCATGTAATGGATCTTGGTTAAAACAAGGGGTTGGAGGTTTTAAAACTTGCTTTGATAAAGATATTTTCATTCTTTTGACTACTTGTGTTTGATGGGAATTTATGCCAAGTTCTTCATTTGTTTGAGGTTTGGGATTGTGTTTAAAATGTTTATGAAAGCTTAAATATGTAGTTGACATGTTTATGAATGTGTGGAGGATGTTTCCAAATGTTTTTGGGGATGTTTGAAATGAAAAATGGAACTTTGGAAATGTTTAGACTTGAAAACAGGGGATTTTTAGCAGCAAATATCACTTCTGCAGAATCCAGATCGATCCGGGTCTCATGCGGATCGATCCGGGACATCCAGAGGTGCAGAAAATGACTTTCTGCTAAATCCGGATCGATCCGGTTTTGGGGCGGATCGATCCGCTTTTCTATTTTCAGCCCATCGGCTTTTACGGAAACGGACAAAACTCTCTCCAGAAAATTCGGATTCGCGCGCCGTTTTTTGCGTTGGAACCGGGACTCAAAGACCTATCTTTTGGTATAAAATTTTCTATACTTTATTAATAACCATTTTACCCTTGGGGCTGTTTTGTCACAGTAAGGTTCTTGTATGTCGTTTTAAGCTCGTGTTTCTTTGTAATCCACTTGTTTTCTTTACTAATTAGTATAAATGCTCACTTGTGGCATTGTTACACGTGTCCTAATCCGCTGGGGCGAGTTGGGGTGTGACAATGTAGGAGATTCGAATACAAATTAAATACTTGGCTTCGAACTTGCTTTGATGCATAATAAATGGCTGGCTTCAAACTTGCTCTGATAAAAATAAAATCAAAGCCATTACATGAGACTCATCATCACAAGGGTTTGATCCACCCAATGACCATGATGCAATCATGATCTTGATATAATTCATGAACCACACACTGACCATTACAAAGAGTACCATGTACTTCGAAGTCTCCCATGTACTTTATAGTCAAAGAATTTTGTTAATTAACACCAATACATGTATTGATGGTGCTTATGTAATTTATAGCATGACATTCAATTTGGGGACCATCGATCATTGCCTTGAAACTTCATCGGTGTTAGTACTATGACTGAATTTACTTCGAAACTTGATCAGTCATTTTCGTTTTCCTTGTAAAAATATTGCCATATAATAATCCACATGGTCATAACCCATTTTTGATGAGAACCACAAAGTCAAAATGGGTATTGACCAATTAAAGCCATAAGTGGCTTAAATAATTCACAAGTTTCAATACTTTGCAAAAAAAATTTAAAAACTCAAATCCATGAACAAGAGTTTGTTCATGGTTCCCAACCATACTTGGTTGAAAAATACACTCCCCGGATACATTTTCATCACTATTATTTGGTTGATTAACCAATATGGGTGATGAGAAAGTTGGTGATTTTTTTATTTCCACCATTGATGGATATTGAAAGTTTTTCATAATCAATTTATTTTCATCATTTGGCTCATAATTTTGAAGAGTAGTTGACACCCTCTCGAGCCATTTTGTGAAACTCATTTTCTAAATAAACAATTGGTCCTTTACTTGTTCCAATAATAGAATAAAATCAGTGAACCATTTTTGATCACCATAATATGGTGTTGATGGTAAAACATACAACCATTTGAAATTGTTATCACCAAAATATGGTGTTGAAGAGGGTAAAACATTCAACTCTTCAAAATTCATATTGACACTCGTGTCCCATCGAGCATGCCAAAAATGTTTGGTTGGAAAATTTAGAAGTGTGCGAGTGTGCCAGGCAAGCAAATTGCCAATGTGTGTGATCCAAACTGCGCCTCACCAGACAAATTGTGGTGACGTTCGATACCTTAACAAGGACTTTTATCATGTGAGATGGAATGTAAGAAGCTGTGAATGCTCGACCATATGTTAATTCGAACAACACAAAATGAAAGTAAAGTCACAGCAGGTCTTTGAAGAAGACACAGTGAGCAAATTCACTAAGAAGAAACAAAGTAGATGACTACTTCAAACTAACTGTTAAGGAATTAAACTAAATTACGATTAAACTAATGAAATTAAACTAGTTAAACTAAGGAATTAAACAACTCCTAATCTAAGGCCTTAGTGGCCGGATAAGTAAATGAAGAACTTGCTAAAGGCTATAATGGTCGAAAAAAGGAAAAGAAGAAATCAACAGAAATAATATATTACTACATAGTGTATTGATATGTTAGATTGTGGTCAAGGACCCTTTACAAATGAGTATGCTACATCTATTTATAGAAGAAACCTATAAGTACCTATTTGAATTTGAATATTTTCCTCCTATTACAATAACTACCAATTCAAATTCATTTACACATGTGTTCTTCCAATAGAAGCTCTTCCAAATGACTTCCACCTTCGTCATCACCATTGATATTCAAATAATCTCCTTTGCTTCAATCCTATGATGCCAAGTGTCTTGCAAGTAATCTCCAAATGGCTTCCATTGCAAGCCAAAATAGCTTTGCTTTATAATAATAATTATTATTGTTATTATATAGTAATATAATAACACATTAAAATTATATTTTATGGTATAAACAGTTACCAACTAGGTTAAGGTGTTGCTCATCATTTGGATTACTATACAAATAAAATAAACACAAATATAGTGCTTAAGTGAACACATCTTCTCCTCAAAATAAGGATTGATATGTGCTTGAATAATACTCCTTCCGTCCCATTTTATGTGTCCACTTTTGAGAATTCAACTTTTTAAGGGGGGACATAATGATTGTCATTAATATGGAATGGATTTAATGTAAATATTCCAAAATACCCTTAGTTTGGTAATTTCAAATCAAAAAGGGCAATTATGGAAAGTAACTAAAACTTTATAGAAATGTAGTAAAAAGTCCCTTATTTTAGACTTATTAAGTTTAAATGATAATCTGTTTTTATTTATTCAAAACTCCATGACTGGTAAAAATTAATCGGATCAAATTCATATGTTTTAAGAGTTATGTGAAATTTCACATAACTTTTATAATATGCGCACTTTTCACTAAAATAAAAAACGGATTAGACCCAATACTAAAAAAGACTATTTAAATGACTTTTGACTAAAATTCCTAAAATTTTATCATGGAATATTCTTAGTTGGCAATAGTTTTGGGACATCTAAAAGAAGAAAGGTAGACATATAAAATGGGACGGAGAGAAAACTATTATTGATTTGCGATACCATGTCAACAAAATAATCCTAAAGGTAAAAGTAAAAACATCAATACTTTATGTATGAGGCCACGAATGAATGACAGTAATCATATTTGGAAAGTGGGTATTCAATCCTACACCATTCCCATGCATGGGATATCAATTTGGCGAGATTTGTGATTGGGTATTGAAAACCCATGGGATACAAAAATTTCAATAATGATGGACATCTCATTCCCACCATCTATAATGGTATTTTGATTCAATTGGGTTGATTATTAAAAATAAAGGGAAAAGAATATAAAATCAGGTGTAATATAATTACCATAATTAGATATTTATTATAATTTGTATTAAATACATTTGGCTTAAATGTTTTGATACAAACGTGATAGATTACATACCCAATTATTGACATTAGCCAAACATTAATAATTAAATTACTATGTTATTTAAAACATAGGGAACTCATTACCAGTAATGGAATACCCAATGTCATCCTTTGATTACTGTCATCCTTGAGAGTCATCTATCCCCTCTCACAGATTTGAAAACGATACTTATGTAGAGGATTATATGGATAAATAATGAGATGTAGTAATGGGTTAGTTATACCATGTTACAAAAATATTATCAGAGGTATTGAATATTTTTGAGAGAGAGAGAGAGTATTTTATGGGAGACTTGGTGTAAGGCCCATAAGGTTGGACTAAATTGGACTAAAGGACAACTCATAATCAAACACCCATACAAGGACACACTCTAAAAAAATTTTCCCTCCTAAAGTCTTCTAAAATTTAAACTATCCCTCTTAGTCCTATAAAATTTTAAATTTCATTCTAAATGGCAAAATTGCCCATGGACTCCTAAGAGACCACTACCAACATCTCTCTTCTCTCTCTAACTTTCTCTCTCCTCCATAGCCACCACCACCAACATCTCTCTCTCCTCCCTCTCCATAGCCACCACCACCACCAACATCTCTCTCTCCTCCCTCTCCATAGCCACCACCATCACAACCACCACCACCATAGCCACCATCTTCTCTCCTCCTCCCTCCACCATCTTCTCCCTCCTCCCCCACCATAGCCACCACCACCACCTTCTCTCATCCTCCCTCCATAGCCACCACCATCACAACCACCACCACCGGAGCCACCACCGGAGCTGGAGCCGTCGCCGTCGCCACTACCACCAACTCTCTTCTCTCTCTAACTTTCTCTCTCCTCACCCTCCATACCCACCACCACCACCATCTATCTTCTCTCTCTAACTTTCTCTCATCCTCCCTCCATAGCCACCACCAACACAACCACCACCACCGGAGCCACTACCGGAGTAGTTCTCGTCGTCGCCGGAGCCATCGCCGGAGCCATCACCACTACCCCAACTCTCTTCTCTCTCTAACTTTCTCTCTCCTCCCCCTCCATAGCCACCACCACCACCATCTCTCTGTCTTCCCCCTCCATTGCCACCACCACTGCCGGCCACCACCACCGCCGGCCACACAAAAATCATGACCAAACTGATTTCAGTCATCCTAAGAGAAATTTCTCTTACGATGACTGATCTCAGTCAACCTCCACCACCGACACTTCCACCACCACCACCACCACCACCACTACCAGTCTCTATCGCCGCCGTCCCTAATCCACCACCACCACCAGTCTCCACCGCCACCACCACCACCATCACCACCGTCCCATTTGAATAGAGAAATTTGTAAGACAAATTTCACTTAGGATATATCTTAAGTCAAATTTGACTTACTGAGTGGTCGTCGGAGATTGAGAGGGTGGTGGTCGCCGGAGATGGTGAGGGTGGTGGCTGGAGGTCAATCGAGTGGTAGGGAGTGGTCACTAGTGGTTAGGAGTGGCGTTGTGGTGGTCAAAAGGTGCATTAATGGAGGTGGTCGCCGGAGATGGCCATGTGGTGGTCGCCGGAGATGAGGGTGGTGGTCACCGGAGATGGCGAGGGTGGTGGCCGGAGGTGGCAGGGGTGGTGGTCGGAGGTGGTGTGGAGTAGTGGTAATGGTGGCTAGGGTTTGTTTAGGGTTAGAGGTTGAAGGTGAGGGTATTTTTGTCTATGGACATTGGGAGGACTCATACCCAATGTGTATTTTAAGTTGTCCTTGATTCCAATAAAACCCTTCTTAATGACCTTTTAGCCAATTTTCCCTATTTTATATTTACCAGTTTAAAAAGAAAAAACAAAAACAAACTTGGTTGCCCGCGCTTCTATACAATTCAAAATAAAATCAGAATAAAAACTCAAAAAACAAAAAACAAAAACCACTCACTACCAGGTCCCCTCACTCCTTCACTAGAAAAACCCTAACCCTAACCTCCATGCCCTAACAGATTCAAAAGATTCATCAAATCTTATTTGTATTTCTCATCGTATATGAACCACAATTTTGATCTCGAATTTGAACATTCGAGTGCCACAGCTAGAATTTTTGCTTTGAACAAACATTTCTACTTCTTTTTTTTTGGGGGGGAATTAATAATGGATAACGAATGCGGTTCTGGACGTGTTTCGAATCGATCACTTTCGATCTCTAGATCTGAAGAAACAAGGGTTGGCTTCTACATCCTCATTATTTGCTTTCGAATTATGTGTGTGTGTGTGTGTTTTCCCCTCTTTTGGTTGCTTATTGTACTCATGTGGTTTCATTGATGTGATTGTTTTCATGGTTTTGGGTATGTTAGTTAGTGGTTGGGGAGAAGAGGAATGGTGCTGAAATTGGAGAAAAACCAGAGATGGGGCGTAAGCGAGTGAAAATGAGAGATCTTGATTCCGTGCTTCGTTCCGTAGGTAATTTCCACTAAATCCTTTAGGCTTTGATTGGTTTGTCGAGTTAGAGAAGAAAGAGGGAATTGAAAGGAAACCGATAAGGAAAACTGTTTCCCATGTTTACCTTGTGTTATCTTCCATGCTTAAAAACATTAGAAATCTAAAATATTAAAATTAAAAAGGGAATTTGAGAAACAAGGAAAGGACTTACAAAATTTTAAATTTTAATTTATTGTTCACCATTTTTTTTTTCATTTCTATTTTCCTCCATTTTCCTTACCTAAATGATTTGATATTGGTAGATATGGAATTTGAAATTTTGAACTAATATTTGTTTTAAAATTTGTATCTAATAGTACTTATCAATTTAGTTATGTGATTTAAGGCATCGAATGAAGACACTCGTACAATGTGAACTATCATGTTGAGAAGAATACTTGTGTTATGTAGAAACAATTGGTATTTTGGGTTCCACATTTCCACAAAATTTGAATTTTCAACACTCATGTAACTTCCTTTTCAAATATCTTTCAGTTTGGTTTTCTCTGGAGCTTGTGAGTTGTTTGTTCAAGAACAAGTTGATCTTTTAAATTTATGGAACAGGAATTAATACCCACTATCCGAATTCTTCAGAAAAAAAAGAAGCCAAAGATGATTTTCTCTCAGCTGAAAAAGAGAACTCCCAAACTACTGTGGGCACTGTAACCATTAGTTCAGACATTACTCGGTCAGTAAAAATAGGAAGGGAAACACTACCAGTACAAATTAACTCTAACCCCACAGCCATTGATCTTAGCACCAAAGTTTCTGCTGCTAACAAATTAGCATCTTCTCAGAAACATAGCACGGGGCAAGATAGTAGTTTTGTACCCTTTAGGGGACTTGGCGGGAATCTTAGTACACAAGACGTTTCTAGCTCACTCAACCCATACAAAAATCTTGATAAGATCAGAGAGAGAGCTGCTTCAGAGTGTGGTAGTACCACTGGCCCATTTGAGGAGAAAGGTGCGATGAAAGTTTGGAGAGAGATGAAGCAAAATGGTTTTCTCTCCTCCTCTCATGGAGGCATACCAATGCCGATGCCAAAACCACGTGGGAGGAAAAGCAAAAATGACGGGATGAAGAAAAAGATCGAGCTTGCAAAGAGAGAACAGATTGACAGGTTTGCAAAGATTGCTGCCCCGAGTGGGCTATTGAATGATTTGAACCCGGGGATTATAAACCATGTGAGAAATAGTAAACAGGTTCATTCGATAATAGAGGCTCTAGTCAAGTCAGAAAAACATGCAAATCGCCATATGAAGAAAAAGGACCTTGAAAACTTGAACGGTATTTCTCATGAAGATGGGTATTTGAATTCTTTATCAAGGATTGAATCGGCATACTTGAATTCAGAGTCCCCCGGTGTAGATGGTGATTCGAGCATTATAGAGAGAAGGGATTTTGGTAAAACTATTAGTACTTCGTATTCCGGCCCAGAGAATGAAGATGATATACTTGCACTGAAGTTCTCATCCTCTGCAGCTGTGGCTTCAGAGAATACTAGCTCATTTTCTAATGAGGTGTCAACGGATCTAACCAGTGTTTCCTCTCTTTCTGTTAAAGGTCAATGTCCAATTCTTAACTCTCGTCTTGCTTCTATATGTTTACTACTTGCCTGCGTGCTGTATGAATATTTATGAAATCTTAAGTAATGGTCTTCAGAAAGAGTTTTTATATTGTGAGGTTTTTTTTTAATGGATCGTGAATTGTGTCGAATTGTGAATCAAAATTTCACTTTTTTTAGAAAGTAAACATTGGTATTATATGTATATGTATACTGTATACATACAAAAATGTCCAGGGCAAAATGTACAAAATAACAATTTAACATAAGTTTCATGCTATATCAAGGCTCGAAATGTTGAAAGATTTTCATCTAAAAGTAAAACTTAAACTTCAGAGTTCAAAACTTTGAAATGTGAATGTATTGAGAGGTGAATCATATTGGATTGTATGGAACTCAGATCAGCCAATTCTAACAACCATGTTTGGAGGTACTAAAACAAATGCTTGATTGTAAAATTGGACCGTTACTGGAGGTAAATTGATCAATACGAATAGGTTGCAAAGTAGTATTTACGTTCTCTTGTTTGTGGACATAATATTGTGGAATTTTAAAACTTCTATGCAATTGCTATAAGAAAGTTTATAGCTTAAGCTGATATGAACGCTCCTTTGCTTATCAGCTGCTAGTATAGCTTCTGAATGGTTGGAACTTCTTCATCAAGACATTGAAGGGCGTCTTGCAGGTAATGCTAAACTTAAAGGCTGTTCGGGAGTACTTGAAATAGGATCTAGTTCAGACCCAAACTCACTTTCGACATGGTTTTTTGAGAAACAAGGTTATGTTAGATTCGAAAAAGAAACTATTTTTAAAGAGAGATATTAGATGAGGCACTGAGTCCTACACGAGAAATTGACATTTATCAAACACTTGAATTTATAGGTTCTGTTCACTTATGAACCACAACTGTTTCTTTCCCTTCTAGCTCCTTAGTTGAAGCATCACCGAGACTGTTGAGAAGGAATACATTTTTGCCTACTTATGTTCTCTGTTTTGTACTTGCAGCTCTGAGGCGTAGCAAGAAGAGAGTTCGAGCCGTGATTTATACAGAATTGCCTTCCCTAATGAGAAGAGAATTCTCATCCAATCAAGAGAATGATCCATATGTTATGGAAAATTCCTCTGCTCGTTGCTCTGACAATGCATTAGGTAATGCCCATCAAGCTAGGTGGAGTGCTCTGTTTGATCAAATGGATAAAGCACTTTCTGGAGAAGAAAAGCAACTGGTGAGTCTACTATAAGCATCTTCTCTATCACCTCCTGGTTCCAAGAAGAGGACATGTTGGATATGTATATATAGATATGTATATATGTATATCCACGAGCGTATAAATGAAAGTCCCTTGTCCGACTTCAGTCTTATTGGCATATGCATTAGTACTGTCAAGAGATTTTAGGATGTAATTTGGATTGTTCCAAGGTCCAACATGATCTGTCCTATGTAAAATCACATTATTATGTTTGATTGATCCCACCTTTTGTATGGTAGAAGAATTCATGACAGAATCTGTGTAGTCTGATTATAGTATACACTTAGCCCCACTTTCGCATTTTTTACGGGGGTATTTTGGTGCACTTTTAGCATGCAGCCGTAATTATGTGTTAGATAAGGGCGGGGATCCGTGTGCTCTCTGATATTCTCTTTCTTTTCTGCCTTTGGAGCATAATGAAAATCTTGGCAGCTCTGTGGACATAACCCTAGTTTTGGGGTGAACCGCATTAAATGTGGTGTTCTTGTATTTGCCTTTACGTTTATGTTTTCATATCTCACAGATCAACTGGGGTAGATAATCCCCTCACGCTAACATGATTGCTGCATATGGGCTAGTCATGATTTCAAGTCTTAATGAAAAGATGCATTTTTTTTTTCTTTTTTTGTATCAATTTCTTTTTCCACGGTTTTCATATCTTAGATTTTTCTCTTATGAAATCTCTTTGATAGTGTTTTACGTTCTCTTTTTTCCATTTAAGAATCTGTCAGTCTTTAAGCTGATTTTGTAGCATGACCTTTTGTTCATGATTGTCGTAGAAATTTCGGGTGAAAGCCTCACATTGTACAATTTTCCCAATCAAACCAAAGGGATTTTCTGAGTATATATTTCTTTATACACACAACAAAGAATGAGAAAAAGTATTAGTATCATATGCTGGAATACCCATACAAGATTCACCTACTTTTATGTTTTATATTTTCTTTCTTCACTCTCCTGCAACTAATACCCTTCTCCAATTGCTAATTTCAGGAAAGTTGGTCGAAACAAGTAAAAGAAATGCAGCTGCACTGTGAACGTGGCTTACAACTTTTCCAATATAAAGCACCGCATGGTTTTCAAGTGCCAGGAACATTAAAAAATGACTCCAGGTAAAGCTTTTATTTTTTTCCTTTTTATAGGCACCACGTACAATTACTTGTTGATTTGTGGATGTGTTCTAGTTACTAATTAGCAATTTTCCGGAAATTAAGTCCCTAAATTTCATCATAATTTATTTATTTTCTTTGTTGCGCAGATTAGAGAAAGCAGATAATTTGGAAAGGGAATGTGCTGTTAGGGCAGCTGCAGCTTCTATTTACTCAACATGCAACTTCTTGTCATCAAGCCTTGTTTCTGATGGTTTTGACTCTTGAGTGCACTTCATATCAGCCTGTCTAATTTATATTCAATATTTACTCAATTGTTTAGAAGATGAGTTCATTTGTTTCTTCAAATTTATATGCCAATCTTTCTCAGATTAGAGGGAAGAAGCTACTGGTGGTAGAAATTCAATGATTGTGTGAAAATTTAATTTTAATTTTAATTTATGAGGAGTGATTTATTGTTCCTTGCTCCATGATTCCCTTAGGCCTCGTTTGGTTCACTTGGAAAGGAAGCCAAGAAAGGAATCTCAATCCTTGGAAAGTCTTTTTTGTGTTTGGTGTGTTTTGAAATGACCAAACACTACACATTGTTTCCAAATGAGATTCCTGCTTTGTCCAATCAATATAATGGAACTGATAGACCTTTTTTCCCTAGGGAATCTAATTACTTAGAATCAAATTTCCTTTTCCTTTAATTCCTTTCCGCTGAACCAAACGGGGCCTTAGCTGAATGTAAAGTAAGATTGCTTTTAGTTCTTGATCTTAGAAGCAACCAATGACACATATAGCCACCAAAATGAAATGTTCAAATATGGTAGTAGAAAGAACCTGCAAAAAGTTGGGAGAGCACTGCAGTTCCTTGTGTGCTGTTCAAACTGTGCAAGATACAGTTTGAACAGTAAAACTGCTTATGTAAAAGCAGTTTTTGAAAACTGTCCAGTTTTACTGTTCAAACTGTGTCTTGCACAGTTTGAACAGCACACAAAAAATTGCACTGAAGTGCTCTCCAAAAAGTTGAGTGCAGAATTCTCTTTATCTTTGCTTCCACAAAGCTTCATCTTAATTCCTCTAAATGTTCATTGCAAATAGATGCACACACAAACATGTATACGAATAGGGAGTTACTAAATACACTCACCAAATTTCTTTCTACATTGTCATGTACAACAGGAGATCCTGCATCTACTTTTCCTCTCTGTATAATATGGGTGCAGAGAGAACTTGAGTAGCAACTCTCATTTGAAAATGCTATGGTTTTCAAATTTTCATCCAAAATTTAGTTCTCAACCGGCAACATCTACGATGCTGAGGCCAAATTCAATTATAGTGGACCACCTGATTTTCATTGAATATTCTTTTATGCTCCAACTATCATATGCTAGGGACCAAATTTGAAAGAAAAGCTTATAGAATCATAACATTACTCTATGTCTATATAAGCAGATGCACGTAAAGGGAAGCATGATTAATGTAGTCTTCTATATATGTTGAGCCTCCATGCACCAACTTGGAGGATCTTGAGTACAGTTAACACTGTTAATTGTATGAAACATTCCAATCATAGGATTTTAGGATGTATCATACATCGTTATCAATTTTGAGGCTAAAATGTTGTAACTCGGTGCAAAAAAAAAAAAAAAAAAAAAAATGTTGCAACATCTTGCAAAATAGTGCTTTTCAAAAAGCAAGGTGAATTCAGGATTTACAATCATTTGACACCAAGATACAATATTTTGGCACCATTTTTATTTGTACAATACAATACAGAAGTTCCCAACTTTTATACAAAGAGTAATGCTATGCTTCTCAAATTTTTATCCCAAAAGTACTTCCCAAATGACATGGCAGTCGGGGCCAGGTAAAAAATTTCCAATCAAAATTCAACTAGTCCCACTGTATAGTCTGTATTAGGCCTGACCTCACTGCCACATAATTTGGGAATCACTTTTAGGATAGAAATTTGCGAAACATAAAAGAGTATGCATTCTAAATTTCTATCCCAAAAGTGCTTCCCAAATGATGTGACAGTGGACCAAGCAAACAACTTGCACTCAAAATTCAACTGGTTTCACTGTATTAGACCTGCCCCAATATCATATCATTTGAGAAGCACTTTTAGGGTAGAAATTTGGGAAGCATATTATTTCTTCTTCTATACAAAAGCTATAATTTGTTTTGGATTTTGACTTGACTTTAATGGGCCACAATGGGCCCACACAACAATAACTTGCAGTTTAATTTAATGGGCCATAACCAAAGAAGATCCAATGGGCCGCAACCTTAAAGCCCTATATATATATATGTATATAGGCTCTGTAACTGTTGACTGTTGCGTGCCCAAAACTGAGAAGAGAAGAGAAGAGGAGAGAGAAACTAGAGAGCGAAAATGGCGTCTGACAGTGGAAGCATGAGTCTCAACACAAAGCAACTCATCGTCTTTTCTCTCTCGAAACTCCTCAAATTAGACCCAGTAAGCTTCAATCTCTTTCAATCGTCTGATCTACACAACTACACACATATGAATGTGTATGACATATATGCATATATATAGTACAATTTACACACAGATGTATATGAATCTGGTGGTTTTTTTTTTTTTGTTTTTTTTTTGTGCTTCTGAGCTCAAACAGTGGGAGCATCAGTGTTGAACAGCCTGTGTTCGATATTGTGATATTGTTGTATTTTTGCGCTTTTCTGATTCTCATTGTGAATTGTGATTATCAACAGGAACAGGAAGCAATTTTTTATTCGATTTATTGATATTCCCATTGATATCTAACTTTCTGACTTCTTGTGAGGCAATTTTATTTTTTATTATTTATTATTTATTATTTTTTGTTGATAGAATTGTGTTTGCGTATGTGAATTTCAATAAAGCAACCATTTTTTTATCCCACATTTTGGTTAAATTTGGCCATTGTGTGTGTGTGTATAAATTGTTTATAGTGCTGTTTGACTGTAGCTTTTGCAACTGCTCTGTACATATTTTAGTTTCAGCAGATTTGAATAGGGATTTAAGAAACTTTGAAATTTGATTAGAGGTGGTAAATTAATAATCTTTACACATTTTGGTGATCTACGTGTATTTTGCCAATTTGGTTGTTAAATTCTGAATGTTGATTTATGCAGAAAAATTTTCTGGGTGACATGCAAACTGATATAAAGAGCTTGTGCATAAACATTTTGAAGTCGACAGAGGATGGAATTAATCTTGTAAACAATGATGAGGTAAGATTAAGTGAGTACCCTACACATATGTATTGATTATCTAATCATGGTGTACTACCCTATTCAGCATTGATACGGACACGCGACATGGATACCGACACGTCAATGCGGTAAATTTTAAGATGTACCCTACAAATAACCAATTATATTCTTTTACGGAGTATAAATTATATAACATGTTATGTCATGTCTACTCCCGTTTCTAGATTTTCAAATAAACGCAGGACTTAAATCCCATTTTATTGTGTTAAGACTTTTACCCCAAAATTTTAGAAACATTTTCAAAGCAGCCACTCTGCCGTGTCTACTCCCATTTTGTGTGTCCGCCATGAACACGACACTCAGATTGAAGTGTATATGTAAATAGGTGCTACCTCAAGTGAACATTCTTACGTAGGTCATGTTACTTTTGGGACATACTTAAATGCCTTCTACAAGTAGATCAAAAGAAGGGGGGAAAAAAATTATAGGTGGCGGAAGTGATTTTTTTATTTTGTATCAAGTGACATGTCAAAATGATAAATTGACTTATTTTTCTGTGAAGAGATCAAGAATTGCTCATGCTGACAATAATTTGAACCGTAAAAAAAGAAAGAGAAAAAGAACTTTCTAACCCTGATATAAACCTCAAACTTATGGTTGTAGGTGATGAAGTGGATATCATTTGCAGAGAATTTTCCAATAGATTCTGAGGCAAGCTTTAAGGTTCTCCAAGAGTTAAATGCAGACTTGGGTATGAAGTCGGTTCTAATGGGTGGTGGTTTGAAGCCTTCTGAGGTTGATGTTATTGTCTTTTCGGCTCTATACTCATCTGTGGTAGGCTTTTCCAACCTCTTGTTGTAGACCCATTTATACATATGCAATACTAACGCCATGTTTTAGATTATGTTATTTCTCATGTATTTGGAAATCTTACTAAAACAAAATGGTGGGCCAACCAACACGGTGTTTTCATACAGCTCTGTGTTTCTCATGGTTTTGCATAAGATAAATTGACTTTACATAATTTCCCGAATTGGAGAAAGAGATTTTATGCTTTGAGTTCGTTGATTTTGCCAACTTTGCGAGTTGTTGGGTTGTACAGCCTTTTTTGGTGCCCTTAATTGCGTCTTTTTTGCTCGATCTAAAATGGAAATTCACTTCATATTCTAACAAATGTTCACTGGTCTCAGTTAAGTCTTTCAGGACCCGATAGGGATGAATTTCCGCATTTGATGAGATGGATTGATTACATCCAGGTATGCTATCTTTGTTTTAGAATTTCACATTTAAATACAGGAGTTGTATGTGATGGCCTGTAAGTATTTCCCCCATTTTTAGCAAAAAAAATTTTCCTGGTTGTCACAAAAATTGATATGCAATACTCTACCATTTTTTTTTTTTCGGAAAAAGGGTAAATAGATTTCCAAAAAAGTGTACAAATGTACAAGGGGCATTCCCCAGGATAAAACAAAAAGCTCAACGAACATGCTCAAAAGAGCAATAAGAGAACATCTCCAAAAAGGGACGGGAGGCTATCTGGCCTAAAGGACGGAGAGACGCCCTTCCCTACCAACAGGAAGAGAACATGCCTAACAAAAAGGACACACAAAACCAGGCAAACCAAGACCCCAACAACAAAAGGGCCAAAAACATAACAAAACAGAAAACTATCAAGATCGGTGCCTTCCCTTAGGACGGCTCCCACTGAACTTGATCTTTGCTTCCCGTTTTCTTTGTGTATTGGAGATAGGGCATACAGTAGCCCCATTTTTTCCTTCAATCTCATCCTCGCACAAATCATCCTCTACTTCAGGAGAGGGCCTGGGGACCACTTGACCCGCAAGACACAAAGAGGGGGGGTGGTGAGAGGGACCAGCCTCAGAGAAATCCCTAATGCGGAGAGGGCTCACATCATAATCAACCTGAGCAGGATCTAACTCAGCCTTATCAATGTCTTGGGATAGAGCGGAGAACATATTGCCCACAATTTGAGGAGTATTCACTGGATCACACACTTTACTTTTACCCTTATTCTTTCCCTCCACAACTTTCCATACCCCAACCTCTTGTTTTTTGTAATTGGTGCTCGAAGGAGCTGTGGGACGGGGTTGGTAACGGCGAAAATTTTGACGAACAGGAGCCGATCTCGGAATAACTACATTGGCACAATTATGACCAAAAGAAGAACATTTGGCACACCTGAGAGGAGTCCACTGATAATCAACATTAATATCCGTCATAATGGTACCGCCTGATTCATCTTCAATTTCAAGAGCAAATTTAGTGATAAGGTCTTGAGCACCACTCATTTCCACACACACCCTAGCATAGGAAATCCTTCTTCGGCTAGCAGTCATCCGGTCCACCCGCAAAGGTTTCTCAAGATTGCTTGCAATGAAACTTATGCCCTTCGGATTCCATAGCTCTAAGGGAACACCAAAAAGATTGACCCAAATTGGAATCGAATGAACCTCCTCCTTGTTCAGAGTCAAGTTTGGTTTCCAAGGTCTCAGAATGAGAGGTTGACCAATAACATACCATGGCCCACCTTCTAAAATAGCATCCCTTTCCTCCACACTTGAGAAAGTAAAGAAATAAAAACCAGACTCATTAGCCAAGGTATCGATAAGACCTTTCTGACCCCATAATCTCTGAGTGGTAGAAGAAACAAGAGAATATGGGGGATTCTTTTTCTTACCCACAAAATGTCCAACCAAGGTGGACTCCCATTCTTTTTTGCCTTCATCAATCAACTCAGAAGGGACTTTGAGCTGCAATCCCTCATTACGTGGCCCATGGGAAACAAAACCAAGAGGAAAATCAATAGCTTCCAATGTGCTATTCTCTCGGGAACTAGCCATAACAGAACCATCTCTAGCTTGCCTAGTCACATTAGAATTTCCATGCTGGTCTTGACCCGAGACTTGTGGGCTATCATGCAAAGGAGGGAATAGCTGGGAAATTTTTGGAGGATCATTACAAACTCTTGCTATGAGCTTTTGGGTAACATTAGCATTAAAGAGATCTTGGTGGCCTGACCCACCATCCATAGAAGTATCTTTAGTAGCAATAGGTGTATGAAAAGCTTCATCACCATTAGAGACATCCTTGCGGGGGCCCAACTCACTTTGTGCAGCAAGTAAAGTTTGACTTGGAATAAGAATTTCAGCACTTGTAACAGTTTTAATCTCAATTGTATTTTGTACGCCAGCAACATGTGGACTTGAACCAAAATTAGTCATATCAATGCCATTGCGAACCCCACGGACATTGCAATCCATAAGATAATCTTGGTCAACCAAATCGTGGCACTCTTTTTGGTTAACTATAGCAGCATCATGCAACAAGCCATGTCTGGCAGATTGTATTTGACTTATGGATGGAGCATTAATTACCGAATGGACACCATAAGCATTGTTCTTGTCTTGAATTGCTAAAAGTGGATGGTCAACTTTCAGCCCAGAGTTGGCAGGAGTCCCGTGAGCACCTTGCCCCATGCTCTTGGGCGTGTGAGGCACACTTCCATTCGCCAACACTTTGGATTCCTCAACTTGCTCAATAACCGGATCAAAAACATGTGTTATTGCATTGACAATCTTATCTTCTTGAGCCATTTGGTGTTGTTCTTGTGTAGTCCCGGCCTCAGATTCAGCCTGTAAGACTTCAAGAAGAAATTTCTCGAAATAACGAGGCCCACTAGGAACCTCACTACCTGGAGTATGGTCCTGACCAGTTTGAGTACAACTTTCCATTGAACCACCTTTTTCTATCCGACCTCTAATAGCATCAATCCGAATCTGTAGTTCTGAATTTTTTGCCGAGATTGAGGTCACTTTCAGTTCATCTCTTCCCAGCAAATCAAAACCACAAGTGTTGGAAGAAGGCTTAACAGAGTTTTCCAAAACTCCCTTGGCTGAATCGAGCTTGCAAGGATCAATCAGCCCATCCAGGCATTCGTTGCGTCTTCTCCCCTTGACAGCTCCATCATCTTGCTCTTGATCGAGCTTGCAATACTCTACCATACCGTGACAAACTTCTAAACAGCCTACATATTTGTTTGGTGAATGTTGAATTGACGCTATTGTTATACAAGTTGATTTAAACTTTGTTCCTCAACACTTTTGTCAGGTCATGGTGGTTAGAAATTGTTGATTAATACGAGTCAATTTGAGTTTCATACTACCTGATACGTCATACTTAAGAACTGTGATGTTTTGAGTGAAAAAACTTTCAACATTCTTAGCCTTGATTTTGCATGAAACTTTTGTTCAATTGTTATCTTGTTTATTTTAAGCACTGTACATTTGCTTGTAAATGTGTACAGTTTATTGACATATATCATTACTACATTATGAAACAAAGGGAATGTTTGTAAATGTGTACAATTTATTGACATATATCATTACTACTTTATACGACAAAGGGAATCTTATGATTCACGATCATAATTTTGGAAATCGATTCATGATGTTTAATGGAAGTCAAGTTTGATGTACTGGGCTCATCAATGAATTAGCACTTGTCATGTAGGTCTAAGAACTTCAGAGTGAAGCATGACTCCTTGAGTTCTTTCCATTGGAAATCCCACTCCATTGGAAATCCCTCTCCATTGTATAATCTACGGGAGCTTGGATTCAAAGCAGTAGACGTTGTAAATAGTTGTATATATTGAATGCATTTTATGTCCTTTGTTTTTGTAGCAGCTCTAGCACTACAAAATCTCTTGTTATTCGTTTTTTTGCAGAATGTGGAGGATATTGGGGAATTATTTGAAAGAATTTCAGTAGAGAAGGCCGAATTCGAGCCTCATGTGAGTAATCTTTACACTGCCACCAGTTTAGGTAGTGCCAATCATAATAGTGATTAAAGAGGTTGTCACTTTGTACCCAAGTCCAACTTTCTAATACTAGCTATGTTTCTTTAGCAGTCTTTACAGCAGTTGCAGTTTTGCACATACAGGTAGTGGATAGGCAATGTTTCGACTGTAATAGAAATGGGTTGTGTGACACAAATGAATATATTCTTATTCGGGTTGCACAGTGTGCTAAAATAGTGGTACAAAGTTAAGAAATAGGTTTCTTGATAGTTACTAATATACAAAGATGGTCTGCTAATCCCAGAGAGAATTATTAACATCACATAACATAACAATGTCTTAACCTGTGCATGTCTGAGGGGCGCTAACTCTCTGTTTGGTTGATGGATTTAGTTAGGGAAAGCAAACGAAACACTAAGGAACACTTTCTTTGTTTGGTTAGTAAGGAAAATAGTTAGAAAATAGCAAGGAAATGAATATATAGTGAGAAATAAACTAAAAGGTTTGAATTTTATGAGTCACATCCTTTTTTTTTTTTTTCCCTGAACTTTAATTACATTGTGAAATTTTTTTAATTATCAATATTTTTTAATCATGAAGGAAAACATAAGGGAATATTTCATTTCCTCCTCTAAATCTGCAAACCAAACTGAGCCAAAATTTCCACTTTCCTGGTGGTGTTGCTCACCGTAAATCATTCAAAAACACCAAGCACATGTTAAAGGATGGGCTTTATTAATGTCCTCTTGATTTTCAATGCAGTTGCCAAAAGTTGTTGCAAAGGTGGAGGTAGATTTGAATGCAAAGAAGGTTGGGAAAGGCACGAACGATTCTAGTAGTAATTTAGATGCGGGGGTGAATTCAGACAAAAGTTCTAATGTGGTACTGTCTTTTATAAAATTTTCACTTACTTTTCGTTAATGTTATACCCAATAGTAGGCGTTGAACTGATTTTCTTGCTTTGCCAAACGTTGCTAAGGTGGAAGTGGATTCAAAGACAAAAAGAATTGTGAAAGACACGAAAGATGGGATTAATTTAGAATCGGACTCGAATTCGAACAAAAGTGCTGATGTGGTATTATTCTGTATTAACTTTCTACATGGTTTTCATTCATATCATTTCCCGATAAAAGCGCTGAAGTACCATCTTCTCACATATTACTTATCGAAATTTAGGTACGAATATCTTATTGGGGCTTGTTATTCTACCATGTGAATATGATATCATTGTGTTCAAGTTCAAAATGTACAAGAAAGGTCCATGCCACCCCATTAAAATGTGGGGCACTAGGTATTTAACAATGAGGGCTCTTATTGATTTTAGGTTCTTTTGTAAGATTTTACTTTAGTGCCACCACTTTAGTGAGGTGGCATGGTTTTTTGACCAAAAAAATGTGCAGACTTTTAGACATGTAGTATGTTATATATATATATATCTGCATATTAATACGTATACATGAGATTACTTACCCATTGTCGCTGCTTTATTCTTCAAAAACTTTAAGAAAAAGGCTGCAGGTGACAATAAAGCTACTTCAGAGAAGAAGAAACTGCCTGAAAAAGAAGCAGACGAGAAAGATAAAGAAATTAGTGTTAGTTTGCTGAAAATACAAGTTGGCCAAATTCGCAAGGCATGGAAGCATCCATCCGCTGACAGGTCTTCTTTTTCTCTTAATATTTCTTGTTTCCTTCTTTCACCTAGTAAAAACTTTTCTATATGCATTTTCGAGACGGTTAAACAGTATGTCTATCTAACCTAATAGGTTCTCTCTCTCTCTCTCTCTCTCTCTCTCTGCGGTCCAGTTTACTGGTTGAAGAGATAGATGTTGGAGACAAAGTGCGGCAGGTGGTCAGTGGTCTGGCAAAATATTGTAGTCCAGATGAGCTGATGGTAATCCCTAGCTTGAATGTATCTCTTGCCACCGAGTTCCAGTTAGAGCCCGTTTGGGTTAGCTTTTAAAATAATCACTTTTTGGGAGATTTTTTCCCCGACAGCTCCAAATTGGAGCTTTTTAAAAAAAGTCTGTCTTATCTAGCTTTATTTAGTTATTTATTTTTAATTGTAAAGAAGGTGTGAAAAAACTAATCCCTAGGGCCTTAACTAGTGATTGTTGGCCCCCCAAAAGTTATCCCAAACTGTTTCTTAAAAACGAATGAGGTGTTATGAACAGTCACTGTGTTGAGATTTCTGTTCAACTGTAATCTAATCTTTGTGGAGTACTCTCTAATGGCTTTTTTCATTGTCTCTATGGACCTTGTAGAATCGCCGTGTTGTGCTAATAACAAATGTGAAACCGGGAAAGCTAAGAGATGTGATGTCAGAAGGACTGGTACTTTCTCTTTTCTTCTATGGCCTAAGCATATTCCATATAATTAGATTATATTTATACTATGATTTGTGATTTTTGTGTTTTGCGTTGCTTAAGCTAGGTGATTATGTCCACCCAAGGCTATTATTATTTTTTAATCCTCTTAAATGCTCGGTGTTGAAGATATGATACTTTTGCATCGTAGATTAACTCTTATTCTTCATGTTTTGAGTTTAACTCAACATTGTATAAGCATAATGGATAAAAGAAAGTATAGAAATAAATAGTCTTATCCACACCACCCCTCGCCTGCGCGCTCTCCCTTTTTCTGCAAGTAAAGATTTAGTTTTTGCAGTTCTTCAGAGTTTTTGAAACGTTTGCATACTTATTACAATATTACATGGAATACATCATGTGTATTCACGTTAAATATTTTTACCTTCTGAATTTATTTTGATCAAAGGGTATTTATTCGCGTGTCTTCATGTTTTTGTGAATTCTCTCTCTCTCTCTCTCTCTCTCTCTCTCTCTCTCTCTCTCTCTCTTGCAGGTTTTGTGTGCTTCTAGTGAAGATCATACCATTGTAGAACCATTGACCCCTCCAGAAGGGGCCAAAGTTGGGGAGTCTATTTCATTTTCCGGGTATGTACGAAAAAAGCACACTAACTATAGTGTAATAGTTGGTTCACCGCTAGCTACCTATGAAATCTTGTTTTTGTGCATTCGAATGTTTTGCTTGGCTTACATTTTCTTTTGTTGTTGGATGTCCTCATTGACAATCTAGGAAGCACCGACACTTCTAAGAAGGCAACGTGTCATGTGTTGTATCGTGTCCGACACATGGACACGACACTTCCCGGACACTTTTGCTGGAGTGTCGACATGCAAATTTTTAGGATTTTGCCGTGTCCGTGTCGTGTCGTGTCCGTGCCGGTGTCCGTGCTTCATAGTTTACAATGATAACAGAATTTGAAACAGGGAATCACTTGTTGGTAGTTTTGTTGGTTTTTTTTTTTTTCAGCACGAAAAAAATAATTCTTTTTCTTTTTCTTTTTCTTTTTAAGATGTAATATTCTTAAATCTTTTGACAGGATGATTTCTAGAAAGTTTTTAGGTTTATTCTCATTTTCTGTTTACAGAAATATGGTTTCCGTTTGGCACTTATGAATATTTTTGTCCAGGTACGAAGGAAAGCCAGAAGATGTTTTAAACCCGAAAAAGAAACAGTTGGAAAAAATAACACCGGTATGTCCTGAGTTTGTGGAGCTTATTTATAGATACTTAGAAGGGCATGTCTTCAGCTGTGTAGTTCCCCAAATTATCAAATATCAACTGCCCATTTATCCATATTACAATCAGTTTGAGGCTCTGTTTGGTCTATGGATTTAGAGAAGGAAAAGAAAATGGAAAGTAAATGGTGAAATAAAAAGCTATTCTCCAGTGTTTTCTCCCCACGTTTAATACGACTAGAAATTTAGAGTTTTTCAATCATAGAAAGAAATCAAGAGGAGCGTAAGGAAACCACACTTATCATTAATTTTATTTTATTTTTCAGTTTTTCCTCATTGTTTCCTTTTATAACCAAATACAAAGTGTTTTCGTTTGTGTTTACTTTTGTTTTCCCTCACTAAATTCATGACCCAAAGAAAGCCTAAGTGGAAACCTTTAATTGCTGCTTTGAGTTGATGGTTGAAAATAATTCATCTTGGAATTGTATTGTGGGCTGTGTAATAGTTATCATAGTCTGCATCAATAGGTGAATTATATGCTTGTACATGATTCAGATGATATACACACACACGCGCGCGCACACATCTCACATATGTGACTATATATATATATGTTCGTACATTTGTATTTGCGAACGTGTGTTTTACATGGGTGCAGCATCTCTTCACCACCGATACGGGTGTGGCGACGTTCAAGGGAATTCCATTCATGACATCGGGTGGGCCATGTACATCTTCCATTCCCAACGGAAGCATCAAATGAAGAGAATGAGTATGTATACTCAGTTATGAATCGTGAACTTCGAACGTAATGCGGTTCTTCGTGTCTGCGGAATAACTATTGTCAACAAGTTCATGTCTCACCCTCCATGTTTTCTGTTTTGGCTTATTAGGAGAAGACAATGTTACAAAAACACAATTCTGGTTTTAAATCACAGTCAATCCAAGTATATTTTCTCATATCATGAGGCTTTTTGGTTAATAGTGCTATTTGATTCAAGTATGTTGATACTGTTGTTGGGGGCTAATGTAGTTTAGTCAAGCTGAGTGGTATTACTTTCAGAGTCTGTATGGTATTGCTTAAAATAAGGCCTCGTTTGTTTCGCAGGACTAAGGGCCGGATAGGGGAGGATAAGACTATTAGTCCATTTTAATTCAATAGTCCGGTGTTTGGTTCGGCCACCTTGCACCGGACTATTAGTCCTTTTTAACTAAATAGTCCCCCAAATGGGCCACTATTTTATCCCATGGGGGGCTGGTATTAATAGTCCCTCAAATAGTGAAGGAGAGAAGTAATCCCCCCTAATCCTGTCCAGCGAAACAAACGTGGCCGAAGGTACAGCCTGAAGGGCTGTTTGGGAAGGTTGTGAAACCGGTTTTGTAGTTAGGGAACCGATTGTACAAACTCTTAAAAGTGTTTTGTTAATGCCAATTTTGAGCATCGAAGTCTACTGATAATTTTTAGTCAAAATAACATAACTTTGGTACTGAGTCCAATGGATTGCTCAGTGGTAAGGGGATTCCATCCCACCTGCAAGTGATTGCAGATTATAGTTTCATGGGGTGGTGGGTTTATGCGTTTGGAGAACTATCTTCCCTTCTGTGGTGCATAGTCTGCACGAAAAAAAAAAAAACACCATAACTTTGGTTCTCGTGAAAATCAGATTGAAAGTGCGGCTGAAACTGTTCTCTTTTAAGAATACTCACACAAGGCGTGTCACGCCCCGACGTAGCATAAATATGGAAAGCATTTAATTTCCTTTATGGACCCGTAGGTCGCGACAGTTTGAAGGATCGATTCCGTCCCAAATGTCGAACAACATAAAACCATAAATCAGAGTAGAGCAATCAAGGCTTACAAAAATTTTCTAAATTATTACATATTACAGCACGAGGTTTACTAAGGCACAAGCCGCCTTAAAACAAAATAATATTTATCGTCTATTACGGTCATCCTTATTACAAACCAGTTCATATTTAAAACATATAATTTAAAATATGCGATGACGATAACAGTTTCTCTTCCAAAAGCAGTCGTTCTCAATTAGCATAGTCATCAGGCTCAGCATAGTCGTAACCTGAAAAGTCTAGACACAAATGTCCAGGACGCATCAACGCCGTCAGCTTCAAGAAGCTGGTGAGTATTAAAACATAACTTTGAATGTAACACATACTCATTTATCATCTTCCAAATCCCTATTTTTTTTTTTTCCCAACAAGTTTACATTAAAGTAAAGAATTCATTTTAAAAAACAGCCACAATATAATTTGAAAGCTATAATTCACATATATGTGACCGTGTATGAAAACAATGCACCATCTCATCTTACCGACTATTTTCTCTCGACAAACACAACAACCCACCATCTCACACCAGTATCTTTGAAATACTCCGATAGCCACACTTTAGCACAGGGGTGCCAGGGAATGTCCAGTTTGCCTCACACTTTGGTCCGGGGTACCAGGGAGTGTCCAATGCCTCACACTTTGAATACCTAATCCGCCATGCAAATACCGGAGGAACCCTCACGCAGTATCCAGACTCGGGTATCAGAGAGTGTCCGTAGGCCACACTTTAGCACTACCATGGGTGCCAGGGAATGTCCAAGTTCGGCGTCACACACTTTAACGCTACCATGGGAGTCAGGGAGTGTCCAATTTTGCCACCGTCGCATTTCAAAGATACTCTCACTGCACTCTCAACACGTCACACTTTGGTCCACAATAACCAGGGAATGTCCACAACACAATCTCAATCTCATACTCTTTTCCACACTGACCATTACTCTTTTCCACACAGACTGACACCCACATGTCATGAAACCTTAAACATAAGCAAATCACTGAATTATAGGAACGACGTACGTACGGGGATTGATAAGTCTTAATACATTGTTTTGATCGTCCAAACATAACCAATTAAGGTTCTGATTTAATAAATTTCCCAAACAGTACTCACACAGTATATAAATTTCATCCGAAACACTCCCTTATCACAAAACAAGTAAAACTAGAACTGCCAGAAATCGCGCGCGCGGGCCGCTCGCGCGAGGGGTCGCTCGCGCGGTCCGCTCGCGCGATATGCCCAATTTTCATTTTTCTTATATAAACTTTTCTGTCTGCCTGAGGCCAGCCACCTCGCGCGCGCGATTGCGTGCGCGAGTTTCAGCAGAGACTTCATCTTCTTCGTGGAGAATGCCCTGTTTTCAATTTAAGGGTCCATTTTGACCCATTTTTAAATCCGGAAGCAAATAGGGCATGTAATATATGATTCTCTTTGGTTTTTCATGAGGATTTAGAATCCAAAGTCAATTTTACATGATTCAATCTATAGCTCTTGAATTTTATGAAAGATTAAAAGATGGTAAAACTTAATTTCTTATATACTTTTTCATATGAATAAATTAGGTCTCAATACTTTAAACATAGTCTAATTACACCATAATCTTTCATTATTATCTAAGAAAACAGATTTTGGTTGAGATTGAAAAATCTTGATTTTCAAGCTATGAAACTCATACGTACAATTAACAATGGAGATTTTCCATACAAGCTATACAATCAGAAATTGGACTAAGTATTACAAGTCAAGTGAGTTAGAAATACTCACTATGATAAGTGTAGAAGGAATTTGTTGAGAAAGAATAACAATAAGCAAATCCAAGTCAAGTTTCTAGCTATGGTGATTAAGCTTTCTCTCACTAAAATCTGAAACTATGAACTCTCAGCTCTCTCTTTTCTCTCTGTGTTTACAGATTCTGGAGATGTGCAGATTGTGTGATCAAATGTGTGTATATATAACCAAGTTGTGTGAGGAACTTGGGCTCCAAGTACATTCCTCTACACTCAACAAATTGGGATTTTGTTTCTTAATTGCACAATTAAACCCAACTCATATATGCTGGTATATTTATACGTATACATATATTATATAGACTCTCAGATCAAGCCAAGGGTCAAGTAGGCATGTAGGGGTCCAAGCTTGAGTTGTTTGGGAATTAAAGCTTTTGGCACAAGTTTAACATACACACTACAAACATTACCAAACAAGGCACATCCAATGATGAGTTGCCATAAATGGAAATAAAGCATAAGTCCAATCACACTTTACATCACTTCCAAAATCTGTGAAAGTTTAGCACAGCGCGGACAGTTTTGGAAGTAAACTGATATTTTCGGGGCGCGATGTTCACCACAAAATGCAGAAAATTCTTTTTAACGTAAGAAATGATTTTCTGGTTTTATAAAAATACAGTTTGAATTAAAAGAAAACATTTCCACCGTTTTGAAATACAGACTTTGAAATTCAACACAGGTATCATAAATTTTGTAAAATTACAATTTAGCCCCTAATACAAATTTCAAATAGTAATTAAGTCAAGAATTTAAGAATTAACATGTGAGAATTGAAATTAAAATGAAAGCAATAATACAAATTGAATTTAAATATGACATTGCAATTAAATGTTTATGAATTTTCAGGTTGTTACAAGGCGAGTCTTAGTTTTCTGTCCTTTTGTTGTTGTTTGTAGAACAATGTTGTGTTAGTGTAGTATCCGTAAAATCCGTAGTACTTTATTTATGTAAATTCCTAACTTCTAAGTGTGACCTTGCATGTTAATTTTGTGTTTTAATATTCGTGTCGCTAAATTTATTACAATAAGTATATCATATAGTTCATTGTCGCTTAAATTCATAAAGTATAGATTTTATTAAATAATTCGAAAGTGCTTAAATTATAATTAGAAGTTATCAAATATATTTTCGTGGTCGCCTAAATTTAGACCCCCCGTACATTAATCTATCATATTTTTAATATTAGTTGTTATTAATATCATAACTATAGACCATATAATATAATTCGTGGCCACTTATATTATTACTATAGAATGTACCTTATATTCGCTGTCGCATTAATTTTATAAACTATAGGTTATAAGATATATTTTCGTCATAGTCTAAAATTTAGATTATATATATAAATTCAACCAGCATATTTATATATTGTATATTAATATTTAGATGCCGCTTAAATTACAAGGATATGCTATATTATAATTTCACTATCGCTTAAATTTAGATTTTATAAAACTGACCCCGTACATTAGTGTCTTATTTTAATATTAATTGTCATTTAGATATTATAACCATAGGTTATATTATTTGGACCCAATAGTTATATGATTTTAATTAAAATGACATT
Organism: Hydrangea macrophylla; assembly: GCA_033977485.1. Classification (NCBI taxonomy): domain Eukaryota; kingdom Viridiplantae; phylum Streptophyta; class Magnoliopsida; order Cornales; family Hydrangeaceae; genus Hydrangea; species Hydrangea macrophylla. Next base: position 13,291,967 of record CM066999.1, on the reverse strand, counting down.
ACAATCGACATTATTATTATAGACCCACACTAACTTACACGCAGATCTGTAAAAACTGGCATTACCTGAACTGCACGACACCTGGCTCGAGGCAACGTCACATCCCATGATTTTGATAATCTTTTTAGAAAACCTATATCTAACTTAGTACACTAGCTTTCCCTTAGAACCACCGGATTTCCACCACAACACCCTCAATACCCAGAAACAGAGAAAGAAGGAGAGGAGGAGAAGAGAGAGAGAGGCTGAGAGGTTAGAGAGAGAGAGAGACACCGGAACCGGAGCTGAGATCGGATCGAGACTGAGAAGGTAAAGCCGCACACTCTCTTTGTATATTTAGTACACAAACAGACTCACTCACCCTCACGAATACCCCCGAACAGAGCCTAGAGCTCCGGCCATGGCCAGCGGCCATTGAAGCTCGAGCTCGGGTTTTTCAACTGTCACCAATCCTCACAAAACCAACGCTAAAATGACCATAATGACCCCCTTAAGACCCTCAATGAATGGCTTGAAGCTTAAACCACGTTTGGTCGACCTACGATTCGATTATTCTTTTTAGGACGAACTGGTTTTTGCCACCGTACAGACAGATCGTTAAGAGTCAGGCTTCAAGACTTATACCGTTGGATCGGGCTCGTTGAGCCACTCAATTTCGACATAAAGTTTGCATATTTTCGTCAAGATTTGAGGGAGTTATGGTTGTTTTAAGATTTTGTATATATTATGTATATATATACGAAATACATATATATGTATACCCGATCAGTTTCTTTTTAACGAGGAAGATGAATGCTTAAATTGGATTTTCTATGGCGCATTTTTGTAGTTTGAATGTATGGTACAAATTAGTTGTTAATTGTATTTAATTAGTTAAATAATAGTTTCAATGTATATATACACGCACAGTATATGCATTTTTGGGAAGAAGAAACTTGGGCCTGGGCCTGGGCCTTGTTTGGGTAGTCAGATTTTGGGCTGAGCTTCTCTGTGAAACAAAGTGTAGTTTCCAGACAAAGTCTTAGTATTAGATACTTGTTAATTAATTTAGTACTTATATGTATTATAGTTTCTTTCTACTTAATAGATTAATGGTTTAAGTTATGGAAAAATAGTTTTAACATGTATTATTAGTATATTTTATAAATACTGTAATATTATTAATTTATATTTTTATATATATCTTATTTATTATTTATTGGTCCTAAATAAATAATAAATGTTAGTTTAATTAAAATAAAATAGATACTAGTAAATTGTTTAATGTTTTAAAAATAGTTTTAAAATATTATAAAATAGTTTTTAATATTCTGAAAAATAATGTTATATTCTGAAATTATATTTTATTATTTAGTATATTTATTATTTATTTAGTTTAAATAATTAATGATAGTTTTAAATCAAAACAATTATATATTAAATACCTAAGGGCTATTTTAATATGTAGAAAATTATATTGTCTATCTTAAGGTCTAATAACCTTGTTTTATAAATTATTTATTTATAAAACCCAAAGTCTAGTATTTTAATTAACTATAAGAAATCATTTGTTTATTCTTTAATTATTTTAAAGACCAAACGAGTTTTGAAAATTATGAGAAAAATATCACAAACTTATTTTAAGGTCTAATATTTAATAAAAATATTTCTAACGACCTCTTGTCCTTCTAAATTATATTTCATAATTATGGAACTCCAAGGACTATAAATATATAAATGGGACTACGATAATTCGTAATAAATAAACCATAGCTCAGAAAAATGCACGGTCAACTCCCAGAGTCTTAGAATAATGCCTAGAAATATTCTTTTGAGTTTGGAGATCTTTCGTCACGGCTGAAAATACAGCTTACGTGTAGGACCCACACTAGTATAAAAAACCCAGCCTTTTATATGACGGACTCCGATTTGAGTCTAGTCAATGTCGTTGGACTTAGAATAACACGTAGATCACTACCTTGAGGTTTATATACTCATTTGGTAAAATTACCATTATGCCCTTATCATTAACACATACGCTTCATCACCGTTACTTTATTATACGTTGTAGGACTGTGACTTATCCACTGTTCGAAGAGTCATAAGCTGGACAAGACATATATTCAGGTGAGTGTTTCTAACCTCACTCTCAATATACATAATGACTAATAGAGTATTTGCATGTATATTCTATACTTATGTTTGTTATTCGATGTGCCTTGATGTATACGTTACATATGTTATGGAATTGATTGCTATGAGACAAGCATGCTAGATATTACTATGATATATTGATAAGAAGTAAAATAAAATAACTATATGTGATAGTCGTGATGAATAATCGATTATAGAATGTTAGTTTGTATGCTTTATATATCAATATTGATTAATTATATGAGTACGTTATTATTATTGTTTTGATAACCATGCCTAAATGTGCAAATGAGAATAAAGAGCATGTTAACGTTTCATTTACATGTTTCACCTAATATAGTTATGTTATCAAGAATCATGTAATTGAAGAATCACACCACGGTATCAGTACATACAGTCAGTGTCAGTGACTCCGGCCAAGTGAGGTCGTGAGTTGAAATGTTTGGGAGTCTTGGAAATTGGGAGTTAATACGATTGAGATTCTTGTGTCGTGAGTCATGAGTCGTTACGCTTTGGAAACCGTTCAAGATGATAAAGAGACGTGATATTGGGACAGTATGATTGAGATACTGGATATTGTGATTGTAATAGTAAGAGAACAATTAGAGTTGTTATTGTGCCAGTCGTCCGTGTAATTGCCGGAGATGGTACATGTGTTTGGGTTTAACGTCATACTGCTTAGTAGTTAGCACTCTAATGTACTAGTCATCCGAGTGGGTTGCCGGAGATAGTATACACGTTGTATGAGTTGTCGTCGTGCTGTATATCATGCGCTAGTCAGTTACTAATGTATCGTCTTTTGCGGTGGGATTTCCGTGATAGTACACATGGTGTGTGAGTTGCCGTCATGCTTACCGATTCGCAGTTAGTATTCTGACGTGCAACTCGTTGGGCGGTGATTCACCAGCAAGGGTATAGACGATCGAGCCAATTCCGCCATCGTGCCATTTAGATTATGAGGCTGTAAGGCGACGACGTTACTATGAGGCCGTAAGGCGACGATGTTACAATATCAGTGAGCGCAGTAGAAGCGTGGTTTGTATTGTGAAAGTATGTTCAGAATAAGTTATCGTTGTGGGTTTTATAACCCGATGTTATTGAGTTGCATTGGTGATGGAATTTTATATTCCAGAGTTTGAGTTTGGGTTCATTGAGTACGCATTTACATGCACAAGCATAATGGAAATGAGAAATTGATTAGTACGAATATGTTGTTATGATCACCAAAACTAGACAAACATGTTATGAATTATATTGATCCTGTTATTTGGTTAATAGTAGATGTTTATTAATTGCATCATATGTTAATTGATACCTTTGCTATGTCCGTGTGAGTGACGTCAATCGATAATGGACTAACCGCATCCTAAGATGCAAAGTAATAACGTGAGATGAGTGGTTAGTGTATGTATATTGGTAGTGAATATGGTTATGAATGCCCACTCAGCTTTGTTGCAAAGCTGACGACATGTTACGCCTAGACAATCCAATGTCCAGATTTCCTTGCAGGTTGGCCCGAGATCAATTCAATCTTGAGAGTAAGATGCTAAGGAACTCTGGAAGCGTAGAGCTAGACTGAAGACCAAAGATAGCTGTCAATCTTGTATTTATAATAGTCGGTTGTATTAGTACCGGGACCTATGATTTGTAATTGCTTAAATTGTTCAGATTGAAGTTTAAGTTACAATTAGCTTTCTCCCCTTTAGTTTCATGCTGTTAATAGTGTTAGAGGACTTTCAATCAAGTCATTCCCTATGGGTCCAAAAAGAAAATTTTAAAATTTTCCTATTTTTTATTACTCCGGAGCGTGATAGTTAGTTTAACTAAGAATTAGTATTGGGATATATTAGAACAGGTATGAACTTTTGTGCAAAAAAAAGAAAAACAGAGATACTCACCAAATACTTCATAGAAATTGTCTGCTAATGAACAACCTGACCTGACTTCTTTGCTTATCCAAACAGCACGTAAGAGATGAGTTCAAGCCAACAAAGTATGTATGGGAATGGGATGGACAATCATAATCAAGCTCCATTTGAACTATAGCTTAATAACTACAAGTTAAAAAGTTTCAAAAATCATATGTAAACCAACAAACTTTTGATAAGAAATTTGTTATTTTATTCTAAGTAATGTTATTCTTCCTAAATTTTTATCTTAAAAGTATTTTCCAAATATTGTGGCAGTAGGGTCAAGTCTAATATAGTGGGATCAATTGAATTTCGATTGAAAGTTGTTTACCTAATCTCAGTGTTGCATCATTTGAAAGTAATTTTGGAATAAAAATTTGGGAAGCATAGCATTACTCTTTTATTGTATTTTGTGGGGAAACAA